>CM030363.1:184647872-185247872 GCA_017893485.1 Hemerocallis citrina | reverse complement strand
TTTCAAATACGTTGTAGAAATGACATTATAGTTTTAGATAAACATATAGATGTACTCATAAAAGAAGTTTTCTAATGGTCACAACAGATCACACAAAAAAAAGATTTCTTTCTGTCCCGACCAACTTTTTGAAAATATTGATCAAACTGACCCACTTTCGAAAATATTTATCTAACTAACTCAGTTTTGGACACGTCAGCATAAAACACTACTGGTAATAACAAAATCTGTTATTTTGATGTCGTTTTTGCCAATAGTAGCACCTGGAAAAAAAAATTTCCGCTATTCCCAATACATATTGCATTCATTTAGAAATTTTATGACTTGAGGAAAAAAATTGTAAGTGAAAATCGCTTATAACTGATGCCGCTATTCCCAATAACGACATAATTAGCCTGATGTCACTATTGGCAATAGCGGCATCAGTACAATCCACAATGTACTCCAAATTTCATGCAGACCCATCAATTTCAAACCCATTTTCGACCTTGATGCAGTCGGTACCTCTCAAACTCAAAACATGAAAGTTGTAGAGTTTTGTCTTGGTGTTCCATAGCATTTTGAATTATCTCAATCGAAGTTCGGATGATAAAGTAATGCCCAGATTACGTAGCAATGTTAAAACTGTCCAGAAATTTGGAGTATACTGTGGATTATAATGATGTCGTTATTGATAATAGCGGCATAAGGCTAATTATGCCGTTATTGAAAATAGCGACATCGGTTATAAGTGATTTCCACTTACAATTTTTTCTGGACAGTTTCGACATTGTTACATAATATAGACATAACTTTATCATCCGAATTTTGATTGAGATGATTCAAAATTCTATGGAACAGCTAAAAAAAGATCTACAACTTTCATGTTTTGTGTTTTGAGAGATACAGACTGCATCAAGGTCAAAATCAGACTTGAAGTCGATGTACCTGCACAAAATTTGGAGTACACTGTGGATTCCACTGATGCTGTTATTGCCAATAGTAGCATAAGGATAATTATGCCATTATTGGGAATAGCGGCATCAGTTATAAAGAATTTTCGCTTACAATTTTTTCTCAAGTTATAAAACTCCTAAGTGAATGCGAGATATACTGATGTCGTTACTCTCAAAGCGGCAACAAAATTTTTTTTTTTTATAAGTGCCACTATTGGAAATAACAATATCAAAATAACAGATGTCGTTATTGCCAATAGCGTTTTATGTTGACGTGTCCAAAACTGGAACCGTTAGGTAAATCTTTTCAAATGTGGGTCAGTTAGGTCAATATTTTCAAAAATTGGGTCAGTACAGAATAGTTCCAAAAATAATGGTATTTAAACGAGAGGGAAAAAGAACTGGTTAAGGTGTAGGGAAGGCATTCGGGTCCATCGGGTCAGTCCGGGTCCAACCCGTTCGTGTTTGACCTGGTTTCGGGCAGGCTCGGTTCGTGTTGGGCCAATAGCGGGGCCAGATTGGGAAACGAAAAAACTGACTCGGTTGACCCGTGAACACAATCAGGTTGAACCTGAGTCTGGGGGTGGCATTCGGGCCTATCGTGTCGAAACCCAGCGGGTTGGACCTGGGCCCGAGCTTTGGCAGGCCGGGCCGGGTCAGAGGAGGAAATTAGGGGCCGGACCTGGCCCCTAGCTTGGGGGTCGGGCCGGTTCGTAGCGGTTCGGGCTTTTTTTTTCCAAACAAAGATAAAGGAAAAGGGAAATTGTTCACAATTGCCTAGAACATATAGATAAAAGTGATATTCATAAATTAAATTGTTTTATGAATTGCAAATTTTAATATATAATCAAATAGGTTAGTAACATTTTATACAAATTTTATCAAATTACAATAGGAGGGAAACATTTGTATTTAGAGATCTAGATGACTTCTATTTAGATTGAAGAGAAGGCATTGGACTATTTTCATACACTTCTACTTAACCTAAATATAGAATCTCATCCCCTTAAATTTCTCAATTATTTACAATACATTATCCGAACTTCATTCTACTAGATGTTCATTCGTTGCTACTTGTTGAGCCATTGTGTGCTTCATGTAAATCTTGGGTCATCTCTTCTGCTTTCATCCAATCTTCGGCGCATACTAACATCTCCAAATTCATTATTCTCAAGTGATTCATGTTCGGCTCAGAATCTTGCCACCAAGAGAAAAAGAAGAAAAAGAAAAAGTACAACAAAACCTAATCTACATACGAGAAATAAATGAGAATAAACAACAATGCTAATTCTAAAAATTATACAATACAAAAATACCGTATGAGAGTAGAATGTAGATTGAAGAAAGAAGGTAGAGAGTTGGGAGCTTGTAATGTTGTTGTTGATGTTGTTGGATGTTGTTGATGTTGATCATTGCAAGAGAGTAGTTGAATGTTTTTTATTGTTGTTGATTTGTTGAGAGAGTTGAGAGATAGTAGAGAGAGTTGAGTAAATTTGTGAGAGAATTGAATGAAATGAGGTTGTATATATAGAATATGCATTGTTTTGAGTATCCCAAAATAACCCCAAAAATTAGCTAGTATAGATCCGTTGTGGGTATTTTAGTAATTACACAAACCCAATTTTAAAAAAAATTGAATTTTTTAAAAAAATGGTCACGGTCGGCCTGCGGGCCAGCCCAGACCGGTTTAACCCGGTCGCGGGTCTAGCAGGGCCGAATTCGATTTTTAAGGGAAAATGACAGACCGGACTGGATAGGTTTGGCGGGCTGGCCCCAGTTCAGCCCGAGTTTGGGTGGGCCGGGCCGGGTTGAGGACCGAGCAAGCCGGTCCCAGGCTAGCCCAACCCTAATGCCACCCCTACACGGGTCAGGCTGGACTGGTCGAGTTGTTGACTTGGTTGTTTGTTTGGGGTTTTTTTTAACCTTAAAAAAATAAAAAAATGTACAACAATTATAAGAAATTAACAGTTAAACAAAATTGTATATATTATTTATTTCAACTTCTATGAAATTTTTAATTTTTTTTTTACATACAAATACATGTTACCCCCCCCCCCCCCCCCCCCCCCCCCCCCCCATATATATATATATATATATATATAATTTAAAAAAAAAAAAACAAATTCCTTGAATTACATGTTTAAGAGGATAATCTTGAGTTCGAGATAGCCTAGAGTTAGATTTAAGAGATGGCATTGGACTACTGTCGTGCACCTCTTTAACCAAAACCTAGGATCTCATCGTCCTACATTCCTTACTCTTGTTGTTGGACTTCAGGCGAGTTGCTTCCACATGTTGATGCGGATGCCGCTTTTCCTCAAGTTCTTTCTTCAGCCTTCCTCCAATCCTCTGTGCAAACGAACATATCCAACCATTCCGGCTTCAAGCAATTCTTGTAATCTGTTAAAACTCAGCCACTTGTAGAAAGAAACACTTTCTGAAGCAATTGTAGAGACACGTTGAGTTAGTATATCTTTAGCCATATGTTTAAGAATAGGAGAAAGAGATTCATGTTCTTTCCACCATTGTAACACATCAATCTTAGTACTACAACTCTCACTATCTTGTTGATTATGCCAATTTAATTCATTAGGTTGGTTAGTTCTAGGTTTTTTTGATTGAATACGAGCAAGTAAATTAGCAGTGGCATCTTCTAATGTACTCTTACCCTTACCTCTAGAAGTAGAACAAGAAGAAGTAACTACACTAGTTGTACTACTAAATGCAAAATTTCAATCATAATAAAAAACACTTTTTGAAGCAACTATGGAGACAGAAGGAGTTAGTAGATCTTTAGCCATATGTTTAAGAATAGGAGAAAGAGATTCATGTTCTTTCCACCATTGTAGCACATCAATCTTAGTATTATAACTCTCACTATCTTGTTGATTATAATAATTTAATTCATTAGGTTGGTTAGTCCTAAGTTTTTTTGATTGAATACGAGCAAGTAAATTTACAGTGACATCTTCTAATGTACTCTTACTCTTACCTCTAGAAGTAGAAGAAGAAGAAATAACTACACTAGTTGTACTGCTAGATGCAAAATTTCTATCATAATAATCATACAAGTTGTTCAATGTCGATTCAAATATAACTACAATTCATTACAATCATATTCAGTTTCATCTCCAAGCAAAGTAAAAAATATTTCTATCAAACCCCTCATACCCACTAATTTGATACGAGGATCCATAACAGTAGTAATACAATACAACATAGGAGGAGGATTAAAATACTTCAAAATTTTAGTATAAGCAGAAATAACAATATGGCTAATGTATTCGTCCGAAATCACATATTGAAAAGTTTGCATCATAGTTATTATTGAAATAAAAATACTACCAGAAGTAGAATAATAAGATGTAGAAAACTTTTCAGATGCGGTTTTAAAAGATTCCAAAAATTGTAATAAAGATTCGACAAAATGCCATGATTGGAGAGTCATTTGAAAATTTTTCATGTTTTTTGCAAGACAAAAATTGTTTATAATATCTTTATATATAACAATATTTAGTAAATCGAAAGGAGAGTTTCATCGGTGTTTAACATCTATAGGAAATTTTCTAAAATGTATGTGTCTAAATTTGCACCATTCTTTAAATTCTTGAAGCATAGTACTTTTAGGAAATTGAGGATCTTGTTGAGTCTTCAACATAATCAATGCAAATCACCAAGCAAAACTAGATCACACCAATCACACAAAGCACATAAGAATTATCCCGGTTGGGGTTTTCGCCTTAATTAGGGACAGGAATCACCGAGATGTTATTTCAACTAGTGAAGATACAAGAATATTATAATTCTCACCACGACCCTCTCTCAAGCCTAACTGGAACTTGGTTGCTATTTACAATGGAGAAATCTCGCACCCTCTCAGATGAAGTACTATCTTCTTCTATTCGGCACTGAATAGAATCATATCCTTCTAGGAGTCGTTACAATTGATTATATATAGATCTAGAGAAACCATAGTTTGATACACTTGATCTGAAGAGATAACCCAGCATTGAGAGCCGTACAATCTAACTTGAAAATGAAGTTGGGCTTCTTACGAATCTCCCAGACTCGACCCAAATAAACCCATCAGCACCACGGGCGGTTGACTGCACCACACTTGCGGTTGACTGTCCTCATCGCGGGAAGACCTTATACAGGGGACGGTCGACCGCACCTTAGGGTCGGTCGAACGCAACTGTTGTTGTTGCTGTTGCTGACGGTTTTCCTTCTCTATCTTCAATCATTCTCATCGCTTCATCTTCTTCTTCATCGAACATGTGTATATAAGACTTATAATCCCAACAATCTCCACCTTTGATTGCATACACAAGAATCCATGCCTGTGTGATTTAAAACTCTTCTAGATTTTTCATCCCCGCTTTGTAAACAACGCGTTTCTTTCTTCTGCTGGTTGAACAAACATTCACATATTTTCCTCCGGCTGTATGCCCCCCCTCCCCTCACACACACAGATAGTTAGGTTTCGATGGTAGTCTTTGATAAAATATACACCGGAAAAATTACAAAAAATATCGAAACCTGGCCATGGAAACTATAAATCGTGTTTAGGAGTTATACCTTGAAGATGGATCTGTTGTCTCCAATTAATATCGATCACAGACTGCAATACTACTGTGCCTCTACGGTATCCACACGAATGGATCAAATCAAGCGTTCCCTCACGCCACGGTGCTAGCTATGGGAAGGGGATGCTCCTCTTGATCTCTCTCTCTCTCTCTCACAATTTCTGTGACGGCTAGGGTTTTCTCACCCTTTTTCACAGATACATATTATATATATAGCTGCAGAAAATCAACCCTAAGAGAGTAATGAGGCTGCTGGACTTACAATCTGATCTGGTTCAGATTCATGTATGGGCGTTTGAACTTTAGTCAGCCCATTTATTCTAATTAAATGTCCAACCAATGTCAGGAGTCCAAGTCTTACTTGGATCCCCAATTAAATTCATCTTATGAATTTAAATCCCAATTTCGATCCATTCTAAGTGTGTGACCCTGTAGGTTCCAATTACGTTGACAGTAATACTAAAATCATATTCTAGTATTACAAACAATGAGCGGTATCTAGCAATACATCACTGCTACTCAAGTAACGGGAAAGTCAGTGATTAGACATAACCTATCCGTGAGATATCTTAATTCACCACAAGGCATAGAGCATGTCACCCTTGTATAGTTCAATCTTTGGTTTCTTGATGTCCGAATAGACTAACTAAAACAAATGAGTTCAATATCTCATATTGACTCATTTGAGCGACCATGCATTTTACAGTCTCACTCAATCAAGGGACCCATAGATATCGCTCCTGTTATGTAAGAAGGACAAATCCTATCTAAGTCACTCACATCCCTCTGCATGATCTGTAGTATGTCCAATAGTCGACTTTATAATCACCTTATTACAGGAAACGTTTGACGACATTAAAACATATAACTTCTCATGTAGGAAACCATAGTGATTTCAAGTCAAATGACTACATACACCATGGTCATTGTGAGAACTGCTTATGACACTCACGTAACGATCCATGCAGTGTTCTCATGGTGGGTCAGTCCAGTACATTATTACTCTAATATGTACCAATGTGAAGACTTGATATTTCATATCCATGACCCGTGAGATATGGTCATCAGTCTACACACATACTAGTCTCTATACATTATTGTTGTCTTAATCCACAATAATGCTTGACTAGGGACATTTAAGAATAATGTTCTGATTACAACGAATAGGATCTCACAATCAAGTCATGCACTTGATATCTTATGGTATTGAACCTACTATTCTAAGGACTTTATTATGTTTATTTAATCACAATAAACAACACAATAAATAAAATACCTCATATATGAAATAAATATCATGATATAATGTAAACTAGTAATGTCAGTACACAACTGGCCTCTAGGGCATACACCAACACACACACCCCAGTAGATATGATCATGGAGGTGCCACCCTCAACACGAACTCCTCCAACAGCAAGGCTCTCTCCACATTCCAACGATATTCGAACGTTGCAGTCTCAATTCGGTAATTCTAGTGACGACTTACTAGATAATGCTTTAGGAACAATGAGCTTCATATACTCGGCCGAGTTTTTCTGCCCCCACAAAGCTGATAGATTTTGTGCAGACCCTTCTCAGTCCCCCTCTTATCCTTCATTACCTTACGATGACTATCACAAACTGTCAAAACTCTACATCGAGCTGTGTACCTGCAGCCACGAGCATCAAGAGTCCCCAAGGATATCAGATTCTGCTATATCGAAGGAATATGCATAACCACTTCTAGTGTGAACCATTTACTATTTGGGGTCTGTAATTCAACTGTTCCCTCACCCACTACTTCACAAATATCTCCTCTAGTCGTTCTTATACTACGACCTGTTGACAACTTGTAAGTAGAAAACATCTTCCTCTTGGAGCAAATATGAGAAGAACTTTCCGAATCAAGATACCAACTTGAATCCATGTTTGAAGACCTTGAAACAAGAAGACGTAGATCAATGTTATCAGATTCACCTGATTTACCTAAATCAGTAGCATTGACTACATTGGCTTGATCACCTCCTTTAGTAACACTCTTCTAACTCAACCACTTGCGATAGTCTCTCTTGTAATGTCCAATTCCTCTACAATAGTGGCAACGAATCTTACCCTTACATGCAACATCCCTTCCAATTGAAGTATCACCATCTACCGCAAAATACCATACAGAAATAGACCATCATTTATGAGTCTCCTTTCTTAGTTCATCTTCCTTCAGACCCTTAATCACCCCAGTTACTGTAAGTGTCTCCTTGGCTGATTTTCCATGTAGCATGGTACTTATCAAGCGATCATAAGAAGTTGTAGTGAATAAATCAAGTTGAAAGATTTATCCTCTTCGCTAAGATCATCAGCATTAATCGCGTTCAGTTCAGATATTACCTTATTGAACTCTACACTAAGATCTTGAAGATGAATACCTTCCTTCATTAATACCCTAAACAACTTCCTCTTCCAATACATCCGATTTAGCAATGCCGACCCCGAGCAGTCAGATTTGAGTCTCTCCCATATACTCGCCGCGCTTTTCTCCACAAGAATATTACACTTGACTTCGTCCGCTAATTGCAACCGGATTAAACTCAAGGCCTTCAAACAAATCTCATCCCACTTCTCTTGGATTGGTTGGCTTCTTCTCTTCTAAGGCAAGGTGTAAGTCATTCTGAATCAAAACATCATACATGTCCACCTTCCATAGATTGAAGTTGATCTTACCATCAAACCGTTTGATCTTCATCTTTTGATCTGCTATCTTCTCCAAGGAACTCGAACAAACCCACGAACTAGAGAAATCAGAGAAATCAATGGTTAGGAAATAGAGGATCTTGTTGAGTCTTCAATACAATTAATGCAAACCACCAAGCAAAACTATATTACACCAATCACACAAAGCACATAAGAATTGTCTTGGTTGAGGCTTTTTTCTTAATCCGGGGAAGGAGGAACCGATACGTTATTTACTAGAGAAGATACAAGAATATTACAGTTCTCACCATGTCATTCTCTCAAGCCTAAGTGGAACTTGGTTGCTGTTCATAATGGAAAAACCTCTCACCCTCTCAGGTGAAGTATTCCATTATGGGCCGGCTACTTTCAATGCATCTTGTACACATAAATTTAAATTATGACATGCACATCTAAAATAAAAAACTTTATTACATGAAGGAGCTAATTGTTTTATTAATGTACTAATCGAAGCATTGTTGTTAGATGCATTATCAAAACTAGTAGTAAAATTTTTATCATGAATATGAAATAAATCACAAACTTGTACAATACGTGCTGCAATAACCATACCACTATGGGGATACAGAAAAGTGGCAAGTGATATGATTCTCTTTTGAATCATCCAATCACTATCGATCCAATGACAAGTTATGCCCATCATTGGAATATCGTTACAACCTTTCCAACAATCGGAAGTTAACAATACTCTACAAATCAAAGAATAAAAAAGTGCAATTAAACCGTCTCTCATTTCGCTGTAAAGTTTAAAACAATTTGATTTGAGTGTGTTTCTAAGAATTCTTCTCAAATGTGGATTTAGTGCATTTTTGTTAAATGCATCTACATTCCTACTCTCGGAATAGGAAAAAGGTAACTCATCCTTAATAATTAGTCGGGCCATTTTTTGACGAACATTTTCAGAATCATAGGGGTGGTTATCTATTTGTCCAATCCTAGAATTGATTTTTTGTTGGCCGTGTTGGTCTTGTACTAGTGTGGGGTGTATACTTAAAATGTGTCGTTTAGTTGTACCATCCCCTCACCCTTCTTCTATTTGTAACTCTTGCTACAAGTTTTACAAATCTTGTGTCCTACACTAGCATTCTCCTCGTCGAGGATACAATCATAAAATTTGTGTCAATCACTAGTTTTCCCTCTAGTTTTTCTACTACTAGTGGATTGTGTGGTTTCGGTTTGTTGTGTTTGTGTCTCAATATCATGCATTTCTTGTTTTATGTCATGTGGAGGAACATCATGATAACCAATGTTTAGCATGATATTATCTTCAGGTTCTAATTGTGGGATTATTGAAGGCCGACGAGAAGAACTAGTGGAATCTTATCCACTTTGACTACGGCCGCTACCTCGTGATTTAGACACGATAAATGGTTTGTAGTAGTAGTAGTGTATGTAAGAAAATGATTTCTAGTATTTTAGTAGTGTATGTGAAAAATAAAAATCAATCTATGAGGTATATGTTGAAAAAGAAAATCTAAAAACTAATAGGAGGGTTGAGAGAGAGAGAGAGTAGCGAAAATCCAACAAACAAAAATGATAAAAAACTTACAACTACAACAAAAATAAAGAGTTGAGAGGGTTGTGAAATTTTGATACCGTACTTCGCGAATAATTGTATATAGAAATAAGAGAGAACATAATAGTATAAGTAGACGTAGTCGATTGAGAAGTATAGTAGACATAGTCACACAGTCGTAGAAAGAGCTGAAAGAGCTTCTTTGATGAGAGAGTTCGTAGCAGATGGAGTTGAGAGTGTTGAATCGACGCGAATTCGATACGATCAAAATTGTTCGCTTCTTTGTTGCTTGCTTCTTTGTTGAACTTTTTTTATTGAATTGAATAGTAGTAGTAGAGAGAGTAAAAGAGTAAGATGTGAAAAATTTTGATTAAAGTTGGGGGGTTTTTATAGGCCAAAACCCCCCCAAAAGCCACTGGCTGTAAGAAGCCAATGTTCGACCGCTCGACCCATTCGGGTCCAACGGGTCAAAAACCGCAAGTTGGCAGGCAAGTTTGCGAGCGGATTTGACCAAGTCAACGGGGGTAGGCAGGCCAGGTTCAACAGGTCGAAACCCATTTTCCCCCAACTCAAGTCGACCCGATTAGGATTTTGGGTTCAACCCGAATCAGAACCGGGTCTAGGCGGGTCGGGTTGAGCGTGGTGGGTCGCGGGTCTACCCGACCCAAATGCCATCCCTGGTAAGGTATGTGACAAGGGTTTGAACTTTGAAATAATACCCCTCTACTGTTAGAAGTACACGAAATATTCTCATTACTGTAAATTATGTTTCATCTTTATTTGATTTCCAATTGTGATTCTCAATAAGCTGTTTATTAATTTGAATGTGAGATAGTAGTAGAAAAGTCACTACAACACAAACAGCCTACTCAAGCATTTTTTATTTTGCTACACCGGCATTTTAAAACGCATGGGTTGACCATACCGACCTTTATGAAAACGCCGGTAGGAGTGTTGTTGAAGGCTCCGTCGCGGTAGGTAATGGGCCTACACCGGCGTTCATTCAAAATGCCGGTATAGCCTGACGTCTACACCGGCGTTTATAAACCCGTTCGAACATTGATTACAAATAATTGAAAACTAATATACATAAATCAAATTTGATTAATAAGTTTTTATTTAGGCTAAATATAAAAAAATTACACAAAGTTTTGGGCCAGTTTAAAAAAGTACACAAAAGTTTTTTTTTTATAAAAAAGGACACAATGTTTAAATAAGGTCCACTGGGTTAGTTAGGGTTAGGGTTGGGTTAGGGTAGGATTTAAAAAAAACCACTTTTATTTTTCATATGTGTTTAAAAAAACCACATTCATCTTTGATTTGTGTTAAAAAAAAACATCACTTAACTAATCATATGTTTAAATAAACCCCCCCGAACAAACCCTAACCCTAACCCTAGCCTTAACCCTAACTAACTCAGTGGGCCTTATTTAAACATTGTGTCCTTTAAAAAAAAAAGAAACTTTGTGTACTTTTTTTAAACTGGCCCAAAACTTTGTGTACTTTTTAAAAATTTTGCCTTTCATTTATTTGTATATTGCTCTTGGTGCTTTGTTCCGCTGGTTTGTCACTTTTATGAGTAAAGGAAGAGAACCTCAATCTTGCATGATACTTACATAAACCAAATCTTATCCACTTCCTAAGTGCACACTTAAAATGATACTTAACAAGTTAAAATATGAAGTCATTAAATATCATTAGTAATTAAATCTTGCAAAAGACGATCAATTTAATTGCATATCCATAACTGAAAACTTGCATTAAGTTAAACCTCAATCAAAACTATTCCCAACAACACAAAAGAAATCAGTGTTACCTTGATGGTCGAATAGGTGGCTGCCTTTGTTGTGTCGGGCACCTTTGGCTAACTCTTGTACGATAATGGAACTATGTGAGCATTCCTAGCAACTACCCCTAATAAATTGTGCCAATTTCCCTGCATTGTCCTCGACAGGTTGTCTGGCATTGTTTGCCTCTATGACAATACTCTCGTTGTTTTTCATCTTCCACACATCGGGCAACTTTGTGGGTCCTCTTTGTTTTTGACAGTGGACATGCTTCCTCCCCGACCTAAAGCTGACTCCCGCTTTGTTTTAGAAGTTGCTCTGACCCTTGTCCTTCGTTTTCGTTAACTTCCACTGTGGTGACTCTTTTCTTTGTTCTCGCCATATTGTAACTGTAATATTCATCAGATAAAGATAATTTTTTAAAAAATAAGACAAAGAATAAATACAAGGGGTGTATGGGGAGGGAGATGGTGGATAGCACTCAGTGTTTAAAGCAGACACTATGAAAGAAGATTTTTGAGAGTGACAGTGTCACAAGTTTTGTCTATGTCTATTTAGTTTTGAGTATAGATCATATTCAAAATGATAAGTTATACAAATAACCAAGTAATGGATTTAATTAAGCTTCTATGTTTAGTGTATCATTATTATTAGAACACAAATTATTAATGAGCTATGAAGACAAAAACACCATCACCATAGAAACAATTACAATACTTATTAGACTAACTATTCTAATTTTTCGTACGTACTACAGATACCACCATCAATTTGACACCAAAATTACCTTATTGCTACAAACTCTTCTCCTCAGTTCCATTTGTACAACTGTACAAACACATACACACAAATTTTAGTTTAGGAATAATCCTAAATCAACTAACTTATATAAAAATACATGAAGTGGTCCCAAACTATAAGATGCCAGAATATCTTAATAATCAAACTCGACATCTTTAATTCAACCGAAGTTAAGGATAATAAGTGTACAAAATCAATTCAATTCAGTTAATTTTTTTTTTGAAGAAACCCTAAAACTAACAAATCTCAAAACAAAATTAACCCTAAAACAACCCTAAAAACCCTAAAGTACACATTAAATTAATTTTTACCTTAAGAATCGGATGTTGTCGACGGCAAGAGATGGAGGGGGATGTCTGTTTACGACGGCAGGGGAGGGAGACGATGGAGGACGGTGGGGAAAGGAGACGACAATGGCGATGGTGGTGGTCGGGATTCGGGAGTGAAAGGAAGAGAGATTGAGCAAGGTTGGATGAGGAAGACGGTGGGGGATAGGGTTTCGGATCTGCCCAGGAGTGCGAAGTTTTTTTTGGGAAGATGAGTTTTTTGGGTTGGGGTGGGGGGTGACAGTATAAAACACCTCCACCCCTGCGGCATTTTAAAAAAATGCCGGGGTAGGGGTGGGGGTTCACTTTTTAATTTGGGGGCCAGGATCTACCCAGCGTTTACACCAAAACGTCGGGATACAAACATCGGGGTAGTACATTTTTGTTGTAGTGAGTAATTAAAAATATAGGGGATTAAACAATTTATGAGACAAAGAAAACATGGAATCGTCTACTTAGTTGCTCAAGTAAACATGGCTCCAATTGTGATTTTGTTTATTAATTTGAATGTGATATGGTAGAGAAGTAATAAAAATATAGGGGATTAAACAATTTATGATACAAAGAAAACATGGCATCTTCTACTTAGTTGCTAAAGTAAATCATGAAAAAAGAATTTTTAAAGTTTTGACACACATCTAACTCGTTATTCTCACTCTTCTTTCCAAAGTCCCAAAATAAGCTCTTCTATCATTTTATAACTATAGACATTCAAACAATTCAAATGAAAAACTGTTATATTTGCATCAAAGAAAAACTGTTATATGTATGTATTTTGTACGTTCACCTAAAAACATGTGCTTAAGCAGATATAAACTACGGCTTACTATCAAATGCTTTAGGTTGTCAAAACTCAAGAAAATCCCACAGAGAGCAATCGTTTAAAAAAAATGAGAACACTTGTCATGATGCCTAATAAGTACCACTGCATTTATAAATCATAATCTCTACATTTTCTTATGAAGAAAAGCTCTACCACTTCCATTTGTCTAAGAGCATCCGCATTCGTTTTTGTTAAATTTGATAAAATAGCAAAATGAGAAATGTAGAAATGTGAACTTCATTATACTCATCGTTTGCTAAATTATGAGAAAACAATTAAAAAAAATAGTTGGACGAAATACGTTATGTTCCTCAAATACAAATTGAATAAACACATATACTACTATTTTCAAACCCCCCCTCCCCCCCCCCCCCCCCCCCTCCCCCCCCCCCCCCCCCCCTTAAAACCAATTAATTTTCAGGCCCCCATATTTTTTAATGGAATTTTTTGCCGTCATAGGCCACTTTTTGATAGTATTTGCGTTTTTGAGCTAGATCCCAAACTATTAGCGTTCGTGGACTAGCCACTGCCACGTCAGCAGTGGCCGCTATTGGGAATAGCGGCCTCTTCATTTCGAGGTCGCTAATGGGAACAACGACCTATGTTTTAAATTTTTTTGATTTTTTTTTGCCGACGTTATTTCCACTGGCGACCTTAGTATAATGAGATTAGTCGGCTCGAATGAATGTATTGAGACACTTAGCGATTCCTAAAAAGTTTTTCCCAAAAATTTAAAACTGAGGTCGCTATTGGGAATAGTGACCTTAGTATACTAAAGTTGCTATTTCCAATAGCGACTTCAGTAGGAAACACAATCTACTTATTCTTTGTAAAATTTGCAAAATAGTTTTATAACTAAGGCCTCTATTGGGAATAGAGACTTTAGTTAATAAAGGCCTTTATTCCGAATAGCGACCTTAGTTTTTAAAAAAAAAAATTGATTGTCATATTTCAGAGAGCAAAAGCTCTATAGATTTTGCTAAGTATTAGAATACAACTCATTAAAGCTAAGGTCGTTAGTGGGAATAGCGACCTCAGATGGGGTCGTAACGACTTAAAAGCAATTAGAGGGCCCATCTGAGATCGCTATTGGGAATAGCGACCTCAGTTGGAGGAGGTCGCTAGTGGCATTAGCGACCTCCTTTACACATACTCAGCCCCATCTCCCTCCCGCTCTACCAAGTGTGGGAGTACAAATTTGGTGGGTATGAAGAGGCCGCTATTCCCAATAGCGTCCGCTGCTGACGTGGCAGTGACTAGCCCATGAACGCTAATAGTTTAGGACTTGACCTAAAAATGCAAATATTATCAAAAAGTGGCCTAGTACGGCAAAAAATTCTTTTTTATGTCCCCCTCTCTCTCTCTCTTCCAAATTTCAGTTCTTGAAAATTTTCAATGGCTTTAATGGGTAGTCTCTCGGTCACTCTCCCTCCAATTCCAACACTTAAACAACCCCAAGCTTCTCTCTTTTCTCATTCCAGCCACAAACTACTCTCTTCTCAATCACTACTTCAATCCAAATCCACCCATCATTGCTCTGGTTGCCTTCGTTTGTCTATTGGAGTCCATGGCAATCTCTCATCTGTGGCTCGATCAGTTCCTGTAAGTAAAAAAAAATTGTGGGTTTTTTTAAAGTTGAGATTTTGGGATGTGGGTTTCAGTTTAATTTGAGATTGGTGGGTTGAAATAGTTTGTTGGAATTAGAATTTTGGATGTGGGTTTATTTGGTGATGGGTTTATGAGAATCAATTGGGGATGTGATTGTTGATGAATGGTATCCTAATTGTTGTTATTAGTATTCTTTATTATGTATTAAATCTGTGATTTTGGAATTGGGTTGCATATGAATTTGTGAGCAAAGACTTTAAATAGTTTGTGAGTTCGAGGATTTCAAATGTAAAAGTAAATAGTGGGTGAAGTCTCCTATATAAGTGTTGTTCTTTATTATGTATTGAATTTTGGATCTGGATGTCATTTTGTTGGTAAAAAGTTTCTTTAAATAATTTGTGGGTTTTGTTCAAAATGGGAATTTAGATGTGTTATTATTATTATTATTATTATTATTATTATTATTATTATTATTATTATTATTATTTTAGTTGGGTAAATGAGAATCAAATTGAAAAGTGGTAGTTGGGGAGCTCTCCTAATTCTTGTTGTTAGTCTTTTTTTTTTGTGAGGGAACTTTCCTAATTGTTGTTGTTTGTCTTGTTCTTTGTTATGTATTAAGTGGGTATTATTTATTGTATTTTCAGATTTCATCAACTTTGAAAGCCGAGCCTCTGAGGGTTATGATATCTGGAGCTCCTGCATCTGGGAAAGGAACACAATGTGAGCTCATTACAAAGAAGGTAAGTTGATTTCTATAACTGATTTACTCAATTGTAAGTGTATGTGCATGTGTATGTTCTTAGCTCTATTGACTATTCGTATTTCAGCATATTGATGTGCTTGATTATACTATAGCAGTATGTAACTAATCAGACTGAGTGAGAGTTTGTGACATATCTGTCTTCATTTTGAAGTGTATACATTGACTATTCACGCTTTGTTTCACGTTGTTCTCCTTTTGACCTATTACTTTTCATTGATAACTATGTAGTTTTTCATGCTGTTGAGGTGGGGTTATTATATGAATTGGGATATGCAAATTGGTTTTATCTTGTCTCTAGAGGTTGAATGATTCGATAAATTTTATGCTCTTATTGTGAGGCTGATGCGAGTAAATGCAACCCTGGAATGTGTTTGCATTATAAAGAGAATTCAATTTTTTCAATGTCATTTTTATGGTGAATCACATGGATTTTAGGTGATATGGCACTCCTGCCCAATGAAGCATAGAAACTTCTGATTGATATCTATTTGGGTGTCGGAGTCGTGTCGGCCACATCATTAATCTGACCCAGCAGTTGATTTTTAGGGTAGTTTTCAGAATTTCCCCCATATTGTTATGTCGTGTTGCATCATGTCCATCAACATATCGTGTATGTGCTTCTTAGCTCTTGCCTACATTCACCCTCTAGGGTCACTTCCCTTCGGGTCAAGCCGCTATAAAACTCTTCCTCAAAAGTGTCAAGAGCAACTCTCCAGTTTTTCTCCTGAAGAAGATTTTCTTTCAAATCCTCTTTTGTTACAAGTGTTAATCAATTAATTGACGATAACCATTCAAGGAAAAGTTTAATGTACACAGAAGCATCTGGTATCGGCTAATGATGCTAATGAGTTGTGTGCGAAGAAGAAAAATCTAAGAATGTCCGTGAAGATCTGAATCACTTGGCAATAAGAGCATGAGACAGATTGACACGTTTCTAGCTTTCCTTGATTCTACTGCATCAAAATTCTCATGTAAATATAGGGAAAAGGTAAAGAGTGTGCTTGAAAGTATTGGTCCCGACAGCCTTACAACTCTATGAACAAGCTAATTTAAAGCTACATTGGTATCTAACTCCATAGTTTGAAAATGAAAAGACCTTAAAAATTCTACTGGAATGAACCGTATGAAATTTACTTATTTTCCTGAAAGTGACAGATTAACCCTCAACCAGCCTGTCAAAATATAATTAGAAAACCACTGCCTTGGGTTGCTGCAGTCTTTATGAAGGCATATTATACATGTGATATACTTGAACTCACATATTTTTCTTCAAAGATTATTCTTTCACAGCCGTAGTCGCATAGTCATCAATCCAGGCCTCCTGTTTGTAAATGCTCTTTTGTCAATTTAATAATATAAGAATACTAGATTTGCCCGTGGGCACGTGCCTACGGCACGTCTTCGGAACGATACAAAACACGAAAAGCCTGTTAATAGTAAAACAACAATTATGTAGCTCAAGTTTGAATAATATGACAATAATTAGTTGTAAATAAAAGTCCATGTTTTCATTAGTAGATGTTGAAAAATAATTATAGATGGGGGTATAAATCTAACTTCTTAGAACTTTAAGTGTGGAGTTGAAGAGAGATTTACTATTTTCAGTATAACATGTGCAAAAAAAACATTAAAATTCTGAAAATTTAAATTTCTAAGTAAATATAGAAAAAATGGAAGAGAGAGATAGGAGGAGAGAGAAAGAGAGAAATATGAAAAAGTGAAGAGAGAAGAGAGAGATAGTAATAAAGTAATAAGTTTTTTAGTTTTGGGGGGGAAAATTTGGTTTTGGAGTTTGAAATTTTGGAGGAAAAATATGTTTTGTGAGGTTTGATCTAGGCCTTTGATTTTAGGGGGATTGATTGTGAGCCACTTGATAGCTTTCTTTGTAATTTATTATATAGATTCTTTATTGTTGATTGATATTAAAAAAATTATCACACTTTGTTCCTTCTACATTAGGGGCTATTTATTTGCTAGTACCTAAAATTAGTAATCAAGTTTTAAGGAGTGAAAACAAAATCAATATTTTTCATTATTTTGTTGTTCATTGTTTGTTAGCAAGGAAAACAATATGAATTCACATGCTGAAATAATATATTGTTGTTTTTTTATTTGTTTGCGAGAAAAATTAAATGAAGAAAAAATGAAAGAGAGAGATAAGCTTTTCCAAGCCAATTCACCACAATTTATGGTGTATTGGTTTTTGGCATTTTTGGTGACCTGTCTGATCTCTTAACAAACTTTCATTCCTCTCAAACAAACAATGTACTTTAAAATACAGAAATAGTGGAATTGAAAATGCTGATGTGGCATGCTAAATAAAGCAAATCAATGATCTTTTCAATCAAACAAACGGTCCCATAGCTTTGTGGTTTAATATGCTCGGAATGTCTCTCAAACGTGTTCTCTTGGAACTTTCTATCATCCTAGAATCTTCTTTCTGTGCAACTGTTATGTTTTCAAGGTAAAATTTTGAATCAATGGTAAAAAAGAATGAAGATGGAGTTATGCCCTTTGAATTTTATTGAAATGTTTAAATAAGCCCATTTCCTTCATACGTCAATAATTACTTCATTGGTTCTCTGGGCTGTTTATATAGTCTAATGAAAGAATAATTGAATCAATTACTCATTCATGCAGTATGGGTTGGTGCATATTGCTGCTGGCGATTTACTGAGGGCTGAAGTTGCAGCAGGGACTGAAAATGGGAAACTAGCCAAAGAATACATGGAGAAGGGAAAGTTAGTCCCTGATGAAATTGTGGTCATGGTAATAGCTAATTTTCTCTTATTTTCTCTAATAACTGTTGTTTTATAGTGGGTCCTTAACTCCTTGAGTTCTTTTAGATGGTAAAGGAACGACTTTTTCAACCTGATGCTCAAGAAAGAGGTTGGCTTTTAGATGGTTATCCAAGGAGCTTATCTCAAGCAAAAGCCTTGGAAGATCTTGGCATTCGACCCGACCTTTTCATTCTCTTGGATGTAAGTGACTTTTCTTTTCCATAAATGACAACATATGTCCCGGATCGATACTTTATGAGTACTCGGTACGAGTCCGATACTTCTCAGAGATGTTCTTAATTTTAATATGTCTTCTTTTTTGGACGCTCTTCAGATACTTCTGAAATACTGATTGGACACAGACAAGTTTTAAATACTTTTCACATCTTTTAGTACTTGTAAATTTGTATTACTTTTGTCATGATCGTGGTTCATGGTGTTCACATATTTATACTTTTTATGGATTATGGAACTCTTACAACTATTGACAACTGTAATTCCAAATTATTTGGGTGGTTATCAGTTGGGTTAAATTGCCCCATAATTTTGATATAACGATTTACAATATTATGGTTGTGCCCTGTGTTCATACCTTTTGCAAATTTACCATCTCATATTTGTAGCCTTGTCATGTCCAATACATGTGCCTGTATTCATGCTCCATTTATGAGAACTTTGGAAACTAAAACTCTAGTTATGGATGCTTGATTTGAAGGTCTCTGAAGATAATCTTGTCGAAAGAGTAGTAGGCAGAAGACTAGATCCTGTTACTGGGAAAATATACCATTTAAAGTATTCTCCTCCTGAAAGTGAAGAAATATCTGCAAGATTGACTCAGCGCTTTGATGATACTGAAGAGAAGGTACTCCTGCTCTTCCGAATATATATACACACACACACACACATTCAAGCTTTCAAAAGTATCACCTTTACTTGTTGTCATTAGTTGACTACATTAGATATTCTCGAAGGTAAATTAGTCTTATTTTACAAAAAATTTCTTTGTTTTGGAATATCAAGGTCAAGTTACGATTACGGACTCATCATCAGAATGTAGAAGCTGTACTATCTGTATATGAAGATGTCATATACAAGGTATGTGGATTTTATTCTTCTCTGTATCCGAACTTACCTGAAGATATTTCGACTTAAGAGTATTGCATTTATTTTCAGTATTGGTCGTTTTCTTGATTGGTGTCTGTTTACCCTGACTATTATATTGAAACGAATCGCTCAGCCGGCCCGAGTTCCCGGGGCCCAAGGCGAAAGGGCCAAATAATTATTTTTGGGGGCCCCTAATTACAATATAATTTTTTTATGCATAAAATATGTGCATATATTTAAGGGGAATACAAATTTGGAGCCCCTAAAATTGCAAAAAAAATTGGGGGCTTGAGGCAGCCGCATCACCGGCTTCAAGGTGGGGGCCGGCCCTGGTTCAGGTGACATAAACTAGAAATTTAACCTTAAATCTGTGAATTGCACAAGCATGTAAAAAAGTAAGCCTAAATGAACACCACCTAGAAACAAGTGTTTACAAATGTAAATGTCGCTGCGAATAGTATTTGTGGAGGATTGGTCTATGGTTGCCCTACAAGAAGTACATTATACAAAATCTTTAACTAAAACTTTGGGTGCATGAATCCTCGATTCACTGTATTTTACACTGTATTTTGCATGAAAACAAGGGGCACTGATTACGCTTCTTATAATTGCTGAGATATACTTGTTCATATATTCCTTTTGTTTTACACTGATTTAATCTGCTGTTTCAGTTGATACTTGCATGGAATTTTTCATAATATTTGAGCGAAGAATGTGACATTTCACTGTATCTTTACAGATAAATGGGGATGCTCCAAAGGAAGAAGTATTTGCTGAGATAGACAGAGCAATGTCCTCAGTCATTGACAAGAAGTTGAAGCCAGATTCAGCATCAGTTACTGCCAGTATAGCTAGTTAGCAAGCTTTTGGAGCTGGCATATTTTTTATCTTTCAGTTCTTCATTGTATTGGGCTCGACAGTAAGATTTTTTTGGTCCATTTCGACTTGCCTCAAGTCTCCAATCTCCATCTTCTGTTTCACCTTGAAAGGGCCGCTGGAGTCTCTGTTGCTGTAGAGCGCAAATATGGTTATCTACAATTACTTTGTTTCTTCCTCATTTTTCTGAACCCTTGTAACACCTGATAAAGCTTTAGGCATACAAAGATATAATTCTCTTATACGATACAGTTGATATATTTTATTGTATCAATATATAATATTTACCAGTATTGGTTTAGCAGTGCGACCCTTTCCTGGTTAGTGATGGTCCCTTCACTGTTGTTTTACATTTTCGTCGAGGTCTGTTAACTGTAGTTTCTTTTTACCGTCGGGAAATGTCGAGGGGGTTTCTATAACTTTCTTGAACAATGTGTAAAGTCTTAACGAGCTCGCCATCTAGTAACCAGTGAAATGATGGATGGATGTATGATTTACTTTTCTGATTTGTTTTCAAATTTTTTCCACACTCCATATTCGGAACATAGTAATTGTTTGAAACCTGTTAGCATATTCTAATAGCTTTGCTTTACATATTTCTGGTATGTAGTTGGCATATTCAGTTGGGTTGTTGGTATTAACATAAATTTTATGTACTAATTCCATACAAATGTGCCTCTGCTATTTAGGGATCTCATGAAAAAAGATGATATAAGCATTGGCCTTTGGTTGATGTTGAGGATTATTTCTTCTTCTGCAAAGAATTCAGAGATTTATGTGTCCTCTAGCTGTTTGATTTACCAAATTCTTACAAACGAAGGAAAGCTGACACTTAAACTGGAAAAAATAAAAAAAAAACTGAAGACTCGATACCCGATACAAGAGCTTTTCAGTCTTATTTATAAATACAAAGAAGGATCCAGTGGCATCCAAAAAGGTCGAAGATGAGAAGGAATCTTCAGTAGTAGTGGCCGAAAGGTAGGTGAGTCTTCTTATTCTTTCTTTTCTAATGCGTCATTTGGTGGTTGAATTATTATCTTGTGGGGTCCATCTCGAATTATTGTCTTGTAAATGGATCCACCATGCTTATGGAGTCTAGTCGTCCATTCCAGTTGTGGTGTCCAAGTCAATTGTGTTGTCATCATCTCCTGGTTCTCCTTTAGCTTCTTCTTGCTTCTCCAGAAATTCTTCTTGGGCTGTTGCTCCTATCTGTCTAAGTCTTAAATAAGAAATAAAATTGTGTGCCTTTTGGACACGTTCCGCTGGTGGTTCGTAAGCAGAAAGTTTGTCCACCAGTATGACTATTTTTCCTTCATGTATTGAATGTGCACCTATATTTGCAACATAATCCACTTCAAAAAATTCTTGTGCTGCAAGGAGATGTTCTTTTTCTTATGAGAAGTCCTTGTTGAACTTCATGAACTGGTGTTGAGGTTCTTCAACTACTCGTTCTAATTTCCATAGTTGTACGGATGGAAAGAGTTTGATATATTGTCGCTCTTCCCACACACTCCATATTCAGAACATAAAAATTGTTTGAAACATGTTAGCATATTCTAATAGCTTTGCTTTACATATTTCTGGAATGTAGTTGGCATGTTCGGTAGGGTTGGTGGTGTTAACATAAATTTCATGTACTAATTCCTTGCGAATGTGCCTTTGATATTTAGGGATCTCGTGAAAACATGTTATAAGCCTTGGCCTTTGGTTGATGTTGAAGATTATTTCTTCTTCTGCAAAGAATTTAGAAATTTCTGTGTCCTCTGGTTGTTTGAAGAACATCACAAGTCTTGAGTCATCGATTAGATGTTGCTGATACATAGAAATTATGTTTTGGGTAGTGGCTTTTGCTTCTAGTTCTTTTACTCGTTCATTATTTATTTGGTATGAACGGAGAAGTCTAAGAAGTCTTGAATCCTAAGATTCACTAAGTCTGATGTATCCATTTGAGAAAATATTAATTTAAAATCTCTTTGTTCAGGTGTGATTCCTGGAAAAAAGACTTCTTTAGTATTTAGGGTTTTTGATCTAGAGGTGGAAGAGAACTGAGATAGTTTAGAAACTATTTGTTGAGTTTCTTCCTATCGTTGTTTTTGTTGTAGCAATTCTTTTGTTGTTTCTAAGAATGCCTTTTCAAGTTGTGTGAGCTAGTAACTTGCTTTTCTGAAATCAGCAGATTGTATAGCTCTAAAACAACCATTATACCAATCTTTTACCACTATTGTAGCAAAAGTTCTTTTTATCTCTATGGAGATAGGTGCTTTTCATTTTTCCATTGGGACAAAAGATTTCTTTGAATCTGTGGAAGCTACGGCTTTAGCCTGTTCGGCTTGATTTTCGGTCTACTGGACCTTTTGGGCCTTTGGGCCTTTTGACTCTTATGCTCCTGTGGTTGCAGAGGAAGAAGTCTCTGTGGAGACTTGTTTGGCCTTTTTAGAACCAACTTGTTGCCAGGTTTCTGGCATTTCATATACTCTAAAAGTTTTTTAAGCTTCTCGTTTAATTCCTCGTTTATGACCTGGTCAAAAAACCAGCAATAAAATTAGTATATCCAGTAATATATTTAACATCATATGAAAATATTTCTAAATAAATTACTATTCTAATCCTGCGAAGATTTTCTTCAAGATTGTTAATTGTTTTCTTTTTCAAGAATTGTGCAACAGATTTGTACTTTGTTTCAATAACAAAGTGTTTGTACAAAAGATAAGATTTTAAAGATTTTTATTGCTAGTTTAATGGCTAGTAATTCTTTATAAGTGGAAAATTTGATTTGTGTTTTATTAGATTTTTCAGATGTATAGGCTACAATTTCTTTTTGTTTAACAATTAATACTCCTGCCCAAAAATTTGTCAGAAGCATTTGTTTGTAATATGATTATCTCCTCTTCAGAAGGAAAATAAAGAATCTGTTGATTTTGAACAAAGAATTTTAATTGTCTTTATTTCTTCTTGTTCAGTAGAAGACAACTTAATAGAAATTTTATCTTTATTCCATCGACGTGGTTGTTTGTAATCCCTATTTTCGATTTTTTAGATTTTCTTTTGTAATTTTGTCCTATTATCATTTCTGTAATTTATTTATTTTTAATAATAAATTTTGATATTCATCTTCAACCCAATTGAATTCTTTCAATCAATTTTAATTTTATTTGTTGCACCCCAAGTTTCCTGTGCACTCCATTTCATTTTCTCTGTGTCTTGGGGTATTTTATTAGCCACTAATTGATTTGATTTTAAGCCCAACCCAATATTCCATTCCTATTTAATTATTTAAATTTAAACCCAAAGCCATCTCTTATTGGATCCTAACCCGCAAACACATTAACCAGTTACCCTAAACCCACATCCTAATTTTCCCTATAAATACTAATCATCATTAAACCCTAATTATCATCTAATTCTTCTTCTCCCTGCCGCTCTCTCTTTTTCCCCGGTCTGACTTCGAAACTCAACCCCTGCAGCACCCTTATCCCCCTCGTTGCCCCGTCGTCAGCCATTGCCAATCGCGCCACTGCAACCCCCGCACTCTTCCTCGGCAGCTCCTCCATCCTCGACCTGCACCCTCACCCCATCAAAGCCCTCCCTTGACTACGGCCACCTCGTCGATCCCTCACCCCTCCTCGACTTCACAACCTTCCTCCATCGCCGGCATCCCACAGCCAACCCCCGAACGCCCCTCACCACCGCACTCCGTCATCGACCTCGCCATTGCTGTCGACCCCGTAGTTACTCCACCTTGCCTCCAGCTCTGCTGTTGACTCCCCATCAATTGCAGCCCGTCGCTGCCTACCTCCATCGCATCGCCATCGACCACCACTCTTACTGTCACTTCTTCTTGCTGTTTTTCTTCGCTGCCGCTATCGCCCTTGCTGTTGTTGCTGTGTCTCTTGCTGAGATTGCTGTTGTCTCTTGCGTTGCCGGTGCCATCGTTGTTGTTTCCGGGTATGTTGCCGTCAAGACTCTCGTTTCGTTATTCATTCGTATTCCGAGTCGTCATCTATAAGGAAAGTTTCTCTTGAACCAACTATTTGTTCTAGTTCACGAATTTCTTTTGATCTCTGCAAGTAGTTCCTCTTTCAATTATCATATTTTATTTGTTTGATACTCTTTCAAAGAGACTATTACGGATTCACCGGCAAAACCAAGTTGTAGTTCTCTTTTTGTGCCATTCCCTTGATTCAAACCTAAGCCTTGTGTATTTTGTCATATGCATATACTACATGAATCCTTAGATTAGAAACATCTTATGTAGAAGAATGATTTAATGCTCTTTCGATTGGTTATGATGTTCATGCTATGTTGATATAAAATTGTCATGTTAATAGTAGAATCCCATCCTTATGACTGAGTAGATTTTCATGTTAATTATTGTTATGAAGTGATATGCATGTGCATTTCGTTTTGTTGCTAAATAATAAGTCATCAATTTGCTGGCCTGCTGTTTGCTCCATGTTGCTTTGAGTTTTTGACCTAATTGCTATTATAATTTAATAGAACTTTACAAAAAACATTTGTATATCTTTGAATCTATTTTTTAGAACTTTTTACAGATCTAAATTACGATTTTTTACACTGTAAGTTATCATATTTTAACTTTGCTAGGTTTAAATTTCCAGATTGTCGTTTACTAGCACACCGACATGATTTTCTAATTAAAATAAACTGTTAACAGTATAATTAGAACTTGAAATTATATGTTGTTACTAGACATGACTAGGAGTCACCTGATTATTTTTATAAGATTATTTGACAATTTTCCAGACCTGTTATAAATATGAAGACATGACCCTAGGTTGTTGCCAGAGCACTAGTTCAGTAAAGAACCAGAATTTTGACCTAACTATAGTTAATACCATTTAAAGTTTATTGACTAATATTGTAGCCCTGTGTGTCTGGAATCCAGATTATCTGACGGTTTTGTAATCCTACCTACAGATTGCAATTGATTCATATTTTCGTACAGTGACATCTGAATTCTAGAATGCAGTTGAAAATGCATTACCATGTTTAACTAATTGAAACAGTAGATCAAATTTAAGAATTAAAATATGGGATAATTTGTATTGATACCGAACACTGTTAGGATTTAAAATATGATTTTTATGAGATTTTTAAATAATTTTACAATCTACTTTCATATATAAGAATTTGACCTTAACATGCTGCCTGAACATGTAATAGTAAAGAATGAACTTATACGCCTAATTACTCTATTTATAATATATCCTGTGAATATGCATTGGAACCGGTCGGGAGTCTAATTTTCAGAACCCCTGACAGAATCTGATTTTCTTTCATGTAGCAATGGAAAAGTTATTCTTTACAACAACATCTTGTTTTCCAGAATGTGTGTTTTGTGTTTTTAAGTGTATCCATGTTTGATTTTGCATCTACTGAATAAACTTAGTTATACCATGCATTGCATAACCTTTCCACCTCCTTAACATCACTTCAAAACTTATGTACCCATTGCATGTCCACATTTGTGTGTAACAAAATATTAACAAGCCGGGGTATTAAGGGTTGACTTAGTAGTGAACAATCGGAGACTGTACTCGGAATGGGCCCCTTATTCTTGATTGATTATTGTTATTGATGGTGGATTATTGATTGTTAATTATTGATTATTGTGCAAAGTATACGATCTGTAGAGTTCACCACTATAGTCTAAACATTCACTGTTTGCATGCACCGAATCTGTGGTATGGGACACAGTATTACGTGCATTAGATAGGATAATAAAAGACTAATAAACCTAGGATTGACACTTACATTATTGATCGTGAATATTGTTATTGGCCTTGAATCATTGATTACAGTCATTGTTTATTGCATTGTAACCTCCTGTTCCAGTTGTACGTATTTTATTACATGAATTTTTGTACTTCAATTTTTAGATCATTTTTTTGTCTTCTCTTTGGACTCTTTATCAGGCATTATTTCATTCTTATTAGAACTCAAATATTTTTCTGATCCATTCTAAATTTTTGTGATTTTTCAATTGAAGTTTAAATTTAAAATCTGTATTAATCCTAATTCCTAATCCCAATCTAACTCCCTAATCTTAATCCAACAACCAGCCTAACTCTTCTCTCCTACACCTTATTTTCTTCCTCCCTACACTTCTTTTTCTCCCTCCCTATAATCTCTACATCTCCACTTTTGCATACAGTCAATCTCTCTCTCATTTTTTTCTCCTACTCTACTGCCTCCACCACCCCTACTACTGCCTACTCCTCTCTAATCTGTCAACCCTTGCTTCGTCTTTTTTTACATTATCAACTACACTACATCTCTACCTCCTAATATCTATATATTATTCCTACTGCCTATATAATAATACACATTCTTACACACTTGCATGCATTCTCTCTCCCTCCTTACACACACACACACACACACACACACACACACACACACATCCATGCAGCCAATCCCACATCTCTCATCTCTTTCTCTATCTCTTATATATATACATACACATAACACCTCACCCCTAATCTGTACCTCTCCTTCTTCCCCTCCTCTGCCTTCTTCAAACCCGAGAACCCAAGCCAGCACCCGAGCTCCCCGCCACCACCTCTGCCGCACTACAGTCGTCGCACCACCACTCTCCAAACCCGAGCTCCACTTCCTATACTCTCACCGCAAGCTCCACCTCCTCCTACCTCCGGCATCCATAACCCGGAGCTCCCTCGTCGCCATTGCCTACCGCCACTTCAAACTCTTTGTTGTCGTCTTCCTTGTCGCCGCACCCAACACCCTCTTGCTTGTGCTGCTGCCGTTTACTGTTGTTGCTGTGTTCTTGTTTGTGTTTTTGCTACCGTGTGTCGCGTGTCTCTCGTTCCTTCCGTTGTACACATCGTAAACGTTATATAAGGCAAGCATTTTCTTAAACTCGCAGCAAGTAGCCTAGCTATCGTCATATTTTCTTGTTTAGTTACATATTCCATGCTATTAATTTAAATCTTGAACCATTAACACACTTCGAATCGTGTTATCACATATCGAATATTCAACCTTGCTATCTCTAAATTTCTTGACTTTGCACTAAGAATCTAACCTAGTTTCCTTCATCAAAATTGAGAACTTTATACATGAAAATCGTATTCCATCAAGTGTAGAATCCAGAACATCTTACGGTTTCACAATCCGATTCATAGATTGTGAAATATCACAATTTTAGTTCTGTCATATTATAAATTCTAGAACCTGCACAAAACCACAGTTCTGTCTCTTGTACTGAGAATTAGACCATGTTCCCAATACTGAATCCAAGAACTTAATACATGAAAATCTTAGTCCATCGAGTGTAGAATCCAGAATATCTTACGGTTTCAAAATCTAATTTATAGATTGTGAGATATCACAATTTTAGTACTGTCATATTGTAAATTTCAGAACCTGCACGAAACCACTGCCCTGTCTCCTGTACAGAGAATTAGACTATGTTCCCGATACTGGATCCAAGAACTTTATATATGAAAATCGTAGCCCATCGAGTCTAGAATCCAGAATATCTTACGGTTTCTCAATCTGATTTATAAATTGTAAGTTATTAATATTTTAGTACTGTGACTCCTGGATTTTCAGAACAGAAATGCGCACGAAACTTCGAAACCAGTGAAGAATGAAGTTTTATGCATAGTTACTGTCTCTAGAATGTATCGTGTGAATATGTGTTGAAACCGGAAGAGAGCCTACTTTCTAGAAACTCTGAAGGAATCGGATTTTCTTTTCTGTAGCAACGGAAAAGTGAATTTGAATGCAAATATGTGCTGTAGTCTAAAAATTCATCTCAATATTTTTGTATATAAACCCGTTATTTTTCATATTTAATGAACTGAACTATATATATTGTTGTTCTTAACTTGCATCGATATAAAAGATTGATAGATTTTCTCATATAATGCATTTTATACCACTTGATAATTCCATGATAACTACTCTTGATATATGTACCCGTTTCACGTCTCATACCCATGTTTACCACACTTGATATTTTCCTTGATTCTTAATTAACTGGATTGATTCCACCGTTCCACCAGTCGTACCAACTGTATGTTCATAATTAATTATAAAAGAATAACAAACCGGGGTTATAAGGGTACGGCTTGGTAGTGGACAATATAGGGGAGTATACTTGGAAGGGGGTCCATATTTCCCGGAATAGTGATTCTTGATTCTTGATTCTTGATTCTTGATTACATTATTATCGATTACATGATTCTTGACTACATGTCTTGCTATTATCACCGGAAGACCCGAGTACATAATCTTATAGAATTACTACTTAAGTCTAAACGTCACATGATTGATTTGCACCCGAACTTGTGGTATGGGACACAGGATTGCGTGCATTAGTTAAGTTAATAAAACAGATAAACTCGAGATTTCCACTAAGCATGATTCTTGATTACATGATTCTTGATTACATGACTCTTGATTCTTGATTACATGATTATCGATTAACTGAGACTAAGTTATCATTTGATTATACTTTGAAATCTTGAATACACTAGTTTACAGTTATTACTTACATGATCATATTGTCTCAGTTCCTTGCTTCCTTCCATATTGTATTTGCACTGCTACTTCTTGCTTCTTCCATGTTATATCAGAGCCTAGGTTCGAACTATGCTAAGCTCAACAAGTATGCACTCCGCATTGATCACATAAATATTTAAATAACACAGATAATGACCTTAGTAGATTTTGCAGAATATGGTTCGCAGGGGATCTTCAACTTCACGACCCAGAGAGGGACCATCGGAGAACGTCGCAGTTCTCCGAGCAATGCAGCGAATGATGGAGCTACAGCAGGAACACAACCAGTTGATGAGGCGCAGTTTGGAAAAAGCCCAAGAAGCTGCCAACCAATCTGGACCAACCCTTGGAGCATTACCGCCAAGGCCTGGCACCGTGTCAGATTTTATGAGGCTGCGTCCGGAGAAGTTCATAGGAACTGAGTCACCATTGGAAGCTGAGCAGTGGCTAATTAGGACTGAGCAGTTGCTACAGGCCACACGAATCTCTGATGTAGGCCGTGTAGATGTAGTCCCCATTCAGCTGGTAGACATCGCCCACATATGGTGGAAAGCGGAGATCAAAAGATTAGAGAGGCCTATCGCTTAGGCCACCTTCGCCTAGAGTTTTTTAACTAAGTTCTTCCACAGCGTTACTAAGGTAGAGATGGAGCGTCAGTTCATTTCTCTAACCCAAGGAAAGCGGTCAGTTAATGAATATGCCGCAGAGTTCACTCGCTTGAGTCGTTTTACGTCAGCCATGGTAGCAAATGATGAGGATAGGGCCCGACGATTCTTGATGGACTTGGACTATGATATTCAGGATCGTCTAGCCACCCACCGGCACTGTACCTTTGGACTCTTTATCGGGCATTATTTCATTCTTATTAAAACTCAAATATTTTTCCGATCCATTCTAAATTTTTGTGATTTTTCAATTGGAGTTTAAATTTAAACCCTGATTAATCATACTTTCTAATCCCAATCTAGCTCCCTAATCTTAATCCAACAGCCAACCTAACTCTCCTTTCCTACACCTTATTTTCTTCCTCCCTACACTTCTTTTTCTCCCTCCCTAGAATTTCTACTTCTCCACTTCTGCAAACAGCCAATATCTCTCTCATTTTTTTCTCCTACACTACTGCCTCCACCACCCATACTACTGCCTACTCCTCTCTAATCCGTCAACCCCCTCTGCTGTCTTCTTTTACATTGTCAACTACACTAAATCTCTACCTCCTAATATCTATATATTATTCCCACTTGCCTATATTTTATACACATACATACACACTTGCATGCATTATCTCTCTCTCCTTATTTATATATATATATATATACACAAGCATGCAGACTCTACCTCATTCCCTTCTTATTCTCTCTTATTGCCACATCAACCCTAACCCATCTCCTCTCCAAACCCGAGCTCCACTTCCTATACTCTTGTAGCACCCCGAATTTTCAATATAATATCTCACAAAATACGTGCACGATTTTAGAATCAACTTCAATGTAATCATAAACATTGCAACCAAATATAGGGAAATTTAAAACTTTTTATTATATCAATTGTTTACAAAGCACAACGGAAAATTAAACACATTGATTTACAATATCTTTCTTTTACAACACATTCTTTTACAATTTACATAAACTCCATTATCATTCTACCACATGCATCTAAATCCCAAGCTAACGGTACCTATCTGTAAAACATGAGGCTAGAGATAACCCTAACCTCAAAAGGGCCAGCCATTACGGTATGAGTGAAATCAAAAGAAATACAACATGAATAAAACATAAAGTCATGAACAACATATATCAACATTAGTAACAAAAAGAATATGAAATAACGGTAAATAAAACATGAAAACATCGAGTGAAACTAGACTAAGTGTCAAGTGTAGGAAAACAGAAAACAAACATGCATAAAACCAAGTCAAGAAAAACACAATGCTATATGCTGACTCTCTAAAGCACACTTGTCGGATTCTATGCATCCCACTTTACATAGGTCCGGTGCAAGCCCTTATCGTTCTCAACTTGATAGGGTTTAATCCTTCGTTATGCAACTAATTCTACTACGATGACTACTATGAGATTTAGATATTATGCAAGTATCGGTTTTCACCCTTGGAATACTAGAGGCCAATCCCACTCCGCAGATCATCCTGTAGCCCTTACGTCCATCGTCCCAAAAAACTGGAAATTGCCTCACTCCGTAGGTCATCCTGGAACCCTCATTGCACAAACATCCCATGAGCGCCACTCTCTTCCTCGGAATACCGGAGATTAATCCCACTCCGCGGATCACTCTGTGGCCCTTACGTCCATCGTCCCGGAATATTTGGGAATATCTCACTCCTTGGATCATCCTAGAGTCCATGACTCATGTTTGCTCTCATTTCATCATATCATCATCTAGTGTCTGTCTTTCTCTTATTAAGTTAATTAGTTGATTACGAGTCTCCTAGAGTTTGGTGCACTCTACCGGACTTAACTCAACTGATCAACAACAAGGCCTCAACTAACCAAATCACAAAATCTCAACTGGTCAACTGATCAATAACAAGGCCTCAACTAACCAAATCACAAAATCTCAACTGATCAACTGATCAACAACAAGGTCTCAACTAACCAAATCACAAAATCTCAACTGCCGGTAATTAGGGTCCAACTCACCCTCTAGAGACTCATAACTCAACCATCAATACCAAATCTTTCAATAAAACTCATAATTCCATCGTCAAAATGTTTTTATAAAGAAAACTTCTTAAAAGTTAACAAATCCAAATTTATATAATGTACTCATAAAATTTCAGAATTTGAAATAAGCATTAAATCTATTAAATAGTAGAAAATCACATTTAGAAGTCTTACAATATCACGAAACATCAATTCCTTCGAAAACTACAAATATCTCTCTTTATAAAGTCATAGGAATGTAATTTAAATTCTGTTATAGACAAAATATAACTTTCTGTAAAATATTGTAATCTGTAGTAAAAACATCACTTAAAACAGTAGATCAATAATCCATAAGTTCGAAAAATTAACCGTTCAAAGAAACAAAGAAAAACTCAATAAATCAATCCAAAATAGCAGGTGTGGTTGAGCTTGCATTCGACCGTCGTGACAGTCGACCTCCATTTTAGTTCAAAAAAATGGATAGTCGACCTCGCAGTCGACTGCTAGCTGCCATACAACCAGGTTTGAAGTTTGTGCATGTTTCGACTGATACATCGATTACACTTGATAAAATTGCAATTTTGTGAAACCAAATTCCTAAGATGATAAAATATGACTTGTATAACATATAGAAGTTTATAAAACTAATCGAAAACATATCAAGATCTCAAAAGAGTATTTTTTTCACAAAATTCTTCAAAATAGTGCATATGTATATGTAAGTGTGTGTATGTGTATATTTGCTTCAGTTAAAGCTTCAAAACCTCATCAATAGGAAGTAGTATAATGTCTAATTCAATCTCAGTATGGAAATAATCAAGATTCAATTTAAAACTTAACAAAACACACAAAACTTAATTTCTTCAAAATAGTGAAATAGAATATATATATAAGTGTATGTGTGTATGTTTATGCATCAAGAAAACATCAAAATCCATCAATTAGAAGTAGTGTGATGTTTAGATTTAATCTTAGTACTAAAACCAATCATATCTAATTGAAAATTTCTCAAAACATCAAAACTTCAATTTTCGATAATTATTCAAAACAGTAAAGTAGGGTATATATGTATATATATATAAGTGTTCCTACATCAGTTATAATATCAAATTCACCAAATAGGAAAAGTACTATGTTTAAAACAAATCAGTATCAAAACAACTCAAATCCCATCGAAAACTTCACAAAATTACACAAAACTCAATTTCGGCCATTAAGCTTCAGACCCGAAAAGAACTAAACCCCTTTTCACTCAAAACTTGATCGTTTGGTTTACTAACTCATCTTGTAGTCCAATAAACTCATACACATTCACTTACAATAGTTAACCCATGAATATATGTAATTATAACATGTTATAGTCAAGTTGTATTTGTCAAAATTATCAAAACAGGGTGTACACATATGCTCAACAGTGAAGGTGAAGTTTTTGTTCACTTTTGCATTAAGCAACATACAATCTCATTATAGGCAATCAAAACAGCAAGTTATTGAAGGAAAACAACCTACTCATGATTTCTATTAAGTTCTTTAACAATCTCAAGTCATCAATTAGGGTTTTATATCATCACTAGTATAGTTTTCATGAAAGATTAAATTTTTAATTCATCTACTCATCAAATTTTTTTATATCTTCATATAATCCCTAACATGCTTTCTAATACACAAATTAACACATACAACATGCTTAGAACAATACAAAAACAAACATATGTCACAACCGAATTAATAAAGAATAAGAAAAAGCCATTCTTTTGCAAAAAGTCCAAGATCATCGCTTTGAAACTCCAAGAATTAATAGTAAAAATATATTTTATTTTTTTAGAGGAGAGGGACGGCTGTAATGGCCATAATGTAGGCCAAAATCTGGAGTTTTTAGGGTTTTACAAGTTTATAGAAACATCCCTTAACAAATTTATACTTTACATATATAAACCTTTCTTTAGTAAAGTAGTTAAATAAGTTAAATAAATTAAAATAAAACCAAATCCCTTTACTAATGACTAGTAATTTACACGTGCGATGCACGTTTTAATAAATTCAAAAAATAGAAATAAAAACTCTGACATAGGGAGGATTTGAACTGGAAATCCCCTTTATATTAGTTATGTACGTGTGTTGCATATATTGGTAGAATGACAAAATGACAAATGACACTAAGGCCTTCTCTCATTATAATATTAGAGATTTATCCAACCATCAAGCATAGCCCAGAAACTAAAAAATTTCGGATTTGTACTCAAAGTGGTAATTTTGCACAAAATCCCATCTCTTTGTAATATTTGCAAATATATCATAAAATATTCGTAAAAATCCAAAAAATTCAGAAATAATATCCACCAATACATATTAGATTTTCCAATTAAATTTCTGACTTTTACTTTCCAAGAAAATATTTGCAGAAGATCCAACCTAAATTTCATATTTGCAAAAATACCGTATTTGTTTAAATCTTTACCAAATCAACTCTACATAAAATTTAAATAGATTTTATTTTCAATGATGACCATGGACAGCCCAAAATCAGTAAAAATGAATTTCATTATTTGTTTGAGATCCAAACGACTTTTTACATAAAAGTCCATCTCTTTCGAAATATTTATAAAAATAGTTTCTTTATTCAGAAAAATACCAAAATTTAGAATATACTTAATTATAAATATTATAATTTATTTAGAAATCTAAAAGTGGAGATTTGCACCCAAAAAATATTTGCATGTGTTTTGCATGTATTAAATTGACAAATTTGTAAAATAGTCAAATTAATTTAAATAAATCTGAAAAGTTAAAATATTATAAATAAATGTGGAAAATCAATCATTAACCATAAAATTGTAAGAATTAAAAATTTTCTAACTTTACACGTGTGTTGCACGTGCAAAATTGCAATTTCAAGAAAATAGTCAAAATAGTCAACTTTACCAATTTAATATTATTTAATAATGCAATATAAATCATTTTATTTTGTGGGGTGTTATAACTCTCACCGCAAGCTCCACCTCCTCCTACCTCCGGCCTCCACAACCCGGAGCTCCCTCGTCGCCATTGCCGACCGCCACTTCGAACTCCTTACTGTTGTTTTCCTTATCGCTGAACCCGACGCCCTCTTGCTTGTGCCGCTTCCGTTTACTTTTTTTGCTGTGTTCTTGCTTGTTTTCTCACTGCCGTGTGTCTCGTGTCTCTCGTTCCTTCCGTCGTACACATCGTAAACGTTGTATAAGGCAATCGTTTTCTTGAACTCTCCGCAAGTAGCCTAGTTATCATCATATTTTTTTTTCTAGTTACATATTCCATGCTATTGATTCAAATCTTGAACCATTAACACATTTCGAATCGTTTTATCGAATATCAAATATTCAACCTTGCTATCTCTAAATTTTTTGACCTTGCACTAAAAATTTGACCTAGTTTTTTTTATCGAAATTGAGAACTTTATACATGAAAATCATAGTCCATCGAGTGCAGAATCTAGAACATCTTACAGTTTAACAAACCAATTTATAGATTGTGAGATATCATGATTTTAGTACTGTCATATTGTAAATTTCAGAACTTGCACGAAACCACTATCCTGTCTCTTGTACTGAGAATTAGACTATGTTCCCGATACTGGATCCAAGAACTTTTTACATGAAAATCGTAGCCCATCGAGTCTAGAATCTAGAACATCTTACGATTTCTCAATCCGATTTATAGATTGTAGGTTATTAACATTTTAGACCGTGACTCCTGGATTTCCTGAACATAACTGTGCACGAAACATCGAAACCAGAGAAGAATAAATTTTTACGCATAACTACTATCTCTAGAATGTATCGTGTGAATATGTGTTGGAACCGGAAAAGAGTCTACTTTCTAGAATCTCTGACGAAATCAGATTTTCTTTTTTGTAGCAATGGGAAAGTGAATTTGAACGCATATGTGTTGCTGTCTAGAAATTCATCTCGACATTTTTGCATATAAACTCGTTAGTTTTCATATTTAATAAATTGAACTATATATATTGTTGTTCTTGTAATAATAACTTGCATCAATATAATAGATTGATATATTTTCTCATATAATGCATTTTATACCACTTGATAATTCCATGATAACTACTCTCGATATATGTACCCGTTTCACATCTCATACACATGATTACCGCCATTGATATTTTTCCTTGACTCTTAATGAACTGTCTTGATTTCACCGTTTCACTAGTCGTACCGACTGCATGTTTATGATTAATTATTATAAAACAATAACAAGTCGGGGTTATAAGAGTACGACTTAGTAATGGACAATATAGGGAAATATTCTCGAAAGGGAGCCTGTGTTTCCCGGAATAGTAATTCTTGATTACACAATTCTCGATTACATGATTCTTGATTACAAGCCTTGATACTATCACTGGAATACCCGAGCACATAATCCTATACTTTATGTTGTTTTTTCTTTGAGTCACTATTTTATCTAGTTGTAATAGCGAACTGCTTATCGTACTATTTTAATTCTGACACCTTGTATTCCCGGGCATCTTGACTCGATGTTAATGTATTACCCAGATGAGGCTTATTCTATTTCCAGCTCACGTGATCATTATATTTGTCTGCGTGAATGTGTTATAAATATCTTGTTGAGCTAATAATTGTACAGTTTATGGATAACGTATATCATTCTCTGGGCCTCAGTTGCGTACTTGTATTTTCGTATAGTGAGAAGCAGGAAACCTGTTACGCCCCGCTTCCCACTATACGGACATACATGACGCAACTGAGGCCCAGCGAATGATATACATCATCCATAAGCTGTACAATTATAAGCTTGACAAGATATTTATAACACATTCATGCAGGCAAATATAATGATCACATGAGCTGGAAATAGAATAACCATCATCTGGGTAATACATCAACATCGAGTCAAGATGCTTGGAAATACAAGGGGCCAGAATTAAAATAGTACAATAAGCAGTTCGCTATAACAACTAGATAAAATAGCGACTAAAAGAAAAACAATATGAAATAGTAATAATGCAGCAACGATCGTCTAGAGAGTCTGCGCATCGGGTCGATCAGTACCTGTATAATTATTAACTCAAAGAAAAATGAAAAAGTACTCGTTACAGCAAGCTTCGGGCAACAAGTAGCAACAAGCAATAAAATGGATAATATAACAAGATATAATATGGAAGAAACAAGAAGTAGCAGTATAAATACAATATGGAAGGAAGTAAGGAACTGGGACAATATGATCATGTAAGTAATAACTGTAAACTAGTGTATTCAAGACTTCAAAGTATAATCAATTGATAACCTAGGCTCAGTTAATCGATAATCATGTAATCAAGAATCAAAAGTCATGTAATCAAGAATCATGCTTAGTCGAAATCTCGAGTTTATCTGTTTTATTAACTTATCTAATGCACGCAATCCTGTGTCCCATACCATAAATCCGGGTGCATATTAATCATGTGACGTTTAGACTTAAGTAGTAAATTCTATAGGATTATGTACTCGGATCTTCCAGTGATAGTATCAAGACATATAATCAATAATCATATAATCGATAATTGTGTAATCAAGAATTGTGTAATCAAGAATCAAGAATCAAGAATCAAGAATCACTATTCCGGGAAACACGGGCCCCTTTCCGAGTATATTCCTTTATATTGTACACTACTAAGCCGTACCCTTATAACCCCGACTTGTTATTATTTTATAATTAATTATGAACATGCAATTAGTACGACTAGTGAAACGGTGAAATCAAGACAGTTAATTAAGAATCAAGGAAGATATTAAGGGCGGTAATCATGGGTATGAGATGTGAAACAGGTACATGTATCGAGAGTGGTTATCATGAAATTATCAAGTGGTATAAAATATATTATATGAGAAAATCTATCAATCTATTATATCGATGCAAGTTAAGAACAACAATATATATAGTTCAGTTCATTAAATATGAAAAATAACGGGTTTATATGCAAAAACGTCGAGATGATTTTCTAGACAGCAGCACATATCTGCATTTAAATTCACTTTCCTGTTGCTACAGAAAAGAAAATCCGATTCCGTCAGAGATTCTAGAAAGTACATTCTCTTCCGGTTCCAACGCATATTCACACGATACATTCTAGAGACAGTAACTATGCATAAAAATTTATTCTTCGCTGGTTTCGATGTTTCGTGCACAGTTATGTTATTGAAATTCAGGAGTTACAGTACTAAAATGTTAATAACATACATTCTATAAATTGGATTGAGAAACCGTCAAATGTTCTGGATTCTAGACTCGATGGGTAAAGTTCTTAGATCCAGTGTCGGGAACATAGTCTAATTCTCAGTACAAGAGACAGGGCAGAGGTTTCGTGCAGGTTCTAGAATTTGCAATATGATAGTACTAAAGTCATCATATCCCACAATCTATAAATCGGATTGTGAAATCGTAAGATGTTCTGGATACTACACTCGATAGACTACGATTTTCATGTATAAAGTTCTTAGATCCAGTATCGAGAACATTGTCTAATTCTCAGTACAAGAGACAGGGCAGTGGTTTCGTGCAGGTTCTGGAATTTACAATATGACAGTACTAAAATTGTGAGATCTCACAATCTATAAATCAGATTGTGAAACCGTAAGATGTTCTGGATTCTACACTCGATGGACTATGATTTTCATGTATAAAGTTTTCAATTTCGATTAAGGAAACTAGGTCAAATTCTTAGTGCAAGATGAAGAAATTTAGATATAGTAAGGTTGAATATTCGATATTCGATTACACGATTCGAAGTGTGTTAACGGTTCAAAATTTGAATCAATAGCTTGGAATATGTAACTGGACAAGAAAATATGATGATAACTAGGCTACTTGCTAAGAGTTCAAGAAAATGCTAGCTTATACAACATTTACGATGTGTACGGCGGAAGGAACGAGAGACACGCGGCACATGGCATCGACAACACAAACATCAACACAACAACAACAGTAAACGGCAGGAGGGCCAGGGGGGTTAGCTTGGGTCCCAACGGCAGGAGTCGTGGCAATGAGTAGATGGGAGACGTGGTACGAGGTACTATGGAGAGGACATTTTGCCGTTCAGAAGGAGATTGTGGGGGAGTGTTGAGAGATATTTTGGGGGGGTAATTTGATTTTTGAATTTCAAAATTGTGATCTGAAATTCGAATTAGATTTGAGGAATGTTAGGGGTGGAAATTGTGAAACGATTTGAATTTTAAATTAGATATTTGAAATTTGAATCAGATTCGAGGGGTGTGGAGGAAAAAAGTCCCCCCCCCCCCCCCCCCAATATCCAAATTACAACAAATTTACAATAATCAAGAAAACGAATCGTAGGTGTTGTGGGGCGACGGTGATCAAGCAAGTTAAATATTTGGGCTCAACCTTGACATATTCAGGTCAAATTGAGTGGGTGCCTGAGGTCTCTCTCATGTCAGGGGGCTTGTAAGGGGAGGTGACATTTCTGGGACAGTCGGGGGCGACCACAACTCTCGTTGCGAGGTGACGGTGATACCCAATGGTGGTGAAGCTAGGGGATGAGAACGAGGTTTCAATTTGGACATTTTCATATCAGATTGGTGGATGCCTGCTGTGTCTCTCGTGTTAAGGAGTTTGAAGTTAACAGTTGTGTCATTGCTGGGGACAACGACGGTTGTGGTTGGGAGTGACGTGAGGAAAAACATTGTACAAACGAGGGAATGAGAGAGAATGAGCTCAATGTTTGACATATTCATGTTAGATTGGGTTGACACGAGGAACTTATTGTGGCGAGGTCGACCGACCAGTATAATTAGATTTTGTTGTGTTATTTATTTGTTAGTTGGAGAGTATGAGTTCTATGACCAGCCTGTTAGGTTTCATAAACTTTATAATTCATTTTTTGTTGTATATTTTGCTAATTTTTTTTAATAGAACGCGGGAGGGTTTTCAACCCACCGTTAATGGAAAAAAAAAAACAAAAAAAATATCGCCTTCGTCGTACGCTCAAATCTTGACGAGCCTCGAGAAAATGAATACCGTAGATATTGCATTGAGATGCCCGGCAGCGATATATAGGGGTATGCATATATGGATAGTATATTTTTCTTTTTTGCCTTTAAAAGCAAAGCCTATGATTTCATTGAACATAGATCAAATTATTAAAAAAAAATTGGTTCTAGTTGGGGTCCACTTTCCATTAATGAATAAGATTCATATCTCTTTAAATTTCTGTAGTGAAATCTTCTGAATGGAATCCATCATTTCCAGTGTAATCTTTCTCTCAATAGACATTTTCGGTTTATTCAAGAGTTGTTAATGTTGCAGAGTCAAAAGAAATTAGTAATTAACTGCTTTGTGTATTTTTCGTGCTTTCTATCTTTGCTTGCCATACTTACGGAAAAACTGATGAGAACCGGCTAACATTATGAAAAAAAATACATGCATTCCATTTGCTAATCATCCTGTGGTGTATTACATGAAGGAACGGTGTGGACAGCAACCACACATGCAATCACGGTAGTTGATGGATCAGGAGTGCTCGCTTCGCCATGGAGCGTCCCCCAAATGGGCTGGATTATTGGGCCCACAGTGCTCATTGCTTGGGCCGGTGTTACTTACTACACTGCAATACTACTTAAACCGAACTCCTGATCCAGTTAGGGCCTTTTTGGTTTGCATGAAGTGGACTGTAGCAAACTAAAATTTATGAATGAGCACTCTAACAAGGGTTTGTTTGGCAGAATGTGGGTTAGACTTACATTTGCATTGTAGCGCTACAGCAACTACTATAGCGATAGTGCAGCACTAAGAAATCCCCAAAAAACCTCCCGAATTTAGTGAAAAGTTACTGTAGCTTACTCTATCCAATCAAATAATTCTACCGAACCCTCTACATTAAATTTCTTTCTCTCTTATCTCTATCTTACAATGCAATAAAATTACATCCAAACAAATCACTTTTTTAGAACTCATTTTCACAAATTTCTTTTTTCTGCAGTAATCTTCATAGTTTGGAATTATTTTACAACCAACCAAACAACCCCTTAGAGGAGGAGCTACACTTACATGGATGTTGTGCAATCCTGCCTCGGTAATTAATTCTAACTTTTAGGTATCGTTTGATTAGTTTTTCGTTCAATATTCTTACTAATTTGAAGAATAAACTCTTAATTTTTTAGGGCCTAGAGATGTCTTTGCGTGTTTTATAGCTCAATATACAATGCTTTGGGGAACTATGATCGGGTACACGATTGTTGCATCCACCAGTATGATGTGAGTTAGTCTTTAACTACTCGTACTAGATCATTAGCATGTGTAGAGACAACTCGATGGTGGCGACTTCGTCGATGGGTTCGATCTTGGCGGTGCTCTTGGCAGAGTGGAGGCTCAGAGTCGGAGTGGTGGTTTGGTCGAAGGCGGACGACGACAGGGCCAATCGTTGCCGAGGCTCTGTTTTTGGCGGGAGAAGGATTTTTTGGAGAAGAAGAAGAAGGAGAAGATGGAGGAGGGTTGCAGGTTTCGGGTTTGGATCCGTATCCGCAACCCATTATCCTAATCTCTTGGGTTTTTTTGGGGGTTTGGTTGGTGAAATTGAACCCGACCCGAACCCGTTTCTTCTTTTCCTCTTCTATTGAAATGGCAAGTATTTTTTGGGGAATTTTTTGAAGTTTTTTGGACTAGGATTTGCATATATATATATATATATATATAATTATTTATATGTGTATACCAAGCTTTTTACTCCGTAACCTTCGATTGGTAGATCTTGTGCACATATACTCTCCTAGGAGAGCTGTGACAGACTTTCTGTCTGATCCCAGCAAGTTGTTGATGTATATACTTTTTACTCCGTAACCTTCGATTGGTAGATCTTGTGCACATATACTCTCCTAGGAGAGCTGTGACAGACTTTCTGTCTGATCCCAGCAAGTTGTTGATGTATATATATATATATATATATATATATATATATATATATATATATATATATATATATAGGTGGCCCTTCGGTTGAGAACTAATTTGGTGAGAACTCCGTGAGAACTCAAGGAGTATACCCTCCATGAAAAATCCGAACTGGCCATCTCATTCTACACGCCTTAGATAGCATAACATAAAGAAATCGCGTAATTTGAAGTTCATTTTTCCATGATTTACATCTTCGCAAAATTGTATGGCTGAAAATTCTACTCCATTTGATGGATGAGCAAACGAACTTCAAATTATTTAAATTCTTTATGTTATGCTATCTAAGGCATGTAGAACGAGATGGTCTGTTCGGATTTTTCATGGGAGGTCTATTTCGTGAGTTCTCACGGAGTTCTCACCCAAATTAGTTCTCAACCGAAGGGCTCCCTATATATATATATATATATATATATATATATATATATATATATATATATATATATATATATATATATATATATATATATATATATATATATAAAATTATTTATATGTGTATACCAAGCTTTTTACTCCATAACCTTCGATTGGTAGATCTTGTGCACATATACTGTCCTAGGAGAGCTGTGACAGACTTTCTGTTTGATCCCAGCAAGTTGTTGATGCATATTCGGGATGGAGTTGAATGTTTGAACTTTCCGTTTGTGCCCAACAAGTTTTGTAGAGGCAGCTCCTTGGTGGAGTTGCGCGTGGAGTTTGCTGTTTGATCCCATCAAGTGTAGGGAGACAACTCGTGGTGGAGCTGGTCGTTGAACTTGTTGTTAGTTCCTAACAAGTTTAGAGACAACTCTATGATGGGGTTGAACGTTTGACTTGCCGTTTGCACCTGACAAGTTTATAGAGAAAACTCTGCGACAGAGTTCACCGTTGAGCTCGCTATTTGGTCCCAATGAGTTTGGGGGGAACTTTGTGACGGAGTTGATTTAGAAACTACCGTTTGATCCCGGCGAGTTTGGAGAGGAAGCTCGTAGTACGGCTAAGTTCAAACTTGTTGTTTGATCCCAGCAAGTTTAGAGACAACTCTGAGATTAAGTTGATGTAGAAACTGTCATTTGAACCCGGTGAGTTTAGAGACAGCTCTGAGATAAAGTTGATGTAGAGACTGCCGTTTGATCCTGGCAAGTTTGGAGAGGCAACCCGTAGTGGGGTTGGTGTAGAACTCACTGTTTGATCCCAACAAGTTTAGAGACAACTCTGAGATACAGTTGATGTAGGGACTGCCGTTTGATCCTGGCGAGTTTAAAGTGAGCTTTGAGATGGAGTTGATGTATAAACTGTCGTTTGATCTCGGCGAATTTAAAGAGGCAACTCTTAGATGGAGTTGGACGTTGAACTTGTTGTTTTTTCCAACAAGTTTATGGAGAACTCTGTGACAGAGTTGGACATTTGGGATTGCCATTTGAACTCGACAAGTTTTGTATAGGCAACTCTGAGAGGGAGTTGAACGTTGAGCTTGTTGTTTGCGTCCAGCAAGTCAACAGTAAGTTCCATGACAGAGTCGGACGTTTGAGCTTACCGTTTGCGCCCGACAAGTTCGAAGAGACAACTCTCTGACTGAGTTGATGTAGAGTTTTTCGTTTGTGCCCAGCAAGTTTGGAGAGGCAACTATAGTCGGAGTTGATTTAGAAATGACCGTTTGATCCCGACGAGTGTGGGGAGGCAACTCGTAGAAGGAGTTAACTCAGAGACGGCCGTTTGATCTCAACGAGTTTGGGGAGCCAACTCGTAGTGCAGTTGAGCTCGAACTTGTTGTTTGATCCTAGAAAGTTTATAGAGGTCACTCCTTGATCGAGTTGAGGTCGAGTTTGCCATTTTGGTCATTGAACTTGCTATTTGTGCCCAACAAGTTTTGCAGAGACAAACCCAAAGACGGAGTTGGAACTTGTTGTACTTGCTGTTTGCGCTAAGCAAGTTTTGTAGAGACAATTTTAGGCCAGTGTTTGATGTCGAGCCTCTTGCACGAAGATGAGGGATCGTTGGAAGGACTCAAGCAAGGAGCGGGGCGTTGAACTCGTTGTTTGGGGCCAACGAGTTGTTGACAAAGCCCGAGCAAAGACCAAGGTGTTGAACTTGTTATTTGGAGTCAACGAGTTGTTGATGGAACTCATGCGGTGAGCAGAGCGTAGAACTTACTGTTGGGAGCCAACGAGCTATTTGGTGGAACTTGAGTGAAGACCAAGGCGTTGAACTCGTTGTTTGGAGTCAACGAGTCATTGATGGATCTCAAGCAGAGAGCAGGGTGTTGGACTTGTTGTTTGGAGTCAACGAGTTGTTTGGCAGCGCTTGAGTGAAGCCCAAGACGTTGAACTCATTGTTTGGAGTCAAGGAGTTATTGACGCAGCCTAAGTGAAGACCAAGGCATTGAACTCGTTGATTGGAGCCAACGAGTTGTAGACGGAGCTCATGCGGGGAGCAGAGTGTTGAGCTTGTTGTTTGGAGACAACAAGTTATTTAGTGGGGCTTGAGCGAAAACCAAGGCATTGAACTCGTTGTCTGGAGCCAACAAGTTATTGATGGAGCTCAAACGGTGAGCAAAACATTGAATTCGTTGTTCGGAGCCAACAAGCTATTTAGTGGAGCCTGAGCGAAGACCAAGGCGTTGAACTCGTTGTTTGGTGCCAACGGGTCGTTGATGGAGCTCAAGCGATGAGCAGAACATTGAACACATTGTTTGGGACCAACGAGTTGTTATGGAGCTCGAGCGAAGAGCAAGATGTTGAACTCGTTGTTTGGAGCTAACGATCTATTGATGGAGCTCAAGCGATGAGTAGAGCATCGAACTCGTTGTTTGGGATCAACCAGTTGTTTATGGAACTCGTGCGGAGAACAGAGCATTGAACTCGTTGTTCGATGTTGATAGTTGTTGGCCGGAGGGACTCAAGTGGCACGCATAGCGCCAAACTTTTTTTAATATTGAAGTGAGGTTACTTGTGTTTGTTCAGCGTTGAAGTGATTCCGTTCTTCTCTTTGCTGACAAGTAGTTGCGTACATCGAATGAGGTCCCCCGGGACAATGAGCTTGCTCTCCTTCGTGATACGCGGTGCTTGATGGAGTTGGGAGTCTTCTGTTTGCACAACGTCTTAAGCAAGACGGAGTTGGAGCTTGCTCAGGGAAAGGTGGTTGGATAAATCTGGAGCTTTCCCGCCTAAGAAAGACTTGTCTTGAATTTCATCATCAAGAGTTGGGGCAGCCCTATGGAGCTGTTAGCTGGTAGGAGGCCGATGAAGAGGTTTGTGTCTCTTAGGCAGAACATCCATCCAGTATGTAGCTGGAAGAACGACTTTCAGAACAGTTCGTTGTACACTGTTTGCAAGACTTTTGGTAGCGATTCTTAGCCTCAAACGTGGAGTCATTGTAATTCTGTGCTTGTAATGAGACTTGTAGTTTATGAAATAAGAAGTCTTCTACGTGCCGGTATCTTGTCCTGTGATTCATTGTCTTGGAGGTTGGCTAGTCGTATGAGCTGCTCTTGGGGAGAGTTGGACTCTGGACTTGTCACTTTGTATTTGTAAATATCTGTAGTGCTGCTGGATCTGAACATATGGATTTGTGATAGTTCTTCGATTCTTGATGAAATCTCTCCACATGCTTGATCCTTGTTGTGCACCTTGTTTTCGATATTGATGTATCATCGACTGGGCTCTTTGTAGCTAAATAACAGGGCATCAAGTATGTTGTGTATAGCTAACGAACCGTCGACAGTGTATGACCGAGTTTAGAACTTCTCCATCTTGAACTCAGCTAGTTGTAGGGGCAACTCTGAAGGAGAGTTGTTTTCCAAACTTGCTGTATGGGTCCTCCGACAAATTGTGAGAGTCACATCGAGTGGAGAGTTGAACTCTAAGTGTTGCTTTTACAAGTGATACTGAATTAACTGCGATCCACAATTTTGGACCTTTTAATCTGTCTTCAAGGGATTTTAACTAGTTTCAGGAATAGATCGAATGGCGAGTTGAACTCTGAACGTGTGTAATCGCAGGTTGCGAAAGTAACTCCGAGCCATGGGTATGGATTCCAAACTTATTAGTTTGAGTATTGACAGGTTGCAGGAGCAGATCGAATGGAAAAGTGCATTCTAAACTTGTTTCTTTGTAAATTGCTGGAGTCTCTTTCGACCCATAGGTATGGACTCCGAACTGGTCGTGGAGGCGCTAACGGATTGCAGGAGCACATCGAATGGTGGAGCGCACTCTGAACTTGCTTCTTTGCAAATTGCTAGAGTATCTTCGAGCCATGGGTATGGACTCCGAATCTGTCTTATGGAAAGCTTGTAATGAGTGTTTAGTGCTGCTCTAGGTGTAAGTTGGGCGTTTAGCTCGTTGTTTGCTTTGATGAATTAACAGGTTGCAGGAGCAGATCGAATGGCAAAGCACACTCTGAACTTGTTTCATTGCAAATTGGTAGAGTAACTTCGAACCATGGGTATGGACTTTGAACCCGTCTTGTAGGAAGCTTTTAACGAGTTTTTGGTGTCGTTTTTGTGTATAAGTTTGGCGCTCTACTCATTGTACACATCTGTAGAGTTGTACAAGAATTTTGCGAAAATTCATGCTACATTTTATTAGAAAATAAAATTAAGCGACTGCTCTAGTGGCTAGCCGTTATTACAAATTGAGAAAATTTGCTGGAAAATAGAACTAAGCGGCTGCTCTAGTGGTTTTCCGTTATTACAAATTGAGAAACTTTGCTACTACTATTAAGAGAGGACGTTTGAGACGCCCTCGTTCACCCTCACAAGGTGTTCTACTTTCCAAGTTCTACTGATATCTCCTTGCCCCCCGGGTCCTCAAGTTGATGAGCCGTTAGGCGAACAACTGGTAAACCTTGCCTGGACTTGCCTGTTTCGGAGGGAGCCCCCCATTATTTTGCATAGAGAAAGAGAAATCTTCTGATGCACCAATGTATTTAGGCAAGATTATTTGTTTCTTTTGAATGAGCGGAATGGCTTCGGGCGAGGGATTTAGGTTTATTACTGTGTTATGATGAGAACCAGTTTGGACCTGGTGAGAGATAATTTTCCAGGTTTGGAAGTTCTTGGTAGCATTGTTTATGGTAGTAGCTTCAATCTTGTTTACAGTCTTGGAATTATTGTGACTACTTTCTGGTGGTAGCTTTATGGCATCGAGGGAGAGGACCGAGCCCCCCATTGTAGCGGTGTAGCGTATTCGTGCTGCCTGTTGACTTCCTACAACTTGGTCTACGCCAGCTGTTGTTGGGAACTTCATTTTTATGTGAAATATGGAGGCAACAGCATGGAAGGCCGCTAGGCCAGGACGGCCGAATATAGCATTGTATACGGCTTTGACATCGACTATCATAAAGTCTAGTACTTCCGTTCAAATAGCGGGAGACTTTCCCTGCTGTCACATCTAGTGTGACGACTCCTTTTACTTAAACGGGGACACCGGAGAACCCGTGGAGTGTAACCGGATGGCTTGAGTCAGTCTCAGGAGAGCTTGAGAGCCTCGAATGTGGCCAGGAAGAGGATGTTTACTGAGCTTCCATTGTCCACTAGGATGCGACATACCTCATGATTTACCATGTAAAGGTTTATGACCAATGCATCGCAATGAGGTGTTGGGACGCCTTTTAAGTCCTTGTCAAAGAAAGATATCGGGAACTTTGGTGCTTTTGGCAGGCGGAATGTTATTTATGAAGTTGACTTCCCTAAATGGAGGGAGGAGTTGGAATCTCCTCCCATTGGCCCTCCATGAATGGAGTGGAGGACGGCCATGTGTTTAGAGTCTTGCAATTCGTATGGCCTTTCTTGACGCTTATTAGCCCCTCGGGGCAGAGGGTTTTCGGCGTCGTTGTCCTTCTGGACGAAGTTGGAGAGATAACCCTTACGAATTAGGGTTTCCAGTTCTTCTTTAAGGGCTCGACAGTTGTCAGTAGTGTGTCCATGATCTCTGTAAAATGTGCACCATTTATTTTTGTCTCTTCTCTTGCTAGACGTTGACATCTTGGGGGGAGGGCAGATTATTCCGTCCTTCTCAACTTCCATGAGGATGGCTGATATACTTACATTGAGAGGAGTGAACTTGTCGAAGTGTGGTGCTAGAGTTGGACGACATTGACTTGCACCATTTTTCTGAAACTTCCTGGGTTCTTCCTCGCTTGTATTCTTCTGTTTGTTCCCGAAAGATGAATCATTCTTGCCTTGAGGATAGAGAGCTTCCTCAACCCTGATATACTTGTCACTCCTTTTCAGGAGCTCAATGAAACTTTTGGGTGGCTTTTTTGCGAGGGAAGCTTTCAGGTCTTTGTTAGTGATGTTGTGGCAAAAAGCTGCAGCTGCCACTGAAGTGTTCAAGGAGGAAATTGACCTTGCTTCAGTTGTAAAAAGGTTTGACAAAGTCTTTCAGCAGTTCTCCATATCTTTGCTTCAGTTCTAACAGGGAGACACTTGTTTTTTTAGCTTTGCGGTTAGTGACAAAGTGCGCAATGAAAAGTTCCTCGAGATGATCGAAAGAGAATATTGATTCTGGAGTCAGGCGCGAATACCATTCCCTTGATGATCATTTCAGTGTTGCAGAAAATGTTCGACACATGAGCGCATCGGTGGCGTTAGAGACCATCATGAGTGTTTTGAAGCTCTCAATATGGTCGGTCAGGTCTGATTCTCTATTGTAGGATTCGAATTGAGGAGCTTTAAAGTCCCTTGGAACAGGTGCATCAAGGATGGTTTTGCTGAAGAGAGGTTGACTAGGGTGGTAAGCCCTGCTGGAGCGGTTTCTCTCATTCTTCATTTGTTCTAAACGATCTTCTACTTCTTAGATACGGCAGAGGACTTGGTCGTCCTTCCTTTGGGATCCAGTTGAGTCGGCGGATCCTTCGTAAGGGGGCTGGCCCAGATCTTGGCTTCCTTGGATAGGATGTCGAGTTTGAACTTATCCAGTTCATCCCCAATGATTGGGGCATTCTTCCCTCTGCTCTGCACAGGAAGCCTTTGACTCTCATGCGTTGGGCTCCTCATTATTGGGCACCCCTTATGAGAGGAGGATTGCCTTGATATCTGTCTAGGAAAATTGGTTCTCTAGTTTGCTTGATGTCCCGAGTGGGAGGCCTCAGATCGAGCGCGTCTCTCATCCAATTGGATTCGTAGATCAGTTACTTGTTTCCTTGCACTGATGATTTGGTGGAGATCTCTAGATCCCCAAGGGCATCCGAGGCCATTGAATCAGTTGAAGCATTATAGACTGAGATACGGTCGTACTGAGGATGTTGTTCATGTTGGTTTTGTCGGGAGCCCCCCGGTGCCTCTCCGTTGGAAGGAGCGTGATTAGGCTATCGAGGTGACTGTTGAGGAGGAATCAGATCTTCCATAGGAGGAGCTGGTTGGCGAAGAGAGTTGGTGCGGCTGCTTGAGGCTGTGCCTCTGACTCTTAGTCTTGGTGGCATGGCGGTAAGTCTGACTTGTGTAGTTTCTCACAGACGGTGCCAATCTGTTACTGCTTATTTTGGTGTGGGAGAAAATATATAGTGAGTTAATAATTGATGGAAACTACTATAAATCTGACCTTTGACCTTGGTCGTTAAAAGTGGTTAGAGGTCCTAAGATTGAATCTGGATCGTTGATTGACCACCGTGATCTGAATCCGACGATTGCTGATGCGACCAATGGACGTGCAAAAGCCTGAAACACCGGTGGGCGGCCCCGGCGACAGACCCTCCGACGCTCATGTTAGAACCAGAAAGAGAAAGAGAGTATGAGAGAGAAACTGGCGAATTTTTGATTACCTCCTGACTTTAGAGCGGGAGGAGTATTTATAGGCCTGAGAGACATATCAAGAGATTGATTTGAATTCCTTACCTCTTTCATGTCTCTCCCCCTCAAGATATAAGATCTTCTTGTTATGGGATAAGAGATTTGACTCCTAGCCTTTATGGGCTGGGTGTCTCTGCTAGTGGGTCTAGTCTGTCACTTTTTATGGGCTTGAAAGAAGCGCACGTCTTGGAGAAGGCCCAGATCTATTAAAGAGACCTGTGATGGTTAATTTGCTTGTGGAAGCTTTGAGATTAGTGCATGAATCGCACGACCCTGATTTATTGTGATTTTACCATCATCAGTTGCCTCCAATGTATTTCAACTTCTTCAACAGGTTAGTCGACTGTGCAAACCATTTTCATAAGAACGGACAAGATGCACACCGCAGCTCATCAGGGAACTTGTACATGATCATATTTGGTGTAGTAGAGATCATGCTCTCTCAGTTCCCGAACCTAGGGAAGATAACACTGATGTCAGTGGTAGCTGTGTTATGTCGTTTTCCTACTCCTTTATCACCTTAGGTTCCTGCATCTCAAAGTTTTCTTCACATCATTTCTGTTCGCGAAACTATCTTTGAGAGTCAGGGTTGGAGGTGTTCATGGTATCCCTGCATCCACCAAAGCTTGGCAGTTTTTCCAAGCTTTAGGAAACATTGCTTTTGCTTACACTTACGCTATGCTTCTAATTGAGATCCAGGTACATTCTAATTTACTGTGCATGTATATAATCTAAGAAATTTTGTTTAAACTCAAACCGATACCTAAGTTTTTTCATTAAATGAAGACATTTCTAATTTAAATTTACTATGTTATCCTTTAAGGTGTCCCATCTCCAATTAAAATACATCGCTGTTATTCTTTTTTGTCTGTGAATGAAGGATACTCTAAAATCACCACCATCTGAGAACAAAACAATGAAAAGAGCAACCATATACAGTATATGAGTTACTGCCCTCTTCTATGTGTCTCTAGGTTGTGTAGGGTATGCGGCTTTTGGAAACAAGGCTCTCGGCAACATCCTCACTGGCTTCTATGAGCTATTTTGGCTAGTTGACATTGCCAATGTTGTTGTACTTATTCATCTTGTCGGTGCTCATCAGGTACCTACTTTTAAGATACATTTCAATTGAGTCTTCAAGTTAACCAAGGAGTAACCTTTGATTAAGAGTAAAGTTTGCTTTTTATGTACTTAGCTGAGCAATGTATTTGCATAACAGGCACTATGATAGTGTGTCATTTCTGATACATGCATTGCAGGAACCATTTCCTTATTTTCCTGCACTAATTTTATATAAACAATAACATATGGTAATGGAATAGTTCTTGTATCATATGTAATTTGTTTTCGCTTCTCATTTTAGGCGTAGTATAGCAATGAGCGTTCTCTTCTATCAATTCACAATTAACACTCATTATTTTTGGCTCATCAATTTAGGTTTACGGGCAACCAATTTATGCCAAATACGAGGAATGGCTACCAAAGAGATACCCAAACTCAGCCTTCTTCCACAAGATCTACACCATCCCTATTCCCTGTTCCTCTGCCTCCTTCAACTTCACCCTCTGCAAGCTCCTCCTCCGCATTCTCTTTGTTGTCCTCACCACCCTCATGGCCATGATGCTCCCATTCTTTAACGCCATCATGGGCCTTCTCAGCTCCGTCGCATTTTGGCCCTTGATAGTGTACTTCCCGGTGACAATCTACATTGCCCAGGCTTAAATCAAGTGGGGCAAGCGCAAGTGGGTGCTGCTCCAGGGTACTGAGGTGGGTGCTGTTCTAGGTACTAAGCATTGTCTCCTTAGTTGTATCTTTTTTGGCTGTAATCAGTTCCGTGGCAGATATTGCAGATAGGCTCAAGCACGTCGCCCTTTTCAAGTCGAAGCTGTGATCTCATTGATATGTTGTAGTCTGGATGAACCTTTGAACTTGGCTACTGTAATGTTTACTTGGTGATGATTATTTGTGTAATATATTTGTATGAATTTCATGGAAGGTTGCAATTAGGATATGTCTAAGTTTTATGGTACATTAGGTTAACAACCCTAAAACAAGCCAAAATAAACACATCAATTTGCATTGAAAAAATAGGGAAGTATACCACAATCTTGTTGGAAATTCCCCTTGTTGGATTGCTGAGTTTACGTTGTAATCACTACGAATAGCGACCAAGCAACTAGTTTTTATTTTTATTTTTATCATAAACGGTGAGGTATAAAAATCCCCACGTTCCATTAATAAGATATTAAACGAAATATATAACCATCCAAAGGAGAATGAATTTCATGTTACCCAACAGGCAGGGACATGGGGCTCATTCAACGCCAAAAAAGAACCTAAACTATATAGAGGTTCCCTGACCAAAAACCACAATTCAAACTAACCGGCCTGTCTGAATTGCACCAAAAATAGCACCGTAAAGAAGCAAGTGCCCTGCCAGAACCGGGCATGGCGAACACTCGCCATCCTGTGTTTGTACCTCGTCATCTGCCTGTGCATCGTGAGATGGAGTCGCAACCTCCTCATACATCTCCCTGATTCTTATTCTAGCCTCAGTACTTGTCGTATTGTCTTAGAAAATAATATTAGCCTTAATCATATATAATAGTTGTTGATGCATGAGATTCTGTGTGTGGGTCTAAAGTATCTATTGTTTCTTTCCAGCCAAATTGCTCAACAGGTGGTTGCTATCCCAATCCTCCATGGCTCTATGTTAGCACTGCCAACATAGTGCTCCCACCAGCTACCCCATGCCGACTCCACCGAGTCATGTATGGGGGCAGATATATCGAATTTATGGACCAAATCCTCTCAAAGCGGGAGAGCATATTGGCATTTCTTGAAGATGTGGTCCCCCGTTTCCCTCTCCCGGTCGCAGAAGACGCATTCACTTGGACCTTGCCATTTGCATCTTGCCAAATTATCCTTAGTCAGGATCACATTACGTTTTGCTAGCCAGTTAAAAACAAGGACCTTTAATGGCACCTTGATCTTCCATACTAGATCGTTGACTCGGACCCTGCCATCATTAAGCCTATCATATGCCGATTTAACTGTGAAGAGCCCTCCTTTACACGCCCCCCAAATGGCCACATCCTTGTTCCCGTGACTTGTCGGCTTCCAATCTTGTAGGAATAGTATAAGTTCTCGCTTATGTTTTCTCGCCTCCCTGTCCAGGGGACCAATCATTTTTAGCCTCCAGATGCCATTTTGCCACTGGCTTTCCACTGAGTCGTTCTTATCTGCTGCACTCTTATAGGCTTATGGGAATCTCCTTTTAAGATTAATAGTGTCACACCACTCAGCTTTCCAAAAGCAAATGTCTGCCTCGTTTTCAATGGCGAACGTGATACCAGCTAGAAAGATGTATTTAGCCTGTAAAACTCCCCACCAGAATCCGGACATGGAAGCTATATTCTTATGTTTTCGGTGCATGCTACCGTTTCTTACGTAAGCTGCCTTAATCAGAGTAGCCCATTTCGCTTTCCATCGTGTGATGACCTTCCACCACCACTTGCATATAAGTGCATGGTTCATTTGTGTAAGATTGATTACACCCAACCCTCCAAACTTCTTTCTTCTGCACACCATCCCCAATTTGATAAGAGGATAACCTTTCCCATCAGCCCCCGACCCCTTCCATAGAAAACGTCATCTTAACCTATCAATCTTTTTGGTAACCCAAACTGGGATCCGGTAAAAAAGCAGGAAGTATAACGATATTGAGTTGATGACTGAGTTTAACAACACCAGATGTCTGCCAAATGAGAGCATCTTCCATTTCCAGCATTCAAGCCTATTTGCAATTTCATCAATAACCATGTTCCAGTCCTCCTTTCGAAGCGACCCATACCTGATCGACAAACCAAATACTTAATTGGAATCAATTGCACCGAGAAGTTCAAGATAGCTTCCACCGCTGGTCCGTTTAACCCAACGTTACCTAACCAAGTAATGCAGCTTTTGTGGTAATTGACCTTCAACCCCGACCAATCCTCAAAGATGTATAACCCCGACTTTAGAAGGCTCACTTGTACAATTCACACTCACCGAATATCAAGGTATCATCCGCGTACTGAACATTTATTACGGCTAAGACCCCTCTCCTAAGGCCTAACCCAGTGATCAAGCCCTTCTCCCCGTAGGATTTGACCATGTGCAAGCCATTTTCTACCAGGGTAAATAATAGTGGTGATAAAGGGTCCCCCTGTCTAAGTTCCCTGCAGAAAATGATTTCCTTTCCCGGATATCATTGAATAGGACTGATACTTTTGCTGTATGGAGCCAAGCTTGAATCCAGCTAATCAACCTACTTCCGAATCCACGCCTGCTAAGTATTTCGAGCAGGGAACTCCTTTCAACTTTGTCGTATGCCTTTTCGAAGTCAAGTTTCAGTAAGTACCCTGACTTCCCCCATCTTTTGCAGTCCTGTATAACCTCTTGAACCAGCGCCACACCCTCGAAAATGTCCCTTCCTGTAATAAATCTTGTCTGATAATCTTCCACAATATCCCCAATGATACTTCTCAGCCTATTTGTGACCACCTTAGAGATAATCTTAACTGAGTAGTTAAGCAAGATGATCCGTCTAAGATCCCCAATATCTTTAACTGTCATCTTCTTAGGGATAAGGCAAACATTGACGTAGTTAAGTCTTCTCATGTCCAAACTTCCATCATAAAAGGCGTTCATAACATCCATAATGTCTCCCTTCATAATATCCCAATATCGCTTGTAAAAAAACAGGGAACCCCGTCCGGTCCCGGTGCCTTATCCTAACCAAATCACCAAATCGCCGCTTTCGCCATTTCTAACGTGAAAGGATCTTGGGTTGTCGTTACTCTTCGATGAGTATCAGTATCCATAGCCTCCCAAAGATCTTATGCTGACTAAGAATGCCCTTCTCTAACCTTACCAAATAGACCCCTTGTATGTCTCATCGACATGCTTGGCTATTGCTTAGGACTAGATACTACCGACCACGCAATGTCTAGCGAGTGGATGTAATTATTCCTTCGTCGCATGCTTGCGACCATGTGGAAGTACTTGGTGTTCACATCACCCTCTTTTAGCAAAGGTTACCCTAGACTGTCGACGCCACATAACCTCTTCCATATTATATGTGTTAAGGACATCCTGCCTATAAACCATTAGTTGCTAGAACCGATTATCATTTAGTGCACCTGCTTCCTCCATTTTTCCCCAAAGAATCAATCTCTTGCAGAATGTATTCCTTTCTTTTGAGGATGTTCCCAAAGGTTACTTTGCTCCATCTTCTTAACCTGTACCTAAGCCTAGATAATTTCCTCATCAGCCTTGCTGCTGGTTCCATAATGCCTCCACAACTTCATCCCAAACAAACTTCTGATCTTTTCCAGTCAGCTTAGTCAACGGACCAGCTATCTTCGAAAAGTCTTGGACGAACTTCCGATAATACCCGGCCAAACCAAGGAGACTTCTCACTTCCGAAACTGACTTAGTAACAAGCCAATCCTTAACTGCAGAAATCTTTGACGGATCAACAGAGATACCATCGCCTGAGATAATGTGCCCCAAAAAGGTAACATGGTCAAGCCAGAACTCACACTTACTGAGTTTCCCATAGAGCTAATTCTCCCTCAAGGCTGCAGAACCAACCTCAGATGATCAGCATGATCCTTTCGATTTCGAGAATACATCAGAATGTCGTCTATGAAGACTACCATGAATCTGTCCATAAATGGAGAGAAAATTCTGTTCTTCAGACTCATGAACACTGCTAGCGCATTCGTGACTCCGAAAGGCATCACAAGGAACCCATAGTGCATGTATCTGGTCCTGAACGCAGTCTTCTGCATATCAACTGCCTTCACCTTCACTTGATGATAACCAGAGCAAAGGTCCAACTCCGAAAAGATACCAGCTCCACCTAACTGATCAAATAAATCATCAATCATGGGTAGTGGATACCGGTTCTTCACTGTAACACTATTCAGCTCACGGTAATCCACGCACAGACGACAACTCCCATCTTTCTTGCTGACAACAAGACAAGAGCGCCCCACGGGGACACACTGGGCCTAATGAAACCCAAATTCAGTAATCCTTGGACCTGCACCTTCAGCTCTGCTAGCTCAACTGGTGCCATCCGGTAAGGACTCTTCGATATTGGCACAGTACCAGGCTGAACATCAAAACCGAATTCCACATCCCTATCCGGGGGAAGTCCAGGCAACTCCTCGGGAAACACATCCAGAAAATCCCGCACAACAAGAGGCGCAGCCTCACAGCCTGAGTGCAACTCTATTGCACAACCAGTATCGACAACTTCTTCCTGACCATGCCCAAGGGGTAAATCCCCAGCATGGAACTCGAACTCCTCACGGCCTGGAATCCTGAAAATAACTTTCTTCGCTCGACAATCGATGATAGCATGGGACTCACCCAACCAATCTATGTTGAGAATCACATCAAACCCTGAACTGCCGATCACAATCAGATCTACTATGAAATCAACACTTCCAATAACCACGGGACTCTGCTTGCACTCCCGTGAACAGACAACAACACCGCCACCTGTAGTGATATGCCAAGCAACCGGCAACTCACTGCACACCAACTAATCCAGATCCACAAAGCAGGAAGAGACGAAGGAATGGGTTGCCTCGGAATAAAAAAGAACACGAGCATAAATAGAATGAATAAGAATAACACTTAGGACAGAGTCAAAACAAGGAAAAAGATGAACAGATGAAAGATAACCAAAAAAATGATGCAGGAAAGACAACATGAAGAAAGATGCAAGAAAAATAAATGAAACAAGGAACAAAGAGCAGAACAATAAAAGAAAACACAAAAGAAATACCTGCAATGACTTCTTCTGCGGTCTGAGCTTCCTCCGCTGTCAAGTTGAACGCATGACCTCTCCCTGGAGTAGCGGTCCTCTGACCGACGATCTGATGCTGAGGGGAAAGTGGCGGTCTGACCTGACTATGGACTGGAGTGACTGCAGCCTGGTCATGCCTCCTCCGAGGACAATCTCGAACCAAGTGGTTGGTAGCACCACAACCGAGACAACGACGGTTGGCCTTCCAGCAATCCTTATGCAAATGCCTACGGGCCTGGCAAAATTCGCAAACAACATCCCTCCGTGGAGGAGCAAGACGGTAGGGAGCTGTCCTGACGGTAAGGACAGGAGATGACCTCCTGATCGGACCTCCAGTAGGCCTAGCAGAACAACAGCGGGGTACTGCACAACCCGCTGAGAAGGGGTCTCACGAGCATGCGTCTGCTCTGTCGCTCGAGTTGCCTCCAAGGCATCCACATAGGTACGGAGACGATGGGCGGCCAAGTGCACCTGAATACCCTAATCAAGACCGAAAAGGAACTCCCGAGCACGATCCTCCTCATTCGCCACCAAGGTGGCAGTGAAGGCGCTAAGCATGGTGAACTCCGTGACGTACTCATCCACGGATCTAGAGCCCTGTTCCAAGAGAACTTGGTGTTACAATACTACATACATAATATGTAACCGAATCTCAAAATACGGCATTAATAAATCAACCAGATGACCAACCAACCAACCTGCTCCAGGGCAAGAAATTGATGCTCTATCTCTACCCGGGTGATGCGCGGGAAGAATTTCTCCAGGAAACTTTGAGCAAAAGTGGCCCAAGTAATAGGCCGCTCTAGCCTCTCGAATTCTGCCCTCCACCAGACGTGGGCCAAATCCACCAACTGGACGCATACCACATCCACACGGTCTGCATCGGCAACCCTAGCTGCCTGTAGCAGACTTTCCGTCCGTATCATCCACTGCTCAGCCTCAAGTGGCATCTCAGTACCAGCAAACTTATCAGGGTGCAACCTAATAAAATCCACAATATTACCCGGACAAAGGGGCAAAGCTACAGGGACGGGCACAACGGGGGTCAGAACAGCATTCCAGTTAGCAGCTTCCAAAACGGCCTTAACCAGTTTGCTGTGCTCCTGTTACATCTGAGCAATCTGCTGGAGCACCTGAGTTACAGCTGCCAACTCAGGATGGCCTTTTTGCAAAGACGAACCATTCCCATGAGCCATAGTCTGCACAAAACCCAAAATAATTAGCATTCAGATCAAGTTGATTAATAATTATTTGTGCAATGCATAACCTGTTGGGAGTCAAGTAAATCCTGATCGAGTCAAGCCTGCCTAATGTATTAGTCAAACTAACACATTAGCCAAACCTGAAGCTCTGATACCACTCAAAACCTTGTCACGTCCCGCTTCCAAAAAAGAATACGGAATACGGTACGTGACTAAGCCCAACGGATAGTTTTCACCATCCATAAGCTGTACGGATCTGCTTAACTCATCATAACAGTAAATAAGGCAACATACTCAACCAGGCATGCAAAAACAATCATAACTCAGTAGTATTTATTGCATCAATAATAAATATCCCAATAAATACTAGATCCGAAACAAAACAATAATCCTGGGACAATAAGCCCAAATACAAGTCTCAATACAATTCATGAAATAAAATAGTTCATCAAAATATTTAAGCAAATTATTCCAATTGCGCAGCTCAAAAATTTTTCTTACCAACTCCAGTAGGCAATTGATCAGCAAAACTTGCTCATATGGCAATTACAAGGAAAATAGGGAAAACAGGAAAGCATAACGCCCATTAGATGCAAGTTCTGGGCCGCAAGCAATACAAGTAGGAAAATGAAGGGAAACCTAACTAAATTAAACCGGTAATACTAATATGGAGAAGACATCAATTATAACAGTCTACAAATAGTAGTAATAGTATAGTGATAATAATAAGAGTGTAACAGTAACAGTGTGTCAACAGTAATAGTAAACCAACAGTAACAGTAACAGGATGAGACAGTGAAAACAGTTATTCTCATGTCTAATGTTCATTACTATCTAGGTAGCACTTCATGCGTCCCAGATTTTACCACATGGTTGCTACATCAAACAGTTTCGCTTTAAGATTTTGTAGTGGAACTTCTATAGTGCAGTATATTCAGACAAACAGTAACAGTAACAGTAATAACAACCAACGGTGTCATGGATCATGCCCTCATGCATCCAGAGATAAGCAGTAGGTACCATAGTAAACAGTGGGGAAAATGAGTTCCCTTCTGAATATGCATTTCTATATTGTCCACTACTCGATCTTTTCCCTTAAAAACCCGCCTTGATTATTTTTCATTATTAACAAACAGGTGTGAACGAATACAACAGAATAAAGACATGGCATGAACAAAGGATAAGTCTAAGATGAATAGGAAACACAAATGGTTGATAAACTAACTCATAATGGTCAAAACAACGAAACTTCCTTGTTCTGGATAGTAAGACACTACTGTACCAAACCTGATATTCCCGTTGCTACAGAATAGAAAATCCAGATCTATCGGAAAATCTAGGAACTAGACTTTCTGCCGATTCCACCACATATATATAAGTCACATATCAGCCACAGAAACAGGGTTAAAAACAACATTTAATACAGAAGTTATGTTCAGTCAGAAAATGCAAAATCTTGTTTATAAGCATGAAAAGAGTTTAAAATAACCGTAATTAAATCTGAGAAGAATCTGGAAGATTCCTTAACATATCTAGTTTCAAAATATAAAATATCATGAAATTATATTATAGATAATATAGTCAACAAAATTGGAAAAACAGAGTAATGCAACCAAATCTCGATTCCGAAAGTTCAGACACACCAGTACCAAAACAAAGATAATTCATAAAATATAATTCGAAATCCAGATCTGTCAAAAGGGTGATAAAATAGACAAATAAGGCTACAGTTCATATTTACAAAGTTTTCATTAAAAAAAAATAGAATCAGGTTGAAAATATAGTTCTATACTGAACAACATGCCGTTTGAAAATATATCGACTAGTTTCATAAGTATGAAATGAGATGTATATATTAATAGTTAATTCTACAAAAATTAGGGACTGGTCCCAATCATGTCTAAACATACTCAGCAAAATATAGAGGTCAAATTCTACTTTTAATATCAGTTTTAAAATAATATTTCATACAGAATACATATAGTTCAGAATCTGGAATATACGATATGGCTGCAGTAAAATGACATTAACTTATGCATCAAAACTCAGAATTCAGATCCGTCAAAAGTTCTGAAAACTGTAAAACGAAGGCTACGAATCATGTTCACAAACTTATTCCTTTTAGTGATTTTAACAGGATCGAAATTACTGAATAAAAATAGGACATCAGCAAACAAAAGTTCTTTTATGCATTTTATCAAACAACTTAATTACAAACTGTCCAATCTAAGATGTCATACACAACATGGAATATGTGGGTTACTCAAATCATCATAGCATGTGAATCAAATAGTCCATAATGAGATAATACATCCAACAAACATCTATGCAACAGTCATCTACAACATACGGTGTGTCACAAACAACATACAGTCAAGATGTCCACTAATCTAATTATTTTCATGCAACGGATGTCAACTATTGTAACTACTCATGATCAAGAGGTGATGTCCATGGTTAACCTAAAAAAATAGGATAATCATGAGAGTAGAAATATTTTCGTACTAGATTACTTACGGTATTTAACTTGTATGACAAAAGAACACATACAAGCTACTTGCCTGATATGGAAACGACAGAACGAAGAATAGAATAATGGAAACAGATCCCGAACAACGAACACAACGAACACAACGAACAAAGAGACGAGAATCCCCAAATCGAAACTCGGGCACACAAAAGCACGTGCACACAAAGAGATAGCAGTCAACAACAACACAATAGTGACAGCACCAACAGGAAGACGACAACGGCACGGCGACTAGGGCGCGATAATGACGACGCAAAGGGGCGGCTGGGGTCTGCGGTGTTTCTCGACCACAGAGCGGACGACGGCAGCGACACTCGACCTGGGGGTGGGTGCACAGCAGAGAGGAAAGAAGTGGAAAAGGGGTGATCAGGATGGGGGTCTCCGGCATCGGCAGACACAGACAACGACATCGACGGGCAGAGGAGAGGTAGGGGTAGGTCGGGAGTTAGGGGAGAGAGATGGTGATGGCTAGAGAGAGAGAATAGTATATTAGGGTTTGGTGATTAGGGTTAGGGTTCAATTAGGGTGTTTATATGGAGACAATATGGGTTTGGGTGAACTGGGTACTATCCAATAGGAAGAAAAAAATCCAATAAGAGACAAATAGGCCATGAAATAGGTTTAAACAATAGATGAGATCAAGAACAAATTTGTAGATCAAATGAATGAGAATATGAAGCTGAATTAAAGCAAAATGAATCACAAAAGAGAGAAGAACAACACACCATACAAAAGGAAGGGAAAATAAATATAACCAAAAATAAAATAAAATAAATCCAGGATTTTATTAAATAAATTAAAAATACAATAATGAGCAATAGGGGTTACACATTTTCTTCTAGCCGTTTACTCGGCACAGAACCACCATCGACATAGAGTAGACATCCACCCAACAGTCCAGTAATTCATAATTACTGGTGTTGAAACCCACCAAAACCCTCCTAACGCTCCCTGAGCATCTTTAAACCGCCATTTCCCTAATATGTTTGAGTTGTAGTGACCTAAGAATCATCTCGGTTGGATGAGACAACTTGGTCTCCTTCAAACAGACAATATCCACCTTGTGACTTTTAATTACCTCCCCTACCATCCTACGCTTGGTCGCCATGCCAAGCCCGCGTACATTCCATAATAGGATTTTAGAGACACTGTGTACCCACCTCCCCTAAATGAGCATTAACATGCTCCTACCAATCCCTAGAGATGTGATCCACGTCCGTCTCCCACCCTAACACCTGTTGGGCACTGCAGACATTGTCCGCTTCCATATCCCTGATGATATCCATGTGAGTGTTGTGTGTGCTTTGTGATTGATTGAATATGATGCCATATACATTAGCAAGCTGAATTAACTTGGAATTAGGAATAGAACCAAAAAATGAAATTGGTAGATTTCCTTAACCATTTTCGATTTCTCCCCTTTCGTGCGTTTCCTGTCACTACGTCGTTGGCCCTCTTTTGACTTAACAGTTCCTTTATGTGGTGTTGCTTCCTCTACCGTCGTATCTTCTGAGATACTAAGCAACCCTGTTTCACCCCCTGCTCGTAAGTCCCTGCTTTCAATGGACTCATTGTCCGATTCTGATTCCCCCTCTAAACCCCTTTTTTGCTCCGTGGCCCATGAGCCCATCAAAGCCTTCACCCTTTTCCTTACCTCCTTTTGCACTCTTTTTTCGAGCTCTTGCTTGAAATATGCGTCAATGGCCTCCTCCACCTGTTCCTTGTGTAAATTTTTGTTGTTCAAAGTCCCATCATCAGCCAATCCCGAAATATTCGCATTGCAAATAAGTAAGGGACTTTTAGAGCCTTGGCAGCTAACCATATGATTAGGGCCCAAACTTACCAAGCCCAACCTAGTACTACTTTATTTTCCTTAGAGAAAATTTCTTCTTGGCCTACGAAGCCCAAACCATTTTGGGTTATACCTGGGAGTAAGCACCTTGTAATTAATCTTGACCATGTGTCACTTCCACTACTTCTTCGTACGCCGTTGTGACTGCCACTTGATGCACCTCGAAGAGTGTGGCTTCCTTCCCTATTTCCTTGTACCCTGATGATGCTGCCACATGGCGTGGCCCTGTCATTCCTGCCAAATGTACCTGCGCCTCACCTAGGGTGCCTTGCTTAATCCCTGAGGTTTGGCCCACATGCTTATGTGCTACTCCCGCACATGGCTCAAGAAGCATGGCAAGAAGATGAGTTGGCGCAATTGGCAGACCCACACACGCAACCAGTCTGGTTGACTTCCCAAAAGAGAATGCATCAACATCAGTTTCGATCGTTGGACTTTTTAGAAGCGTACTCTGGGCTATCCAACGGTCCAAAGACTGTTCGTTTACAACCCGGTTTTAATCGGTATGCAGTTCCCTCAACTGGTTCACCCTGGGTCAAACCCTTCTTCCTCGTTGAGCAAGCGCCTAGTATGCCACCAAAAAGTACCATCTCAGCCCAAGAGTTCAGCTGTTCATAGTTCTTGTTGTTGAAAGTCTTTTCTTCACCGTCGTTTTCGCACGCGTCTCCTCCGCCCTCGATACTCCATCACCTTCCTCCTTGATGAAGACAACAATGTGAAGCTTGCCCTCCACCATAACCCTAATCACCAGAATATTTTGAAGATTTTGACAGCCAAGCAAATAGTTGATCAAATCAAACATACAAAAACACACAATTTTGTCCCAGTTTGGGCGAGCCCTAATCCAGGGGAGAAAAATTGAGATAATATTCAATTAGAGAAAGATACAAGAGTCACAACTCTCACCACGATCCTTTCTCAAGCCTCACTGGAAATACTCATTGTTTACAATAGAGAACTCTCTCACCTCTCAGATGAAGTACTCACTTTTTCTATTTAGCGTTTATACTTCATTGAGCTGTTACATTGAATATATAGAGAAACCTTAGTTTGATATCTTAACACAATAACCATCCGATTTATCATGAAGAGATAACCATACGAGGAGAGTCGTACGATCTAACTTGGAGTGGAAGTCGGGCTTTAAACGAATCCCAAAGACCCGATCCAGCACTTGCTGCTGCCCCGATGCAGTCAACTGCCATAAAGTGCAGTCGAATGCAATGGATCCAAATCCACCCAGAGAGCAACAGTGGACTTGTCCATATGGACAGTCGACTGTCAATTGCTGCTCTGCTGTCGCTTGCTGCTAATGCTCCTTCTTCATTCAATCTTTGCTTCGATTTCTTTTACCGCTTCACCCATCTTCTCTTCTCATCGAATATAGTATACAAGACATAAACCCAATAATCTCCACATTGGATTACATATTCATGCTTCTACATCTGTGTGATTTAACTCTTCTAGACTCTTTCCTTTCTCCTCTTGTAAACAACTTTGTTCAATGGCTTCTTCTGCTAGTTGAACTTATATCCACCTATTTTTCTCCAACTATGTGTCCCCTTTAAGGGTATACCACAGTAGATGTCTCTATGGATGTGTCACCCTCTCATGAACTCCACCTCCCCCATGGCTTTCTCCACCTCCTGACGGTATTCGAACATCGTGACTTGGCTTCGGTGATTCTATTGACGACATACTAGATAGTGCATTAGGAACATAGGTCTTTAATCCACTTGCGCGAGTTTTTTCGTTCCCACAAAGCTGGTAGAGGTTGTACTGATCCTACCCAATCCCCCTCTTACCCTTCATCACCTTATGACGACTCTCTCAAATTGTCAAAACTCCACATCGAGCTGTGTACCTGTAGCCCCAAGTATCCAGAGTCCCCAAGGATTTCAGATTCTGTTTCATCAAAAGAATATGCATGACCACTTCTAGTGTGAAGCTTTTACCATCTGGCGTCTCCAATTCAATGATTCGCTCACCCCCTACTTCACAAATCTCACCAATCACCGTTCTCATACTACGACTTGTTGTAGACTTATAAGTAAACATCTCCCCATAAAAGTAATTATTAGAAGAACTCCTCGAATCAAGAAACTAGCCCAAATTCACATATAAAGAACTTGAAACAAAAAGACAATCGAAGTTATCACCTGATTCAGTGGCGCTCACCATGTTGGCATCTGCATCCTTCTAATTTAACAACTTGCTACAGTCCCTCTTGTAATAATCAATTCCTATGCAATTGTGGCAACTGATCTTGCCTTTGTGCTCTTTATCCCTTTCATTTGAAGTACCATCCACCGCCAAGCAACTCGTAGATGTAAACCCTGATTTATGAGTCTCCTTTGTAAGCTCATCCTCCTTCAAACCTTTGATCACCTCGGCTACATTAGGTGTCTCATTAGTAGATTTTTCGTGTAGCATGATAGTTATCAAGTGCTCATATGAATCTCGCAGTGAATATATCAAGTTAAACACTTTATCCTTTATGCTTAGATCATCTGCTTTAATCGCCTTCTGTTCAGATAATACATTAATAAACTTCACAATACGATCTTGAAGTTGAGTATCTTCCTTCTTTGAGAGACGAAACAACCTTTTTTTCCAGGACATCTGATCCAGTAGTGACGATCCCGAGTAATCTTCTTTGAGTCTTGCCCATAGATTCATAGTGCTGTTTTCCTCAAGGATATTATACTTGACTTCGTCTGCCAACGACAGCCGAATTAAACTCCAGGTCTTCAAACACATCTCATCCCAAATCTCTTGCTTCACATCAGATGACTTTCCTTTATCTCCTTTTAGGGCAAGATACAAGCCCTTCTGAACCAGTACGCCATACATGTCCACATTCCAAAGATTATAAAATTTGATCTTACCTTCGAAATGCTTGATCCTCATATTGTGAACTGCCATCTTCTCCAAGGAACTCGTGCAACCCTGCTACCTGAAGCTCTGATACCAATTATTGGGAATTTCTTTCGTCGGATCTACTGAGTTTACGATGCAATCACTACGAACAACTACCAAGACAATAGTAGATCAAATCAAACACACAAAAGCACATAATTTTGTCCGAGTTTGGGTGACCTTAATTCGAGGGAGAAAAACTGAGATAATATTCAACTAGAGAAAGATACAGGAGTTACAGTTCTCACCACGACCATCTCTCAGGCCTCACTGGAAATACTCGTTATTTACAATGGAGAATTCTCTCACATCTCAGATGAAGTACTATCTGTTTCTTTTCAACACTTATACTCCATTGAGCTGTTACATTAAATATATGTAGAGATCTAAAGAAATTCTAGCTTGATATCTTAATTAAATAACCATTCAATGTATCCTGAAGAGATAACCATACGAGGAGATCCGTACGATCTAACATGAAGAGGAAATCGAGCTTTAAATGAATCCCAAAGACTCGAACCCGCACCTGCTGCTGCCTCGATTTAGTCAACTACCATAAAGCACAGTTGACTGCAATGGAATCCATCCAAAGAGCAACGGCGGTCGACTGTCCATATGGACAATCTACTGTCAATTACTTCTCTGTTGTCGCTTGTTACTGCTGCTCCATTTTCGTCCAATCTTCTCTTCGATTCCTCTTCTTGTTTCACCCGTCTTCTCTTCTCATCAAATATAGTACACAAGACATAAACCCAACAAATCTTAGATTAAGTAACTTAGAATTGTACACATTGAGAAATAAACTACACTGAATAATTTTTACCATTCTCCCTTACCTCTGTAAATCCTAGGCTAGGAAAAGAAGTAAATAGTTTCTAGCCTAAGCTAACAGATGAAATTATATACAAAATGCACCAATAACGATATGAAGTTCATCGATATATGGCAAGAACTGCATATACAAAATTTTAGCCCTTCTTGACAAAATTCTTGAATCGACAAGGATCTGCGTCGATAAGCATGTTGACAACCTCTCTCATTGAAGGCCGGAGAGACGGCAACTTTTTGGTGCAGAGAATAGCAATCTTGAAGACTTTGATCATGTCGTCTGATGCAGTATTTGCAACTCTAGAATCAAACATGCTGCGAACTTTTTGCTCGTCGAGTTGCGTTGAAACCCAGTAGACGATATCTTTCCCTTCGCCAAATTGGGGTTCTGTCGGAGTAAAACCTGTGAGGAGTTCAAGAAGTACAACTCCGAAGCTGTAGACATCGCTCTTTTCACTTACTTTGAGGGAGTATGCAAGTTCTGAATTCAATAACCCCAAATGCATTCTAAGTTTAATATTTTGAAAGCAAGGAAAAAAAAGACCAATGATAACCGATAAACAGAAAATTTACCAGGAGCCATATAGCCATGAGTACCGGCAAAACAGCTGTTATCTGAGTCCTCGGCAACCTTTGCAATCCCGAAATCTGCAATTTTTGCTTCATACTCCTCATCCAACAATATGTTAGTAGTTTTAATATCTCTGTGAATAATTGCAGGTGTACAATCATGGTGAAGATACATCAGACCCTTTGCTGCCCCCATTGCTATACTGTACCTTCTATTCCAATCCAATTCTGCCTGCTCCCCCTTAACTTCTCGATGAAGAGCTTGATGCAAATTTCCGTTTGGCATATACTCGAAAACTAGGTAACTAGACTCTCCCTTTGTCAAACAAGCGTAAAGTTTCAGTATGTTCCTATGCCTTATATTCGCCAAAATTCCAATCTCTGCCATCATGACTTTCGCGCCTTTTCCTTTCCATAGTTGTTTCACCGCAACCGTGCCTCTGTTCTTGTTGAGTTCCAGTTTATAGACTTTACCTGTACTTCCGCTTCCGATCAAATTCTCTTCCTCTAAGTTGGATATCTCTTCTGCATTGAGCTCATTCGGGTGAAAAGTCTCCATCTTCCATTTCGATTCATCGTAGATTCCACCTTCGATGTCTGCATCCTTGCAGCTTTGTTCGAACTTGTAGTTCCTGTAACTGACGATGACCAGCCCAGCTAAGAGAACAAACATAATCAGCATTATTATGAGTAACATACCAGTTCTTCTTCCAAAAAATCCTTTGTGCCCAGAAGTAAATTTACAGTGACTTCCCGAATTTTGATCAAAGCACAATCCTGGATTTCCGGAAAAAGCACTGTCTCCAGCTACAATGAGAAGCTCGGGAGGAACCGATCCAGATAGCTGGTTATGAGAAAAATCGAGGGAACTCAGCTTCAGCACTTGTAGCCCTACAGGGATTGACCCGTCAAGCATGTTGTTGGACAAATTGAGTGCATTGAGAGAAGTCAATATGGTTAGGCTTGTCGGAATATTCCCATTCAGTGCATTTTGTGCTAGGTTCAGGTCTACCAAGGAACTGCACTTACCCAGTTCCAATGGAACTGGCCCTGTAAGTGAATTGGCTTCCAACTGCAAAGATGATAGCTGGCTGAGCTCACCAATTTCAGAAGGTATCTTACCCGAAAAAGAGTTATTGTAAGCAAATATCTTTTGCAACTGAGAAAGCTTGCCAATCTCTGCTGGTAATTCTCCGGAAAAGTGGTTATTTTGGACATATAGCTGAGTTAAACTGGTTGACATCCCGATATCAGAAGAAATCCCACCAGTGAAACCGTTATCAGCTAGATCGATGATTACAGCAGAAGGCAATCCCCATACACCATCAGGAATTTTCCCATTTAAGTAATTTTGGCTAACTCGGAACCTCAACAAGGTTTTGCAGGTTGTATATGAATCGGGAAACTCTCCCGAAAAGGAATTATCCAGAGCAAGCAGAAACTGAAGGTTGTTGTTTTGGCATAAGAACCTAGGGAACGGACCAGTAAAGTTATTCTCAGATATGTCAATAGAGTTGAGACGTGAGAAACGGCCCAAGTCTGCAGGGAACTCGCCAGAAAAACTGTTTTCATAAATCGACAAGGAATCAAGGAACTGCATGCTCCCAAACCCTTGAGGTATTTTGCCACAGAAGTAGTTCCGATATATCTCAAAAACTGTAAGATTCAATTTGCCAACCTCACTAGGAATTTGTCCAGTCATTTGGTTGACAGACAAGTCAATTTCACGTAAACTTGTGAGGTTTCCTAGCTCGGGAGGGATCTCTCCGCTCAAATTGTTTCGGAAGAGCTCAATCTTCCAAAGTTTGGGCAAACCCGTAAGAAATTTCGGAAATTCCCCTGAAATTTGGTTCTGAGATAAATCAAAAGTTCCAAGCGATGTCAAATTTGAAATGAAAGACGGTATTTCTCCTTTGAGATTACACTGTGCCAAGAACAAGACATTCAAATTCTTCAAATTTCCGATACTTGGTACAACTTCTCCCTCTTCAAAATTGTTGCAAGCAAGGGCGAGATGGACAAGCTCAGGTAGATTCCCAACCCATGAAGGAAAGTTTCCCGTAACTCCACTCTGTGTCAAATCAAGGACTAGTAAGTTGTGCAGTAATGAAAGATCGGGCACCTCGCCACTGAAACTATTATATGAGAGATTGAGGAATTGAAGGCTCGTGCAGTTGGCTAACTGTGGAGGAATAACACCGGAAATATGATTTGATTGAAGCTGCAGTGAACTCAGATTCCGGAGGGAAGAAAGAGAAGCTGGTAATTTCCCTGAAAGTGACATGTTCTTGAGTGAAATTCCGATGACATTGTTGGATTCGTTGTCGCAGGTGATTCCAGTGAATTGGCAGGGGTGTTGGTTATTGTTCCAGCTTTTAAGGTGATTAAGAGGATCAATTAACTGCTTTTTGAATTCCAGGAGCACTTCAGTCTCCACTGTTTGAGAAGTAGTGAGCTGGAAAATGCACAGCAGGAAAAGGGCAGCGAAGAGACCGATAAAGTGGGGGAATTTCTCCATATTTCTTCTTGAGATATCGGTAAAGCTAAAACAAACAATTAAAAATGAAATAATTAGATGTGTACAAGTACCGAATGATATTTATGTTCTTACTTCTTATTAAGGTGCATATGAGTTGATAAAGAAGAATGTTCACTTGAACTAAAGATCTATAGAATGAATGATTCATGTAATGCAGTGCATATATACGAAGGAATTCATGAAAAGATGAGCTTCGCTAAATCCAGGAAATCATGCAGTTCAAAGCTTTTGACTGGCCCTTAGGACAATCACAAGTGGCCCCTGATCGTTAATAGGATATACTTTGGTGTATGAAGAAACTAACCAATAAACTATAACCTTATTATCACCAAAAAGAAGGATAATCACTAAAAGAATACCAACATCAGAAACATAACAAACAGGACTTTTCTTTTATTTTTTATTTTTTATTTTTTTTATCATTAAACGGTGGGTAAACCCCCCCCCCCGCATTTAATTAAAAAGGATTTAACAAAACATACAAAAAAAATAAGGCTTATGAAGTTCAGATTCCAACAGGCTGGGTTCCGGACCTCATACAGCCCAACAAACAAACAAAAAATACAACGAAATTTAGTCCTACTAGTCGGCCGCCTCTTGCCAGAGCAAATTTCTCGTGCCAATTTGGGCTCACTCACTCGCTTGTAAACCGTTTATCCTCTCCAACTATCGTACGCTCTCCCTCGTCGTCCCTAGCAGTGACTCAAACGACAAGTGTAAGCACCATATTAGAGATACCGCAGAGACTCCGCCAATCTGACAACTCCATGTCAAGATTGAGTCCCCGTTCTCATCCTCTCGCTTCACCCTCGATGGCTCTCACCGCAACCTCACAACGAGGGTAGACGTCGCACCTGACTCCTGCGAGCCCTCTGACATGAAAGAAACCACATGTACCCTTCACTTTGACCAACCAAGGTCAAAGTAGAGCCCAAATTATATATTTGCCTGACAACCATTGTCCACACCAAGTAGGGTACATTTCATTGCTAATTGTGAATCAGTTATAGTTTGGATATTAGGAACGAGTTTGGATCTTAGAAGCTCCTCACCGTTCATTCCAATTTCAAAACTCGACTTGAAATTCAAATCTCCCCCCTACTACATGACTTCCCAGATCAAAATTGACTTTCAAAACCAATTTTTGAAATTCAGAAATCTCCCTCCCCACATGCCTCCACGACAGTTCCGACTACCCCAAGTTCGCCGATGCCCCCAGACGTCGTTGCTTGACAGCACACCCGCTGCAAGCCCCGACGCAATCAACTCGAGCCCCGACTGTGAGCGCGTCGCCATCCACGATGTCGCGAGTGCTAGTCAGCAACTCCCACACCCACGACCAAGATTTGCCCTGCCAAATATCGCCTCCAACGCTGGCCGATTGCCACGTTCCTCGGCCGATCTCCTCCATCGCCGACCGATCGCTCTTCCCTGCCACCCCCGATCGACGCCAGCGCTGCCCTAGGCTCAGTCGAACCTCCAATCCTTGCCCACTCTGGTCGCGCCCTACTCCAACACCAGAGTTAACCCTCCACCGGTGGCCTCAACCACTAGATCTCTTACATCCTGCCTCGCAGGAGAAGGCCAGCACCCGACGAACCCACTCAGCAGCCAAAGTAAGGATTTGGAGAAACAAGAAGAGGGTTAGAGATGATGAGATCTGGAAGAGAGAAGAAGAGGGGAAGAAGAGAGCAAGAGCGGGGGAAGGGGGCATCGCAACTCTAGCCGCCGCCCCCCAAACTCAGTTCTAGGGTTTGGGTTTTTAGTTTTTTGGGTTTTGGGGGAGAGCTTCGCTCTCTAGAATTTGTAGAGAGAGAAGTTGTTTTTTAACAAACAGGACTATCTTCTTTCTCCGATTGAAGAAAATAGAACTATTAAGAATCAACAAACGATACATCTAAACTAGCAAAACAAGAGTGGGAAATGTTAATCAGAACATCAAAGCAAGAGTGGGTCTCTCCTATCCTATGTCAGTTTGGGGGCAGTATAGCAGGAAGGATTTCACTCGTTCTAACCAGCGGTATGACTTGCAGCTGGCTTTTGCAGAGTACTCAGCATATGTGTTACGGATGGTGTGCTACAATTATTATTATGTACTTTTGGGTTGTTTTGGTGTTATCTTTTGCTGTATGCTAATTAGTTATTGTACCTGGAGGTATTTTGGTTTCTAGATGATTTCATCTAGATTGAACTTTATGATGTGTGTAATATTTTGTTTTTTTAAATTCTCATTAATGAAACAGATAATCAGGTCGGTCACTTTTATCTCCAAAAAAAAAAAAAAATGTTAATCAGAACATACCAAATCTTATCTCCGAAGAAAAACCTAGAGAACACAAGATGTTGACCCTCATCGACCAATCATCATCTATCTCCCTAATTCTATCATGGGACTTATGGTGATTATTTAGCAACTTCACAACTTTATCGTAGAAATAATTGCCCACTAATTTTATAAAATTTCAGTTGATATAATAGGATTCAGATTCATGGAACCATGAATATATCATACGCGAGACAAAAAGGCGAAAAAGATGGTTGCATAGCAATCACAAAAATTTTATTTCTTTTTTTATGAAAATAAAAGCAAAATCACGTGAATTGGGATGAAGTTCGGAAGAATCATATCCAACCAAAGATCTACTCTCAAATGGGGGGATTTTTTTTGCAGGAATAGATAGGTCATCTGACCGTTGGACGAAGGTGCACGAATCACAAAGACTCCTCCCCTGACAATTTCTGCGAATTTTGGGGAGAAAATGGGGAGTTCTTCTTCCAACGGTTATATGATCTAGCTCTAGAAAGCCATGAATAATCTAAAGAAAATAATAATGCATTATTTTGTCAAAATTATCTTATATAGTTTCACTCTAATGAAAACAAAATGAATGAAAATAGACATAAAAACAGGATAAAAAACAGCGTGCATTACAGACCCAATAATTTTCCCAAAAAAAAACAAAAAGAAAAACCCAATAAATCATACCTTCTCTCTAGTGAGTAGTGACTTCTTATCAACTTAATATTATTTTTCTAATCATTTTACAATAATTATTGATTGACAAAAACTTAAGTAACTTTCTAAAATTAACTGAAAACCAAAAAAAATTATAAGATTTTCATATAACTGGATCAAATTTAACATGCATTATAAACCCAATAATTTTCCATAGAGAAAACTCAATATATATGTATCAACACAAAACAATCAAACCCAATAAACTATACTTAAAAACAAACAAAATAGCATCTAATTTTCTAATTAAATACAAGAATTATTAATATTAAAAAAGGTCAAATAACTTTCTAAAATTACCTTAAAAAACCCAAGAGAAGAAGATGATGATCACAGTCCAAAGCTCACAGGTACTGCAAATGAGTGTGAAAAAGAAGCTTGAGCTTTTGAAAAAGGAGGGGCTCCACGTAATTATCCATGAGAGTTATTACTAGGGTTAGAAGGTCGATGCAACTAACTCTTTATAAATTAGTGGTTGGGAATTGAAGAATAGAATAAATCTCAAGAGTCTTCTATTATTTTGAGTGAAGAAGAAGAAGAAGAAACAGGAAAAGAAAATTTAATACAATTTGAATGATGTACATACAACCACTTTTCTCTGTATATATGAAAATGAAGATGGTGGTGGGGTTGTTACTGTTTGTCACGTTGTTAGAAAATGACCAGAACCGCTTGGACGTGTATGTGTAATGTGTGTCATAATGGATTAGGGTTTGGTGGTGCGAAACCCGTGTGTCATAATGGATTAGGGTTTGGTGGTGCGAAACCCGAAACCAATAAGTTGGTGGATGTCTCATTTATTCCTCTGAAGGATAAACGATATACTATGAATGGACACATGTCTTTCCTTTCAAGTATAGGTTGAAAATGCATCTGTATTACAGGAAAGGCCGGTGTCATAATGGGTCTACTGATACATCAAAAGATGTCTCATTTATTCTTTCAAAATATGTGCAATATAGTAAATCTCTACTACTATAATGGAAAAAGGCCTTAGTGTAATTTGTCCTTCTACCAATCCGTGCAACACACGTGCCTGAATGTTTACTTTTAAAAAAAATATGTATTTATTAAGCCGTGCAACGCACGTGTAAATTACTAGTATACATAGGTTCAAAAGTTACATGCCGCCTTGGATCAGGTTTGGAGTTTGCTTGTACAGAAACCTATAGATTAATAGATGTCGAGTAGTGCTTCGTCCACTGCCAATTTTATTATCATTCTCTTCGTCAGGGCCGGCCCTGAGTTCCGGGGGGCCCTAGGCAAACTTCCGAAATGGGCCCCCCTACCCCATATAAAAAAAAAAAAATTTTAAGCGCGAAATGCGTGCCTATATTTACAAGGGAATTTTAAAATCGGGGGCTCCAAAAATGGCGATTTCGGCGGGGGCCCGAGACGGCCGCCTTGCCCGCCTACATATCAGGGCCGGCCCTGCTCTTCGTTATCTTAGGTGGAACATTCTTACGGGAGAGCTTCCCCACCTCTTCTCCTTTCCTCAATCTATTGGAGTGTGTCACCTAAAGTAGTGGAAAAAAAAATATTGCAGTGAAATTGGTAATGAGTGTAGCATTACTCTTCATACAATTACATTTTTCTGGAAACAAATTTATTTTCTGAATTTTCTTTATCTTAAATTCAAGAGGCATCTATTTTTCTTTTGAGTAAAATTGTGAGATCTTAAAGAGATGTTCTTCAGCTTGAGATTCACTCCACATTAAAATCTCTCTCTAGTCATAATGTTCGAACCAAATTAATTTTATCACTCTGAAGAGATTATAACTTAATAAAGGTAGTTACAAAAATTATTGTTTTTTTACAAAGTCATACTTAGTGCAGGTGGTATAGAGATAAAATATGTTCCATATTAATAATTAATTAATAGAGCATGTCAAATTGAAAGTATAGACATTGGTAAAATAGATAGACAGTTTCAAAAAACTAGTGCATATATCAATATAGTGTTGGGAATATGCAGTCATCTTAAACGTCTAAAATTTTGCATAAATATTTTATTTCATTTTAAACATTTAAGGTAACATAGCATAGTACCATGTGGAGAAAAGTTCCTTAAGATGGGACCTAAAAAAATTATAACTTATTTCAATGTGAAGTTTATTCTTATTTGTAACCTGCCCAAGTTGGAACTATAATTTTTTATGACTACATAGAGGTTTTCCTATATAGAGAGATGTTTTACTATATTTTAAATTATTTTCTTAAAAATGTGGAATATGAGCACGTTCTTACTAATGCGAAACAATAACTCCTATAATAATTTTGGAAGTAAAAAGTTGCAAGTTCAGGGGTTTTAACTAGAATTGCAAGTTAAAGGTATACTACAAGTCTCCTTTTTGAGTAAAAAGTATAGATTCTCTCCATCTTTCCTCAATAAGACAACGAAACTATTATATAAAGAAGAAGACCCGCTTTTAGTATAAAATTCAAAAATTAAACGATGCAGTAATTAACAACAAGCTACAAATAACTTGTATCACAATTAAAACTATAATTACATATTTTTTCTTGTTTATATTATGTAGATTGGTTGTGCCATCAATACTTCTCTAATCCTCTATATCCAACCAATAATTTATCTATTTGGTTAAGAGTAGTCATAGATTTAAAGCCTTTTTCTAAGAGTTTTCAACACGTATATTCCTAACAAATATACTAATATCATATATGCCCTCCAAACATATGTATTTTCATATTTGTCCCTAATAATATGAGCTCATTTATTATTTACCCCTAAAATTTGTCTCAAACTACTTGTATTTGAAATTTTTAAGATTAACGACGAATTTGGGTTGGAAAAAATGAGGAAGAAGATGAAGTTTCAAAGATGTATTGTACATTTGTCCATTTATTAAAAAAATTAAAGAAAAATTGAGAAGGGTTGATGTGTTTTAGTTGATTTTACAGTCGATTGAGTTGATAAAAAGTAAGAAAAAGAAGCTTGATTGGTAGAGGAAGGATATTTCAGTAATTTTACATAAAATATATTAAACATAATTGTATATTCCATACATTTTTATGTTTTTAAAAGTTTTCATCAGAGAGGTAATTAAGATAGGTTGGCATTAGCGCCGGGCCAGCCTGGGACCGGCCCGGCCCGCCCATAAATGGGCTGAACTGACCCCCAACCCGCAAAGAGGACCGATCCAGTTCACAAAAATTGAAGAAAAGCCCGGTTTAGGACCGGCTCGCGAGTGAACCGGCCCAACTTGTAACACCCTATAATTTTAAATGATGTTTTTAAGATTAATAAATGAATTAAAGTGATTTTTGGTGATTTAATAAATATTTTTCTGAAATTTATCTTTTGGTACATGCGAAACACGTGCAAATATTTTTTTGGGAAACTCAAAGTCAGAAATTATTTTGGAGAAACATAATATTTATTATTAGGTATTATTTGTGAATTTTATGTATTTTTTTTTTATATTCATTTGCCATGTTTGCAAATATTACAAAAGGAGGGGCTTCTGTGCAAAATTAGCACTTGGGGGTAAAAACTCCAGATTTTTCAGAATTCTGGGCTGAGCATGATGGCTGGCCAAATCATAGGTAAAGATTTTAAATTTTTTTCTAATAGATTTGGTTTATTTTGCTAATTTATTAAAGAAGGGTTTTTTTTGCAAAATTGCCACTTGGAGGGCAAAAATTACAAAATCGATTTTGTGGGTTTGAAATTGGTGCCGGCCAGATCTGGGAAGGATATTTTTGATTTAATCTCAACTAAATTGGTTAATCTAGTTACTACTCATATTTGTAAAGATATATTCTAAAGGAATATTTTGCAAAATCTTCTCAAAACCCTAATACATCAGATTTCTGCTATTAAAAGGGCTGCTACAACCGTTTCTCCTCTGCAAAAAAACAAAAAGTATACTTTTATTATTGATTTTTCGAAGCAACGATCTTGGATTTTCGCAAAAGGATGAGCTTTTCTTATTCTTTATTACTTTCGTCGAATCTTCATTGAGGTGAGTGACATATGTTTGATTTCTTGTTGTTCTATGCATGTTAAATATGATGATTTGTTTAGTAGAATACATGGTAGATGAGTGTATGATGAAGTAATGGTGAATGAATAATTAAAAAAGGACTTTTATGAATAATATGCAATGGACGAATAAATTTACTATATAGATGACTTAAGAATGTTAAGAACCTAGTAGGAATCACGGGTATATTGTTTTCTTCCATATTCTTGCTTATTTGAATATATATAATTAGTTTGTAAGATGTATGATGCATATTGTAACCCCTGTTTTCTATTTTCTATAATTTTGATGTATTTTTCTTTTTGAGTGTTATTAATATTGTAGCTTTTTTTTGGAACGTGTTTTGGTTCTTCATTCTCTATATATCCATTTATTTGATTTGTCGCCTTCTTATTTGAGTTTCTTGATTCTATTGTCTCCTATTGTTTCGTCTCTGATTGTTAGAGCTATTATTTTGAGCCATATTCTATAATTGTTTATGTTCTATTTTTATTATTATTCTTTTTTGTTACTATCTCAATTATTGGATCTTTTATACCCTAATCCTACCCAATTCCCCTATTGGACCCTTTTGTTTAAAACCCATATATCCAATACCCTACTTGCAACCCAGCATACACCCTAACCCTAATATTCCATCCCTATGTTTATATATATATACCCATGCTATTCATCTTTCCCTACACAAAACCTTAGCCGCTACTTCTAAACCCATCCCCTAACTCTGCTTCTCCTTCTTATCTCTCTTTCTCTCCCGACCACCTCATCCCCCACCATCCGAGCATCCCTCGCCTGCCCCTGGGTGCCTCCTTCCTGCCGTCGCAACATCGCAAGCAGTAGCCAGAGCGACGCCAACACCCCACAGCGTCACCCTACCCCTGCGCTGCTTCACCCCGACCAGGCGCCAGACCCCATGTGCTTCTCTGCCCCCTGCCTCCTTTCGATGACGCAACCACCCGCAGCCCAGTTGCCGACCCCGTCTCCCCGTGCTCCTTCTCCCGACATCGTGTAGCCGTGTGCAGCGCCGTTTCTCCCCCTCTGCTGCCCTATCTAGTGTGCGTGTGTTGGTTCTTGCGAGTTGCGTTCGTGATCCGTTCGTTGTATTGTGTTCGTACCCCGAGAATCTGTTCCTGTTATTCTCTTTGCATCGTCGTTTTCGTCGTCGACTATAAGGCAAGTAACTTGTATTAATTTCTGTTGCAAATACAAGTACTAAATACCGCATGTAGTGTAGTTTTGTTCTAGAGATAATTCTTGTGCAAAACCCCTGTTATATCTTGTCTCTATGTGTTGATCCGTCCGTAGTTGTCTCATTACACACACGACATGAATCTAGATTTAAAGATAATCAATTCTTGTATACATGCATGTGTTCGTGAATTATGAGGTGTTGTATGATCTTATATGTTTGATGGGGTCGTTATAGTATAACTCGTTGTAGACTTATAAAATATCATATACCATGTTTCTTGGACATCTAGTATACCATATTTCACATTTTGTTATGATTTGGATGAGTTTCATATGATCTAGTTGATTTGTGCATGAAGAATAATTTTGTCCTTGTTGTTACCCCGTTTTTGTTCAGTATTTTAGACCCTATTAAAGTAAGTATATAAAAATTATTTGTGAATATGAATTGTAGAGAAATCTTTCTACTTTCCAGATTTTCTGATAGATCTCAGTTTCAATTTACGAGTTACAAGTTATGGCTATTTTACTACAGATATGTAGAAAACTACATATTCGGTTTTAGGTAAATTCTGGAGAGTAATTATTTTTCTACTGATGTTAAAGATAATATTTTGATCCAATTTTTTTCTGAGCACAACTAGATCTGTCTGGGATTAACCCCTAATTTTTGTGGATTTAATTGATTACTTTTATGAATTATTTTATACTTGCAAGCAACTACTATACATGCAGAATTTTCATGCTGTTCATTAATGAACCTTAACTTCGACCTGATTCCAATTGCTGTTTATAAAAACATTGTGAATATGAATCATAGCCTTCCGTATCTATTTTATCACCCTTTTGACGGATCTGGATTTTGACTTATATTTTGTAATCTATTGCTATTTTGGTACTGTTGTGTTTATGATTTCAGATTTACAAAACTGTTGTACCTTGCTGCTTTCTGATTTTACTTGACTATTCTATCTATATTGGAAAATTATGAAACTTTTTATTCTGGTAATAAACATACTAGGGAATATCCCAGATTTTTCTTGGATTTAATCAGTGAGTTTTTACGTTGTTTTTCTATTTATGAATGCAAACTTCTGATTTCTAGCTGAACATATTTTCTACATACAAATCTGTTTTGAGTCTTATATTTGTGAAATACCATATGAGTTATATATTTTTTCTGGATTCGACCGAGAGTCTATTTTCCATATTTTCTGACGGATCCAGATTTGCATATTTGTGACAACGGAAATTCTAGATTTGGTGCAGTGCTGTCTTGCTGTCCTGAACTAGAATTTTCGTTGTCCTACCATTTTATGAGTTGTCTTTCATCTGTACATGTTTATCTTTCAATTTGAACCTGTTACCTGTTTATACCATATTATTTTTGTCCTGTTTGTAACACATACATGCCTGTCTGATAGTAATAACAAAATAACCAAGCCGGGATTAAGGAAAAGATCTAGTAGTGGATAATATAGAAATGTGTACTTGGAAGGGGACCCGTGTTTTCCACATGATTATCTATTATCAGTTACATGTTCATGACTACATGATACACGATTCTGTTATCTGATTATGTAACTTCACACTTCCCTATAGGAAGGTGTACTCAGAAGAGAACCGGTAGGTTCTATCTGTCTATTATCTGTATCTGTCATTTGTCTGTCTAATACCTGAGCACACGGCCCTATACAGCCCATTAAGAAATCTAAACGTAATTTGTATGTAAGTAGAAACCATGTGGTAAAAACCTGGGACGCATGAAGTGCTACCTAGATAGAATTAAAACACAAGACCTGTAATAATATGACATCTGTTATCTGTTACCTGTACATGTTACATGACACCTGTTATCAGTATATCTGTCTGCATACCATCTGACACTTGACATCTGTTACATATTACCTATACCTGTTAGTATATCATGTTACTTGATTGTTTTCTGATTCATGTTAATAATCCTACTGTGTTGACATGTCTATTCCATGCTTTGTTGTTTCCGCTGTTACTCTATATTTATTTATCTTTCCCTGTACTTGTGCCTGCACTACAAGTGGCCCGTAACTTGTATTGACGGGCGTTTTGTTTTGTTTTTCCTCTTCCTGCAATTTGCTAAATTGCAGATCTTGGAGATCAGCTACTTGATGGAGTAGGTGATCTGAGATTTTAGATACTGGAGTTTTTGCTATTATTATTTCCTATTGCTTATTTGAATAAATGTATCTGCCACTTGGATTATTTTGTATGGGCAATGTGACCCAGAATTATTGATTTGTTCAGATCTGGTTTATTTAAAATTTATTAAGTTTTGTTTCAAGTAAATTCTGTTGGTATTGATTCATTTTATGCATGCGTGGTTGACTTCTCTTGCTTCTTACTCTGACTATTCCTGTGAAATATTGTAAAGATCCTGATAGCTTATGGATGATGAAAATTATTCGCTAGACTTAGTCATGTATCCGTATTCTGTATTCTCTTTTTAGGCGGGGCGTGACACATATAATCGATTAAAGTTGGATTCTTTTACTGCTGAAGGGTATATGATCTTATTTTGATGTTTTGGTTGGATGGAACTCGACTAAATGAATGTTGTAGATGCATATAATCATGGGCAAATTGATATAACTAGTTATATGAGTGGTTAACAAATTGTAAGAGAGTTTTGGGATCAAGACCAGGTCCTTGTATGTTGAAAGATGGATTTTTATTTTTGGGTCTGATTATACATAGCTGAAACTTGAATTTTTTAGTTTTGTGAAGTTTTCAAGTGGATCTTTGATTTATATTGATACTGGGATTGAATTTTACATCATACTACTCATATACAGTGATTCCTTGATGTTTTACTGACACATACACACACACACACACACAGACATATATAGGCAAATGCTCCATTGAAAACGGGTTTGTTTTCACGGGTTGGAAAACAGCGATCTGAGCCTCGTCCCAAATAACTCTTCGCCTGATTTGCTCTGAAAAATTGATATAACCTAGGCCGTTGTTGGGAACAACGGCCTAGATTATAAAAAATTGAATCATAGGCCGTTGTTTGGAACAACGACCTTCATTCAATTTTTTATAACCTAGGCCGTTGTTCCCAACAATGGCGTAGGCTATAAAATTTCGTTGTTCAAATAACCTACGCTATAAAATTTTATAACAGGTTAAAAAAAATTGAATGAAGGCCGTTGTTCCAAACAACGGCTTATGATTCAATTTTTTATAACTTAGGCCGTTGTTCCCAACAACGGCCTAGGTTATATCAATTTTTCAGAGCGAATCAGGTGAAGAGTTATTTGGGACGAAATTCCCAAATTTACCCTCTACTGATCAATTGAAATGGGTGATGGGGGGCTCGATCTGAGCCGCTGATCACGATCATGAGCGATCCAACGGCTCAGATCGCTGTTTTTCAACCCGTGAAAACTAGACCTATTTTCAACTGAGCATTTGCCATATATATATATATATATATATATATATATATATATATATATATATATATATATATATATATATATATATATATATAAGCATATACGGTTCTGATGATGAAGGATTTATTTGGAAAAAAATGTTCTTTTGTGATTTCGTTGAGAGTTTGATTTAATTTATGAACTCCAGTATGTTAGACAAGTTGTATTTGATCATCTCAGGATTTTAATTTCACGAATTCATGCTTTTAAAGATTAAAAACTATGTATCAGTTGAAAAGTGCACGAAATTTAAAGAGGCTGTTTTTGGCATGACGGTCGACCGCCCAAGAACAACACTTGAATTGACGGTCAAATGTCAATTGTTTGGTTTTAGATTTTCAGCATGTCAGTCGACCGCCACTTTTTGAACTAGGATGTCGGTCGACTGACAGCTGTTGTACTGATTGTTTTTGTTGAGTTTTTTGCTGTAATCTCGAACGATTATTTCTTACAACTCATGGATTATTGAACTACTGTTTTAGATGAAATTTTTGCTACAGATTACTGTATTTTATAGAGAGTTACATTTTGATTATAATAGAGTTTAACTCGTATGACTTTAGAAAGAGAATTATATATGGATTTCGAAAGGTTGATGTTTTGTGATTTTCTATGAATTCAAAATGTGAAACTCAGTTGTTTAAGAGATTTAATCTCAGATTTTATTTCTGGAAATTTGTGAGTGTTCAGATAAATTTGGAATGGTGTGATTTAAAGAAGTTTCTTATATGGACGATTTGATGATGGAATCTAGAGTTTTAATGAAAGATTTGTGTTGATATTTGAGTTGTGAGTCTCTAGAGGTTGAGTGGGATTCCTGTAAACCAGCAGATGAGATTTTGTGGATCTTGGTCAGCTGGGGCCTTGGTGTTGTTATAGTGGAATTAAGTCCGGCAGGGTACACCAACTCTAGCGGGGGGGGGGGGGGGGGGGGGGAAGTTGTGTTTTAATTAATAATAATCAACCTAAGGACATACACTAGTAGAGATGTGATAGAACTTGGGAATCGTAAGTATGAGCTCTTTTGTTAGTCCAACGGATGTATTCCAGGACTGTGTGTTGTTGTGTCCCTAGTATATTCGCATATCGAGGGTCGGCATGCCTATTCACGGAATGTCTAGAGGACAGTTGGTATGTTTGCATGTCGAGGGTCGGCAGGCCTATTCACGGAACATACGGTGCATTCGCTCATCGAGGGTCGGCAGGCCTATTCGCGAGATGTACTGTGTATCTGCACGTCGAGGGTCGGCAGGCCTATTCATGGGGTACAAGGCAGGGAGGTGATTCTCCAGAGTTAGAGCTATGCTTACATGATGCTTGCGCATCGATGGTTGTTAGGCCTATTCGCGGAGTATTCTAGATCTTGTTTCTATTTCTGTAGTAGGATTAGTTGCATAACGAGGAATTTAACCCTATAAATTGGAGAATGATAAGAGCTTGCACCGGACCTATATAGTATGGAATGCATAGAATCCGACAAGTATGCATTAGAGAGTCATCATACTGTATTTGTGTTTTCTTGACTTGTATTATGCATTTCTATTTTCCTACACATGACACTTAGCTTAGTTTCACTTGATGTTTTCATGCTTTATTTATCGTTATTTCATATTCCGTCTTGTTACTATTGTAGGAATGTGTTTGGTTATGAATTTATTCTTTTTGTTTCATTTAAATTTTATTTCTTTTGATGTCACTCACACCGTTATGGCTGTAGTACCCCTTATTTTTAAATATTATTTTTTTAGAATTACAAAATCAATTAAAATGATTTTTGGAGATTTAATAAATATTTTTCTGAAAATTTATCTTTTTACACGTGAAAAACACGTGCAAATGTTTTCTCGAGAATTTCAAAAGCCAAAATTATTTTGGGGAAACTCATTATTTATTATTTGAGATTATTTGTGAATTTTTTGGGATTTTCTGATAATTATTGGACTCATTTGCAAATATTACAAAAAGAAGGACTTTTGTGCAAAATTACCAAATGGGGTGAAAACTCTAGATTTTTCGGATTTTTGGGCTGGGTATAATGCCTAGTCAACTTAGGTTTAAAAAGTGTACTTTTTTTAAAAATAAATTTGGTTTATTTTACAAGTCTTGATAGAAGGGATCTTTTTGTAAAATTATCATTTTGAGGGATGAAAATGCAAAATTATTTTTCTGGACTTTTCAAACAGTGCCGGCTAGAAATAAAATTTTTATTTCATTTTTTAAATCTCAATTAAATTGGTTTTATCAAGTTTCCAAGTATAGGGATCTATTTATGTAAAGTTATATTTCAAAAGGATTATTTTGCAAATGTGTTCAAAATCCTAATTCTCTTAATTCCGGCCTATTTAAAAAGGTGGAGTGAAGCCATCTTTTGCTGCACAACACAAAGGTTTTATTATTTTTATTTTCTTGGAGATTTAAGGAGGAGATTTTGGATTTCTTGCGAAGGAGAGACTTTTTCCTATTTCTATCTTGTCTTCGTTTGATCTCTTCAACAAGGTGAGTGATATAAATTGTTTTGTTTTGTTCTTTGAATGTTGTATGTGGTGTTTCATCTATTAGAAAGCATGCTAGGGTTTTGATATGAATACATATGGTGGATTGGATGAATTGATTAGTTAAAATTGGATCTTTTGTGAAAACCCTAGTTATTTGTGAGTAGAATTGCATGAGGATGATTTTAGATTATTGGAGAACCTAATATAAATTGTGAGTAGGCTAATTCTGTTGGATTTTTGCTTATTTGATTCGATATGGTGAATGTTATGCATTAATTGACTAAAGATGAGATTTTTGGACTATTGGTGAGTTGGATGAATGCAACTTGGCCATGTTGATGATAAAAAATCATGAATCAACTATTGAGAATAGTTGGGTTTGAGTTTGAGAAATTTTGAGAAGGAGTAATGGATTAAAAGACCATGTTTTGAGGATTTGAGTTGTGATGACTAAATTTGGGTTTGATACATTTTGACTAAATTTGGGGATTCGTGATTTTGTGAAAGATTTTACTTGAATTTGGATTTACTCAAATAATAAGCTTTCATTTGAATATTTTGTTATTTTAATCTGTGGATTTGTGAAGTTCTTTTGGTGCACAAGCATGCACAAACGTTTTCATGAATATAGTATTGAGTTTTTATGTGTTTTCGAAGGATTTTACTATATCTCAACTTATTTCGGTACTGATAAGGTTTGGGAATATAAAACAAAGTTATTTTGATGTATGACTGAGTCTTAAAAACTCTAGTTTTGATATATGCACACATTCATATTTTATTTTGAAGAAATTCATCAAAAAGCTATTTTATCAATTCAAGTGGTTTTGATTGGTTTTTATGAATCTTAGTATATCCCATAAGTTGTATTTGATCATATCAGAAATATACTTTTTATAGATTTCATTTTTATAAAGTAAATCTTCGTATCGGTTGAAATATGCACAATCCAAACTACAGTCTATAGGTGTGACAGTGACTGGAATGTTTCGACAGTCGACCGTCGCTACCTAACTGTTGTGTTTTCTCGTTGCTTAAAATCTTGTGCGGAACAGTCGACTGACCCATTATTTCCAGTCAACTGTCCCTGCTCTATTTTGATATTTTCTAGAGGCGTTGGATTTTCGCTCTGCACAGTCGACTGGTGACTTTTACAATCGACCGTCAATACTTAGAATTTATTTTTCTTAAAGATGTTGGATTTTCGCTCTGGACAGTCGATTGCTACTACTTAGAATTATTTTCTTGAAGTGTTGGTCTTTTCGCTCTGCACAGTCGATCGACTCTGGTTTGCAGTTGACTGTTACTGATAGTTTCATGAGTTATTCTGACGTTCTTTAAACAATTGATTCTTTAAATGTTTTGGATCTATAACTTACTATTCTAAATATTATTTTTTCTACAGAACATATGTTTTCAAGATATTTTATTGTTGGAATTGGATCCTGGAATTTTATAAAGATTTGGGTTTTGTTGATTGAAGAAGTTTCTTCATATGATCGTTTTGAGGATGGATTTGTGAATTTTGGTCTTGATGATATCTCTAGGAGTTGAGTGGGAGTCCTATGAACTGGCAGTTGAGATTTGTTGAGTTAAACCTGGGGGTCTTGGTTTAGTTGTTGTTGAGTATTTAAGTCCAGCATGATACACTAACTCTAGAGATGGAGATTTTTTTATTTTTAATAATAACCAACTTAAGTACAGGCACTAGTAGGGATGTGATGGAACTTGGGAAACGTAAGTATAGGCTCATGGTTTTGTTTAGTCCAACGGATGCGTTCCAGGACTGTTTGTTGTTCTATCTCGAGAGGACATTTGTATGTTCGCGTGTCGAGGGTCTGCAGGACTATTCACGGAGCATGCAGGGTGCATTCGCGGGTCGAGAGTCGGCAGGCCTATTCACGAAATGTACCTGGTGTATCTGCACGTCGATGGCCTTGCAAGCCTATTCGTGGGGTACACGGTTTGGGAGATGAATCTCCGATTGTTTTTTAGCTATCTTGCATGATGCTTGCGCATCGAAGGTTGTGCTGCCTATTCGTGGAGTATTCTGGATCTTGTTTTCCATTACCGTAGTAGGTTTAGTTGCATAACGCAGGGTTTAACCCTATAAAGTGGAGATCGTCAAGGGCTTGTACCGAACCTATGTACTATGGAATGCATAGAATCCGACAAGTATGCATTAGAGAGTCAGCATATAGAAATTTTGTTTTCTTGACTTGGTTTTATGCTTGTGTTTTCCTGTTTTCCTACACTCGACACTTAGTCTAGATTCACTTGTTGTTTTCATGTATTACTATTTACTATCTTATATTTCTTGATGTTTTCATGCTTCACTTATTGTTAATTCTCATTTCAATTATTCTTGCTGTTAATACATGTTGTTGATGGCTCTATGTTTTATGATTTAATTATGTCGCTTTGTTTTATGTCACTCACACCGTTATGGCTGATCCCTGTAGTTTTGCGGGTTAGGAATTATCTCTAGACTCATGTTTTACTGGTTGTTGCTTAGAGCTTGGGGTTTGAATGCTTGAGATAAATTGATATAATAAAGCTTGTGTAAAAATTGTAAAGAAGTGTTGTAAAAGAAAAAGTTTGTAATTCAAGGTGTTTTGTATTCCGCTGTGTTTGTAAAGATTGTTGTAATAAAGTTGAAAAAAAAAATTTATCTTTGTTTTTGGCTATGTTTAATATTGTAATTGAAGTTGATGCTGGAAATTGTGCCACGTATTTCTAAAATATCATATTGAAAATTCGGGAGCTACAATGGCTGACCCCTATAGTTTTGAGGGTTAGGGTTATCTCTAACCTCATGTTTTACAGGTAGGTACCGTTAGCATGGGATTGGATGCATGTGGTAGAATGATAATGTAGCTTATGCAAATTTTAAAATAATGTGTTGTAAAAGAAAGAAAATGTAATTCAAGGTGTTTAATTTCCGCAGTGCTATGTAAAGATATGATGTAATAAAAGTTAAATTTTTTTGTGTTTTGTATGTTTACTTTTACATTGAGGTAGATGCTGGGAATTGTGCCACGTGTTTTCATATTTATTTATTGAAAATTCGGGGCGCTACATGACTTGCCGAGACCAATTTGAACCGGGCCGGTCCGGTCCGGGCCAGCCCACAGGCCCACTGTTGTGGCAGCATATTTTTTTATTTTTATTTTGATTTTGATTTTTTTTTTTTTGGGTTCTAAATATATGTATGGAAGTATATACATACTACAAACATATGTATACAAGTATATATGCATATAGATATACTCTAAAATAATTCAAAATTTTATAAAAATGAGTGTGGACATCAAAATTAACTGATCACTACTCATTACTCAAATTTTCAACTCCCACCTTAGCTATTTATAGCCAACTCCACCTCCTCATTTCTCTAATCTCACGAATGTGGGACTAAAAGCTACTTCAAATGGTCTTAATTATATATATTTATACTATCAAACTATTTATGAAATATAGTTTTAGGTTGGATTTCTTGGCTAGTATGCACAGATTAGTTCGCTGAGTTTGGGATGGACGTGGGTTCGATCCTGGGAGGGCTCAGGTAATTCTATTTATGAATGAATTAATCACTTTTCTTGATCGAATTAATTTTTAGCTGCTATTTCTTTCTTTTATATTTATTTTTATATTGTAATTTAATACGAATGTATGAAATGTGACTTATCTATTAAATTAATTTAAAATTTTGTAATTCATAAAAAAAATTAATTTATGAATCTTTCTTTTATCTATACGTTCATCCCAATTGTTCACTATTTCCCTTTCCCTTTATCTTTGTACACAAAAAAAAAGTTTTTTTGAAAAACCCGCTGATACGGCTAAAAATGGGGTTAAATCGAAATCGTCCAAACGGAACACGAATCTTGAAGCTCAGGGGTAAAACGGTAATTTCGCCTACAAACGGGTCGGAAATGGGAACTGGGTCTTTAATTCAAAAGACCAATAACCCATAAACGGATCCACGTCAACTGGGTACGGGTTCCAACCCGCTGCACACTCGGTCCAGCAAGATACAATCAAGGTCCCTGGTTAATCCTAATCAACGGCCCTGATTTACGCCTATCAGTTCACTAGGAATTAGGGATTCAATTCCTTATCTGATTACGGGGAATATACCTTATCAGATTACTTACCTCATCTGATTACGGGGAATATTCCTTATCTAATCGCAGGGATTACATTCCTAATCCAGTCCCAAAGACGCCTATAAATACCCCCCATCCATCTCCATTAAGAGGTAATCAATCTTTCACCAGTTTTTTACGCTCTTTCATAGTCTGCTAGATTACTGACTTGAGCGTCGGAGGGTGCGTCGCCGGGAACAACCCCGGTGTCTCGCACTTTTTGCAGGTGCGCGGCAGGAACGACGATCGAGGCCCGACGGAACAGGTACGCAGGCTTTCCTATTCAGTTTCCCCAAGAATCCACAAGTTCTATCTGTTTGCCCCCACACCAAATTTAGCGGCAACAGATTAGCGCCGTCTGTGGGAAACAAACGAATAGGGACCCCTCCTCTTCCCGGTGAACAGACTCTCTCCTGCCATGCCGCCTCGCAAAGTTAGATCTAGGGGCTCCAACCGAGCGCCCAACCCTGACTAGCAAGAAGTCCATCCTGAACCCGCTCAGCAACAAGGGCAACTCCCTCCTACCATGGAAGAGCCACTCCAACGGAACCTTCCACCTCCTGATCCCAAGGGGCCTAACCCCCAGAAACAGCCTCTTCACCAAGAGAACATCTCCATCCACAACGCCTCCAGTGCCTCCATGGCCTCCCATCATCCCCGAGCCTCCGGTCGCCACAATGCCCCTCCCAAACGCCCGGAAGATGATGACCTTCGTCGCCATCTGGATGAAAAGCGGGCTCGGGGGGAAGCCTCCCGCCAGCAAGAGCGATCCCCCCGACACCGAGAGCACAGGAGGTCCCCCGTCCGAAGAGGGAGGAAGGACTCCCCCGACCACTACCGAAGGAGGCACTCTCCAGCAGGCCGGCAGCAGCCTCGGAACAATGAGGCGCCCATCACCCGTGCCGAGTTCCAGCAGTTCCAAGCAATGGTACAACAGACCCTCAACCTCCGTCAGAACCCCAATGAGCCGAGGGCCCCATCCCCTCCTCCGGTCCGGAGCCCTCGTCAACGGTCTCCTTCTCCTCGACCCGCTCCTACCAATTCCAGATGCACCCCAAGTCCTCGCCGTTCTCGAAGTTACTATCGCCGCAGCCCTCGCTCCCCCTCATACGAAGACGAGTCCCGCGGCCCGGCAGATCACCGCCGGAGAGATGACTCCATGAATCGCCGTCTAAACGAGGTGGAAAAACTCTTGGGGCAGATAAACCGAGAAGAAGAGCTTAGGGGGAGGACCCTACGTCCTAGCCGACCCCTGTTCTCCCGGACCATAGTAGAGGCTCCTGTTCCGTTCGGTTTCAAACCTCCCCAGTTCGAGAACTACACCGGGGAGACCGATCCAGTTGACCACATCGAAAGCTTTAAGACCTTGATGCTCCTCCATCAAGCTTCTGATGCCCTCCTCTGCAAAACATTCCCCGCAACTCTCAAAGGCCCAGCTCGAGAAGGGTACTCTCGACTTGCCCCGGCGTCGATATTCTCCTTCGAACAGTTCGAAACTCTGTTCATCACCCATTTCGTCAGCAGCTGAAGGGCCGAGAAGACCAGCATCTCACTATTGCACCTCCGTCAACAGAAAGGGGAGAAATTGAGGGACTACGTGAAGAGGTTCACAGCTGAAGCCAGGACCATCGCATCCCTTGACCAATCCGTCGCCACCGCGGCGTTCCAATCCAATATCCTCAATTCCAACCTCCGCTCCTCCCTCGCCAAGAAACCGCCGCACGACTTTTCTGACCTCCTCCTCCGCACTGAAAAATACATCCGAGCTGAAGAGGCCGAGGAACAGCCCAACTGGGAAGGAACCGCCTCCGGGTCTAAGAGGAAGGGAACGGAAGAAGAGGGAGCAAAAAAGTTCCAGAAGGATAATGCTGGCCAGCGCCGGCCTCCCCCTAGATTCGAGAAATTTACTCCCCTCACCACAAACATTTCCACCATTTTCATGGAAGTCGAAAAAGAAGGGGTCTTACCTCCCGCTCCGAAGATGAACACCCCTGCTAAGAGAAGAGATAGAGAGAAATGGTGCCGCTATCACCGGGACCATGGGCACGACACCAACGATTGCCGTGCGCTAAGAAACGAAATTGAGGCCCTTATCCAGAGAGGGCAGTTGGCAAAATTCGTGAGAAAGGACCAAGCCGAACTTCCTCCCCAGCCTCGGGGGGCTAACAAGCGTCCAGAACGAGAAGAGACGCCAGAGTATGAGGAAGAACGAGTCCTCCACCTCATCCACGGGGGTCCAATGGGGGGCTCCTCAAACTCTTCTCGGAAAGCATTTATAAGAGAGGTAAACTCGGTCCGAACCACCCCTCCTCCTAAAGGCCTCGGAGTGCCCGTCACCTTCTCTGATGAGGATCTCGAGGGTGTCCGCACCCCTCATTGTGACGCACTCGTCATCAACCTTCACATGGCCAATTTCAAAGTCGAGAGGATCTTAGTGGATAACGGTAGCTCCGTCAACATCCTCTTCCTCGACGCCTTCAAGGGGCTGAAGCTCTCCCGAGACAGACTCAAGCCCGCCGGCTACACGCTCCATGGGTTCACGGGAGTTCCGGTGACGATTGAAGGGGTAATCACCCTTGATGTCACGGCCGGCAAAACTCCTACTACCCGCACGGAGCCGATGGATTTCATGGTCGTAGATGTCCCAGCGGCCTACAACGTCATTTTGGGTCGGCCCGGCCTAGCCGCCCTTGAAGCCGTCCCTTCTGCCTACCATCTTAAAATGAAATTCCCCACTCGGGCTGAAGTGGGAGAAGTCAGGGGCAATCAGGAACAGGCCCGCAAGTGTTATATGACTTCCACCCTCGGACCCGTCCTCTCCTTGGAAACACTCGAGATCCCCCAAGAGGCTGCTCGGCCAACTTCCGAGCCGGTAGACGAGTTGGAAGAGGTACTCTTCTCGGAGCAGGAGCCGACCCGCAGGTTCTTTGTCAGCAAGACCCTCCCATCCGCACTATACGCGGATATTGTAAGATGCATCCGAGCCAACCAAGACCTGTTCGCATGGTCAGCTGCAGACATGCCCGGCATCTCCGAAGAACTCTTGGTCCACCGCCTCAGTGTTGATCCGGGGTCCAAACCGGTCCAGCAGAAGAGGCGCAAGTTCGCTCCCGAGCGTCAGCTCGCTATCAAAGAAGAGGTGGACAAAATGTTGAAGGCCCGGTTCATACAGGAAGTAAATTATCCTGAGTGGTTGTCGAACGTAGTAATGGTGAAAAAGTCCAACGGAACATGGAGAATCTGTATTGATTTCACTGACCTCAACAAGGCCTGCCCTAAAGACCCCTTCCCTCTGCCGAGCATCGACACTCTGATTGACGCCACCTCAGGACATGAGCTCCTCAGCTTCATGGACGCTTTCTCGGGTTACAATCAGATAAGGATGTTCCCCCCGGATATTCCGAAGACATCTTTCGTGACCGACCAAGGACTCTACTGCTACAGAGTCATGCCGTTCGGCCTAAAGAATGCAGGGGCAACATACCAGCGCCTCGTCAACAAGGTATTCCAGGCCCAGATTGGCCGAAACATGGAAGTGTACGTAGATGACATGCTTGTGAAAAGCATCCGAGGCATTGATCACGTGGCCGATCTCCAAGAAGCGTTCGATGTTTTGAGAAAGCACAATATGAGGCTCAACCCGAACAAGTGTGCGTTCGGCGTCTCATCAGGCAAGTTCCTCGGCTTTATGGTTAGCCAACGAGGAATAGAGGCAAATCCGGAGAAGATCAGGGCCATACTGGACATGGCCCCGCCTAGAAACGTCAAAGAAGTTCAGAAACTGACTGGTCGATTAGCCGCCATTGGGCACTTTTTGTCGAAGTCTGGGGAGAAGTGCCTCCCGTTCTTCAAAGCCCTGAGGGGGACTAAGGGGTTCGAGTGGGGGCAGCCACAACAAGATTCCTTCGACCAGCTTAAGGCTTACCTCGTCAATCCGCCCCTTCTCAGCAAACCCATACCGGGCGAACCCCTCTACCTCTACTTGGCAGCCTCGGAACAGACACTAAGTGCGGTCTTAGTCAGGGAAGAAGAAAGAGCTCAGAAGCCCATTTACTACGTCAGCAAAGTGCTCCGGGACGCCGAGCTCCGGTACCCGAAAATTGAGAAAATAGCCTACGCCCTGATAATGGCTGCAAGAAAGCTTCGGCCATACTTCCAGTCTCATTCGGTGGTCGTTCTTACCGACCAGCCGTTGAAACAGATCCTTCACAAGCCAGAGACTTCCGGCCGCCTCATGAAGTGGTCGATCGAGCTGAGCCAACATGATATTACTTATCAGCCTCGAACCGCAATCAAGGCGCAGGCGCTAGCCGAATTCATAGTTGAAACAACTATCCCCGACTCCGAGCAGACAACGAAGGGACCGCCTATCTGGTCGGTATATGTCGATGGATCCTCTTGCAACGAGGGGAGCGGGGCTGGAGTCATCCTTGCGGGCCCAGACGACTTTGTCCTTCAATATTCCCTCCGGATAAACTTTAAAGCCTCGAATAACGAAGCCGAATACGAGGCACTCATAGCCGGCCTCGGGATGGCCCGAAACGCAGGGGCGCGACGCCTGCAGATCTTCAGCGACTCTCAGTTGGTCGTCAACCAGGTCCTCGGCGAATATGAAGCCCGCGATGGCAGGATGGTAAAGTACTTGGCTAAAGTAAAGAGCCTCATGGCGCTCTTCGAGGAGGCCCTCATCCGAAGAATCCCCAGAGAGGAAAATGCCCAGGCCGACGCCCTGTCCAAATTAGCTTCCTCATCCCTGCAAGGCCTCGAACAAACTGTTCTGATAGAAGTCCTCCTCAAGCCAAGCATAGAGGACGAGGCTTTCAACTCCGTCGAAACACTGCCACTCCCCCTCGAAGATAATTGGATGAAGCCCCTCGTCGAGTTTTTAAGAGACGGACTCCTCCCAAGGGATCCGAAGGAAGCCCGAAAGATAAGGACCCGAGCCGAGCGTTACATACTGGTCGAAGGCATTCTGTATAAGCGCTCCTTCACCCAGGTGGATGGTCGACCCTACCTAAGATGCCTCTCCCCCGGACAAGCCGATTACGCCCTGCAAGAGCTCCATGAGGGCATCGGCGGAGCCCACTCCGGCTCCAGAGCCTTGGCACGCAAAGTATTAAACTACGGGTATTACTGACCCACTCTCCTACGGGATGCCGAACGACACGTTCGGCAATGCACCTCCTGCCAGAAGTATTCCGACATCCGACGCCTTCCACAAGCACCACTCTCCTCCCTATCAAGTCCGATCCCCTTTGCAATGTGGGGGATGGATTTACTTGGGCCATTTCCACCGGCCCCCGGACAGTTGAAGTTCCTAGTCGTGGCAGTCGACTATTTCTCGAAATGGATAGAGGCCGAGCCCCTGGCTACAATTACCGAACATAGAGTCGTTCAATTCTTCTGGAAAAATGTAATCTGCCGGTTCGGTGTCCCCCGAGTCGTAGTTACAGATAACGGTACGCAGTTCGCTGGAGCTGCCTTCCGAGCCTTATGTGAAGACCTAGCCATACAGCACCGCTTCTCCTCCGTCTCTCATCCCCAGTCAAATGGCCAAGCCGAGAATGCCAACCGACAGATCCTCTCCGGCATCAAGAAGAGACTCGACAAGTGCTCCAAGGGATTGTGGGTGGATCAGCTGCCCAATGTGTTGTGGAATTACCGAACCACGAAGCGGACCCCGACAGGTGAGAGTCCGTTTAATCTCACCTATGGGTCCGAGGCCCTCATCCCACTAGAAGTTGGGATACCCTCTCCTCGCCTGGTAGCCTTTGAAGAAGAACAGAATGCTAGGGAGCTCAGAACGAGCCTGGACTTGATAGACGAAATCCGGGAAAGGGCAGCCATACGGCAGCAAAGTTATCGGAGAAGGATCGAACTCGCCTACAACAAACGGGTCCGCCCAACCGACCTGAAAGAAGGGGATCTGGTCCTCCGAAAACTGGCCATCTCGTTCCCCGGACAGAAGAGCAAACTGGCCCCAAATTGGGAGGGACCGTACAAAGTCTCCAAAGTGATCCGCCCCGGTGCATACAAGCTAGAAGATCTTGAGGGTAGAGAAATTCCCAGGACTTGGAACGCCGACCATCTTTTGAAATACCAAGAGAAGGCAACCCCGCCTATCCAAGTAACTCGAGATGTCGGACCACTCCTCTCCTGCTACTAGTAATTTTTCCTTTGTTCTTTTTTCATTGTAATAACGGCTAGCAACTTTAGAAGCAGCCGACCATTAGATATTAATAAATAAAGTTCTTTCGTATTTGCTACTACGTCTCTGTTTTTAATTCCTTAATCTTACGATGGTTCCGGAGTCCAACACTTGGCTCGATTCTGCTTCGCAAGTTCGCTTCCGAACGAACCAGAAGTAGCTCGCCATTCGGAATTGCTCCCACAGCCGTTGAATGGTACGGAGTCCAACACTTGGTTCGACTCTACTCCGCTAGTTCGCCCCTAGGCGAGCCAGGGGTAGTTCGCCATTCGGAATTGCTCCCACGCCCTTAATCTTACGATGGTTCCGGAGTCCAACACTTGGCTCGATTCTGCTTCGCAAGTTCGCTTCCGAGCGAACCAGAAGTAGCTCGCCATTCGGAATTGCTCCCACAGCCGTTGAATGGTACGGAGTCCAACACTTGGTTCGACTCTACTCCACTAGTTCGCCCCTAGGCGAGCCAGGGGTAGTTCGCCATTCGGAATTGCTCCCACGCCCTTAATCTTACGATGGTTCCGGAGTCCAACACTTGGCTCGATTCTGCTTCGCAAGTTCGCTTCCGAGCGAACCAGAAGTAGCTCGCCATTCGGAATTGCTCCCACAGCCGTTGAATGGTACGGAGTCCAACACTTGGTTCGACTCTACTCCGCTAGTTCGCCCCTAGGCGAGCCAGGGGTAGTTCGCCATTCGGAATTGCTCCCACGCCCTTAATCTTACGATGGTTCCGGAGTCCAACACTTGGCTCGATTCTGCTTCGCAAGTTCGCTTCCGAGCGAACCAGAGGCAGCTCGCCATTCGGAATTGCTCCCACGCCCTTAATCTTACGATGGTTCCGGAGTCCAACACTTGGCTCGATTCTGCTTCGCAAGTTCGCTTCCGAGCGAACCAGAAGTAGCTCGCCATTCGGAATTGCTCCCACAGCCGTTGAATGGTACGGAGTCCAACACTTGGTTCGACTCTACTCCGCTAGTTTGCCCCTAGGCGAGCCAGGGGTAGTTCGCCATTCGGAATTGCTCCCACGCCCTTAATCTTACGATGGTTCCGGAGTCCAACACTTGGCTCGATTCTGCTTCGCAAGTTCGCTTCCGAGCGAACCAGAGGCAGCCCGCCATTCGGAATTGCTCCCACGCCCTCAATCTTACAAAGGTTCGGACTCCAACACTTTGTTGCCAAGATCGTTCTTCGGGCGAGAGTTCGGTACGATCTCGACTCGGTTCCGTTAGCCGAACACTCGTGCCGCCGATCGTTTTACGGGCATGAGTTCGACACGTTTTCAGCTCGCCACAGTTAGCCGGACGCTCGTGCCACCGACCGTTTTACGGACGTGAGTTCGGCACGTTTTCAGCTCGCTGCAGTTCGCCGAACACTCTCGTGCCACCGATCGTTTTACGGGCGTGAGTTCGGCACGTTTTCAGCTCGCCACAGTTAGCCGAACACTCGTGCCACCGATCGTTTTACGGGCGTGAGTTCGGCACTTTTCAGCTCGGCATCGTTCACCGAACGTTCGCGCCACTGACCGCATTACGCGCTTAAGTTCGGCGGTCAACACCAATCAAAAACACCAAGTCTCAGACCTCGGTTCCACGACTCCATAATCAGAGCAAACATTGAGCAACTATGATATGACGACAGTTAAATCGATTCCAACTTTATTAAAAACAACCCTTACATACATCAATATTACAAGACACTAAACGATTACAAGAAGCTGAAAAGCGAATATTACAAGACACCGAACCCGGACCCATCAACGCTTCCGAGGTACAGGGATGCTCCTCTTCAAGGACACTTGAGGTCGGCGACGTTTGCCTCCGGAACCCGATCCCAGGCCGGCAAGTTGAGACGTGTCCTCGGCACTGCTTCTGGCCGTCACGCCGACGGATGCGCCGCTCGACGAAATGGCCACTGAGCTCTGCGCGTCCCCCGGGCTCGGATGGCCGAGGCGCTCGCGGGTCGCCATCTCGTAAAAGGTGATGCCCCGCTCGCTCTCCGCTCGGGTGCATGACGTGCTCCTCACATTAATCGGCCCCGAACGCGGCCTCAGGCGAGCCACCTCCGCTTCCAGCTCGGAAATCCGACCCCTCAATGAACCATCTTGCGCGTCGGCCTCAAAGGACGCCGGTATGGCCGAGGTCGGAACTCCAACATGGCTCGCGATGAGATGACGAAGATGGGTGACTTCGATGCTCCTATCGACGGTGGCTCTCTTCAAAACATCGACTTCGGCCGCCAATTCATCTCGTTCAGCTGTGAGATCGGCCACCTTAGTTGTCAGCTCCTCTCCCTCCGTCCGAAGCTTAGTCTCCGTGGATTGCAAATGCTGAATCTCCGAAAGCAGGTCGTCCCTCTCCGCCGTTATCTTTGTTAGCGTGTGGCGAAAGCACTTGGCCCGAAGGCTACTAGTGAAGGCAGATGGCGAGGCATCGCCCTCACCCGAGGCAGTCATCTCGGCAATCCTGCCCTCCAGACGCCGGATATCGCTGTCCCGCTGCCCCAAGATAAGTTGAAGCTGTCCTCGCTCTGTTTCGGCTCGGCGCAGTCCTAGCTCGACCTCGTAAAGTCGCTCTCTACACCTCGCCAGACTCAACCTTGTCGCCCCGAGCCCGGCCTCGGCTCGAACCTTGGCATCCGACCCTGCGCGCTTGATCTCTTGGTCTACCAGGGCGAGCTGAAAAGAAATACAGACGAGCAACAAAAGTTCAGACATGGCCCAAGTCCTAGACTTCGGGGGTTCTAGTGAACAAACTTTCGAACACTTAACATACAACAGACAAAGTGCAAGACGCCGAGCCCAAAAAGTTGAAGTTTTTCATTCATTACAAAAAGTAGCGGTGGCCAGTCCGCTATTAGGCGTTACACAAAAAGAAACAAAAAAAACAGACGGGATCAGTGCTCGACCTCTTTCCCGGGGCGGCGAGAAGGGGTCGAGGGCGACGCCTCCGAAGGGGCAACCGTCGCCAAGGGGGTGACCACCGACCCCTGAGCTCCGACGGCCGGATCGACCAATGGCTCGTCGTCGCCTCTTTCCTCCTCTTCATCTTCCCCCTCCGATTCGGGGTCAAAGCCTTCGACGTACCCCGGGAAAAGCCGCCAACCCGAGACGTCAACAGAGGGGTAGGCCGCCGTGACCCGGGCGAGGGCGTCGGCGAAAGCTTTGGCCATGTTCACGGCGAGGTAGCCCTGCGCCTTCTCCAAAGTCGCCTCCTCCACTTTTTTCACTGCCGCCGCTTGGGCCTCGGCCGCATCCGCCATCTGCTTGGCCGCCTCCTCCTTCTGCTGCCGAAGCTGGTCCTCCAGCGTCTTAACCCGGTCCTCGAGGTAGGTCGCCCTCGCCGACTTCGCCTCAAAATTCAGCTCGAGTTTGTCGAGCTCGCCCCGGATCTTGTCCCTCTCCTTCCGGGCCTGATCGTTCTCCTTCTTCATCTCCTTCTCCTGGGCCGACAACCTCTCGGTGAGGTGCCCGAAGTGAACAACGATCTGCGAATAAAATGCAAAAAGTCACAAAAATTACAAACTTAAGAAGGTCGGCATGAAGAGGAGGGAGCTCGGCTCAGCACTTACCGACACCGCCGAGCGCGCTATCTCGATGATGTCGTCTCCCTCTCGTCCGGCCTCCATCGCCACGCGATCCTTCGGCGTGGCGAGGTGCTTGACGGCCTCCATGCTCGCCAAGGAATTACCCAGGAACCCGTCGTGCTTCCGAACCTGCTAGTCCGGGACGTGGATCCTTTTATGAGCCTTGGTCAGAAGCTCCTCGGCCGCCTTTGTCAACGGCAGCGTCACCATGGTCAGGATCTCGGTGACGGGCAACTCGCCGACCCTGGCCGACGACGAAGCGGCCCCGACCTCGACCACGGGGGAATCCAAGATCTCTACCTCTTCGGCCACCTCCGTAATCTTCGGGGCCTTGGGCGCCGGCTGCTTCGACGCCACCCTCTTCCTCTTCCTCGGAGCCTTGTTGGCGAGGCTCGTCCTCAACGCTAGCACTGCTTGGTAGTCCATTTGCTCTGCACCAAAAGTTTAAGTTGGTTAGCTCGGAACAAGACAAGGGAAAGGAAGCAAAAAGGGAACGAAGACAATAAATAAAAGCAGCGTACTGGGGTTAACATGTGCGAGCCCTCCCTCATACAAGACGTCCTCGGTCAACTCCCTCCAGTCGTACTTCGGCCGATCGAGAAGCACCCGTACGGCGTCTTCGTCTTCGGGTCGAAGTGCCGGCGGCGCCTTCACCTTCTTCGGAACACCTTCCACCCAACCAACGGGAATAGGCCAGGCCTCCGCGCTGCGCACCAGAAGGTACTTCTCGTGCCAAAACTTGATAGAGTCCGGACAGAGGACCAACCTCCCCCCATGCCTCGGAGTCAGATAGTACCGGTAGGCCGACCTATTCCCTTGGTGCAGCTGATAGATAGTCCGGAGCACATTCAACTCCGGCTGAATCCCCTCCGCCTGGCAGTGGAGTACGAAACCGTTTATGACTCTCCAGGCGTTCGGCATAAGTTGGATAGGGCTGACCCCGAACCAATTTAAGACCGTTACCGCGAACGGATGGAGAGGTAGCCGAGCTCCGGCGATAAAGGCATCGACCGGCCAGCAACATATAGTCACCGGCAACGGCGAGTTGGCCCTAACCCCGGGGCCCGGCAGCATAAGCTCGTACTCCCGCGGGATCTGGAAGCAGTCCCGAATCGAATCCAGGTCCTCTTCGGAGAGAATCGACACCATCTCGTCGGCCTCCGTGGTCTCCCTCGCCGCGTTCTCCTCGAACGACCTCGCCCTCCCGTACACTATCCGTTCCGCCTTATCCTCTGGGATTTCTCGAACCCTATGGAGCCCCGTCAACGGTCCCGGCAGCTGGCCGAACGCCCCCATGCGCTTCGGATCCTGAACAATGGAGTCCTTGCCGAACACCTTCTTACCCTTGGCGGCTCGACTCGAAGTTGGAGCTCCGTCGGCTCCGAGGGAGGGCTCGGACGAAGAAGAAGTATGGGAAACAGACATATTTAGAAGATAAATATGAAGGTTACCTTGAAAGGGGAACTCGTCGGGAGCTTCGCCGGAAAACAGTCAGTGATCACCTAAAGCTCTCTCACAGCAGACCAAGATGTGAACAAAAAAACTTGGAAAGTAAAAAATGAGGAGGGGGCGAGGGTTTTTTTAGAGGAGCCAGCGCTTCAATCGAGGTAAATGGGCCTCTAACGCAGGCCCACCCCCACAAAAACGACAAAAAGAGACCCCAAACGTCACCTTGTTCTCCGCGCTGATCCAGACGGCGCATTAATGACCATCACGTCGGGCAGAAGCCCAGGAGGCAGCGTTAATGGACGTCACATCTGTCAGAAAACACAGACGACGTCATGTCTGTCAGAAGCGCAGAAGGTCACATCCGCCAGAACCGCCAAAACTCCACCCAAAGAGAAACAAACAAGTCCGAACCTTCGGCACAAGCTGTCGTCCCTCGTGCCACCGATCGTTTTACGGGCGTGAGTTCGGCACGTTTTCAGCTCGCTGCAGTTCGCCGAACACGCTCGTGCCACCGATCGTTTTACAGCCGTGAGTTCGGCACGTTTTCAGCTCGCTGCAGTTCGCCGAACACGCTCGTACCACCGATCGTTTTACGGGCGTGAGTTCGGCACATTTTCAGCTCACTGCGGTTCGCCGAACGCACTCGTGCCACCGATCGTTTTACGGGCGTGAGTTCGGCACATTTTCAGCTCACTGCGGTTCGCCGAACACACTCGTGCCACCGATCGTTTCACAGGCGTGAGTTCGGCACGTTTTCAGCTCGCTGCAGGTCGCCGAACACACTCGTGCCACCGATCGTTTTGCAGGCGTGAGTTCGGCACGTTTTCAGCTCGCTGCAGGTCGCCGAACACACTCGTGCCACCGATCGTTTTATAGGCGTGAGTTCGGTGCGTTTTCAGCTCGCTGCAGTTCGCCGAACACGCTCGTGCTACCGATCATTTTACGGGCATGAGTTCGGCGCGTTTTCAGCTCGCTGCAGTTCGCTGAACACGCTCGTGCCACCGATCGTTTTACGGGCGTGAGTTCGGCACGTTTTCAGCTCGCTGCAGTTCGCCGAACACGCTCGTGCCACCGATCGTTTTACTGGCGTGAGTTCGGCACGTTTTCAGCTCGCTGCAGTTCGCCGAACACGCTCGTGCCACCGATCGTTTTACGGGCGTGAGTTCGGCACATTTTCAGCTCACTGCGGTTCGCCGAACACACTCGTGCCACCGATCGTTTTACAGGCGTGAGTTCGGCACGTTTTCAGCTCGCTGCAGGTCGCCGAACACGCTCGTGCCACCGATCGTTTTATAGTCGTGAGTTCGGCACGTTTTCAGCTCGGTGCCATTCGCCGAACGCTCGTGCCACCGATCGTTTTATAGGCGTGAGTTCGGCACTAATTCAGTTCGGCACCGTTCCCCGAGCTCTTGTGCCACCGACCGTTTTACGGACGGGAGTTCGGCACTTAGTCAGTTCGGCACCTTCCACCGAACGCTCGTGCCCCCGACCCTCTTGCGGGGGTGAGTTCGGTACCAAGTGAGTTCGGCGTCAATCACCAGATGTACGCGGCACCGGATGCGTCACGAGCGGGACTTCAGCTCCCTTCGCACCAACACCCAACAAGCGGAAACGGCCAAAACCGCTAACTAAGAAGAGCACGATGACGGTTCAAGAGTTCCGTCTGCCGGAAAGATCACCGTACCACCTCCCTCGCGATTCAGCAATGCTCCGTTTAGTTCCCGATAGAACCCTGATAGCCAGTGAAAACAGTGAAACTACTCCTCGAAGTCTGATTAAACATCAATCTTCGGGAGTGGGGGGCTCGTGATACGGCTAAAAATGGGGTTAAATCGAAATCGTCCAAACGGAACACGAATCTTGAAGCTCAGGGGTAAAACGGTAATTTCGCCTACAAACGGGTCGGAAATGGGAACTGGGTCTTTAATTCAAAAGACCAATAACCCATAAACGGATCCACGTCAACTGGGTACGGGTTCCAACCCGCTGCACACCCGGTCCAGCAAGATACAATCAAGGTCCCTGGTTAATCCTAATCAACGGCCCTGATTTACGCCTATCAGTTCACTAGGAATTAGGGATTCAATTCCTTATCTGATTACGGGGAATATACCTTATCAGATTACTTACCTCATCTGATTACGGGGAATATTCCTTATCTAATCGCAGGGATTACATTCCTAATCCAGTCCCAAAGACGCCTATAAATACCCCCCATCCATCTCCATTAAGAGGTAATCAATCTTTCACCAGTTTTTTACGCTCTGTCATAGTCTGCTAGATTACTGACTTGAGCGTCGGAGGGTGCGTCGCCGGGAACAACCCCGGTGTCTCGCACTTTTTGCAGGTGCGCGGCAGGAACGACGATCGAGGCCCGACGGAACAGGTACGCAGGCTTTCCTATTCAGTTTCCCCAAGAATCCACAAGTTCTATCTGTTTGCCCCCACACCAAATTTAGTGGCAACACCCGCCTAACCGGCAAACCTGCAACAAACCGGCCCGCCTGTAATATCCCGGACGGATATTATATTTGTATAATTATTTTTTTTAAATTAAAATATTTTTTAATGAAAATTACTTGGTTTTTCAAATAAAAAGTTACCTTGACACATATACTAGTAAGTATATACAGGTATTGTATCAGTTTTGTGCACATGTACAAAATACTGAAAAACGCGTTTTTTGAGAAAACGTCTGGAAAATCCCGGGCAGATATTCAAAAAATTATTATTTTATTTTTATTTCCAGAATTGAAATATTTTTGGCAGATTTCACCCGATTTTGTTAATAAACATTATATATACATATATACTAGTCGGTATATGACTGTTTTGTATCAAATTGATACCGGAATCTTTCGAGCCGGTAATAAAATTATTTTATTTTTATTTCTAGGAATTAAATTATTTTTGTACAGATTTGTTCGTTTTCACTAATGAAAAATATCCGTATAATCAGATATTTGTACGAAATAGAACTGTATCGATTTCGGGCGTTTGAACAAATCGTGCAGTATGTGATTTTGGGAAAATATATTTTATTTTTGACCCATCATGATGAGATGGAGGGTTAGGAGGGATTAGGACTTGATTGTAAGGGTTATTTGCAAAAGAAACATCAATTGTTTTGGACCACAAGTAGAATTGACACTTGGAGCTCTTCTTAACCACAAAAAACACTTAACCCTTTTATAAAAACACCCCAAACCCCTTCCCCTTTCATTTTGTCCGGGCCCCTTCTCTTCTAGGGTTAGAGAAACCCTTCCATTCATCCCTTCTCAAATCCCAATCTCATCTCACTCAAATCTCTTCTTCTACTTCTTGTTTTAGTTGTTTTACTTTAGAAAAGTTTGAGAAAGGAAAAGAAAGAGAGTGATTGAATCAAAAGAAAAGAGAAAGAGGGTTGATTTCATGGGTTCCAAATTCATGGTGTTCTTGAAGAGGAGCAAGAGCAAGGAAGGAGAAGTTAGCAAGCTAGTCCTTCCTACACAAACTTTAAGGTGGGGGTTTCTCGCTCTTGAGTTTGTTTAGCTATTATTAGGTTTATTATTGTTGTTTGTTGTTATATTGGACTAGATTCATGTGCATATGAATGATATGGACTAGGTTAGAGGAGTGTTCAATGTTTGAAGTGGTAGAACACATAGATCAAGCATAAAGAAACGATTTTTATGGTTGTGGGATTTATTTTGTTTACATGTGTTAAAAGTAGAATTTTGACCCAAAATTCGTTTTAGAGGTTCTTTTATGTGTTTTTATCATGCTAGAATTTTTATGGATTTTTCGGAGCTATTTTGATGGGTGAAATGAGCGTTTCCCCTAAAATAGCGAGTCTCAAGTCAAAACAGTGAGCTCACTGTTTTGGGGTTAGCATTGCAGTAGCTTTGAGGGGCTAGAACTTGGGTTTTCTTGCGGAATTTGAGGTTCGGGTCAACTAGGAAGTTGTAGTAGGCATTCTCCCCTTTTCGAATTGACCTTTCGGGTTAAATTCCGATAAGAGACGTAAAAGTTATGACCGTTACATAAACAGCAACTAGCTGTTTGGCTGAACATTATTGCTGTTTTAATTGCTTGATACTTTTGAGTGTCTTACTTGTTGAATCTAAGGTTCGGACCAACTAGAGAATTTTAGTAGAGACTCTCCTTTCCGAATTGACCTCTCGGATTACATTCCAATAAGCGGAGTAGGAGTTATGGTCATAGAGAAATACAGCAACTAGCTGTTTGACAGGATGCTTGCTGTTTTGATTCTTTGTCGTTTTTGAGGGTTTTACTTGATGAATCTGAGGTTCGGACCAGCTAGAGAGTTGCATTAGACATTATCACCTTTCCTAATTGGCCTTGCGGGTTAAATTTCGATAAGCGGAGTAGGAGTTATGCCATTTGAAAAGTACAGCAATTGGCTGTCTAGACTGGATACTTGCTGTTTTTCTTCTTTTATGTTTTAGAGTGTCTTAACAGATGAATCTGAAGTTCGAACCAACTAGGGAGTTATAGTAGACATTCTCCCCTTTCCGAATTGGCCTTTCAGACTAAATTCCGATAAGCAGAGTAGGAGTTATGGTATTTGGAAGATGCAGCAGCAAGCTTTGAGCTGAGTGTGCTTGCTGTTTGACTTCTTTGGTGTTTTTAGAGTGTCTTACCTGTAGAATCTGAGTTTCGGGCCAACTAGAGAGTTGTAGTAGACATCTTCCCCTTTCCGAATTAGCTTCTTGAGCTAAATTTAGATAAGTAGAGTAAGAGTTATGATATTTGGAAGATGCAGCAGCCAGCTTTGAGCTGAGTGTGCTTGCTGTTTGACTTCTTTGGTGTTTTTAGAGCGTCTTACCTGTTGAATCTGAGGTTCAGGCCAACTAGAGAGTTGTAGTAGATATCTTCCTTTTTCTGAATTGGCCTCTCGGGCTAGATTCCGATAAGCGGAGTAGGAGTTATGGTATTTGGAAGATGCAGCAGCCAGCTTTGAGTTGAGTGTGCTTGCTGTTTGACTTCCTTGGTATTTTAGTGTCTTACCTATAGAATCTGAGGTTCGGGTCAACTAGGTAGTTATAGTAGACATCTTCCCCTTTCCGAATTGGCCTCTTGGGCTAGATTCCGATAAGCGGAGTAGGAGTTATGGTATTTGGAAGATGCAGCAGCCAGCTTTGAGTTGAGTGTGTTTGCTATTTGACTTCTTTGATGTTTTAGAGTATCTTACCTATAGAATCTGAGGTTCAGGCCAACTAGAGAGTTGTAGTAGACATTGTCCCCTTTCCGAATTGACCTCTCGGGTTAAATTTTGACAAGCGGAGTAGAAGTTATGGGCTTTGAAAGTTTTCAGCTTGACTATGTATTTGGTGGGTTGAAATTGTATCTGTCTTGATTCCTTGTAGTTTTTGAGTGTCTTGCTCGCTGAATCTGAGGAGCCAACCAACTAGGAATTTGTAGTATACTTTCTCACATTTCCGAATTGCCCTCTTGAATTAAATTCCGATAAGTGGAAAAAAGTTATAGTCTTTCAAAGTTTCAGCCGTTTTTCCCAAGTCTGCTATTTTGTTAGCTTTTCCGTGTGTTCGGCGAGTAGGAACTTGGATTTCCTTACAGAATCTGAGAAATTGGACAACTGGGAAGTTTTAGTAGATGTTCCCACCTTTTCAAAATTATCTAGTTTCGTTAGATTCCGATAAGTAGAGCAAAAGTTACAAGCTACAGAAGTTTCATTTTTTTATTGAAAATCTGTAGTTTGGTAATTGTTTGTGTATGTTCGAAGTCAGGAATTTGGAATTCCTTCTGGAATCTGAGAAAGTGGTCAACTAGGAAGTTTTTGTAGATGTTCCCACCTTTTCAAATTGTCCAGTTTTCGTTAGATTCCGACGAGCAGAGCAAAAGTTACCAGCTTGCAAAGTTTTACTTTTGTTAAAAATCTGCAGTTAAGTAAACTGTTTGCATATGTTCGATGGATCAGATTTTGGATTCCTTACAGAATCTGAAATAGTGTTCCACTAGAGAGTTGTGGTAGATATTCTTACCTTTCTAAAAGTATATTTCTATTAAAATCCGATAAGCGTAGCACTGGTTGTTTCTTGGCTGTCGGAAGGCTTTTCATGTCGTATTTGGGCTTCTCATTGATAGAATGCCTATTTTAGATTGTTTGTAGATTCTTCTATTGCTTCTAATTATAGAAGATCAAGTTTTGCTAGTAAGCACGTTTGGTTGCTTCTAGGTTGATTACTTTTATGGTTGTTTTTATGTGTGGTTTTGCTCATACGCGGCTCGGCTAACCCGTATGTAGCTGTGGTCTCATACATCGCTTATTTGGCTCGTATGTATGTTGTTGTCTCATACGCGGCTCGCCTGGTCCGAATGTAGCTGTTGGTCTCATACGTAGCTTATTTGGCTCGTATGTATGTTGTTGTCTCATACGCGGCTCGCCTGACCCGTATGTAGCTGTTGGTCTCATACATAGCTTATTTGGCTCATATGTATGTTGTTGTCTCATACGCAGCTCGTCTGACTCATATGTAGTTGTTGGTCCCATACGTAATTTGTTTAGCTTGTATGTGTTTTTGGTTACTCGTATGTAGCTTCTTAGCTAATAAGTAGTTTGTTGTGCTCATATAGGGTGATATCATTGCACTAGGGCTATCGACCATCAAGATGTGTGTTTACCTTACTCCTAAGGGACTGTGGACGAGTCACTCCTTGTGTATCGTCAGATTTTAACCTAAATAGTTGATCGCGGACCGGAGTGTTGACGAAATCCAAGTTCAGGATAGTAGCATGCGAATACGTTCGTATTGCTAAGGTCTTGGATCGATAGGCCATGAACCAGATCCTTAAAGATTCTGGAAAGTCTAGGTTGAGCAGCCTAGTAGAGTTATCTTGCGAAGTCTAACTTAAGACCTAGCATGTTGTGTTTATACCGTTGTCATCCCTAGAATTGCCCAGGGTTAGTGACATCGTTAGGGTAGTAAATTATGGCTATTACTACTTAACCTTTACTTATTATCATTTATTCGCCAAAGGTAAAGAGTTGGTATTAAGGGTGATTCCTTATGATCCGACCTGTCCCATAGGTCGATACTAGGCTGTGTTATTGGGTTGTACCCTTCTTGTCAAAGGGATAAGATTTGTGCCTTCTCACGAGTAGGGAGAATGGGATCCATATCTCATCTGTTAATTTCTGAAGTGCCTTGAGAAATAGGAGCGATTCCTGTCGGAGCTAGGGGGATGAACCCCCCGGAACTCCGTCTTGTCTTGTATCTAAGGGAAAGAAACCATAGACTACGGTCTGGCTAGGGGGCGGCAGGGAATGCTTCGGGCTAACCTGGTAACCAGCATTAACTCCAAAAGATTCGTTAGATATTTGAGTGAGGTTCGGTACGCCGGGTAGTAGTGATAAACATAGACACCATAAGCAGACTGTGCTTGGCGGAATTAGACCGTTTCAGGGCAACCTCATTAGTCATGTCGTATCTTCAGAAACAAGTTGAGTACATGAGTAGAATTCATGGCGCAGGTTTAAATTCCTATATATGAAGAAATGGCTTGATATGGGGAGTATGTAGTATGGGCTGCATACTGTCCCAGAATCTTGCTTGCGTTAGAATAAGAGCATCCTTGCATTGATAAGCCTTGCATTAGAGTCTAAGTCATAGCATACACTGACACATCAACTATATATACATGTTTCTCTTTTCATCAATTTGTTTGCTATAGTTGAGATCCGCTGCTAGTTATCAGCCTTAATGCGTCAGTATATGTACTGACGTCCTTACTTCTATAGGTACTGGATTGTCGAAGTACAGGTACTGGATTGCAGAAGTACAGGTACTGGATAGTAGAAGTACATGTACAGATTTCAGGAGGACTCAAGGCAAAAAAAGCAAGGAGTCAATTTCATTTTAAGTTTTCGCTGAAATACATGTTGTAATTTCATTTGTAACAATTATTGTAATTTATTCATTGTTGTAATTTGTTTATTGTTGGGGAAGCATCCAAGTGAAATACCAATTGTTGTTCTTTATTCATTGTACTCTGATGTAATTTGTTGAAAGTTGTAACACTTGGGATTGTAAAGGTATTAGTGGCATACATGTTACAAGCTCTTTTTCTAATTAGTGTACATGCCAATATTCTAGATGAGTAATGCTACACTCACTATCAAATTCACTATCTTAGGTGACACACTACTAATGGAAGTTTCTACCACCTACTTTACACATACTTTACAATAACCTCAACTAATAGTGTGCCACTCAAGATAGGAAAGAGAAATATAGTAGATCTGGTAGTGGATGTAACATTACTCTTTTTAGATTATTAGAATCCATTAATTACATATATTGAGTCAAAATATTAGAAGAACATTAAATCAAAAGTTAAGAAAAACAATTAATGTTTTTCCTTTTTTTACCACCATTAATTAATGCATTCCATTAATGTAAACCTCAATGATGTATTCATCTCACTGAAAAAAAAATGAAACACTTGTCAATTATCCTATCATCTATTATTTTTTCAATTGCATACTAGTGTACCCCCTATGCAAATTGCACAGACTTTACCAAACAATATATTAAAATATCAAAAATATTCAATAAAAAATTCGGCAGAACCTCCCTATATATACAACTTTTTTCTTGTATAATTATAATATAATCTATGAACATTTAATAATTATGTAGTAAAGATGTTACAGAAAATACAATATTCAAACTCAAATATTTGATGGCAATAAAACACCTCCAAACTCAATCACAATAATCTTTCATACTTAAATGTCAATTAAAGAAAGTATAACAGGAGAGAAGAACACATTTAACATACCTGATGTAATGAAAAACTCTGACTTCCCTTGATAATCTGAAACTACCTTGATTTGAACTTCCACGGGCAAAACTACATAGCCTAATTGCACCCTTGTATTGTCCTCCCGTAGGATACCTTTCAAGATGAATGACGATCAGAGATTGAACTTAGTAATGATATCTTTATTTGAAGAACAAAATTAAAAGTCAATTGTATGATAATGAAATTCAAGGCAAATCTACAAACTTAAGAACTGTACATCATCTCACAAAAAATGTGCTAAGCAATCATATATCATATGTACTGACATCGAAATGAACGGGAAGTAACTTTCATGAAGGAGAACGGTGCACATTGAATTGAATCCCACTTGCTGTGAAGTAATTGATGAATGTATGTTATGAATAATAGTAAAAAGAAAAAGTATTGGGAAAGTTTCTTCCATGCTTTCTTATTACTTGGTATGTGTCCCCACCAATTTCCAAAATTCCAGAGACATACATCTTTCATAACTCAGATAGTTTTATACCCTTATGTAGCATCCTTAGCAATTTTATGGGCCCAAACCCTAATTGCCAAATTCTAACTCCTCCAAGAAAATTACTTATATAGCGGCATGAACAAATTTGAATTGATATGACACAATATTGAAAACAGAAAAGAATAAGTAAGGCTTTGATAAACTCTAATAAAATGAGATAATGAGATTCTAAAATATAAAAACATTGTGTACCAAATACTATTATTTTAATCATTTGAATATAATTGCAAAAGTTAATGACATTTACCTTTCAATTGATTATCATGGAGTTACGCACTTATTGAAGAACTTCTTTATATACCACATTACGTGTACGATCATTAGTCTTTTCAGAATCATTTGAGTTATCTGTCAGCAACATCTTCAAGCTAGAATAGGAAGTGCAACGCGATAATGCTACATACAATTGACCGTGTGTAAACACATGTTTTTTAAGATAAACTCTAACACTATGGAGTGTTTGGCCCTGACTCTTGTTTATTGTCATAGCAAATGCCAACTTTATAGAAACTTGTCTTCTTCTCAGGACAAATGGCCACCTGGATTCTGTAGTAGACATGCTCATTCTTTGAATCACAAATGTCTCACCTGCACATCTTCCCGTAATAATTGTAGCTATAATAATATGTTCTCCCAGAGTATGAACAGTAAGACGTGTTCCATTGGAAAGTCCTAAAGACTGATTCAAATTTCTTAGCAGTATAATTGGTACTCCTTGCTCCAATTCAAAACAATGATTTGGTAGCCTGATCATTTTAATTGTGTGTAGAAATTCAGGCGGATGCATATCTTGCTCATTTGTACCGTTCGAGATATGATCAACTGAATCTGCACTTAATTAGTTGACAACCTGTCCTGGAACCATAGACAAAATATGAGAATTAATGGCATCAACTTCTTCATTAGTAGGTGCTAGAATAGCATGTTTTTCAATGAATGTTGGGTCATTATATCTAGATTCAATATTAGGATAAATCCAGTCTATCAAACCCTTCAGGCTATCTGCAGCTTTAATTAGAAGGTCATTTGGTATTTGTATTCAATCATTTCCAGAACCTCTAGTATTAGATTCTCCTGGAATTTAACCTTCTTTCACATCTAAAATCCACTTTGCAAATTTCTCCTGTTCATTTTTGCTAATTTGATCGAGTGAACTTCCCATCAATCTCATGTTTTTCGTCAACTCATACACTTTACACGAACACCAAATATTTGACCTTTGTAATGATGCAGATACAATTCGGGGTCGTCCACCTATAGGCACGACAGGCAAAATTTGTCGAAAGTCCCCATCGAGAACAACTTTTCCTTCAAATGCGTCATCAGCTGCACTTTCATTATTAAACTTCATTAGATCCTTGAAAGTTCGATCAACGGCTTCAAGTGCATGGTGATGCATCATTGGCGCTTCGTCCCAAATGATCAAATCTGCTTGTTGAATGAGATGAGATAAATCATCCTGTTGGGAAATAGAACATGTATATGTTTCATGGACTTTTATTGGAATACAAAATCTCAAATGCGCAGTTCGACCTCTAGGTAATAACAGAGTAGCTATTCCAGAAGAAGCTACGGTGAGGACTATTTTTCCTTCCGCTTGAAATCTTGCAACTATTGAATTCGATAAAAATATTTTTCCTGTACTGCCACTAACATGAACAAAGAAAATACCGCCCTGATTACTTGAGTGCGCCGAAACCACAACTTCCAATATCCGAATTTTCTCGTGATTCAATTTATGAAATAATTGCTCAGACTCCCGTTTCGACTCATCAACATCATAACACACTTCATCGTGTATCTGTCGGTTTTGAATGACATGTACATGTACATCATCGGGAAATGAGAGTGAAGGAAATTCTTTAAGACATCGTCCATTCTGATTCAAAATGCTTTCAATATCTGAAAGAGCCAAATTCTTCAACTAACTTTCTGTCAATTCTAAACAAAAATCATGTGATTCAGTTCTACATCTATGCAATATGTCATCAGATAGATTGCCCCAATGTTTGTTCCACAAATCAATCGGATTAGTTGGCTCAGAAAACATCAATATCGAAGCAAAAAAGTTCCTAAGCCAACGTCCTGATGCAAAATAAGATGCTTCGGTTAGTGCCCAATGCCATTCGTTATCATCCTCTAGCAACCCAAGTGTACAACATGCAGACTAATAATTATGATAGGTAACTCCATTGACAACTCTTAAATGTGCATAGCTCGTCGCTCCATGTACCACACACAACAACATCCATAAATAAAACCTCTCTCATGCAGCTGGAGGTGCATAGTACAATCTCCCAGTTGTGAGACCATGAAGTCTTTTTGACCACTTCCTATCCACATGTTTCTATACCCATTTTTCTGGAAATTCGAAGTATGTAAGATCTCTAGCATCTGCATAGATCTGATTAGCTTCAAACCAACCATCTAACATTGTATTCTGATCTTCATCTCTTGAAACAACATCAGCCAAGTTAGCATTTTCATTGAAATAGAGACTGTTGATTTTCTAGATGATACTATAAACATTCCACCGGGGGATGATGGTGATGCAAAATAAATTAAAAAAAATCTCCAACATGCTTCGACAGAGGAGATATAACAACAATCTAAATATTTCTGAATTTCATCAATTAGCTTTCATTGAGGTTCAGAACATCCTAGGACAGGATTTCCATTGTCCTCTATGATTATTGTAGTTCTATCATGACCTTTATGCACATACTTGTAAATGTATTTAAGCAACTTAGGATTGGCACAAATCTCAATGTTGATATGAGCATCATATTTTGTTGTTAAATCTAAATTGTATGGTATCACCCATCGATTATCAACAACCTTCGGATTGTGGCCACCTACTTTGAACCAATTCGGTGATAATTTGATCCACTTTTTTGAAAGTATATGGACCCCACCCATACATGATGCGTAAGTCAATTTTTCCTCTCATTGATGTGAAAAAGAACAATGAATTATAAATCATGACCAGATCCTTGTATTTTGACCAAGGTTTGTCATAATTTCCAACAAGAAGCTCCATAATAAGTTGAGGTGATGATGGCAAGAAGGGTAGAGTAACTAAACATTCTCTACAGTACATCTGAAAGTGTGGAAGACTAATTGATGTTGTAGAAGAACGCTCTCCAATTCACATTTGAGCATGACAACTACTACAGTCAACATCTTGCTTACCTAAGTAAGAAGTTCTCCTGATATTTGGTTTATATCTTCTAGTCGTACCTATTAAGAGGAATTTAAGACATTTTATAATTCTAATATAAAATTATTTAATAGTGTTAAACAATATATAAATAGTAAATATTCTTACTTCTTATGGGATCAGCATCTTCACCTCTTTCAATTACATTTGCATGACCAATCTGAGCGAAACATGCTGCACAATGAATTTAAGGAAAAAATGAAGTAGGAAAATAATTAATTATGTCATGAATTGTAGAAGAGATACTTCATACTATAAGTAGTTTAGACATTACAGTGTAGTACACTTTACTTACCATCATCACATGTATCTTCATGTTCAATTGATAAAAATGATGATCTTCCGTTTGATGGCTAGTCTACACACCTAGTGTTATTACTGCTCAAATTATCTGATAGCAAAGATGGTCCATCCTTTGTTAATGATTGACTGTACGTCGCTGTATTTATTTCATGTCTCATTGGCTGAATGACCCTCAGTTGATATGTACTCTTGAAGCATGTCTCTAATTCTCTCAAAGTGTTGATCTATAATGTTTAGGTTGAAGGTCACCCTCCTTTCAGATGTACGGGTAAGCAATTCATCTGCCCTAACACTTCATAAGCATTTTTGTCTTAACTTTATAATTCTTATAGTACGTGCAATTTTGTGTGGATCTAAAGTTAGGGTTGTCCTTATAGGACGATGCTTTTTCCGCAGCAATATATATTTTGAACCTTTGACGTCGTGCACATGCAGAAATTGTCTTATTGAGTTGGAAAGACATATTATTTTGCTTGCATCCTACATTAATAAGTGTGGTTTTGTACAATTATTTAAATATGAATAATAATAATATTAATTTTCTTATTTATGTAATTAAACAAAGTGAAGAAAAATAGAACGAAACAATACCTATTGAGATAAATAACAGTAGGGATCAACTCGAAAGAAAGTATAACAAGAGAGAATAACACATTTAATATACCTGATGTAATGAAAAACTCTGACTTCCCACAATATAATTGGAAATCTCCCACTATCTTTGAGTCTTCACACCTAATGTTGCAAACAAATAGTTGAAAATAAGTAAAAAATAACAATTTCTTGATTATTGAATATCATCGGTGGATATTATTAACTTCTTATATTAACTTTCTCTCTCAAATCCACAGTAACAATCAAGACGTCGTGGAGAGTAAAAAAGAGGGAGAGTTAAGAAAACCACATTGATTTGAACCTCCACGGGCAAATTGGAGCAGAAGGCACTCAGCTTTCTTCTGTTAAAGTATATTTCTTACCACCCAAAAAAAAAGAAATCAAAGTTTTCAGATTATAGAACAGAAGTTAATCATAATTAATCTTAAACATAGGGTTCTGAACACATTGACGTATACAATCATGAAGATGTTGGGAAATACTAATCGCAAAACACTAACCCATCCCAAAAATTCATTCCATTTTAATTCAAAGTTAAATTCAGTAAGGTCATATACATTGATCGATAATAAATTCATGGAAGTTAGGACATAAAACATGACTACGACCACTATCTTATACACCGAGTATGCGAGTAGACATCATTTTGCTGGGGAATGACGATTATTACTATTTGAGAGTTGACCAACAAAATCAGCAATTTCGATGACAATTTATGACCCTAACGCAAACCTCCAGCTTTTTGTTTTAGTAACTCCAGTACTGAGCAGATCGGAAACATTGAACATCAAATTTCCTATATAATATCAATAATCAAATCAGTTGTTCTTAATTAGGGGCGTAGGCCTATTAACTTCATTTGTTCTTCCCCATAATTCTGCCCATATTTATACTTTTCGAATTTTCGACAAAACACTTCAACTCTATGCATTGAATAGCCTAAATCAATCATCTAGGGAAAAAATAAAACCCTCATATATCTAAAAAATGATTATCAAAAGAACCCATTTGGCTTGTACTTTACTAAAGATGTAACCTTATATAAGTGTTAAGATGCTAGTATGCAACTCTTTCTTTCCTTACATTCTACTCTTTCTTTTCTTACATTCTACTCTTTAAAAATGTTAATCAATCATTAATTAAGCTTCTAGTATTCAAAATCACTTGTTAATTATGTTTAGCTTAATGTAACCAAAACCCTCCAATAAAATAACTTAAAAAACACTTTAAATATCACAACTTTAGAGTTCAACAAAGAAAAAAATCAAATTAAATTGAGTATAAAAATAAAAAGATGGGAGAAGAGATTATTATACATACAGATTTCAATTTCAGTTTGAATTTGGGCTTGTTGACGAACGGCGATGGCGAACGATGGCTGATGTTCTGTCGGTGAGGGTCATGGGCGACGGCGCGAGGATCAGCAAAGGGGAAGAACGACGATGGCTGCTGTTTTTTGGGCGAGGGCCGATGGGTGACGATCGGCGAAGGGGAGGAACGACAGATGATGGTTGCTATTTTTTGGGAGAGGGCGATAGGCGACGGTGAGGATTGGTTATAGGGGTTTGGGGGGATTTGGGAGAGGGGGTTTTGTGTGTGTTTATTTTGTTTTGTTAAGTTAAAGGTGTGCTCTGCATGTGATTAAATTAGGTTGAACTCCTACTTTTGCTCTCCTTTCTCTATTTCAAAATAGAGAAAGGCGGGAGGGGGGTAGGCCTATTAGCTTAAGATATAGTATAATTCCTTTTCAAATCAAGTTTAGAAAAATAATAGCCTCTTGTTCCCTATTAAGGAGGAAAATAATTCCGAACCGCCAAGATCCTTAAAACGAGTGCCTTCGATCCATGAGATTTCTTCTCATCCTCAAAGGTTATATCCCTAAAATAAGCGCTTTGAGATGCACCCGATTTATGCTCTATATGATCTGCCTACAGTGTTCGATCCATATGATTTTCTTCTTATCATATTATTATCAAGTTAATGATGATTTTTTTTTTCACTGGCAAAAAGGTAGAAAAACTTCCTACCTCATAATATATATATATATATATATATATATAACTCCCGTTTCCTCCTGTTTCCAATTGTATGGATTTTGTTGTATTTTGATGGTATTTTTCTTTCCTAATTTATTGTATTTTGGGTCTTTGTCTTATTGTGGGCTTTCTAATTCTATTTATTTTCTTGTATTATTATTGTTGGCCCAATCCATATGCAAGCCCAAACCCATCTCCTTAATGGATCTTGAACCCGAAACTTAGTCTACCCAAACCCAGATTCTCCTAACTAATAACCCAGATTCCCTCTCCTCAATCCCCCGTATCCCTAACTCCCCATGATTCCCTCTATTATTTTATTATATTTAGTCTCCCCCACTCTCTCAAAAATCAGAACTACCAAAACCAACTCCTCCTCATTTTCTAATCTCCTCCCCACTATTGCACAACCCTACCCTCGACCCACTGTTCAACCCTACCCCCACACTGTGCAACCACCCCCTTCCTTCCATCTCCCGCTCTCACCTTCCTTCCCTGTTTCATCTTCACCCACCGAAGTCAAACTCCTATCGCGTTAATCCACTTCGCCATCCGCCGAAACCAAAGAACCCATCACCTCTACCTTCCACGTCGCCAATTCCAACCGCCACCACCTCCATTGTCGTCGTCAACCTCTCCCATTCTCCCCATCCTCATCACCCAAGTCTCGCTCAAACCTAACTCCGCCGAAACCCAAAGAACCCTTCGACTCCTCGCCTTCACCTGTATCCCCTCACCCTCATCAAGACCTCCACCACCTCGTCACCCCTGTGCCATCTCCCCAACCTAGCCTAATCCTTCGCTCGAACCCATTGCCATTACCGAACCACTGAACCTCCCTCCTTCGTTCTGTCTTCACCTAAGGCCTCACCATCATCGTCGCCTACAACCTCGTCACCACCCCATCAAGCTCCGTCGTCAATCGCCTGCCCCTTCATCTTCCCTTCGCTCGTTTCCTCTGTTTTTGAGCGAAAACAGAGCCAAGCACTCTCCCTCCGTCGAAACCCTCGCCGCTGCATCGCTTCCCGACCAGCATCGCCTTGTCGCCGCCGACTAGCCACCGCAGACCAGTCGTGACCCCCCGTCGAGCTGTCCACACTCGGTCACTTCCCTCTCCCACGCTCTCTCTCTCTCTCTCTCTCAGTCGAAGTAAAGAAGGAGGAGAATGGTGATTGGTTGAAGTTGGTGTTCGGTGTTTGGTGTAGCAGATCCAAATTTGGCGTTCGCTATTTTGGGGCAGATCTGGTGTGGGTTCTGAGCTACTGTTGCTGTTGCTGCTTGGGTCTTCTTGGACGTATTACTCACGTGTTTTTGAGATAGCTCCCCGGGATTCTGATATCGTTATTCCTTGTTACTTATATTGAATCGTCTGCAAAAAGGCAAGTCCACTTGAACTCATTTAATTTTTCTAGTTCAAGTTTATTGACCTCCCGCAAGTAGTTCCTTTCAATTATCCTTAACTCTGCCTTGTGTACTTTCCGTTGGGAGTATCAAGGGTTTACACGAGTTAACCCGACGTACTCTTGACATCATATTATTATCCATTGACTCAAATCCAAGCCTATATACACACATGACATGAATAAAATGACTACAAATTGTATATGAGGAAAAATATATTATGATCAAATACATTGATTGATTGAGATCTTGTGACTTGAACAATGACATGATAAATTGACTTGTACACTGAAAAATCCATTCTAATTGTTGTACATTAGTGTAATACATTTCATGATGTAATGACATGATGACTATCGACCTTGATGAATACATATGTGATAGCTTTTTATGAATTCCTGCTGCCTGTACTATTTTGCACAGAGGTTTTGACCATGTTGCCATGGGAATTAACACAAACAATACAAAAGAGAGTTTTAGCTTACTGAGTCTAGTTTCCAACCCAATTGACGGATCCTGATTCCGAGTTACGAGCTGTGAGATATCACATTTTTAGTCTCTGCTGGTCTGCACTTTTCAGATCGCAGAATTAATGTAACATCGACACTAGTGAAACACCATATTAACAGTATTAGAATGCCATGATAATCTCCAAAAACTTTATAGACATGCTTAGGGTTCATCCCTAATTTTTGTATATTTTTATAGTGATTTTGTACCATATTTTCACCCATTAAATGTTGACATTAAGCTGCTGCCAGAGCAGCTAAACTGCAAAGAATAGGGTGTTTGACCTAGCTGCAGTCAGAATTAACAAAAACTTACTGAATATAAATTGTAGCCCTAAGTATCTAGTTGCTGATAACACCCTGAAACTTCAAATTCCAAATTGTAGTCTATGAGTTATCACTGTTTTAGTGTTACTGTGTCGGCTGTTTTCAGATTCACTACTCCAGGTATTATTGTGCAATGCATCATGTTGCTGCATTCTTATCATCCCCTTGACATTCTTATAGACACTTGCATGGACATGAGTGACTTAATAATAAAATACTAAATGTCGGGGTTAATAAGGGTTGAATTAGTAGTGGATAGTCTCAAAAAATGTACTCGGTAAGGCCTTATCGTTATATCGTATTGACATGAAAGGAAGAGTATTGATTGTGAATTATTGAATGTTAATTGTAAATGATTGTTATTGACACCGAGTACACGCTCTGTAGATCCCACCACTAGGTCTAAAACGAACATTGTTTTATGTGCACCGAACCTGTGGTATGGGATGCAGTAGTACGTGCACTAGATAAGAGGAATAACATGTTAATAGACTTAAGTTGACACGTATATACTTGATTATGACCGTTATTTATTGATGTCATTATTGCTTTTGTAATTTGATCTTGATTCATATTCCTTCATGTACCTTATTCCTTACTCTCTGCTTTCACTACTTGCTGTCCATACTTGCTCTAAGGACATTCTCTTTTTCCATTCTAGTTAATCCAGCTACAAGTGAACCAGAAGATTTGCCAGAAGGCATTGGCGAGCAGTATTTCTAGGTTGGAGCAGGAGCAGCCTTACAATAAATTATCTCTTCCTATGCTTTCTTTATCGCATTGTTATCCATTTGATTAAACTTGTATTCCGGGCTTTTTGACCCGTAACTGTTATTGTTTTCTCAGTATTGGTTATTATGTTGAACTGTTGAATGCTTAATTTCAGTTACTGTTTATGTGATGATATTATCTGTGTGGTTTTGATTATTCTTTTTGTATATTGTTGAGTTGAGGCTGGTACAGCTTATGAATGATGTTAATATCATTCGCTGAGCCTTCGTTAAGGGTCGTATTCCCGTATTTTGGAAAACGGGGCGTGACAATAAATAAATAAATAAATATATATATATATATATATATATATATATATATATATATATATAAAAGGAAAAGTTGGTAATTGTTAGCTTTCAGATGCGCCCCACTTATATATGCTCTTTATGATCTGCCTACAGTATTCGATCCATAGGATTTTCTTCTCATCATTGAAGATTATTATCTGGCTAATGATGCTTATCAGTCTTTTTTCTTTTTTAAATTTTCTGTTTGAGACCAACAAAAAGCAAGAAAACTACAAGAAAACTACATACCTTATATATATATATATATATATATATATATATATAATTAATGCCTATCAGTCATTTTTTAAATTTTTTTTTTTTTGTGACTAGCTAAAAGCAAGAAAACTACAAGAAAACTACATACCTTATATATATCTATATAATAAAATACAAAGAAAGCTATCAAGTGGCTCTCATTCAATATAGGTGAAATCAATAGTCCAGATCTAACCTCACAAAACATATTTTTCCCGCCCAAAAGTTTTCCCCAAAACTCAAATTCAAATCCCAAAATCAACTCCTTTATTTATTTAATTAATTATTTCTCTCTCTATTTACTCATAAATTTATATTTTCAGATTTTTTATGCATTTTTTTGTTACTCATGTTACATTGAAAATAGCAAATATCTCATCAACAGTTAAATTTCATCATTTTCCACACTCAAAATTCTAAGAAGTTGGATTTTACACCCCAATTTATAATTATTTTTCAACATATACTAATGGAAATATGTACTTTTATTTACAACTAATTATTGTTTTACTATTCAAACTTGAGCTACATAATTGTTGTTTTACTGTTTACAAGACATTCATATGCTATATCGTTCCGAAGACGTGCCGTAGGTACGCCCACGGGCAAATCTAGTATATATATATAATGTATGTGTGATGCACGCCTACAAAAAGTAAAGTCATCAAATTAAATGAATATATATCGAATAAGAAAAAAATAATTTATATTTGAATGTTTTGATTTGTGCTACACGTGCGATGCACATTTATATTTGTTGGATATAGTTTAGACACGTGTATTATACGTGTTTATATAGTTACAAAGTTAGGGTTTGTTTGTTACTAACTCCAACTCACCTATTATTAAAATCTATTTACTATTATAAAAGCCACAATAAATCTGTCCAGAGCTGATCTGGACCGTCGATTAAATCTGATTGATTATATGTGAGGTTGAATCACAACCATACATCATTTATATCACGAATAAATTTTTCGCCAAAAATTATAGATCCCCAAAAAACTTTCCTACAGATCCACCCCCAGATCCCATCCCCATGGGTTTCGACGACACTGCCAACGTCTCCTCCTCCTCCTCCTCCTCCTCTCACCCCTACTCAGTCCCAGCCCTCCAATCCCCAACCACTCCTCCCAGTCCAAAACATTAGCCAACGTCTTCATCGCCATCGTTGGCGCCGGCGTCCTCGGCCTCCCCTACACCTTCAAGCGCACCGGCTAGCTCGCTAGCGTCCTCATGCTCGCCGCCGTCGGCCTCCTCACCTTCCACTGCATGCTCCTCCTCGTCCGCACCCGCCGCCGCCACGACCACGACCGCTCCTTATCCAAGATTTCCTCCTTCGGCGACCTCGGCTTCGCCATCTACGGCCCCCTCGGCCGCGCCGCCGTCGACGCCATGATCATCCTCTCCCAGGACGGCTTCTGCGTGGGCTACCTCATCTTCATCTCCAACACCCTCACCCATCTCTTCAAAATTCAATCTTGGCCGTTCCTCCTTGCCCCGAAATCCCTCTACATCTGGGCCATGTTCCCCTTCCAACTGGGCCTTAATTCCATCAAATGCCTAACCCATCTTGCCCCTCTGAGCATCTTCACCGACGTCGTTGATATCGACGCGATGGGGGTCGCCGTTGGAGTACAAGGCTGAGAACAAGGACAAGTTTGGTTCGACCTTGGGCATTTCAATGGCTATCATTTCCTTCATGTACGTGCTTTTTGGAGCATTGGGGTATTTCGCATTTGGGGAGGATACTAGGGACATTATTTCAACTAATTTTGGAGGGGGAGTGGTTACGCTCCTGGTGCAGATGGGTCTGTGCATTAATTTGTTCTTTATGTTTCCGATCATGATGCACCCCATTTTCGAGGTCGGGGAGAGGTGGTTGTGTGGCAAGAGTTACTGCTTGTGGTTGAGGTGGGTGTTGGTAGTGGCGGTGAGCCTGGTGGCAACGCTGGTTCCCAATTTCGCCGACTTTCTTTCGTTAGTCGGGAGTAGTGTCTGCATCTTGTTAGGGTTTGTGATTCCTGCGCTGTTTCATTTGAAGATTTTCGGGCCGGAAATGGATTGGGTTGCTGCGGGTTGCGATATAGCCAATGTTGCAGTTGGGCTTGTGTTTGCAGTTTCTGGGACCTAGACTTCGCTGCAGGAGATTTTCTTTTCCGCCACTGTGTGAATTTGGATGTTGATTCCGTAGTTAAGAGGACATTTTCATTTTGGTTGGTTGATTGAGAGTTGGGGTCTATTTTTACTCTAAACAACTCATTCATACCATAGATAGTGTTATTCCATCAGATGAGATCTTATATATGAATATATATAAGGGGGAATTGTTACTTTTTTTTCCTTTCTTTTTGGGTGAGCAGTACGGGGAGAGTTGGTCATGGATTAGTTCAATTTGGGAATAAAATGTAATCTCTTGACTACTATAATGGGAGAAGGCCTTAGTGTAATTTGTCCATCTACCAACCCGTGCAAGGCACATGCATAACTATTGTAAATGAGGTTTTAGATTAAATCCAAACTACGTCTGAATTTTTACTTTAAAAAAATTATATTTATTAATATCTATTTTTCTATTATAAAAGCCACAATAAACTTGTCCAGAGCAAATCTGGACCGTCAATTGAATCTGATTGATTATATCTATTTTCTATTATAAAAGCCACAATAAATCTGTCCAGAGCAGATCTGGACCGTCGATTGAATCTGATTGATTATATGTGAGGCTGAATCACAACCATACATCATTTATATCATGAATAAATTTGTCCAGAGTAGATCTAGCCCACATATCTATTTTTTATTATATCTTAGATCTAATATGAGAAAAAAAAAATCCTTCAAATACTTAAGATCTGAACCACATGTTTCATTCTCATATCCAATCTGGACCATACAAATTCATCAAATATAATCCTTAATAGTTAATACCCACTCCCAAACCCTTCTCTCCCTCCGCTGCTCTCTCAACTCCTATTATAAAAGCCACAATAAATCTGTCCAAAGCAGATCTGGACCGTCGATTGAATCTGATTGATTATATGTGAGGCTGGATCACAACCATACATCATTTATATCACGAATAAATTTGTCCAGAGTAGATCTAGCCCACACATCTATTTTTTTATTATATCTTAGATCTAATATGAGAAAACCAAATCCCTCAAATACTTAAGATCTGAACCACATGTTTCATTCTCATATCAAATTTGGACCACACAAATTCATCAAATATAATCCTTAATAGTTAATACCCACTCCCAAACCCTTCTCTCCCTTCGCTGCTCTCTCAACTCTCCTAAACCCTATAACTGCCCGATCCCAAGTTTTCCTGAAAACCTTAAATCCCTTATTTAGATTCAAAGAAGACCAATCGAGATGAGCTACACGGCCTTCAAGATGATGCATTGGCCCACCGACATCGACAACTGCGTGTCCGGCTTCATCACCCTTGCCCCCCCCAGCACAACCCACCGTCATCGACCTTGATTCCCCCGACTTCCCCACCACCAATTGCCGTGTCGTGGGTCCCACCCCCGACCTCATCCTTTTTGGCGGTAATGTCCTCGGGATGTATACCCTCAGAGTTGAGCTGCAAGATGATGATGTTACACCCTCTTGATTGGATGACATCTCTGGGGACCGCCTCGAGCTCTGCCACTGCAGGTATCCGATTCATGTTCTTTGCTCTTCAATTTGTCGTAGTTAGTTATACAATTCAATTTAATCCAGCAACATGTTTCAATTCTTGTTTCTGGATTGAGAGATTCAATACTTCTCGCATTTCAAGATGCAAAGTTAACCGTGCTAGAGAACGATGATTCTACACACGGATTGCATACTAGGTGATGATGCCAATGCTCACAATTTCATTCATGTATATTATTTGTGGATTGGGTTTCTGTGCTTATACTTTTTTCCTGTTTTTGTCATTTTTGTTCTCCATCTTTTCAATTCAATGCAATGTTTTGAAGGGCCAGAATTACTTGAAAAGAGACAAATAATTGTTTGGTAGGGGTCCTTTAGCAAAGGATGATCTGCTTGGTCGATAAATATTGTTGCAGCTGTAATAAATGGTGTTCATGTTTATCCTCCCAAGGTATATGTTATTTTTAGAACTTTGGTAATGCAAGAGTAAATGAGTTGAAGGTGAAAACTTAACCCAAAATCTTATCATGCTCAAATTGGTTAGCACATGAGGTGTTTGATAAAATTCTTATGATAAGAAATTTTTCATGGCAATTTTTTCTTATAGATGTTTTTTTTTAAAAAAAAAATTCTAGATTAGTGTCATAATCCTTGACAAACAAAGTGATCATGAAGAGGGAATTTTAAATCTTGTTATTTCATAAAACGTCAGGAGTTGATTATTCATTGTTTTGAGATAATTAAAAGGGATTACTTATAATTTCTGGCTTATGTCGATTTTTTTCACTGATCAATGACACAGACTATTTTCTCTCTTTCGTTGATTTATGCTTTTCACTTTTCCCCCGTAGATATTCGGGATTTACATGATTAAAAAAAGGATGAAGCAAAGCTAGAAGATGTGTTGCAACCAGGAAAGGACATGGCAGCAACAGGGTAATCAATATATGGGAGCTTTTGCAAGGTAAAAGATAACATGATGACATTCATTTCTATCACTTTCTGTAAGTTAGTTTCCTTTATCCATTTTTATAAATCATCAGTAGCTTATTATGTAAATTGATATTGTGACCATATATATTTTTCATTATATTAATCGGTAATCTCCTTTGTAGTAGTGTGTAGGTGATCCTCAAGTAAGAATGAACAAAATGTAAACTGACTAACGGCCTGTCTAGGTGGACTTATTTTTAGCCTAAATTGGCTTTGGACTCCGAAATAAAACATTGTTAAATTATTCAATTGGCACGTTCACCAAGCAACGTGCATTTAGTGCACTTAGTGCACGGCAAATTTCAACTAGCAGTAAATATATATATATATATATATATATATATATATATATATATATATATATATATATATATATATATATATGGGAAAAAGGGGTATGAGCAACTTGCTCATTTAGTAAATGAGCAATTGGTGATGTGGCATGCATGTGATTGGATAATCATTAAAAGAGTTAGTTGTCCAATGTATCACATGCATGCTACATAATCAATTGCTCATTTACTAAATGAGCAAGTTGCTCATGTCCCTTTTACCGTATATATATATATATATATATATATATATATATATATACGGTAAAAGGGACATGAGCAACTTGCTCATTTAGTAAATGAGCAATTGATTATGTATGAGCAAGTTGCTCATATCCCTTTTACCGTATATATATATATATATATATATATATATATATATATATATATATATATATATATATATATATATGGGAAAAAGGGGTATGAACAATTTGCTCATTTAGTAAATGAGCAAGTGATGAGGTGGCATGCATGTGATTGGGAAATCCTAGATTAGATACTAAATGTATCACATACAAGCCACCTCATCAATTGCTCATTTATTAAATGAGCAAGTTACTCATATCACTTTTACCATATATATATATATATATATATATATATATATATATATAGAACAAGTAGAGTCCCCTTCGGTTGCACACTACTTTTGGTGAGCACTTCGTGAGCACTCATGAAATAAAGACCAAATGAAAAATCCGAACCGCTCATATAGTTCTATATGCCTAAGATAGTCTAACAATAAAAAATCAAGTAATTTGAGGTTCATTTGCCCATCCATTATGTTGTTAGAATTTTCAGCCATACAATTTTGTGATGATGTAAATATGGACAAATGAATTTTCAATTAATTGATTTTTTATTGTTAGGCTATCTTAGGTATATAGAACAATATGAGTGGTTCAGATTTGTCATAGGTGTTCTATTTCGTGAGTGCGCAGTTAGTAGCCGTTACAATCTTCTAAGAGCATCCACAGTCGTTTTTCTCATTTGCTATAATATGGCAGCTACAGTAATAGCAAATATGATCGTTCACTGCAGTCGTCGTTTGCTATATTTTTTCTATTTTTTAGAGAGACGGGGTATCATACCCCGTCCGATCATTTCAAATAAATTTAAAAAAATTAATTACTTATTAACTATTAAACTATATTAATTAACTAAATTAAATAATATAAAAATAACTAAACCTAATTAATATACTAACTAAACCTAATTAATATACTAACTACTCCTAATTAATACCCTGCACAGCATTAAATGCTCCTTCTTTACTGGACGGGGCATCATACCCCGGATGGGGTATGTGTCCCCGTCCCACCATATTTCTTTTTTTTTTTCCTATCGCTCAATCCTAAGCGTTCGTTTTATTAAAAAAAAAAAAACAAATAAAAAAAAGGGAGAGACGGGGTTTGATACCCCGTCCGGGGTATCATTCCCTGTCCGACCTTTTAAAAAAAAAAATTAAGAAAATAGGAGAGACGGTATATGATCGTCCGTCTGATACGATTAAAAAATTATTATATCCAAGAGACGGGGTATCATACCCCGTCCTTTATAATTTGAGAAAGCTCAGTTCGTTTCTCATATTTGAGAAATGGAAATAGAAAGTTTGCCATATTTTAGGAATATGAGAAACGACTGTAGCGCTTCTTTTCTATTCGTTTGCTAAAATTTGAGAAAATAGGAATTATAGAAAACGACTGTGGATGCTCTAGGGGATGTGGATCGGATAGGATTGAGATATATCTATATATATATATACGTGGAAAGTTAGTAGCCGTTACAATCTTCTAGGGGTTGAGATGCTTATTAGTCGTTCAATTAACTCAAAAAAAAATCCCCAAAAAAATAAAGAGTGATGTAAGCAAAGAGTGAGGGGGGCAAGATACTGGATTATTCTAATATGGGGGGGGGTGCAGATACTGAATTATTCTAATATAGGGCAGATACTGGATTATTCTAATATATATAGTTTCTAGCATCATTGCTAATTTGTTATCTTGTACATTATTTGATTGGGATATATGTGACCAAATTCTATAGATCATCGATATCCATAAAGGTTAGTGTTATTATTGTGACAATGAGTTCACTACAAATTGAGGGTACTTAATTAGGGTCATATAAGTGAGATAATATGTAATAATTTTTCTCAAGTGAACTTACGTGCGTCATACTTAATATATAAAATAACATAAATACTTATGGTAAATGTATTTTAACAAATGTTTCAATTCAAAATGCGGAAACTAGCATATAGCCCAATTATTTTTAAAAATGGATAGTTAGGATATTTTAGCAAATGTCCTCATTCAAAATACGGAAATTGGCATATACCCCCACTATTAAAAATAAATAAAAATATACCGTCAGTTTGGACAGAACAGTTTTGGGGTCTTGAACATTATATAATATGTGTTTGTTGTTTGGACAAAAAAAAACATCAATGCCAATATCAATGCTTTGTTCCACATCTCAACTTGGGTGTTGTTGAAGATGATGCATAATCTACTGTGATAGTATGTAATACCATATTAACAAAGTTCGTGAATAATTCGTTAAATTCGTAAATTATTCATAAAGAAATAATTTGCCGAACAGATTCACGAATTATTTGTAGGTTTGTATTTGATTCCCGCAGTTCGCAAATTATTCACGAAAATCATGAATTAAACAAAATTTTCACGAATAATTCACGAATTAGCAAATTATACAAGAAATTATTTATAGATTTATATATATATATATATATATATATATATATTTTTTTTTTTTTACTTAGGTGATAAGTACTAACTACTTAGATGCATTAAATTATATATTTCTTTCTTCCTCAACTTTTGCCGAATTTTTCTCCGAATTTGCCAGATTTTTGTTTGTTTTCGCATATTAAATATTGTCGAATTATTTATAAACGACGAATTTGTGACTATGGGTAATACACAAGCTATTGTTGAACCTATCGTGAATGAAGATGATGGAAATGATGATGCACATTCTAGAGTGGGACAGGAGACCACACAATCTGTTGTAATAGATGATGATACACAAGATAGTGATGATGCACAATAATCCGTTGTAATAAATGATGGTTTTTGTATTTTTTGGATCAAAATCTGACGTAGAACCTCTTTCCAATACATTGTTATCATCAGTACAGGAAGAAAGTTATTCAGACTGAATAACAACACATAACACTCACATTTTTTACAACATCTAACACTGAAATAGTGGGGGTATGCTAGTTTCCGTATTTTTTATGAGGGCATTTGCTAAAATATCTCAAATATCTTTTTTTTTTTTTTTTTGAAATAGTGAGGTATATACTAATTTTCAGGACATTTACTAAAATACATTTTATCGTAAATATTTAGATCATTTTATATATTACGTGTGCCGTAGTACCTAATTGTCATTTCAAATTCAAGCAGAATCTTGAACACTATTTGATAATTTTTTTGTTGGCAAGAATTAGATTTCCTCAATCCATACCTTCATTCAAGATCTCATCCCCACCGCCAAAACAATCCTAGCCGTCCGATCAAAACCCAATTGCAAAAAACGGATATACAAAGTTCACGAGGTAGGATTAGATGTTAATGACATGAGCAATAGAAAGAAGAAACATGGAAAGAGACAAAGCCACCCAATTTATCCATATGGAGCCCGTGTATAGGACCCACTAATGAGTGGAGCCAAACAATCATATCACACAAAGCATTCATGTCTTCTTTCTATCTACATCTAATAAAGTTAGACAACTTTAAAAACAATAGTGAACCAATCCAATGGAAGAGTACTATAATAATGTAGTAAAGCTTTTTAACCTAAAAAAAAAAGTAATGCTTCAGCCACTACCAATTTCACTACCATTCTCTTCACTACTTTAGGTGGCATACTCCTATTGGAGAGTTCTCCCACCTACTCTATCTTCCTCTACCTATTGGAGTGTGCCACCTAAGGTAGTGAAGAGAAATGTAGTGAAATTGGTAGTGGCTCTAGCATTACTCCAAAAAAAAAAGGATTTTTAACATGTATACCCCTAACAAATCTATATAATAAATTACAAAGAAAGCTATCGAGTGGCTCACAATCAATCTTCCCTAAAATCAAAGGCCTAGATCAAACCTCACAAAACATATTTCCCCTCCAAAATTTCAAACCCCAAAACCAAATTTTTCTCTCCAAAACTAAAAAACTTATTACTTTATTACTATCTCTCTCTTCTTTCTTCACTTTTTCATATTTCTGTCATTCTCTCTCTCCCTATCTCTCTCTCCCATTCTTTCTCTCTCCCATTCTTTCTATATTTACTTAGAAATTTAGATTTTCGAAATTTTAATATTTTTTTTGCACAGGTTATATTGAAAATAGTAAATATTTCTTCAACTCCACACTTAAAGTTCTAAGAAGTTAGATTTTATACCCCCATTTATAATTATTTTTCAACATATACTAATGGAAACATGGACTTTTATTTACAACTAATTATTGTCATACTATTCAAACTTGAGCTACATAATTGTTGTTTTACTATTTATAGGCTTTTCGTGTTTTGTATCGTTCCGAAGACGTGCCGTAGGCACGTGCCCACGGGCAAATCTAGTATGCTAATATCATATATACCCTTCAAAAATATGTATTATCATATATGCCCCTAACAATATGATCTCATTTCTTATTTACCTCTAAAAGTTGCTTCAAACTACGTGTATTTAAAATTTATAAGATTATTGGCGAATTTGGCTAGAAAACATGATAAAGAAGATGAAATTACAAAGATATACTGTAATTTTGACCATTTATCAAGAAACTGAATAAAAATTGAGAATTGTTGATGTGTTTTAGTTGGTTTTATAGTCAGTTGAGTTTATAAAAAAATAAGATGAAGAAGCTTGACTAGTGGAGGAAGGGTATTTCAGTCATTTTACATAAAATCTATTAAATAGAATTGTATATTTTATACATTTTTATGTTTTTAATATAGTTTTAATTTAAGGGGTAACTAAGAGGTTGGACACACATTGTTAGGGGTAAATATGAAAATACACATTTGTGAGGGGTATATGTGATATTCACATATTTGTTAGGGACATACATGTTAAAAACCCAAAAAAAAAAAAAATGTAGTAAAGCAACTTTCAATATTCTTTTGTATTAGGGTTATTCTTGGGTTTCATCTCTGATCCAGCTATGAGCTTGATGCAAAGATCAGGGCTTGAGAAATCTGCAAGAATCAAGAGGAAGCTTGAGCATTTGAAGGATTTCATATGGTGAAGGGTGCGAGATGAGAATAAGCTGCAGTTTTGTATAATTGTGTGTTTCAGAGTATCAGAATTTTACTGGTTATTATGCGCATGCCACAATTGAATGAAATTGTATAACAGGAAGAGTGAGAGAGGGTCTAAACAACTATTTGAACAATTATTGTAACAAACATTGGTAGCTAATGAATGAATTGATTCTTAATTTGTTTTTTAATATGATCTGATTCTTCTCCCCTGTTCTTCCTCAAATTCCCAAATTTCTAAACCCTAGCTTCCAATTCCCATTCTCAAACCGATACAATCGTATCAATTGGGCTTTCACCGTTCTGAATTGGGAAATGGCAGATAATGCGTGAACGCGATCAAATTCAATTACTTCGTTGGAGGAACCGATTTTGGGATTGAAGGAGCTAGCGAATACTCAAGGCCAGCAAATTCATGACCAGCAAGTAATGTTAGCGGAATTGATGTATTGCTTTACGGTGATGAATGCGAAGTTTGATCAACATTTCAATCGATCGCAAATATCCTTGGAAACTCAAAGCAATGTAAGGCAGACTTCAACTAATCATGATTCTTATATCAAGAACCCTAGGTTAGACTTTCCAAGATTTGAGGGGAAAAACCCGATGGGTTGGCTTTTTAAAGCAAATAAGTTTTTTCATTATCCTAAGACTCTAATAGAGCAGAAAATTAATATCGCATCATTTCATATGGATGGAAGAGCATTAGCGTGGTTTCAGTATAAGTTTGATAATGGAGAGTTTCGGAGTTGTGTATTCGGTGTTGCATCTTCGGTGGTCAGACATAGCCGCAGCAGTGGCAAACCTATTTTGGTTGGAGTTGAGTTGACCAATGCATATATTTGGTCACTTCTTGTCATTGTGAAAGAGCATTGCACGATTTGTAGGACTAATGTCTTCAGAATTAGGGGTGAGCAACGTTTTATTCTGTGATTTTATGCATTAAAAAAATAAAACCAAAATCGTTACTGAACTAGTAAAACCGAACCACAACCATAATCAAACAAGTATACGGAAACATAACCGAACCATACGGTTTTGCACGGTTTTAGTTCGGTTTTGGTTAATCAAACGCTATGAAAATTCCCAAAATATTATTTTTTATAACGTGGATGGAGTAGAAAGACTCCAGCCCAGATATATTAAAAATTCCCAAACTATTGATTTGAAGTTTTGAATTCTCAAAATCTATATAAGAACTAAGATGGAGTATAACCAACAATTACACAAGAATGAAAGATGATACTATTACATAAGTCATAACCCATCAAACTTAATAAGTTCTCACAATCTTAACATCATCCTCTCATTTGAAGATTCAAATTACAAAAGAACAACAAGAGTTCTTATTTTCTCAAATAGACAACTCGACAAAAAGGTGGTACGCTATCTATGTTAGGAATTGTGGCCTCAAATTGTTATCGTGTATCGTATTGTGGACAAATTCTCGTTATTGATCGATGATTGGGGATTCTCGTTATTGATTATCGTGTTGAGTACATGATTTATAGAGTTCACTACTATAGTCTAAATGTTTACTTTCTTATATGCACCGAACCTGTGGTATGGAACACAAAATTACGTGTATTAGATAAGGTAATAAAACATGAGACCTAGGATTGACACTTGCATTGATCTTGGTTATTGTTATCGACTTGATTCTTGTTTTATTGTTATTGTTAATCGCTGAATTGTTGATTATAGACCTTGCCTTATTATCGATATTTTCATTGACAATTGATAAAGTTCTAGTTCCTTATTCTTTGATTTTTATATGTCTTGTTTTATTGTTCCTTACTTGTTACTACTTGTTGTCCGTGAGTTGCTCTGACGAATATTTTTCCCCACTCTAGACCATGAGCTTGCAGGTGCACAAGGTGAATTGCTCGAAGGACTTGGTAAGCAAATCTTCTAGGGATTGGAGTCAAATTATTGGCCTACAATATTTGTCTCGTCCATGTTATTTTAAATTCCAACATTGTTGTTATTATCGTACTTTATATTTTTGGCTTTGATGACCCGAAATTTGTTTCTTTCCAGACGTTGGTTATGTTGAGACATTTCATGGATTATTTATGTTATGTGATTTCATTATAGCAAGCGTGGTTGTAATTGTATTGCATATTATTGAGTTGAATATTACAGCCTATGAATAATGCAAATCAGTCGCTGGGCCTTTGTTACGTGCTCGTATTCCCGTATTTTAGGAAGCGGGGCGTGATAATGATGCTGGACCTTGTTACAAGAAGTCTGTTGAATGAGGAGACGAGAAGAAAAGCCTTGGGTTCTTCTAAATCAGAGGTGCTTATTATAGAAAATCAGGAGAGAAGTAAAAGTAAGATTCCTCACTATCGTGGGAGATCCAGGGGTAAATCCAAGATGAGAAAAGATGTGAAGTGCTTCTATTGAGATAACGTGAGCCACTACAAAAATGAATGCAAAAAATTCAAGAAGGATCGGGATAATAGAAAAGGTGATGAGAAGCAGGAAAAAGAACATTGCAGTTGTTGCAGCAGATTGGGACAATATCTTTGTCTCTAATTGTGATGCTAATTGCTTGACCATTACCTGCCTCAACATAGACTGGGTATTTGACATGGGGGCTTCATATCACGCTACTCCTCACTGAAACTACTTCACTTCGTATAGGACAAGTGACTTCAGTGTCGTAAGAATGGAAAACAGTGGTGTTTCTGACATTGCCGGCATAGGTGATGTGAGCATTGAGACCAATACGGGTTGTACGTTGGTTCTCAAGGATGTGAGACATGTACCAGATCTCCAATTGAATCTAATTTTAGTAGGGAAATAAGATGAGGAAGGGTATGTGAGTCAGTTTGGCAGTGAGCAGTGAAAGCTTACGAAAGGTTCTCTTGTGGTGGCTCAAGGAAAGAAGTGTTGCACTTTGTACACGACTCAAGAGAGTGTCAACAGGGGTGAGTTGAATGCAGTAGAGAAAGAATCTTCCACGGATCTCTAGCATAGGCGGATCAGTCACATGAGTGAGAAGGGACTTCAAATCCTCACCAAAAGGCAAGTCTTGCCTAACATGGAAGGTAATCATTTGGTTAATTGCACTCATTGTCTAGTAGGCAAACAACATAGAGGTACCTTTCACAAAGATTCTCCCAAAAGAAAATTAAATGTTTTGGACCTTGTTTATTCTGATGTATGTGGGCCTGTGAAAGTAAAAACATTAGGTGGTGCTTTGTACTTAGTTACTTTCATAGATGATGCTTCTAGGAAAGTTTGGGCATATGCTTTGATGTGACTTTGCGGTTATCGAGGAGTCTCTTCCCACCCTATATATCACCTACCTTTCTCTCTTTTCACTCTTTAGTTTCTCTCTCTAATATCAGAGCTTCTCTCTCTCTAGCGACCAGAAAATTTCTCAGTGATATTTTCCGCGAGTTTTCCGTCAACCCCCCAACATGTAATTTATCACTTCAATTATGTCCAGGGTAAGGTCCGGTTACTCAGCCTCCACTTCAGGCTGTGGTGAGTCACCCTCGCCGTTGATATCTTGGTTTCTTCCAGAGGGTGAGGAGAAGTCGACGGTGTCGCGGAAGCAAAAGGGGGGGGGGAGTAGTCGAAAGTTCAGAGGTTGTCGTCATCCCCTTCAACAAAGAAGTGGAGGAGGAAGTGGAGGTAGTTTCCTCAGGACTAGAGGATGATGAGTCGTCCTCCCCTGGTGGTGTACGCTCCACCTTAAGCTGTTCGACCATTGAGGAGTAAAGAGTAGTTCGTCTTCCCTAAGGACGAGGAATACGAACCGATGGAGTATGAACCTGAGGGGGGCATGGAACGTCCATTTATTATGGACCCCTCATCATCAGGATGTATCCAGATGACGTAATTGATCCGGTTCAGTTCAAAATACAGCCGTCGTCCCCGTGATTCAGAACACCTTCTTCATTCCCCGAGAGTTCGAGTTGATTATTCCGAACCCGGGGGTCCATCTAACCAATAATCTTGCCCCATGGTTTTGTATGTTCCCTCAGGACACGCTCATCTCTGGAGGGATGTTCTGAACTGGGCCCGGGTGAGTCTGATTCAGTATGGGCCCATCTCCTGGAAGCATCTCCCTAGGTTCATCATGCTGTGTATGAAGGAGGTGCCGCTGAAGGTCAAGTACTTTCGAATGTGCTTGCGGCTGAGCACAGCTCGGGTGTACGAGGGGCGATGCTTCTTTATCCCACATCTCGGATATCACGTGGAGCATAACCATTCAGACTCCATCAAAGGGTAGAAGTCAAAGTACTTCATCATTCGGAATCCCGAGCTCTGGGACATTCCCACCAGGTGGGCGTATGATATCCTGAAGATCAAGGCTCTTAGGCCTAAGAAGTTTACTTCGGAGGAGGTGAAAGAGTCTGAGAGAATTTTGGAAGGGGGAAACATTAACTTTGCGAGGGTGATAGTGAAGCGCCTGGCGAAGTTTGGCTTAAGTTCGCCCGGCCCTTGCACGTTCTTAGTTTCCTTTTGTAGCTAACTTTTTTTTCTTCTCATTCTAACATCATTATGTTTTCTTTTACAACCATACTTGACGAAAAGGTGTTCAAAGCTCGCCAAGCTGGATTGGCAAAAAAGAGATCCTCAAGTTCTGCCTCTGATTGATCATCGGAGGGACGTTCGAAGAAGGCCAAAAAGTCGAGGTCCTTGACTATTGCCGACTAGCCCGAATCCCCTAGAGTCCCACTGAGTAAGGTTGCGCACAAGGTCAGGGAGCTTGTCAGGTCCTCCCCTCCTCTAATCCATCTCTAGGCCAAGGGTGTTCTCAGGGAGAAGACCGAGGAAACCTTCAAGCTAGATTGAGTTGTGAAGGTGGTTGACTCCATCATGGAGGGCTTGGTCGCCAACGAGGTGGTGAACCATCTCGCTCTGCCTCGGGACAGGAAGTTCCTCGCCCATGAGATGTTCGACCTGAGCTACCTTAAGTTGTCTCAAGCCAACATCGTGGTACGTGTCTGATCCCCAATGAGTTATTTCTTTATCTCTTGAATTTTTCTAAGTGTTACACCCTCTGTTTGTAGGCGACTCTCTAGGGGCAGAAATGAAATGACAGCATGAGCACGGGCTCAAGTGTGCCAACCGAAGGGCGGCCATGGTTGAGAAGGAGTACTAGGAAGTCAAGCTGAAGCTCGAGGAGCTCAAGAAAGGGGAGAGGGCACTGAAGACAAAGCCCTCGTCCATGTCCTCAGACCAAGAGAGGCTGGAGAACGAGAACGCGGTAAGGGAGGCGAGGGAGATGGAGTTGGAGAAGGATCAGGAGAAGGCCATCAACATGGTCATCGACGCTTAGGACCAGGGTTACGACTAAGCCCTGTGGCACGTCGAGAAAAGATACCTCGACCTCGACCTCGATGGCCTCTCATTCGAGATGAAGGTGAATGATGCTCCTCTGACTCCTAGGGAGATCCCTTCAGGTGGCGAGGAGGGTGCCCCCACCGATGACCAAGAGGTGCCTCCCTTTCCTAAGTAGTAGGATATTGTACTCGTTTTATTTTGTATCACTGCCAACACGAACTGGCCACCACTATTTTTGTACTTTGAGTTATTTGAATTGAATGAAAATCATTTTGGCCCGAACTTTTTGACTTGAACTTTTTTATTGTTGATTTGCGTGTTGTTGCTGAACTTCATGAAACCTTTTGATGTTGAGCTTCATGACTTGGAATTTTTATTACATTAGAATTTGTTGATTCCCTGAGCATTGGTGTAACGTGGCACTTCCCCTTTTCTTATTAGGTTGTTGAGCGCGTTAAGGCCGATCCCCGAGATGCCAAGCTTGAATACATTCGGAACAGGCTCTGCATAGCAGAGTCAAGTTTGGCTTGTCACCATAAGGAGTCGAGGGAAGGAAGGTAGTGTTCTCATATCATATCCGAAGGTCACACCAAGTGAACCTGGGCCTCATTCGCTTGAAATATGCGATGGTTAGGCTTAGCCGAGGCCCATGGGGCTTCTCTAGTGGGTCCTCCCATGTGCACCCCTCAGAGAGTGTTATTTGACCACTAGAATCTTTCATTCGGGAAATGCTTGTAGAGAAGGAGTTGGAGATATATCGATTAAAGGTAGAGTTTGGAGTGGCGGGATCGAGGGCCACCCTTTTTCCTAGCGGTTGGACTTCCATTCGAGGCCTGTCTTCAGGAGTCCGGATGGAGCCGTCGAACCCCGGTGATGCTCAGAGTGCAGTGGCTGGCATATCTAGCATGGCAAGCACCCGAGAAGGACCTGATCAGGAAGCCAAAGTACAGACCAGGTTAGTCGGGCTAGACATGGTCCGTGTGAGCTCGAAGGAAGGTGCTCTCGATATGGAGCTTCAATAGACGATTCTCGCCCCTTGGTTTTCGTTGTACCCTGTTGTACTAGTTGAAGTACCTCAGATATGCCGTATGTATTAGTATGTATTTGTCCACTTGTACCGAATGTAATTGTATGTATTTTCTTTTTTTTGATGAAAACGGATAGAGTCTGACGACTCCAGCCACATCAAATCGCATATATAATAATAAAATAGTACATGATAAAGCTTTACAAGAAGTAAAACTACGACAGCAATGTAAGATACAGGCAAAGAAGCAAACAACACAGTACAGATACAGCCAATAAATAAACGAATAGTACAAACAAACGGAGCAAGCAGCAGCAGCCAGCAGAGGACGTGCAGCATCCAACGAAAAGCAGCGACCGCGGCAAAGGAGACCCTTTTCCTCTCAGTCTGATCAGAGCGAAGGAGAGGATCACCAGTCCAACAGCAAACAGAGCCACTCAGCAAAGCTTCCTACCAGGCCGAAGAAAGAGTACGCCCTGAGAAAACCACCAGACCAAACCCAAGATACACAGAAAATGGAAAAAAATGCAGCACAGGTAGGATCGAAGGAGAAGCTCCAAACCAACAGAGAAAACCATAATAAGCCAAAAAAAATCAGGCTCAGGGGGGTGGTAAAGAATACAAATACCACAACCATCCTTGAGCAATAGCAACATCATAGACAAAAAAGAACAAGCATACAACACAGCAAATAATTCGCAGAGAGGGGGGAAGAGACGGGGCTCTGAAAAGCAGTAGACCATCCCAACCAGAGCAAAGGGAAAACTCCCTCCAGAAAACACCTCCAAATGGAGATCACTAGTAACCTCGCACACAAATAACGATCACAACATAGCAAAACAAACGAATCGAACAAACAACAAAAAACAGAACGCCTGCTAACGCACAAATGATATGATCAACAACAGTTAAAGAGAGGAGTAACAACATAAAAACATCCAGAGATAGAGAGTGCTAATAACAACAGCAAATTAGTTACAAAAGAGGAGCTATGGTAGTAGCATCGAAAGTACCACAGAAGTCGCAACAAGAAGCTGTCGACTGCCTAGCCGAAATACAGGAAGGCTAGGAGGAGAAGTATCAGACCCAGACCAACAAAATGGAGAGATAGCGTGCTGATAGAGTCAGAAATCAAAATAGGGAAGTAAAAGTCACCATGGATGCCAGGGTTTAGACCTGCAATTAGAGAAAAGAGAAGAGAGAGCAAGGTTAACAGTAAACATGAGAAAAAACCAAAATATTAAACCGCGTGAAGTGAACGAAGGCAAAGATATGCATTATTTAATAAACTGAAAGAGTCATCAGCTAAATCTTTAGTCTTTAAATTCATAGACCATAGCTTAAAGAGAAAAAGGAATTCTTCAATAATCACAATAGAAGAAGCGCATCGGTGCCGGAAAATTCTACAATTCCTCTCCTTCCAAATCACCCAAATAATGGTATGATAAGATAGAATGCGAGCGTTACGGAAAGGGCTTTTAGAAGGAACGTCTAACCACGCGGACGCGAGGTCTGGTGGAATAGAAGAGAAACCCCACGCCAAAGCGGCAATCTTCCAAAGAGAAATAATAGTAGGGCACTGGGTGAAGATATGGTTGACATTCTCCGGATGAACAGAACACAAGGCACAGAGTTGGCCCCAGGCTAAGTTTCTTTTGTTAAGATTATCAACCGTGAGGAGTTTGTTGTTAAAAGCGAGCCAAGACGTGATCTTAACCTTAAGAGGCGCCCACGAATCCCAAAGGAAAGAGGCAGTGGGCGAAAGAACGCCTCTCGAATTAAGGAATTGATAAAAGGATTTCACCGAAAACGTGCCAGTCGAGGACCAGCGCCAGCCGATACCCTCGATTGGTTTGTAACTGTATGTATTTTCCAACTCAGCTTTCTGAGGATGCAATGGATTGTGAAATAAAAACACTTAAAGTTTCCAAATTCGTGTTTTTCATTCGTATTCTGTGATAACTCATTTTGACCGACCTTCAATATGACTATTTGTGTACTCTGGCTGACCGAGCTTAAATTCTATGTCTCTCAACGAGAACTTGAATATTTTTTGAAGATCTAAACAAGTAGGGGGCTTGGTGAGTCGATCCCTCGGCTTTGTATGCTTACGAGTAGGGGGCGTGGCTTTGAGCCTCCGGTCGGACTTCTAACTTTTTGTATCGTTGCAAGAGGAACATGCTGTGGGAGAAATTTCGAATGGTAAGCTTTGTTTTGTGACCACTTTTGTGTGAGCAGCGATGGAAGCGTCTAACCATGGGTTGTACTCTGAACCTATTTTTAGGAAGGTAATGGGTTGTTGGAGCAGTTCCAAATGGTGAGTCCTGTTTGTGCAAGAAGCGGTGGGTAAATCGAGCCATGGCTTGGACTCCGAACAATTATTGAGTGTTTTTGATTGTTCGTTGGTCCGGTTCTTAACGGTGAGCCTCGCTCCTAACTCGTTGGTTAGCGAATTCACAAGGGAAGCTGTGGGCCTTGGTCCGGATGCTAGGCCAGCCTTTTAGGAGACATGTTGGGAGGTTCACCAAGGGGCGAATGAGTCAAATTAATGGAAAATTACGAGTGGCTTCCCATGCCAGGGGACGAGTCAAGCGAAGTTTAGGAAAATTCAAGAGTAGCTTGGATTACCATGCCGGGTGAAGAGCCAAGCGAAGTTTAGGAAAATTCGTGAGTGACTCGGATTACCATGACGGATGATGGGCTACACGAATAAATTCAAATTTGGAATTTTTTTGAAAACAAGTAGTAGATTTTATGCAAATTTTCTTCATAGATTATAATAAACTTAATTGGCTGCCTCTCGGCGAGTGTTCATTACATCCACTGGCCTTTTAGGCCTTATTTCAATCTTGTCAAAGCATTTGGAGTGTTAGGCACTCTCGTAAAACTTTATCATGTGTTATGCGTTCCATGTTCTAGATATTTTCTTGGCCCCCAAGTCTTCAAGTCGGTAAGTCTGAGGTCGGACCACTTTGGAGATCTTATAAGGCCATTCACAATTCGGTGCTAACTTCCCCCTTCTATGGAGATCATAAAGGTCCAGCTTCCTCAGAACCAAGCCTCATTCTTTGATATTAGTATGCCGAACCTTCTTATTGTAGAACCTCTCCACCCTCTACTGATAAATATTCCTTTGGAGGGCAGATTTTCTCCCAAAGGCCTTCTGATTTGCTCTCCTCATTGAAGGTCATCAGTTCGGAAGAAGGGATTCCAACTTCAAAAGGAATTACGACCATGGAGCCATAAATTATATTGAATGGCAATTTTCCTATCGGTACAATACGACCAATGCACACTCAGTTGTTTCTCTACCCATAACCCGTTGGGAGACTCTTCATGCCATTTTTTGAAACCACCGAGAATCTGGCAGTTAGCGTTCTCGGCTTGACCATTCGATTAAGGGTGGGAGATGGAGGAGAATCTCTGCTAAATTTCTAAGTCTGCGCAGAACTTGCAGAAACCTTTTGCTTAGAATTGCGCACCGTTGTCAGAGACTAATATTCGTGGAATTCCAAACATACAAATGATGTGTTTCCAGAAGAACTGTTAGAATTTGTATTCGGTTATGGACGCTAGCGATTCAGTTCGAACCATTTCGTGAAGTAATCGATAGCAACCACTAGGAAGTTTCTTTGACTGGTAGCTGGTGGGAACGGTCCGACTATTCCCCCACACCGTGAAGGGCACTGAGCTGGACATGGACTTAAGATTCGCCTGGGGGTTGTGCTTGATGAGGAGAACCTTTGGCTGGGGGCATATTATCGAACATGTTCATACGCATCATGGAGCAAGGTCAGCCAGTAGTATCGATGGTTGAGGATCTTTCTAGCAAGGGTTCTCGTTCCCATGTGGCAGTCCCCTCAAGGGATTTTTCTAGCAAGGGTCGGCCAGTACTATCGATGGCTATACATTTCATCCAATTGCTAGTGGCCATTTGTGTTTCGATGCAAAAGTCTTCACTGATTCTCTCTCGATGCTTGGACTGACCAAGAACTCAATGAGTACTGTGTGATCCAGTCCTTTGAAGGAAGAGGAAGCCGGTTTGGAGAGAGCCGCTTGCCTATTTTCCTTCGGGGGGATCCGAGTTACCGAGGCTTCTTGAAAAGTCGAAAAGAGTTCCTTGACATGGGCCAAACACTTGACCATCTGAGAGTCTCGAGTTTCATACTCCTCCGATATTTGGTTCACGACTAATTGAGAGTTGTATTAGTGTATGCCTTAGAGGTCAGTTGTGTATTGACATTACTAGTTTACATTGCATCATCAAAATTTATTTTCTATTGAGGCATTTTATTTATTGTGAATTAAATGAACATAATAAAGTCCTTAGAATTGTAAGTTCAATATAATGGGATTTGTAATGGGATTTCAAGTGCATGACTTGATTGTGAGATCCTATTGAATGAAATCAGAACACTGTTCTTAAATATCCCTAGTCAAGTATTATTGTGAATTAGGACAACGATAATACATAGAGACTAGTGTGTGCGTAGATTGATGACCATTCTCACGGGTCATGAATGTGAGATATCTAGTCTTCACATGGGTACATATAAGAGTAATAATGTACTGGAGTGATCCACCAAGAGAATGCTGCATGAATCGTTACGTGAGTGTCATAAGTGGTTCTCACAGTGACCATGGTATACACAAGTCCTTTGACTTGAAGTTACTACGGTTCCCTACATGAAAAGTTATATGTTTTAATGCTGTCAAATGTTGCCTGTAATAAGGTGATTATAAAGTCGACTATTGGATATACTACAAATCATGCGGAGGGATGTGAGTGACTTAGATAGGATTTTTTCTTCCTACATAACATGAGCAATGTCTACGGACCCCTTGATTGAGTGAGACTGCAAAATGCATGGTAATGCTCAAATGAGTAAATATGAGATATTATGCTCATTTATTTTAGTAAGTCTACTCGGACACCAAGAAACCAAATATTAAACTATACAAGGGTGACATGCTCTATGTCTTGTGATCAGTTAAGATATCTGGAAAAAAGGACTAGACTACATGGTAGCATTGGTCACAGATAGGTTATGTCAAATCACTGGCATTTCCGTTACTTGAGTAGCAGTGATGTATTGCTAGATACCGCTCACTATTTGTAACACTAGAATATGATTTTAGTATTACTGTCAACGTAATGGGAACCTACAGTGTCAAACACTTAGAATGTATCGAAATTGAAATTTAAATTCATGAGATGAGTTTAATTGGGTATCCTAGTAATACTTGGACCCCTTACATGGTTGGGTAATTAATTAGATTAATTGAGTCAACTAAAGTTAGAAGGGTCACATACAAATCTGACCCATGTCAGCTTGTGAGTCCAACCGCCCCACCACTCTCTTAGGGTTAATTTTCTAAACCTATATATATGATATATTTATGCAGAAAAGACACAGGAGAAAATCATAGCCGTCACAGAAATTGTGAGACAGAGAGATCGTGAGAAACATTCCCTTTCCACAGCTAGCACTGCGGCGTGAGGGAGTGCTTGATTTGATCCGTTTGTGTGGATACAGTAGATGCACCGAAACCTTTGCAGCACTGTGATTGGCATATTTTGGAGATTCCAGATCCATCTTTAAGGTATAACTCATAAACACGATTTATGGTTTTCACATGGTTTCATGACTAGGTTTCGATATTTTGTGATTTTTTTTCTTCCGCTATGTAATCTGTGATTTCTCTCAAAACCTAACAAGTTGCTGAACGCCTTTACCCACCGAGCCACCGCTTTCCGAGCCAGGAGAAATCCCGCTATCATGGCATCATACTCGACCTCGTTATTAAAGGCTCAAAAATTTAAACGGAGGGGGTATTAGAGGACAAACTCGTTGGGTCCAAGCATTATCACCCCTGCCCCAGCTACCTTCTTCGCACGAGGATCTATCGACATAAGGGCTCTAGAAGGGAGAGTCTTCCTGTGCCTCGAACAGATGGGGGATGGTACTATCAATGTTAAACTCGGCTAAAGCCTGTGCCTTGATTGTTGTTCTTGGCTTATAACTGATATCGTTCGGACTCTACTCGATCGACTGTTTAACCAACCGCCCGAAGTTTTCCAGCTTGTGGAGGCCTACTTCAGCGGATGATCAGTGAGGACTTGGATGGAATGCACCTAGAAGCAGGGACAAAGCTTCTAGGTGGCCATGATTAGTGCGTACGCCATCTTTTCCACCTTCAAGTAACAGACTTCAGCACCATGGAGGACTTTGCTCACGTAATAGATGGGTTTTTGAACCCTATCTTCCTCCCGCACAAGGATGACACTCAGAGTCTGCTCTGAAGTAGTTTAGTAGAGGTATAGGGTCTCGCCCAACTCTGGTTTGCTCAGTTAAGGGGTTCACTAGGTATTCCTTCAACTGGTCGAAGGCTCATTACTGCAACTCTCCCCATTCAAAGTTTTTGACCTCGTGAAGGGCCTTGAAAAAAGGGAGGCACTTTTCATCGGACTTGGGTAGTAACTGTCTGATCACTGCGAGACGCCCGGTGAGCCTCTACCTCTTTAACATTGGCTGGAGGTGCCAATTCGAGGATGGCTAGAATCTTCTCTGGGTTGGCCTCTAATCCTCTCTGATTGACCATGAAGCCAGGAACTTCTCTGATGAGACGCTGAAGGTGCATTTTGAGGAGTTCAACTTCATGTTGTTCTTTCTCAGGACGTCGGAAGCTTCTTCAAGATCTTTGACGTGATCCTCTTTTTTGAGGCTTTTGGTGAGCATGTCATCGATGTAAATTTCCATATTTTCACCTATCTGCTCCTTAAACACCTTATTCACCAGCCGATGATAGGTAGCATCTGCATTGTTCAGCTCGAAGGGCATGACACTGTAACAATAGCATCCTTGGTCGGTAACAAAGGAGGTCATGTCCATAGGTAACATCCGGACTTGATTGTACCCTGAGAATGCATCCATGAAACTGAGGATTTTATGTTCAGACGTTGCGTCAGTCGTTGATGCTCACGAGAGGAAATGGGTCCTTTGGACATGCCTTATTGAGATCGGTGAAGTCTATACATATTCTCCACGTGCTTCTAGCCTTCTTGACCATTATAACAATGGCCAGCCATTCAGGGTAGCTGGCCTCCTAGATAAAGCGTGTGGTAAGGAGTTTGTCGCCCTCTTCCTACATGGCTTGGTGTCTGTCTAGAGCAAACTTTCGGCACTTATGTTGCACCAATTTGAGGTTGGGGTTGACGCTCAGTATGTGCATTATCAGTTCTTCCTGATGGTATAACAACCTGTTTCAACCTATCCCTGGAGAGTTTGAGACCTTAGAAAGAATCGAAGAAGAGAATGTTGACCGAACTGCCGTTGTCTACTAGAATCCGACGGACCTTGTAGTTCGCCATGCAAAGGCTAAGGAGTGCAGACACTCTCCAGATATTCATATGAAAAATAGATGGGCATCCCGAACTTTTGGTAGGAGGGCAATTGTGGACTGAGTTCACCTCTCGGACGAACACCTTCTGAAAGGAGTTAGACTCTCCCCCCATGGGTAATATTGTCATCTGCCCCGACTCCTAGGACTCGAGCCCCTTCTTCGGATGCTTATTGCGTCCCCGAGTGGGGAGAGATACCCTTGACGAACCAATGTTTCAATCTCATCTTTAAGGGTCCAGCAGTAATCTGTTTCATGCCCGTGATCCCGGTGGAAGCGACACCACAATCTCTTATCCATCTTCTTCCCAGGAGTCCCTCGTCTTCCACTTCTATGAGCATTGTCGAGAAACTAGTAGTGAGTGGGGTGAGTTTTTGAAATCGTGGCACAGGAGGAGGGCGACTCTGACTGGAAGCTTCTTTCTGTGATTTGTTGGGAGTCTCGGCATTGCCAATCTTCCGCTTATCTATTAGTGATGTAACGCCCCGGCCCGAAACAATGATTTTTCTTATCAACTGCCCGCCACAGGCTGCCTCATAAAAGGTGCTATAGCTTGTTGGTAACCTCTAATCCCAGGCACTCATATATATATATTTAATTAATTTTTGCAAACTCCCGATGTGGAACAAATTCCACACCTTATCTCTCGTGGGCATAGAAACCCAGGCAGTGGGCCTCATGCCTACGTTAGCAAAGCCAGACACAGCAATTGCTGTGTGCTGCCTGCTGTCCCTTTCAGACCAGTGGGACCCTACCGCCATGTGGGCATCTCCCCTTCTCCTCACAAGAGGTAGGCCCCACACGCCTTTCCACGTCGCACGTGGAAGCAACAACAACAACTGCTTTAAGCCGTTCCCCCCTCCCCCTTATCTCACATTAATTCCAAACTTCTCCACCTATAGAAACTCCTATATGGCCTCATCCAATTATTAATTATATATATATCTATTCCTAACACGAGATGTTACAGACACCCCCCTTAAGAATTTAGTGTCCTCGCTGAAGCTGGGACTTGCAACGTAGTGCAGGATCCTTATTTCCTCTCAGGCATACACGACACACCCCACTTTTACCCACATCGGTGTCGAAAGTCAGCTTTTATACCATTTGTAACGCCCCGGCCCGAAACAATGATTTTTCTTAACAACTACCCATCATAGGATGCCTCATAAAAGATGTTTATAGCTTGTTGGTGACCTCTAATCCCAGACAATCATATATATATATATATATATATATATATATATATATATATATATATATATATATATATATATATATATATATATATAATTTTTGGAAACTCCCGATGTGGGACAAATTCCATACCCTCGCTCCTGTGGGCACAGAAACCCAAGAAGTGGGCCCCATGCCCATGTCAGCAAAGCCATACACAGCAATCGCTGTGTGCTACCTGTTGTCCCTTTCAGACTAGTGGGCCCCTACCGCCACGTGGGCATCTCCCCTTCTCCTTACAAGAGGCGGGCCCCACACGCCTTTCCACGTCGCACGTGGAAGCAGCATCTACTGCGGCTTTAATCCGTGCCCCCCCCCCAATCTTACATTAATTCCAAACTCCACCTATAGAAACTCCTATATGGCCTCATCCAATTATATATATATATATATATATATATATATATATATATATATATATATATATATATATTCTTAACACGGGATGTTATAGGTGAGGATTCCTTGTGCCCCCCAATGATGGAGGGCCTCCTCGGCCAGGATATACTTTTCACTTTGAAGGAGAAGGTCGGAGACATCTGAAGGCGGCTTCTTGGCGAGGGAGGTTCGAGTTTGTGTCGGACATTATGCCTGAAGGCAACAACAATGATCCCCGAATCAAGAGAGGGAATGGATCGGGCCATCGCTGTGGACCTTTGGACAAAGTCTTTGAGCGGTTCCCCATCCTTCTGCTTTAAGTCTAGCAGGGAGGCACTCATCTTCTCCGCCTTACGACTGGTTACGAAGTGCTTGAGGGAGCTCTCCTTAAACTAGTTGAAGGAGTAGAAAGAGCTAGGGGCAAGCTGGGAGTACCACTCTATTGCAAGGCTTCAGAGCGTAATAAGGAATGTATTGCGGAGGAGTGCATCAGAGGCATTGTGAATCACCATGAGGGTTAAAACCCTTGACATGGTCTGCCGGGTCGGACTCGCCGTTGTAAGTCTAGAAGGCTGGAGGCTTGAAGTCTCTCGAGACTAGGGCTTTGAGAATGAAGGGGGTGAAGGGAGGCCAAACGGGCCGAACCACCTATTTTGTTCTCTCCTTTTGCCCTATCCGGGCTAAAAGGTCCTTCATTTCTTGAAGGCGCTTCATGACCACATCTTCACGTCCCTTGGATCGGGTGGACCCATAGGAGTCCTGTTGTTGACTGGGCCAATGTGAGGGTTGCTCGAATGGTGGTCCCTCCCTGGTCCCCCGCGGATAGCTTGAAGGATCTCGTTCATAAAGTCCTGGAACTCACTTTGGTGATGTGGCCTTCCTCCTCCTGATTGACCTTTGGGGCTGGGTAGCTTGCGGTAGAGCGGCTCTGCTCATTCTTTCTCTCGCTAGGGGAGTGTCTCCTACGAATCCCTTGGTGATCCAAACGGGCACCCCTATTTGAGGACTGATTATACTCGATGTAGTGATGGAGGTCTTCCTCCTGCTGTCGGTTATTGAGGACATCTCTAAGGTCCTGATATGTGGAGGGTTATGCCCTCCTTCTGGTGGAATGGGAGGTAGTGTTTACAGGACCACTGCCCTCGAAAGGGGGGAGACCAGATCTGTGTTCTGACCGCCACCTCTGAGACCTGTGGGTTACCGCCCTACTAAGGAAGGTGCGCAATGGTGGTGGAGGAGGAGGCAGATCTACCTGGCAACTCTGGGCTGTCGCCTTCTTTGCTTTTGAGGCAATAGTCAGAAGAGACTCCTGACCGTGGCATCTGACCGGAGGGCTAACCTATGCTTTCCCACAGACGAAGCCAGTATGATGCTGCTTTTTTCAGCGTGGAAGCAACATATGATGAGTTCCTTGATGAGTATGGAAAACTTAAATCTCACCCGTTAATCTGATCTGATGAGAGGCTGATATTTGTGAATGGATTTGGAATAGATGACTGAGATACTGCCGGAAACCTGCAAATAAACCTAAAACACCGGGAGTTTTCTGAGTGATAGGACCTCTGACGATCATGTCAGTAACTCAGTAGTATAAATTGGGAGACAAAGCCAGTCTGATGCTGCTTTTTTTGGTGTTGAAGCAATATATGATGAGTTCCTTGATAAGTATGGAAAACTTAAATCTCACAAGTTAATTTGGTCTGATGAGAGGCTGATATTTGTGGATGGATTTGGAATGGATGACTAAAATACTGTCAGAAACCTGCAAATAAACCTAAAACACAGGGAGTATTCTGAGAGACATGCCCTCCGACGATCATGTCAGTAACTCATCAGTATAAATTATTTTTTTGTCAAAAAAATGTTGATTACCTAGTCATTGAGAAGGTAGGGATGTGTTTATAGGTTTTAGGGGGAGCTATTATGAGCTCCAAATTAAGGGATCTAATCAGTTATTATTATTATTATTTTTTTTTGGGGGGGGGGGGGGGATTTGATTGTCAGACATGATTGACTGGTCAATCTCTCCATACATATTGTGGGCTGAGCAGAGGTACTGGGCCTATAGATACTGTAAGATTACTGTTTCCCCTTTAGGAACCCCGAGAATTGTGTGAGAATCGTGTGGCCCTAATTGGCTGTAATTTTTTACCCATATCACTAGGCAATCTCGTTTCTCACCAATTCAGGTTGTTTGTAGATGGCTTTGTGAAGTCACCATGGGAGGATCTCTGTGTCTTCTTGTATTCGAATCAAAAAGATGTTGCATTTGTGTCTTGTGCTTTACTTATATCCCTTTATTGGGGATATTTTATTAATTTATGATTAATGTAATGCCGGGACTTTACCTATGGTTCTTTTCTCAAAAACAAAATTTCTGTGGCATTTTTCTTTTAACTTGTTTTGTGACTGTAAGTGCTACCATATATGGATTCAAGGATTCAACTCTATATGCCGTTCTTATTAAAAAAGGAAAAAAAAAAAAAAAAACCCTCTATATGCTCTTTACTAAACACTGTGTAAGCACAGTGGGCATTGATTTCAATCATCGGTTAGTTTGAAAAGGTAGCGCAATAACTACAATATAGGAGTGCAGAAGTCATAATAGTGCGTTGTAGAGTTGATATTAAGAAGAACAAAATCTCACAATTGTGGGAGGAGTATATGCATTATACCTAGGTGGCATCTTTTTAATTACTTACGCAAAAAGATAGGTTCTCTTTAGTAAATTATAGCTTTCTCAAGGATAGGAAGACAATGATGAAAAGAAACGGTATCCCCGATCTGTTACATGTCCTCTTGGTGATTTCATAACAGCCGGAGGTTCTAATGGACCTTTGAACCGTAGATCAAGTCATGAAGATGACATGTATCTCAGTTCTCAACACATATACATTAATGTTCTGTCCAGTAAAGACTGCAACTGGTACAATCATATAGCTATGTATGCTCATCATATACAAGTGATATGAATCCATGACAATTAGGACCCACCCTAACTGTTGGGAGCCCTTGGTTTTGTTTTTTTGTTTTGTTTTATTCTAAAAGTCGACCATGAAAAATTCTTGTAATTTTTAAAATAGGATTAAATAGTAATGATAGAATGCTCTAAATAGTAGTAATAAATTGTTTTTTCTTGATATATATTTGGCCGGCAGAAATGCCAAAGGGGGTGTTAGTCGAGTAACTAACAGACCCACTATAGATGGATGAAGAAAGAAAAGCCAATGCCAATGTCAATGTGGTTGCGTCTCCTCTTCATTTTTGAGTTTTGGAGGATAAAGTTGTTTTTGTTTCTTCCAAAAACAAATAAAATATCATATATAAAATATTAAAAAAATGATTTAATTGTTTCTTCCAAAAACAAATAAAATATCACAAAATTCTCATGTTCTGTCTCGTATAGGTATGCGATTGGCAAGGCCGGCCCCGCCGTTGAGGCCGGTGAGGTGGCCGCCTCAGGCTCCCGGATAATTTACAATTCTAGGGGCCCATAAATTTAATTGTATTCTCCTTGTAAATATAGGCACATATTTTGCGCGCAATTTTTTTTTGTTATTAAGGGCTCCGAAAATTAAATATTTTGGCCTTTAGAATTTTGTTTAAATTATTTGAGTTTGGGCTTGATTGAATTTGAGGCTTTAAATTTGGGTGATTTTAAAACAAACCCATATTTAAATCAATAAAAACTCAAACCTGAAATCCACATTCAAATTCAAACCCGAAACCCTTACCCTCAATCCGAAACCCGAAACTCACATTTAAAACAAACTCTCTTTGGCTCTTTCTTCTCGGTTATTCGATTATATATATTTTGCATATTTTGTTTTGAATAATGTGCAAATTTTCTATATACATGGTTTTTTTTAATGTATGGAGGCCCCAATTCGGGAGTTCGCCTCGGGGCCGGCAATTGGGAATGTGGTTAGATTATGCATGATAGGAGTTTTGCAGAGTTTTTTTTAGGAGAAGGTGGAGTATGGCCATCATTAATAAGAAATTAATGATACAAACCCAGAGAACTGGACCAGATTACAACGTACAAACAGGAAATAAAACATACATGAAGCAACATGACCCGTACAAACAACAAATCTCTCCCACAATCCTGGAGGGTGGGTCGACAAACAAACTCAGTCCAGCAAAATTGTATGTACGTCAGTTTAGCTTCGTACACTGTCTCCACGGCACATGTACACCCACCTGAAACTAGTCTGGCAGGATTTTATCACCCGCCGATCCCTGCCTTCTCCTCGCTAGGGGGACCCCATCTTTGTGCCCAAGCCCCGCTGGCCGACTTATGAAACCACAGCACATGCACAGCAACCGCACCCTCCCACCATCTCCACCACACATCCTACAAACGCGCCAACAGCTCCTACAACCGCTACCAAAGAGATAGCCGTGAAGAGGATACCTTCACCTCTCTCACCATTGTTCTTTCTCAGGCGCTTTCCCATCAAACAACTATCTCGCTCACTCCACCAAAAACCACGCTCCAGGAGAGAGTCGTGCAGAGGATAGCTTCACCTCTCTTACGCTCTTGCTCTCTCAGGTAATTTCTCACCACACAGACTCATCTCGACTCTTACTCCCAGCGAGGGAAGAGGCGACGCTGTTATGAGACAGTGGCCTAAGCTGGAGGAAGCTCAATAGCCTGATAGTAGGCGCTGTCAAGACTGCATTGGTGGCATCGTTGGACACCCAAACAAGTGAGCGCACATCATGGAGGGACCCCATCTTCGGGACCAAGGCCCACAATCGTGCAGAACAACGTGCTACACAGTCCCCACCTCCCAAAGCAAACAAACCGGCCTGGCCCCATGGGTCCCATGCCTAACCACCGGCCTCACACACTTGAGATCCGGACCCCATCCCCAGATCCATGGTATTTGCGACAACAGGCGCGGGAGGATGCTCTTGCGCGACATAGTTGCTCCGCGACCTGAGGAGACGAGAACAACGATCTTGAGCGTCGGTGACTTCGTCAGCGACTTCGATCGCGACCACAGGCGTCGGCAATCTGAGGGGCGAGAGCAGGCGTCAGCGACTTCGACAGGGGAGGAACTGGGCATTGGCGAGCTGGGCGATCGGCGATCCAGGCGTCGGCGACTTCGTCATGGGAGGGACGCTGTGGAGCTCCGTCGATGCGAAGGAACCTCGTCTTCAACACCGCGAAGGAAGGGAGGATGGGTCGCAGCGGAGGTGGAGGGATGGTCAGGGGGGGCGAGGGGGGGGGGGCGCTGAGGGTCACCATGGAGCTCCGTCGATTGACGAGCGAAGGAAGGAGTCGCGTCTTCGTCGTCGTGGAGCGAAGGAAGGATCGACGTGCTGCTTCGTTGAGCGTGGCGGTAAGGAAGTGGAGGAAGGGGGGGGGGGGGGGGGGGGGGGGGGGGGGCTAGCCGCCGCCGCCCCTAGAGTTTTCAGATCTAAGGTTTTGTTGGACTTTTTTGAATGGGGGTTAGTTTCTCTATCTAGAATTTTCTAGAGAGAGAAACTCCGGTGGTTTTCAGATTAAGGGGAAGACCTTTTGAGAAAGTTCTACCGGTGGGAGTTTTGCAGAGTTACAAAATAGGTCAAGCGGAAGTAGATTTATCTCGGAACTCTGCATAACTTTGCATAACTCTGTCCCAAACACGCTCTAAAAGATACAACTCTAGTTGTTTTCTTGGTTATAATGGTTGCTAAATTGTATTTCGATTACTGTAATATATTAATTCTACTTTTATGTAGTATGTACTTTTTTAGAAGTATTAGATGTTGAATTTTTAACTTGTCATAATACTTTGTTGGTCCTCCATCACTTATTCACTTAGTGGTATATCCCTCAATGCAATAAGTGGTATCAAAGCCATTATTCATGTGATAGAAAATGATAGCTGGCTCTATCAACACTAATAGTTCAACACCGCTTCATATATATCATCTTTGGGATTTTCACAAGGAAAATGGAATCACCAAATAGTGGAGTTCAACACCTTGACTTCGCCTTTTACATTTAAAACTCTGGGAATCACACAATCTAACAAGTTGAGATGCAGGGTTTGTTGGTGCAGTAAAAACTTCCTATACACTCGCTAGACAAGGAGAACCTGAAGATGAGATTTACAAATTTGGACTACGACTCAAAGCAAACTACGAACTTCATGGTAAAACTCACATTGTTTGCGTATTTAGTGTCTTTGACACTTGAATCAGGATTAAACTTCAGGACCTAATTTATTTCCTAAAGAGTAGAATTCACAACTTCTAAACTCCACAATTTATATTTTCATATGGAATTCACTACTTAGTTAAATCCATGATAAAGGGAAACCACAAGGATAATAGACAACTTACATACCTCCATCTCTTTAAATGGATGATCCTGCAGAAGCAGAAGTCTACGCTGTCCGAGCCGGTCCCATGAACAGTCACTGGGTACAATGAAAGGGAGTACACATAATTAGCATATGCTTCAGGCTAAGCAAGATGAATATGACTAATCAGAAGATACTACAAGAGCAAAAACAGGAGAATAGTTGAATCTGACAAAACTACATTAACTTCAGCCTTCAGGCATCAAGGACACTTCATGCATGATATAAAACAGCAAGTAAGACGACAGCCGGTTTAGTTGTCGTTAGGGGTCACATTAAAGTCTCACGTCATGTCAGCTAGGTAGTCTCGTTTGTCAAGAATCAATATAAAATAAAGGATTAACACAATGAAAACTGAATGAATATGGCATAATTAAAGATCAACCCACAGTTCAAAGCATTGTGCTCAAAGAAGTCACACAAATCATTTAGCACTTATTTGTCTATCTAATCCGTAAGAGCATCCACAGTCGTTTTCTATTTCTCCCATTTTCCCATATTATAGCAAACGGTGCGCTGCACTCGTTTGCTATAATTGCCATTTTTCCCATTCGTCTCAAATCTGTTTCTCAAATTTGAGAAACGAAAGTAAGAATTCTCAAATATAGAAGACGGGGAATCATATACCGTCCGAAGGATATAATAATTTTTTAATCGTATCAGACGGACGATCATATACCGTCTCTCCTATTTTATTATTATTTTTTTTTAAAAAAGGTCGGACGGGGAATGATACCCCGGACGGGGTATCAAACCCCGTCTCTCCCTTTTTTTTTATTTGTTTTTTTTTTTTTTTTATATTATAAAACGAACGGCCACGATGTAAGCGACAAGAAAAAAAAAAAAAAAAGTGTGGGACGGGGACACATACCCCATCCGGGGTATGATACCCCGTCCAGATTTTCAGGAAGCATTTAATGCTGGCATTTTAGTTAGTGTGGTACTTTTAGTTAGTATATTAATAGGTTAAGTTAGTATATTAATTAGGTTTAGTTAGTTTTATATTATTTAATTTAGTTAATTAATATAGTTTAATAGTTAATAAGTAATTAACTTTTTTTAATTTATTTGAAACGATCGGACGGGGTATGATACCCCGTCTCTCTAAAAAATAGAAAAAATATAGCAAACGACGACTGCAGTGAACGATTGTATTTGCTATTACTGTAGCTGCCATATTATACCAAATGAGAAAAACGACTTTGGATGCTCTAATGACATGTATGAACTGTGACGCTAAACAGTACATTGCAATAGAACTCGCTTCCAGCATTGCCAGGATATCTAAACAATCTATGACACAGTGCAGACAAGAATTACATAAAGTTACAAATAGAAGAGAGGAGGAATGAGGTTAAATGTCTTTTAAGCTGCTCCGATTTCTTTGTTGAGGTAGTCCGCGAACATTCTGTTTGCGCTGTCTGAATCTGAGGAAGGGGGAGGGCCACTTAGGCTGTATTGTACTGTTAATTTTATAAACGTACCCCGAAGACTTCTGAGTTCTGGTAATCCGACTGGCATTTGAATGTTTATTATGTGCATTGGAGTCAGAGGACTCAAACTAAGTCCGAAAATGTGTAAACATGGTAAGCAAATTTACTCTACTTTATCAGCTCTTGTCTTTAACTTAACGTCTAATTATTTTTTAAATACAAATTTGGGCAGTCTGAAATTTATGAGTTTCTGTAGAAACAAATTTCACAAATGATTTGTGTCATGGACTTCAAATTTTAAGCTGTCAGTTGGCATCAGTTATATTTAGCGTAGAATACTACCAATCCTCTATATGTGAAAAAACCATATGACAAGTTAGAAAGGATATAGTTGGCAAGTTAGGGCCAAGAGATCCCCTGCCCATGCTTCCTCCAAGCCCTTGAAATTGTGCATCTACAATTGCATTAATCACTTCCTGTAAGTTATGATAAGTAAAGATTAGTAAGTTTGAACACAAGAATCCAGGCAATCTACTGAAAATGTTTGGATGCACCTGTGTTGCTCTGTCCATCTCAGATAATGTATTTACGTCGCACCTACAAAATTGTCCAGAAAACAAACCATTTGATTAACAACATCATTCAATGCTCCTTTCCATCGAACTGAAATTCTCCATGGTATCCAACACAAGAAGATAGTCCAATATCATAAATCACATGATATGCATCATGCATGAGAAAAAGAAATATGACTAACATCTTATCGTCATATGTCAATTCACCTTTCTCCCCACGCTCACTGTTCCATACCCTACTAGTGTTCTAATCCGTATCAAAAAAAACCTGAAACATAGAACCACATGTGGTATCAGAGATTGGTTCATTGTCGTGTGCAATCCATGGAGCAGAACACAAGTAGGATGGTGAGCTTCAATGGGAGCAATTGGTCGTATGGAAATCGAAGGTGGAAGATCTGCTTTACTTCAAAGATCTCGCCAAGCCAATTGAGAATGAAGGAAAGAAGCCAGAAAAAATGTTTGATGCTGATTTGAAGAAGTTTGATAGGAAAGCCCACAGATACGTGCGCCAATGGCTGGATGATAGCATATATCATCATGTATCGGCGGAGACATCTACATATTCTCTTTGGAAAAAGCTGGATTGGCTTTATGAAAGGAAGATGGCGGGAAATAAAGCTTTCTTGATTATGAAGCTTGTAAATCTGAAATACAAAAAACGAAAATCTGTTGCCAAGCATCTGAAAGAAGTCCAAAGCATCATTAATCAGCTGGGTGCAGTGAAGATGAATTTAGAATATGAGCTGCAAGCCTTATCGCTGCTCGGTTCGCTGCCAAAAAGTTGGGAGACGCTGGTTGTGTCTCTAAGCAATTCTGCCCCAGACGGTGTCATGACTGTAACCCCCGTTTCCGATTTTTTCGGACTTCTTTTCTGTAATTCTTTTCCTTTCTCAATTCCTGTAACCTGATTAATCTAATAATTTTGTTGTGTTCTTCAAACCAATTGTATTCTTTCAGTCGATCAATTTTATTTTATTTTCTTTTTAGTTGAGTCTTACAAATTCTTGTACATCTTATTTAATTTTGTTTTTTGGACTATTCTAATTAAACCACTGTAATCTTGATTGTTTCTTATTGAATTCTAAACCCATTTTTTTTAGCTCAGTTCAACCCAAAATCCATACTTTTGAAAATCCACTGATTATTTATTTTATTTAATGTTGAGCCTAGGGTTGGCATTCGGGTCGAACGGGCCGGGCCAGGCCGAACCCGCCCGGGTTGGACCTTGACTTGGGAGGGCTCGGGCCGGTTTGGCGACTTAACTGGGCCGGGCCGGGTCGAAAGTTGTTTTAGGCGACCCGCCCAACCCGTGAACCCTTTAGGGTCCAACTCGGGTCGGGTCGGGTCGACCCGCGGGTTGGCCCGTTTAGATAGATTTGTTTTTTTAAAAAATATTTTTAACTTAAAATAATAATAATAATAATAATAATAATAATAATAATAATAATAATAATAATAATAATAATAATACTAATAAACATTAAAAATAATAAAATTGAAAGAGTGAAATAGGCAAAAAATATTGAAATATTATTCATATGAATTTAAGTTATACAATTTTCACAATTTCTAATAAAATGAAGAATTCAATTCACAAATATGTTTTATACACTAACATATTTCTTATATACAATTTTAATTGACTTCAATTTTTCTAATTTAACATAACAAGCAAAGATATAATACAATTTCTAACGTGTCGGTCGAGTTGCTATTACAAGCAAAGCTATTGTTGTTGTTGTTCCGGCGAGTTGCTCCCACTTGTGGACGTTGATAGTGCTTTTCCTTGTGTCCTATCTTCAGCCTTCAGCCAGTCTTCTGTGCAAACGAGCATCTCTAACGTGTCGAGCTTCAAGCGATCCCTGTAATCAGTTAGAACTCTGCCACTTGAAGAAAATGCACTTTCAGAAGCAATTGTAGAGACAGGAGGAGTTAGTAAATCTTTAGCCATAATTGACAGAATATTAAAAGTGTGTTCATGGTCTTTCCACTATTGTAAAATATCTAGTGGAGAAGAAGAAGGCTCAGAATATTGTTGGTTATACCAATTTAATTCATTTGGTTGATTAGTTCTAGATTTTTTGATTGAATTTGTGCAAGTAAATTAAATGTTCTATCATCAAATATACTCTTACCCTTACCTTTAGAAGTAGCAGAAGAAGAACTAACTACAGAAGTTGTACTACTAGAAGCAAAACATCTATCATAATAATCATACAAGTTATTTAATGTAGATTCAAACTGAACTAAAAAAGTAGCGAAATCAATTACTATTTCTACATTTTTCCCAAGTAATGCAAAAAATATTTCAATCAAACTCTTCGTAGCTTCTAATTTGATACGAGGATCCATAACGGTAGCAACACAAATTAACATAGGAGGAGGAAAATAATACTTCAAAAATTTTTTGTATGCAGGTTTTACAATCTCACCAACATGGGGATCATTTAACATTTCGTTAAATGTTTGCATCATGCTAACTAATGGAATAAAAATGCTGCTAGATGTAGATTCATATGTTTTTGAAAATTTTAAAGTTGCGGTTTTAAAAGGTTCTAAAAATTTTAACAAAGCTTCGGCATAATACCAATCGGTGGGAGTCATTTCAAAATTTGGCATATTTTTGGCGATACAAAAATTATTTACAACTGCTTTATATTCGGTAACAATATGTAGTAAATCAAAAGTAGAATTCCATCGGTGTCTAACATCCTTTGAAAATCTTCTAAAAGGTACATTTTTAAGCTTACACAAAGCTTTCCATTCTTGAAATATGCTTGGACTTAATGCAATGAAATGTACACAAATTCTAATTTTAACAATATATGGATCGGCTATTTTTAATGCATCTTGAACACATAAATTTAAAATATGACATACAAATCTAACATGAAAAATATTGTCAGATGGAGGGTTTAATACAGATTTTAAAGCAGTAATTGCTACATAGTTGTTAAATGCATTATCAAAACTAATACACATAATTTTATCGCGAATATGAAAAACATCACAAATTTCTAAAATACGGTTTGTTATTTTAGCGCCACTATGGGGATACGGCAATGCCGCAAGTGATATGATTCTTTTTTGAAGAATCCAATCATTGTCGATCCAATGACAGGTTATTTCCATCGTTGGAATATTGTTGACACCCGTCCAACAATCCAAAGTTAAACTAACTCTACAAGTTAAAATCCATAAAATTGCAATCAAAGCGTCCTTCATTTCATTGTACACTTTAAAACAATCCGATTTGCAAGTATTTCTCGAAATTCTTCTAAAATGAGGGTTTAAGGCCGTTTGATTAAAATTTTCCAAATCCCTACTCTCGGGATAGGAAAATGGTAACTCTTCCTTTATGACTAATCGGGCCATTTTCCGATGAACAAGATCGGGATCATAAGGGTGGCTATCAACTAGACCGGTCCTAGGGTTGATTTTTTGTTGGCCTTGTAGGTCAGCAAGAAGGTCTTTATGGTTATTTGTGATGTGTCTACTAATTGTACCGGTGCCGTCACCCCTCCTGAATTTGTATGCCTTTGAACATGTTTTACAAACTTTCAAACCTATACCCGGAGTTTGTTCGTCCAGGATATAATCGTAAAACTTATGCCAATCACTACTTTCTCCTCTACTTTTCCTACTACTACGGGGTTGTGTGGTTTCGGTTGGTTTTTGTTGTTGTTCTTCTTCTTTTAATTGTATGTCACCTACGACCTCGTCGTGTGCACCCCATTGTTGGGTAGGAGGATCATCGTACTCTTGGGCGGGCTCACTAATTGGGACAATTGGTGGCCTACGGGAAGAGGAGGAGGAATCTTGCCTGCTACGACCGCTACCGCGTGATCTAGACATAATGTAGTAATGTATGTAAAAAAAACTAAACAATGTAGGAACGGTGAATTATAAAAAAAAATCTAAAAAACAAAAGGGTTGAGATAGAGAAGATCAAAAAACCAATAATAATTATAACTACAACACAAAAGTAAAATAACAAGAGAGGTATGAAATTTTGATACCATTCACCGTGGATATACGTATATAAAAAAAACCGTGAAAATATGAATAGAAGTAGAACTAGAAATAAGCGATTCCGGAATTGAAGAGTTGAGGAGAGCTTGAAGGAGAATTGACGACTTGATTACTTGGAGTTGGACGAGAGTTGAAGAGTTGAGGACGTTGTTGAATTTTGATTTTGATACGATCGAAAATTGATCGTGTATATGCCTTGAAGACTTGCTTGTTGAATACTTCAATTGTTGAAAAATTCCCTAGAAATGAGTTATAATAGTAGAGAGAGTAAGAGATTAAGGTGTGATTTTTTTTAGGGGGTTTGGGGGGGGGGGGGGTATTTATAGGCTAAAAATGTAAAAAAAAACAAAAAAAAAACAAAAAAAACAAAAAAAATGGCTAGGAGAGAGCCGTTGGCTCTCTGTTGTACAGTAACCCCCCCAACGTTCCGCTGACCCGCGGGTCAACGGTCGACCCGTAACGGGTCGAACGTTCGACCCGTACAGGTCCAACGGGTTGTAACCCGCAGGTCGACCCGCGGGTTGGCGACGGGTTGGGCATTTTTTAACAGGTTCACAGGCTAGGTTAGACGGGTTGGATTCGCGTTTTCGACGACCTGGGTCGACCCGTTACTGTACACGGTTTCGACCCGAACCCGCCAAACCCTTTCACGAGCGGGTCGCGGGCGGGTTGCCGATTGACCTGGCCCACTTGCCATCCCTAGTTGAGCCTAACTATTGAAGCCTAGCCCAATTCCACCCTAACAAATTCCCTAATTGTCTCATCACAATCTCATGATCTGGTCAAACCCCATGATCCCCACAAGCAATACAATCTCCCTTATTTCCTTTTAATCACCCGTATCCCTGGTTTTCTCTTATTCCTAACTAATCACCCCCCTTAATTGAATCCCCAATTAATCTAACTAACTAATCCCTCATCAATCATCCTTTAATTTATTAATTAATCTTAATTAATCCCCCATCTCAGTCACCTAATCCCCTACCCCCTCACCTTCTTCTTCCTCTATTCGATCCCGAACCCAACCCCCCGACCGCCTTGCTCCACCTTCGGCCTCCTCCGATGCCTCGCCATCCCCTGATCGACCGCCATCTCCGAGCTCCTCATCCCCTCGCTTTACCTTCACCCCGCAACCGAGCCTCGTCAGCCCTCCAAGCCATCAACGCCTAGCCTCCACCACCGCTCGTCGCCAGCATTGCCACGGCCTGCACCCCTCCTCGTCGCTCACCCTCGCCTCACCACTGCCGCACTCATCACTGCAGTACTCCACCCTCAACTCCACCATCAGCGTCAGCCACCACTACCACTGCCTTCCTCCTTGCTACCGCACTATGACCTTAGCCTCACCTTCACCAACACCTTCGTCGAGCTCCATCAACAGCACCCCACTGCTTTTTGGTTGCACTCCGGCCACCGCAGTCTCACCACCAAAGCCCCAATGCCATTGTCTCCCACCTCACAGCCAATGCGACCACTGCCACCCTTTCCCTTGCTTGCTGCCACGACCCAACCGAGGCTTCCCTTCACAGCCGCGTCGATAGCCACCACTCGCAGCTCGACTACCACTGCCGATGCCTGCAGCCACCGACTGCCCGCACCCTGTTGCTCGCTCTCCTTGTTGCTGTTCGCCCTTGTTGTGGGTGCAACCACTCTTGGTTGTGCTGCCTCGCTTCATCTCCGTTTCGTCACAATCACATCATCAACAAGGAAAGTCTCTCTTGAACCATGTTTTTGTTCAAGAAATATATTTGATCTCTGCAAGTAGTTCTTATTTCATTATCATATCTTATTTACTTGATACCTTTTGAAGAAACTATTACGGATTCATCGGCGAAACCAAGTAGTGGTTTCTTTTCGTGCTATATCCTTGAATCAGATCCAAGCTGTGCTACCGTGATCATATGCATACACCACACCATACAATATAGAGATAGTCTAGTATATTTTGATTGTATGCATTGGATTGGTATGACTATTGTTGATAATTCTAGATCGTAGAAATGAAAATTTTCTATCTTGGTAACCGTAGAAATGCACCCGAAATACTGGACATGAATGCTTGTAAACTCTCATGATAGAATATGCGTTTTGTATATCTCGATTGTTGATAAATAAAATTTATCATGTCGCTACCTTGTTGTCTAGTCTGTGTTGTAGCGAGATTTTCACCCTATTATTGTTAGAATTAGATTAAACTGTATAAATTAAAGTCATATTGTATAGATTAAACCTTGTTCACCCTATTGTTGATTCTTGTTTTATTGTTATTGTTAATCGTTGAATTGTTAATTATAGACTTTGCCTTGTTATCGATATTTTCATTGACAATTGATAAAGTTCTAGTTCCTTATTCTTCAATATTTATATGTCCTGTTTTATTGTTCCTTGCTTGTTACTGCTTGTTGTCCGTGAGTTGCTCTAACGAATATTTTTTCCCACTCTAGACCATGAGCTTGCATGTGCACAAGGTCAATTGCTCGAAGGACTTGGTGAGCAAATCTTCTAGGGATTGGAGTCAAATTATTGGCCTACAATATTTGTCTCGTCCATATTATTTTAAATTCAACATTGTTGTTATTATCGTACTTTATATTTTTGGCTTTGATGACCCGAAGTTTGTTTCTTTCCAGACGTTGGTTATGTTGAGAAATTTCATGGATTATTTATGTTATGTGATTTCATTATAGCATGCGTGGTTGTAATTGTATTGCATATTATTGAGTTGAATATTATAGTTTATGAATAATGCAAATCAGTCGCTGGGCCTTTGTTACGTGCTCGTATTCCCGTATTTTGGGAAGCATGGCGTGATAATGACGATGGACCTTGTTACAAGAAGTCTGTTGAATGAGGAGATGAGAAGAAAAGCCTTGGGTTCTTCTAAATCAGAGGTGCTTATTATAGAAAATTGGGAGAGAAGTAAAAGTAAGAATCCACACTATCGTAGGAGATCCAGGGGTAAATCCAAGATGAGAAAAGATGTGAAGTGTTTCTATTGAGATAACGTGGGCCACTATAAAAATGAATGTAAGAACTTCAAGAAGGATCAGGAGAATAGAAAAGGTGATGAGAAGCGGGAAAAGAACATTGCAGCTGTTGCAGCAGACGGGGACAATATCTTTGTCTCTAATTGTGAAGCTAATTGTTTGACCGTTACATGCCCCGACACAGACTAGGTATTTGACACGGGGGCTTCATATCACGCTACTCCTGGCAGAAACTTCTTCACTTCCTACAGGACAAGTGACTTTAGTGTCATAAGAATGTAAAACAATGGTGTTTCTGAAATTGCCAGCATAGGTGATGTGAGCATTGAGACCAATATGGGTTGTACGTTGGTTATCAAGGATGTGAGACATGTACCAGATCTCCGATTGAATCTAATTTTAGTAGGGAAATTAGATGAGGAAGGGTATGTGAGTCAGTTTGGCAGTGAGCAGTGGAAGCTTACGAAAGGTTCTCTTGTGGTGGCTCAAGGAAAGAAGTGTTGCACTTTGTACAAGACTCAAGAGAGTGTCAACACGGGTTAGTTGAATGCAGTAGAGAAAGAGTCTTCCACGGATCTCTGGCATAGGCAAATCAGTTACATGAGTGAGAAGGGACTTCAAATCCTCACCAAAAGGCAAGTCTTGCCTAACATGGAAGGTAATCATTTGGTTAATTGCACTCATTGTCTAGTAGGCAAACAACATAGAGTTACCTTTCAAAAAGATACTCCCAAAAGAAAAATAAATGTTTTGGACCTTGTTTATTCTGATGTATGTGGGCCTGTGAAAGTAAAAACATTAGGTGGTGCTTTGTACTTAGTTACTTTCATAGATGATGCTTCTAGGAAAGTTTGGGCATATGCTTTGAAGACCAACAATTAGGTTCGTGGCGTATATGAAAACATCCATAGCATGGTGGAAAGAGAAACATGAAAGCAGTTGAAATGCATCCGCACAGATAATGGGGGAGAATACATTAGGCCATTTGAAGAATATTGCAAGAGTCATGGTATTCGTCACGAGCAAACAATTCTGAAGACTCAACAAGATGGTATAGCAGAAAGGATGAACCGCACCATTGTAGAGAGAATCAGATGCATGCAGATTGCCGAGAAATTATTGGGGGGAAGCGATGAACACTGCATGTTACATCATAAATCGTTCTCCTTAAAGAAGTTGCAGAAAAGATCTAGATAAGTAAATAAGTCAAGTATGTTTATTTGAAGGTGTTTGATGTAGAGCGTTCATGCAAGTTCCCAAAAATGAAAGGTCAAAGTTTGATGACAAAGTCAAGCAGTGCATTTTCTTGGGTTATGCAGATGATAAGTCTGGGTACAAGCTATGAATCCAGTGAAAGGTTATCAAAAGCAAAGATGTGGTCTTCTTTGAAGACCAAACGATTGAAGACTTTGAGAAGATCAAACAGTCAGAGCCTCATAATGATGACTTGATTGATGCAGATCCAAATATTCCTCCTATGGTACATGATGCTACTGCAGATGCCCATGATCATGAACATGAAGACATCAATGAAGATGTTCCTTCATATGATGATGTTCCTATTGGTGAAGATGAGCAACAGGTGCAAGTTCCTCAAGAACCACCTACAGAGTTGAGAAGATTAGCTAAAGTGCCAAAGCCTCCAACAAAATATCCAGTTACAAAGTACGTGATGCTGATGGATGGAGGAGAGCCAAAAGGTTACAAAGAAGCTTTGGAATGCACATAAAATAAGAGGTTGCAAGCTATGCAAGAAGAGATGGCTTCTTTGCATAAAAACAACACTTATGAGCTGGTCGAAAAGCCAAAAGATCAGAAAATTCTCAGAAACAAATGGGTGTTCAAATGGGTGTTCAAGCTAAAGACAAAAGAGCATAGCTCGAAACCAAGGTACAAGGCGCAGCTGGTCGTGAAGGGTATCAGACAGAGGAAAGGCATTGACTTTGATGAGGTTTTCTCACCGATGGTGAAGATGACTTCCATACGTGTTGTATTGGGATTGGCGGCAAGAATGGACTTGAGCGTTGGCTTTAATCCCAAATTTTTTAAAATTTGAAAGAAAAAAAATGTATCGCAATCATTGGCCAAATACCCAAATTTTGGGTTCGGGAGGAACAGTAGGCTGCCATATTTGGGACGAGATATAGGAATTTGGAAAATATAGCTAATGAAAAGTGATCTTTCTTCTGTTTAAAATATAATTACAAAAATTTCCCATTCTTTTTTTAAATAAAATACAACAAACGAGAAATGGTTTCCCGTCCGATCAAAAAAATTTCAAAATAAATTGAATGGACGGGAAATCATTTTCCGTCTGACAATTTTATTTCCAAATGTGGGAGAGATGAAAGATCATCTTTCATCCCTTTCTTTAAAAATATATTTAAATCAATTTATTGAAAGACTTAAATACCCTCCTTCAATCTTAACGCTCACATAAGGATTCCAATGGCTATTATTCAGTTGCACAACGGCTAGAAATTTCAATTGGCGATATATATACACCCTCTGTTATGTTCTTCCCCATTTTCAAACACAACAATTTCATCTACAATTTGTTCTTCCCCAATTTTTATTTTCATCTTTCTCTATCTATAGTTCCGGTGTTTGTTAATTTGTACCACGGCCAATTGTCCTAATAGAGGCAGGGCATACACAACTATTGAAGATGTTACTTTATCCCAAAGCTGGGTTATTATAATTCAAGATCCGTTGATCGGTAGAGATCAATTCTGGACACATTTTTGAATCGTTTTTATCTTACATTTTTTAGTCTCTTAATCACTACAACTGTAACGCCCCGAATTCCAAACACAGGTAATTCGTAGCAAAAACAGGATATTTTACTTCAATTCATACAAAAATATAAGGAATTTAAAACTTTTCATTTACAACACCGTTCTTTACAGTAGCACAACAGAAATAAATGAGTACAATACACATATGATAATGAAAGCACTTCAATCTTGTAACATCTCTAATAATGACTTCAAATCCATGCCAAATCCAATCCTGCAACTAGGAAACTGTGGGCACGTCAGTTGAATGCAACTGACGCAAGACTCAACTTTAACAATCACAAACTTGATGCACAAAAGCAATAATGATAAAGATGAATAAAAATAGATAGTGAATCTAATCTAAGTGTAAGTGTATGTCATGAAACAGAAATCAAAATGCATAAAACAATGACATAAAACAAGTTTCCAATAAAGCAGCAAATGCACACAATGCACACTAATTCACACTTGTTCGGATTCTATGCATCCATTGCTACATAGGTCCGAGGGCAAGCTCGTAACGTTCTCCTCATTTGAGGGTTAATTCCCATGTTAGGCAACCTAACCCGATGACTGTACTCGAACGCGTAATTACATGTGAGTCGCACCTCCAGGATATTGAACCTTACCGGCAACTACGAACCAGGCCTACCCCTAGCCCACCTCAGTGGATTTACTCGACGTATCCTGTCCGTCCCGAATATTCCTAGGAACCGCAAGTTCTTTACCGGCCTTCTCGCAAACAGAATACGCATACCCCTAGCCCACACATGTAGATTTACCGGGCATATCCTCAGTCGTGAATATTCATAAGGACCGCAGTCCTTTACCGACCATTTCATCGACCTCACCGGCCTTCCCCTAGGCCACACATGTAGATTTACCGGGTGTATCCTCGGTCGTGTCTTGAACCTCTCGGAACCGCAAGCTCTTCACCAGACATGTTCGTCATTATTTTCAGCCATAACTCCACCTAGTGCCTGTCCTTAAGTTCAAACATAAATAATATCACTTAGAGCTAGCTTACCCTACCAGACTTAAATCAACACACAAAAACATTAGCCCATATGGGCAACTTCTCAAACTTTCATAATCACAATTTTGCCGGTACCCTGAGTCACGCTTAGCCTCTAGAATCCACACATTCTGTCACGTCCCGCTTCCCAACAGAATTCGGAATACGGTACGTGACTAAGCCCTGCTGATAGTTTTCACCATTCATAAGCTGTACGGATCTGCTTGACTCATCATAACAGTAAATATAATAGTATACTCCAACCAGGCATTCAAAAAAAATCATAACTCAACAGTATTTATTGCATCAATAATAAATGTTCCAACAAATACTAGATCCGAAACAAAACAATAATCCTGGGACAATAAGACCAAATACAAATCTCAATACAGTTCACAAATATAAATAGTTCATTAAGACATTTTAAGCAAATTATTCCAATTGCGCAGCTCAAAACTTTTGCTCACCAACTCCAATAGGCAATTGATCAGCAAAACCTGCTCATATGAAAATTACAAGGAAAATAGGAAAATAGGAAAACATAACGCCCGTTGGTTGCAAGTCCGAGCCGCAAGCAATACAAGTAGGAAAATGAAGGAAAGACTAACTAAACTAAACATGTAATACTAACATAGAGAAATCAGTAAATATAATAGCCTACAGATGACAGTAAGCAGTGTAGTGATAACATGAGAAACATAACAGTAACAGTAAGGATTAATAGTAACCGTGTGTCAACGGTAACAGTAATCAACAGTAACAGTAAAGTCCACAGTAATCGTAATAGGATATGACAGTGTAAACAGTTATTCTTATGTCTAATGTTCATTACTAACTAGGTAGCACTTCAAGCGTCCCAGATTTTATCACATGATTGCTACATCAAACAGTTTCGTTTTAAAATTTTGTAGTGGAACTTCTATAGGGCAATATATTCAGACAAACAGTAACAATAACAGTAACAGTTATAAAAACAAAAGGTGCCATGGATCATGCCCTCATGCATCCAGAGATAAACAGTAGGTACCACAATAAACAGTGGAAAAACAAGTTCCTTCTGAATATGTATTTCTATGTTGTCCACTACTCGATCTTTTCCCTTATTGATTTCTTTTATTAACAATAAACATGCGTGAATGAATACAAACAGGCTAAATACATGGCAAGAACAAGAAATAAGTCTAAGATGAAATAGTGATTGCAACGGTTGATAAAAAAAACAACTCATAATAGTCAAAACAACGAAATTTTCAGTTCTGGACAGCGAGACACTACTGTACCAAATCTGAGATTTCCGTTGCTATAGAATAGCAAATCCAGATCCGTCAGAAAATATAAAAACTAGACTCTCTGCCGATTCCATCACATATATATAAGTCACATATCAGCCTCAGAAACAGGGTCGAAAACAGCGTTTAATACAGAAGTTATGTTCAGCCAGAAAATGCAAAATCGTATTTATAAGCATGAAAAGAGTTTAAAATCATCATAATTAAATCTGAGAAAAATATGGAAGATTCCTTAACATATCTGATCTTAAAATATAAAATATTATGAATTTATATTACAGATAGTATAGTCAACAAAATTAGGAAAACAGAGTAATGCAACAAAATCTCAATTCCACAAAAATCTCGATAAGTATGAAATGAGGTACAAAAGTCATTAATTAATTCCACAAAAATTAGGGATTGCTTCCAGTCATATCTAAACATAATTAGTAAAATATAGAATTCTAATCCTACTTTTAATATCAGTTCTAAAATAATATTTCATACATAATACATATAGTTCAGAATCTGAAAAATACGATATGTCTGCAATAAAACGGAAATAATTCATGCATCAAAACTCGGAATTCAAATTCGTCAAAATTTCTGGAAACTAGAAATCAGAGACTACAAATCATGTTCACAAACTTATTTATTTTACTGATGTTAAAAGGGTCGAAATTACTGTACAAAATAGGACAACAACAAAACAAAAGTTCTTTTCGGCATTTTATCAAATAACTTAACTACAAACAGTCCAATCTAGATGTTATACAAAGCATGGTATATGTGGGTTACTCAAATCAGCTTGGCATGTGAATAAACGGTCTATAATTAGATCGTACATCCAACACACATCTATGCAACAATCATCTACAGCTACGGTGTGCCACAAACAACATACAGTCAAGATGTCCACTAATCTATTTATTTTCATGCAACGGGTGTCAATTATTGTAACTACTCATGATCAAGAGATGATGTCAATGGTTAAACTAACAAATATGGATCATCATGAGAGTACAAATATTTTCATACTAGATTACTTACGATATTAACTTGTATGACAAAAAGAACACATACAAGCTACTTGCCTGATTATGAAGATGACGAAAACAAAGAATAGAATAACGGGAACGGATCCCGAACAACGAGCACAACGAACACGAACAAGAAACGAGAATCACTCCCCATAAAGCACGTGCACATGACGTACGTGCACACACAAGGGACAACAGCCAACGATAGCAAGATCGAACAACAGCAACACCAGCAAGGGCGGCGTCCTGGGCGAAGATGATGGCAGCGACAGTAGCTAGGCAGCACTGCAGCTAGGCATCGCGGCTGCGCTGCTTGAACAGACGACGGCAAGAAGCAGTGGGGGAGCATGGGGATGAAACAGAGAGGGATCGGGAGATGGGTGGTCGGGGGGGGGGGGGGGGGGTCTGCCGGCATCGGAGTAAGTCGACGATAGCAATAGGCAGGGTCGGGGTAGAGGAAGAGGGTGACGGCTAGGAGGAGAAAGAGATTGAGTATTAGGGTTTGATAATTAGGGTTAGGGTTCAATTAGGGTATTTATATAGGGACAATATGGGTTTGGGTGAACTGGGTAGTATCCAATAGGGTAAAAAGAATCCAATAAGAGACAAATAGGCCATGAAATAGGTTTAACAATAGACAAGATCAAGAACAAATTGTAGACCAATAAAGAGAGTAAGAAGCTGAATCAAACAGAGAATGAATCACAAGAGAGAGGAACACAACACACCCTACAAAAGAAATGAAAATAATTACAACAAAAAATAAAATGAATAAATCAAGGATTTTATTAAATAAAATTTTAAAAAATACAAATATAAGAAATAGGGGTTACACATTCCAAAATTCATAAACTTTCTAGGTCATCCATAACCTCTTTTATAATCATTACAAATTTTATTCATTCATATACTCAATTCATCCCTTGTCCATTCAATCTAATTAGTCGTCCTCAAATTACTAGAAAAATCTTCCAAACTGTTACAACAGGACTTCAAAAGTCTCAATTCAATGAACATCATTTCTGTTCTAATATCTCAAATCTAATAATCAAATATGTACTAAAATTGTTAATTCAAATATGGAGTTTAATCCAAAATATTTGTACCAATTTTCATCAAATCTTAATTCTCAAATAGACTAATATCCGTTAAAATAATCTCTAATCAAATCCATCAAATCCAATCACCAAATATGTGTTTAATCGTTTATCTAAGTAGGGCAATTAGCCAAAAAATGTTTGTACGAATTACCATCAAAATATTTCCCAAGAAATCAATTTATATTTCCAATATACTCAAATACAGTAAATACAACCAAATTCGAGCTCACCAAGACTCAAACCTACAATCTTAAATATCCTTGTCCACATGCACTAACCAATACTCCAAGCCTATTCCTCTATCAACTTCTTTTAAAGGTAACAACATATATATATAATCCACTATTTGAATGTTCAACTTGAGACATCAACCCAATGGTATTGTAAAAATCATATAAATTCTAATACTACTCCAATTTTTTTTCTTAGTGTCATACAAAACTTGAATGTGTCTACTACAACATTTTAGTTAAGATCATCTAATTTCATTCTCAGTTTCTTCGTCTAAATTCATTTGTAAAACATTAGGTTCAAAATCCGAAAACTGCAGCTCTTGCTACTTGTAAAAATCACAGAAAATTATGTTCTTCACGAAATTTTGTGTTCTTTAGATCAAATTAAAGGTATACAAGTCTATTATAACTTTGTAGTTATATGTTTCTCTAAAATATTGTGTCATAACTCTGAATTCTTCGAAATCTATTGTAGGGTTGAAATGTTAAAGTACCGGCACTTGTTCAATCTTGTAAAATTTAGTATAAATTCTATTCTTCATGGAAAATTGATTTCTTAGACTTTAAAAAAATTTTAACGAGTCTACTTCAACTTCTTAGTTGTGACCTTCCTCAAAATACTTCATCTACGATGCTGAAATGATCAAAATCTGAAATATGTACAAATTTCCAGCAACTAGCTAAAAGGCCAACCAACCCTAAGTTTTGATTTTATTAAAATAGTAAAAGACCTCCAAATATTATGAAATTTTAATGAGATATTCTTGACATATACAGGGTGCTCATATAAAAATTTTATCTCTAGATTCCATCTAGTTTAATAGATATGATTTTCGGAAGTGCAACTAAAACTTAAAACAGAAACTTAAAAATTTTCCCAAATCAATCATATCATAATTTCACACCTTTAATCAACAATACATAATCTAAACATGAATACTCAATCTATATAAGTTATCATGCATCTAACAATTCACACATATATATTCTACAATCTAGCATTCTACTAATAAAATTATATTAGAAAGTTGGAGAAACACCCACCCTTTTCTTGATGAAATTGCAATAAGAACTCCTACAAAGTCTCCTATCTCCTCCTCCAAGAATAGGACTTCAAAGCAAAGAGTAAATATTTGGAATTGGAAATTTCCTTGAGCAAGAGGCCGGATGTATAAATGGGAGGAAGAGAGAGTGGGGCATGATTTGTAATTTAACCATCCATGATTAATTATTAACTCCCCACTCAACCTATAACTACCCACTAATCCTAATTTATTCAAATATTTTGTTTCCCCCCTCCCATGAATTTGGCCGGCCATTGTGTAGGGTGAGAAACATCGCGCACATGTTTTGTGTGTGAACATGAAATACACACTAAAAATTAGAGTTTTTATTTAATGTACATACATATAATACCCATTTTGATATAAATTTAATAAGAAAAGTTTAAATTAGTTATAATAAAAATTTTAGTGCACAAATAAAAATAAACATACACACTTCATAAATTTTTATTTTGAAAAAAAATACAACCAACATATGCACTGCAAACATGTACATCATACGTAACAATAAATATCCAAATACAAAAATGGATTTGAGCAACGGAGAAATGTATATAAATAATTGAAATATAACATAAGTAAAATATTTATATTGATAATATTACGGATATTTCATATAACGGTAAAATATACGTAATCGACAAGTGTATTGAAAGCACGTGCAATGCACGTAAAAGAAAAAAGATTAAAATTAATATTTGAGTTGGCCCAAAATAAGATAAAAATGAATTTTGAGAGGAAAAAAAATATATAAATAATCAGAATACAAAAATACGTATGACATTTATATTAAAATATGTTACGGTTAGTACTTGTAACAGTACAAAATACATGTGAGTAACACACGTGGGACAAAATTGTTATTACTCAATTTTGCGGGGTGTTACAACAACCGACCAAACGGTCGGCTCCCTTTCAAGTTGTTCCCAACAATTTCAAAAGAATTTGTTTTGTACAGCGCTAAGTTAGGCAGCGTAACAAATAGAGCGGCAAGCGGAACTACTGAGGCGAAAAAAGTGTGTATAGTTTATGTGGTTCATGCGAATTTATTGTTGTAAAAAATAAATTTACTCAATTATAACCAGTGCTTTTGTAATTCTGAACGGTACGCGATGCAAGAATGGAATACATGCAAACTGTTGGGAAAGCCTTCCAATTCAAAGAGTGTTACAAAATTCTTAAAGATCAACCAAATTTTTTTTTGCGTACAACCCACATTTTTGACTCTGTCCTGAGTTCACAATCCAGGGAAGGTGGTGGTACAACACGTTCACCCACAACCATTGACTGAGAATTAGATATACCTGTTGATGTCGATTCACCTACACCCCTCTCCCAACAACCTGGCCAAAAGGCAAAGAAAAAAGGGAAAATGGACGGCCAAATCATCTGTTTTTGCTGCAATGGTTAAAGAGACAAAAACTTTTAACTCTTTTTATAAAATGATGCAGAAAAGGAGGATGCCGATGAAACAAAAAGACTACGAATTGAAAGAACGAATAGAAGAATATCGCATAATGGTTATGGATCTCATCCCCTTACTTGATATTGAAAGTTATTATTTCAGGTGTGAAAAAATTAAAATTATGCAAAAATGAGGTTACCATATGGGGTAAAGTAGCATCTGATTTTCAGTTATATGTTGCATTATCTTTTGTTTCATGCTTATTGTTTCTAAATGATGTTGTATTTTATTATGCTGTAATAGGATGGAAAAAAACATTGCAATAGTACTTTTTTATGGAATCCAATGCTGACTGATTGAAAGTATTTACATACAATATTCTAAAGAGATACACTTGTCCCCGCCACTAAGATATTTTCCTAATTCTCATCATCTCTGTATTCGTTCCAAATATGCTAGACCAAATCTTGACGAAGTAAATGATGCCTTTGTCTGTCATGTAGTTGTACACCGCGTGCAGTTCAAGCTGCACGCTCAGTTGGTCCAGCTCTGTAACGTACAAAGAATGTAGAGTCAGCATGTTGTTCGTATTCATACTAAAATTTCCTTCTTCTCGTTCGTCCTCAACAATCATATTGTATAAAATGATTCACGTCTTCATAATATAGGAGAAACTGTCGGCATCCCAAAGTCTGGCTGGACCTCTTACAATCACAAATCGTGCCTGTAAGACCCCGAAAGCGCGTTCAACATCTTTTCTTACAACTTCTTGCATTTGGGATTTTTTTTCTTTTTTGGTGTACCTGGGGCTGAGTAAGTCTTGACTATAGTATCCAAGCGGGGTATATTCCATCAGCTAAGTAGTACCCAAGTTATAATTGTGATTGTTAATCACAAAATCTACTGGTAGTGCGCAACCATCAAGAATGTTATTGAATAATGGAGAACAGTTAAATACATTTAGATCATTATTGTATTCTGACATTCCAAAGAATGAATGCCAAAACCAAAGGTCATAAGAGGCCACTACTTTGAGAATGATTGTAGGTTCACGAACATGGCCTGTATACTGACCATGCCAGGTCGCGGGACAATTTTTTCATGCCCAATGCATGCAATCAACACTACCTAACATTCCGGAAAAATCCTAAGATTTTTTTTCTTCTAGTAGTCTTTGGACATCATCAGCAGTTGGATGTCTCATATATTGTAGCCCAAATATGTTAACAATTGCCTCATAAAATCAACAGAGTGTTTTTAGAACAATGCATTTTCCGATACATACGTGCTCGTCAACTGCATCTGCAGAAGATCCGTACGCCAAACACCGTACCCCCGTCGTGAGTTTTTGATGCAGAGATAACCCAAAAGCTTTTGTTGCATCTTGTCACTGAAGAAAGTATAGATCATAACTCACAATAGCTTCTAATATTTGATTGAATAAGACCTGACACATACAAAATCGGCGTTGGAATAGAGTGTCGCCGTAAATAGGATTATCTGCAAAATAATACCTTCGAAGATGTCCATCACCATCTTCTCTTTCACGTCGAATATATCGGCAGTGTGTATGTTCAGTTTGTTGAACTTCCATCGAAAATATTTGCATACAGCTACAAAATTGGTGTCGGAATAGAGTGTCGCCGTAAATGGGATTATCGGCAAAATAATCCCTTTGAAGACGTCTATCACCATCTTCTCTTTCATGATGAATATATCGACGGTGGTTTGTATGTTCACTTTGTTGAACTTCCATTGAAAATATTTGCATACGGCTATTAAAAATTCTAGCAATACTCTCAGATTCTTTGTCAGATGAAGTCAAGTTAGAAGATGAGCTGAAATGGGCTATTGGAGAAGAGGAGAATAATGGATTTTGTTGAATGTATTCTGAATCAAACTAAGATATTGTGTTAAATAGATTGGGATTATTTTAAGTGTGTCTTCACATTCGAAATAGTAAGAGAAAGAAAAAACAAACTAGTAATAGTGGGTGAAATTATATGAAGAGATTGAAGTGAAATTGATTCTTAAAGTGAGTGGGATTTGAAATGATATGTTTGCCGTCTTCATTTTGGTTGAATGAATTGATGGGATTAAAGTGATATGTGAAGGGCAAATTAATAAAAAGTAGTCAACCGATTAAAATGAAGATGATGAAAAGATTCTAAGAACAAGATAAAATTACAAAGTTGGTCACTTATAAATTACATGATATAATTACATAATATCTATTCATCATTCTCCAGTTGTGTACATGATACAAATTCTGGTGTTGGATTCGACATCTCGGTACTACTATAGTCAACATTCCTCTGTAATCCCCATTGCTCTGATGATGATGGTCGGTCCCCAGATACAGATCTTCTACGAGAGATAACTTGAGTAGGAACAGAGCTTCTCAACACTGTTTCTGAAATAATGATATGTCGTAGCTCAGCCTCAGTATTAGTTAGTTCCGCGCAATGCCAAAATAATTCCTCCTGTTACAATAATTGTTAATGCATGTACAATCTCATAATTTGCCCAATGAATGTAGTAAATAAACTCACATAAGATAGTACACCGCGTGGTTCAAACTGGAAATATTCTTGTGGGACACTTCTCGTAGCTGTACCGCCAGAAAAAGTGGCAATTCCACTACGCACTCGCCGTAGTTTATAGGCCTTTCAACGGGGGGTTGTGATGTATACTCGTCTGGGGCCCAAAATGGGGGAGATGAAAATGGTAATTGAGCAGTCGGATCATTAATGCTAGCTGGTCCAATAAAATTAATATTTGCCGCATGCAAGATTTTTTTCATAATAGCACCTACTGATACTTTGGCCCAATACCGATCGTACATTCGCTGGTGTACAGGTTACACCAATTGAGTAGTGTCTATAGGTAGACAATATCTTGTGGCTGTATTCGATACATAACAGTTGGTGTGTCTCTAGCGATAGCAATAATCACAGTCAATTGGCGATAAGTATGATCACCAAGAAACTATACACCTTGTATCACAGTGAACAATTTAGAACAAAAATAAATGTTACAATTAAAAAAGTAACAATTAAATCAAGATACAAATATGGACTTTAACCTGTTTGCAAAACTAGAAAATAACTCATTGACGAGACATGATGTTCGCAAGCACAATATCATGCTTGCCCTCATATGATGATCCCAAATAGGTTTGTCATATAATAGATGTCGATGTCCATCATCTCCAAATGATATCTGGCGACAGAGATATTGTATCTAACTTGATCCGTTCTTCGAAGCTCCGATTCATTGCGATTCCAACTTGCAATTTTGGGCCGTTTGTCAGCGGCCATTAATGTGTCTGTGATATTCTCCATTGCTGCACTTATTAGAACACATACATGTGTGTATTTATAATGTAATACCCTGATTTTTCAATAAATGAAAAATTATTTATTTTGCACGTAGTGTGCACGTGCAATATTTTGTTTGGATTATTTTATCATGATGTGTATAAATATTTAAATATATTTTTCTCAAATTATTTGTACAAAAGCCCTTCTTTAAAAGCCTTATTTGATTTAATTAAAAAGCCTTTTCTTAAAAAGCCCAAATGTATTTTATTTTATTTATTTTAATAAACTATTTTGGCCCAAAAAGAAAGCCCATGAATTAATCTATTTTTAATTAAACTTGTCATGTAGAAGACTTTTTTTAACAAATCTATTTTTATACAAATTTAAAATGCACAAGTTTTGGCCTAGTTGCATGCACGTGCACTACACGTACACGTGCTATGCACACCCTAGGGGAGGCCGGGATTCAATCTTTTGGAGGGATTTTCAAAATTTGTCATGGAGAACATGGTGGTAGTTTCTTAGTTGTGGGTAGTTTTCCTAACTCCTACCTTAATCTAGACCCTTCATTCTACAACCACCAAAGCAATCTTGGCCCTCCATCTCACTCATTTCCTAGTATAAATACCCCCCCCCCCCCCCCCCCCCCTCTCATGGCTAATTTTCATATGCAAAGTATATTTTCAAGTTATAGTATTGTAGTGATTGTGTGAGATATAAAGATAGAGAGTTTGTGTGGGTTTGTTGCTTGGAGTGGCCAGCTATTCATCAAGGGGAGCTCTCGGTTGTGCTAGAAGAAGCATTCGGCATTTGGCTAGGAGGCTTGGAGCTTGTGCGCTTTTGGCTAGGAGGAGGTGCTTTCATCTACAAGGACTTGTTGCTTTTTGTGTTTCTCTCCATTCAAGGTGGGTAAAACATTTCATATTTCTAGTATAGGAGTCCATGCTAGTTTTGATTATCAACACTACACATGAAAAATATTAATAAGAGCCCACTTTAATTGAAAAGTTAGTATATGAATGGATTGAAATGATGTGATTAATTTGTGTGTGAAATTCTAGCATGAAATTAAATTATATGTAGTACTTTCTATGATTATTAGTTTAATTGAATGATGGTGGAATATGGCTAGTATGATGTGTGAAAATCTCCATTAAATTGCTTGTTAATTGAATGGTTGAAACATGAAATTGATTAAGGAAATGGCACACTTTAAAATTTGAATAGAGAGTTTTCTTGAATGCTTGAGTTGCAATTATGTTAATCAATGAGTAGTAGTATATTTTGACATAGATGAAACAATGAAATTACTTGGTTGCTATCAAGTAGAACTACTCAAAAGTTAGTATTTTGAGTTTTACTTATTCATGCGCTAAATGAATTTTTTTATTGATGTGGGTATGGACAAGTCCAAAAATATATGTAATTGTGAATAAAGATTAACAACAGTAAATTATCATAAGAGAATTGTGAAAGAAAAAGGGATTAGAAGACTAATTGATTATTTCAATGTCGAAAATAAAAGAAATAGTAGATTTAATGAGTAATTCATTGATTTGTGGGAAGAAATACGTTTTTATAGTACAAAAAATTATTTTTATCTTACTGGTATGAGTGAAAACTAATCTGGAAGTTTTCAGTAAATTTTACCAAAGTAATAAGAAACTATGGTTATGTGAACATCGAGTTATTTTTTAAACTGTACGAAAATCGCATGTATGGACTTTTGGTTGGGTTCTTGACAACCCGAGCCAGTGGCTCAGGTGGTCTTTGACTGCAGTTTGCTTCTCTGAACGGTGCGGTTCGAACCTGGTGTTCACCACTTTTTTTTACCAATTGAGTATAAACCTATATACAACCTGCAACCAAACCCTATACACTTAATTCACTACTTTCATACTGCTAGCACTGCTCGGCCTGTTGGCGGGTGCTCTTGGCTCTCTCTCTGCCGTGCCTGGGTTCGATTCCTCCCTTTGGCACTTTATAAAAAATATTTTTTTGGGAGATTGTGATGTCCAAAAAATGTGAGAAAAATATGGAATTTTTCATAAAAATACAAGGAATTTTATGAGATTGAGTTGGGTATTATTTGAAGAAAATATAATGTAGCTTGTGAACAAATGGTATAATTAAAGCTATGGTTCTAAGATACATACTTATGAAAATTATAGTTTATAAAGATAAATTGAAATAGATTTATTAGAAAGCAATTGGCAAAAAGAACTTTGTTGTGTGACATGATAAATTCTCACTTGAGAATATTGTGCAAAATATGAAGTATGAATGTTTATTAGTGAAATTATGAAGTGCATGAGTTCATGTATGATTATGGAATTTAGAAATCATGTTGATGAAAGGAAAAAGAAATTATTGGCTATGAATATGAATTTTATGAGTTATATGGACTTGTGAACAAAGTCTAATCATGAATTGAAAGAGAATACACATGTGAGTTGATAACTCGACATGGAAAATTCATGAGTTGAAGATTGTGAAATGAAATTTTGAAATAGAGTAGCTAAGTCTCCCCGGCAGTGAGAAATGAAATAAAGTGAAATTAGACCAAGGTTGGTCAAGATGAAATGAATGAATAAGTCCGGTTGATGGAGAGGCTAACTCTAGAGATTAATTTTGTTCATGATTTTTTTTAATTAAACTAAGGACTAGTACATAGTGGAGACGTGATGAAAGTAGAAGAAAAACACGAGTATGGGGGCCATCGGATAGCGGTGTGTGAGCGATCCACAGGCTGCCTGCTTGATGCGTCAAGACATGGCGTGGGCGCTACTCCGGAATTATCGTCCCGGTGGCGACGCTCGTGGGATGTTCGAGTGGCTATGGGTGGTGCCATTGTTCCATGGCGGAGGCTGAATTGTCCATAGGTTGCCTGCTCGATGCGTCGTGACAGTGCGTGGGATTCCCCTCCAGGCTGCCTGGACATGGGCTCATAGATCATAGGACATCTAAGACACTACCGTAGTTACAGTAGTAGTTTAAGACATAACGGGGGATTGAACCCTATAAAGATGAAGAACGAATAAGGGCTTGCCCTCGGACCTATGTAGTATGGGATGCATAGAATCCGAACAAGTGTGCATTAGTGTCATGTAACATAATTAACTGCATTAAGGACTAAGTGCACAATCACAACACGACATCAATAGGGTAGTCCCTTTAGTTTGAATTGTGACAAGTTTGTGTTTGCTAAATATGAAAAGTTAAGTTATACTATTTCCGGCATAGAGAGGATGGCCGTGTATAATGTTCGTCGGTTGAATAAACTGACGTACCCACAGTCTTATATGCAGGTATATGTCATGTTAAAGATTAAAGAAGAATGGATGCTTAAAAATTGTATCATGTTGTTGTACTTTATTTCAATTGTTGTAAATTTTACTTCCGCTGTGCAAAAGAAAAGATGTAATTATGATGTAAACTCTGATGTATGATGAAAAGTTTTAATTTCCCTGTAAAATTGTACTAAAGAAAGTGAAAAGATCCTGTAGAACATCTCGAATTCAGTGTATTTGGGATTCGGGGCGTTACAGAGTGGTATCAGAGCCACGCTTTCTACACTTTCCCACTTGTACAAATTTATAGGGAACGACACCCTAGATGTGGACATTAGAGTGTGTGTTTGAATCTAGAGATTTAAATGTAAGTGACTTACATTTGTGTTGCTCTAAGATTTATGCTTCTTCCTCTCTATTTCTAAGATGGCTGATCACTTCGACCCTGCTGGAGGCGACGACTGGCATATCATTGAGGAAGAGTACCATCCTGGACAAGCTGATTCCGAGGACGAGTACTACCCTGGACAAGCTGATTCTGATGATGAGGAGTACCCTGAATCCCGAGAGATCACCCCACCTCCGGATTCATCTGATGATTCTTCTTCTGACGAAGAAGAAGTACCAGTTCCAAGTGGTCTTGTGACTTCTCTTCAGAGGCAAGTGGAAACCCTGAAGGAGAGAGTTGGATTGTTGGAGGCTCAGCTGGAGAAGCGGAAGGCCGACTATTCTGTTCTTAGCCATCAGATTTGGGAACTTGAGAAGAAAAAGAACCTAACTGATGTGCTGAAGGATGAGGTTGATGAACTGCGGGAAGAACTTCGAGCAGCGAAGAGGACCCGTAGGAGTTAGAGTGTCGTAGCTTCTGTTTCTTTCATTCTGATGTCAAAAATGTTTTCTTTTAAATTCGAATGTATAAACTTTTGGAATTCAATGAAATGGAAGTTGGTTTAAATTCTTGTCATATACTTCGGATTTAATGGATCTTTTGCATCAGAACATGTCGAGAAGAGGAGCTAGGAATGGGGAAGGTTTGGATCTGGAGACTGAACTTGCTAGGGTCTACCAGACGCTGAATGCAGTGGCTCAGAACCAAGCTAGGGGGCCGGCGAATCCAGTGCCCGAGGCGATTAAGCTGGTGGAATCGTTCAAGAGAATGAAACCACCTGTATTCAAGGGAAAGTCAGACCCAGATGCGGCTGACAACTGGATACGGCAAGTGGAGACAATCTTCGAGGTGTTGGAGACACCGGAGGGTAGCAAGGTCAAGTTGGCGACTTTGCAGCCGGAGAAGGATGCAGCGGTTTGGTGGCAATCCATGAAGAGGACCATGGGAGGCTTGTTGCTTGGCTGGGAGGAATTTCTGAAAGAATTTCGCAGCCACTATTTCCCCTCCGACGTTCAGGAGAAGAAGGCGATGGAGTTCCTGTCGCTTCAGCAAGGCAGCATGTCGGTGAGAGCATATGAGACCAAGTTTACTCAACTCTCCAGGTATGCTCCAGAGCTGGTGATGGATGAGGCCAAGAAAGCTCGCAAGTTCGAGCACGGACTGAGGCCAAGCTTGAGGTCTCGTATGATACCCCTTGGTATCAGGCGATTTGACAAGCTGGTCAAGAGGGCGGCAGCGACAGAGGCGGATATGGAGCAGTTCCATGTTGCTCAGCACCAGAGGAACAATTGGCAGACTGGTAAGAGGCCTGCACAATCGGGGAGTTTCAAGGGGCAACCATCTGCACAGAAGTTCAAACCGACAGGGGCGAACGCGGTTAGTGTAGCTGGAGGACCTGGAAACAATGTGGTGAGACCTCCTGCGGTGACTTGCTTTAACTGTGGGGAAGCGGGACACTACCGATCTCATTGTCCCAAACTTCAGCGCGGTAATAGCAGCGCACCAACGCAGCAGGCTGGGAAGAGGCCGTACCAATCAGGGCGAGTGTTTGCCTTGACAGAAGCTGATGCTGAGGAGGCAGATCAGGTCATCTCTGGTACGAGGGCTGGTGTTTAGAGTTTTGTCATTTCTTTTCCCTTTGGTTAGTGAGACTGTTATGTAATGGTGCATATTATGTAACAGGCGAACTCTATCTTAATGGAATTAAAGCTGTGGTGTTATTCGATACTGGATCCTCTCATACATTTGTGTCTCCAAAGTTTGCTAAAGTGTTGGGAGTTGAACCAAAGATTTTTCCAGGCAAGATCTTAGCAGTAGCTACTCCGTCAGGGGAAACTTTAACCACTGATCGGTATTATGCTGATTGCGAGATTGTGATTGGGGATAGAATCTTTGGCATTGATCTGATCGAGTTGACTATCTTGGGAGTCGATGTTATCATTGGCATTGATTGGATGTCGGTGTACAGTGCAAGCATCGAGTGTAAAACCAAGAGGGTAACAGTGAGGGCTCCAGGAGGACCTGAAGTCACGTTCCAAGGGAAGCGGAAATGTTCTAAGCTGGTGGCAACTATCCGCAAGGAAGAGACTCCTGTGGAAGTGCAAGGAATTCCTGTGGTTCGGGACTATCCGACTGTGTTCTTGGAAGATTTTCCTGGGTTACCCCCGCATCGTGATGTAGAGTTCAGCATCACTGTTCAACCGGGAAGTGCACCCATTTCTAAGGCACCTTATAGGATGGCTCCAGTGGAACAGGATGAGGTGAAACGGCAGATTGAGGAACTGTTGGGAAAAGGCTTTATTCAACCTAGTACGTCACCTTGGGGAGCACCAGTGCTTTTGGTAAAGAAGAAGGATGGATCGATGAGAATGTGCATCGATTACCGGGAGCTGAATAAGGTCACTGTTCAGAATAAGTATCCGATTCCTCGAATTGACGACTTGTTCGATCGTCTACAAGGAGCAGCTGTATTCTCCAAAATAGATCTTCGATCAGGTTACCACCAAGTTCGAGTGAAAGCTGAAGATGTGCATAAGACTGCATTTAGAACTCGGCATGGGCATTACGAATTCTTAGTTATGCCATTCGGAGTGACGAATGCACCCGCAATCTTCATGGACTTGATGAACAGAGTTCTGAGGCCGTTTATTGATTCTTTCGTCGTGGTGTTTATCGACGATATTCTCGTGTACTCCAAGACAGAGGAGGAGCACACTGCGCATCTGGCAGCAGTTTTGCAGAAGCTGGAAGAGCAGAAGTTGTATGCCAAGTTATCCAAGTGTGATTTCTGGAAATCTGAAGTGGCATTCCTAGGTCACATCCTTTCTAAGGAGGGAGTGGCAACTGATCCTCAGAAGATAGAGGCAGTGAGAGATTGGGCAAGGCCTACTACAGTGAAGGAAGTCAGAAGTTTCCTTGGGATGACTGGATACTATCGGAGATTCATTCAAGGTTATGCTCAGATAGCTGTACCGCTTACAGGGCTGACCAAGAAGAATGTGAGCTTCAAGTGGACCGAGCAATGTGAGGCGAGCTTTCAGGAGTTGAAAGATAGGCTGACTACTGCACCTATCTTGGCTTTGCCTAGAGCTGGTGTTGAGTATGACGTTTATAGCGATGCTTCACATCGGGGGCTTGATTGTGTCTTAATGTAAGAGGGAAGAGTAATCGCTTATGGGTCTAGGCAACTACGACCACATGAGAAGAATTACCCGACTCATGATCTAGAGTTGGCTGCGATTATTTTTGCTTTGAAGCAATGGAAGCACTACGTGTACGGTGAGAAGTTGAATATGTACACGGATCATAAGAGCTTGAAGTATATATATCAGCAGAGGGATCTCAATTTGAGGCAGCGGAGATGGTTGGAAGTGCTCGAGGATATGCGACCTGAGATAAAGTATCATCCTGGAAAGGCTAATGTTGTTGCTGATGCACTTAGTCGCAAGAGCAGTTTGGCCAGTTTGATTACAACTCAGAGGCATCTGATTGAGGAGTTGGACCGAGCAGGTATTGAGGTTGTCTTGCAAGGATTGGGAGCATCTTTGGCTCAGTTGAGGCTTCAGCCTACTTTGAATGCAAGGATCATTGCAAATCAGGAGGTTGATGCTGATATTTTGGAGATGAAGGAGCAGGTTGGTGCTGGCAGGTTGCCCGGATTTCAAATCAGGGATGGAGTGCTGTGGTTCGGAGAGAGGCTGTGTGTTCGAAATCAGGCGGACCTGAAAGAGAGTATTCTTCAGGAGGCGCATGCTACTCTTTTGTCGGTACATCCTGGGAGTACTAAGATGTACAAAGACATCAAGCAGCATTTCTGGTGGTCAGGTTTGAAGCGGTATGTGGCTGAATTTGTCGCGAAGTGTGAGGTTTGTCAGCAAGTCAAGGCCGAAAATCAGAAACCCGGAGGTCTATTACAGCCGTTACCTATTCCGAAATGGAAGTGGGATAACATCAGTATGGATTTCATCACGGGATTGCCTAAGAGTCCTAAAGGTAATGATGCAATTTGGGTTATAGTCGATCGACTTACCAAGTCCGCTCACTTTTTGGCGATGAAACTCACTGCTTCGATGGACAAGTTGGCTGAGATGTATGTTGGTGAGATTGTCCGACTTCATGGCGTTCCTTCGACTATTGTGTCTGATCGAGATGCGCGGTTTACTTCGCATTTCTGGAGGAGTCTTCAGGCAGCTTTGGGTACCAAGACAGATTTCAGCACTGCTTTTCATCCGCAAACCGATGGGCAGACCGAGAGAGTCAACCGTATTCTTGAAGATATGCTTCGGTGTTGTATACTAGACTTTGGAGGCAGTTGGGAAAGGCATTTACCTTTGGTGGAATTTGCCTACAACAACAGTTTTCAGGCTAGCATCGGGATGGCGCCGTACGAAGCTCTGTATGGCAGGAAGTGCAGGACTCCTGTGTGTTGGTATGAAGTAGGGGAGCGTCAGTTGTTTGGTCCTGAGCTTGTGCAGCTGACTTCTGAGAAGATTATTCTGATCAGGAAAAGGTTGGTGGAAGCTCAGAGCAGGCAGAAAAGCTATGCAGACAACCGGAGAAGGGACCTTGAGTTTGAGGTTGGTGACTTCGTCTTTCTGAAGGTATCACCCAGTAAAGGTGTGGTTCGTTTTGGCAAAGGCGGGAAGTTAGCCCCGAGGTTTATAGGCCCGTATAAGATATTGAAAAGGATCGGGAAAACTGCTTACCGGCTTGAATTACCGGAAGAGTTGTCTCAGGTGCACAATGTCTTTCATGTGTCTATGCTGAGAGGTTATATTCCGGACCCGAGTCATCATTTGCCTGAAGTGCCGGAAGGTTTGCAGTTAGACCTGAATTACATCGAGTCTCCTGTTGAGATTGTTGATCGTCGAGAGAAAGTTTTGAGGAATAAGACGATACCGATGGTCAAGGTAGTCTGGAGAAACCACTTGGTTGAAGAGGCTACTTGGGAGTCTGAGGAGAGGATGTTGAAGGACTATCCTGAGCTTTTTGCTTGATTGTACTTTTGTATCTCTTGTTCTTGTTGTGTGTGTTGTATTTTGTTTGTTTTCTCGCTCTTGAATGTAGTTCCGGGGACGGAACTATTCTAAGGAGGGAGTGCTGTAATACCCTGATTTTTCAATAAATGAAAAATTATTTATTTTGCACGTAGTGTGCACGTGCAATATTTTGTTTGGATTATTTTATCATGATGTGTATAAATATTTAAATATATTTTTCTCAAATTATTTGTACAAAAGCCCTTCTTTAAAAGCCTTATTTGATTTAATTAAAAAGCCTTTTCTTAAAAAGCCCAAATGTATTTTATTTTATTTATTTTAATAAACTGTTTTGGCCCAAAAAGAAAGCCCATGAATTAATCTATTTTTAATTAAACTTGTCATGTAGAAGACTTTTTTTAACAAATCTATTTTTATACAAATTTAAAATGCACAAGTTTTGGCCTAGTTGCATGCACGTGCACTACACGTACACGTGCTATGCACACCCTAGGGGAGGCCGGGATTCAATCTTTTGGAGGGATTTTCAAAATTTGTCATGGAGAACATGGTGGTAGTTTCTTAGTTGTGGGTAGTTTTCCTAACTCCTACCTTAATCTAGACCCTTCATTCTACAACCACCAAAGCAATCTTGGCCCTCCATCTCACTCATTTCCTAGTATAAATACCCCCCCCCCCCCCTCTCATGGCTAATTTTCATATGCAAAGTATATTTTCAAGTTATAGTATTGTAGTGATTGTGTGAGATATAAAGATAGAGAGTTTGTGTGGGTTTGTTGCTTGGAGTGGCCGGCTATTCATCAAGGGGAGCTCTCGGTTGTGCTAGAAGAAGCATTCAGCATTTGGCTAGGAGGCTTGGAGCTTGTGCGCTTTTGGCTAGGAGGAGGTGCTTTCATCTACAAGGACTTGTTGCTTTTTGTGTTTCTCTCCATTCAAGGTGGGTAAAACATTTCATATTTCTAGTATAGGAGTCCATGCTAGTTTTGATTGTCAACACTATACATGAAAAATATTAATAAGAGCCCACTTTAATTGAAAAGTTAGTATATGAATGGATTGAAATGATGTGATTAATTTGTGTGTGAAATTCTAGCATGAAATTAAATTATATGTAGTACTTTCTATGATTATTAGTTTAATTGAATGATGGTGGAATATGGCTAGTATGATGTGTGAAAATCTCCATTAAATTGCTTGTTAATTGAATGGTTGAAACATGAAATTGATTAAGGAAATGGCACACTTTAAAATTTGAATAGAGAGTTTTCTTGAATGCTTGAGTTGCAATTATGTTAATCAATGAGTAGTAGTATATTTTGACATAGATGAAACAATGAAATTACTTGGTTGCTATCAAGTAGAACTACTCAAAAGTTAGTATTTTGAGTTTTACTTATTCATGCGCTAAATGAATTTTTTTATTGATGTGGGTATGGACAAGTCCAAAAATATATGTAATTGTGAATAAAGATTAACAACAGTAAATTATCATAAGAGAATTGTGAAAGAAAAAGGGATTAGAAGACTAATTGATTATTTCAATGTCGAAAATAAAAGAAATAGTAGATTTAATGAGTAATTCATTGATTTGTGGGAAGAAATACGTTTTTATAGTACAAAAAATTATTTTTATCTTACTGGTATGAGTGAAAACTAATCTGGAAGTTTTCAGTAAATTTTACCAAAGTAATAAGAAACTATGGTTATGTGAACATCGAGTTATTTTTTAAACTGTACGAAAATAGCATGTATGGACTTTTGGTTGGGTTCTTGACAACCCGAGCCAGTGGCTCAGGTGGTCTTTGACTGCGGTTTGCTTCTCTGAACGGTGCGGTTCGAACCTGGTGTTCACCACTTTTTTTTACCAATTGAGTATAAACCTATATACAACCTGCAACCAAACCCTATACACTTAATTCACTACTTTCATACTGCTAGCACTGCTCGGCCTGTTGGCGGGTGCTCTTGGCTCTCTCTCTGCCGTGCCTGGGTTCGATTCCTCCCTTTGGCACTTTATAAAAAATATTTTTTTGGGAGATTGTGATGTCCAAAAAATGTGAGAAAAATATGGAATTTTTCATAAAAATACAAGGAATTTTATGAGATTGAGTTGGGTATTATTTGAAGAAAATATAATGTAGCTTGTGAACAAATGGTATAATTAAAGCTATGGTTCTAAGATACATACTTATGAAAATTATAGTTTATAAAGATAAATTGAAATAGATTTATTAGAAAGCAATTGGCAAAAAGAACTTTGTTGTGTGACATGATAAATTCTCACTTGAGAATATTGTGCAAAATATGAAGTATGAATGTTTATTAGTGAAATTATGAAGTGCATGAGTTCATGTATGATTATGGAATTTAGAAATCATGTTGATGAAAGGAAAAAGAAACTGTTGGCTATGAATATGAATTTTATGAGTTATATGGACTTGTGAACAAAGTCTAATCATGAATTGAAAGAGAATACACATGTGAGTTGAGAACTCGACATGGAAAATTTATGAGTTGAAGATTGTGAAATGAAATTTTGAAATAGAGTAGCTAAGTCTCCCCGGCAGTGAGAAATGAAATAAAGTGAAATTAGACCAAGGTTGGTCAAGATGAAATGAATGAATAAGTCCGGTTGATGGAGAGGCTAACTCTAGAGATTAATTTTGTTCATGATTTTTTTAATTAAACTAAGGACTAGTACATAGTGGAGACGTGATGAAAGTAGAAGAAAAACACGAGTATGGGGGCCATCGGATAGCGGTGTGAGAGCGATCCACAGGCTGCCTGCTTGATGCGTCAAGACATGGCGTGGGCGCTACTCCGGAATTATCGTCCCGGTGGCGACGCTCGTGGGATGTTCGAGTGGCTATGGGTGGTGCCATTGTTCCATGGCGGAGGCTGAATTGTCCATAGGTTGCCTGCTCGATGCGTCGTGACAGTGCGTGGGATTCCCCTCCAGGCTGCCTGGACATGGGCTCATAGATCATAGGACATCTAAGACACTACCGTAGTTACAGTAGTAGTTTAATACATAACGGGGGATTGAACCCTATAAAGATGAAGAACGAATAAGGGCTTGCCCTCGGACCTATGTAGTATGGGATGCATAGAATCCGAACAAGTGTGCATTAGTGTCATGTAACATAATTAACTGCATTAAGGACTAAGTGCACAATCACAACACGACATCAATAGGGTAGTCCCTTTAGTTTGAATTGTGACAAGTTTGTGTTTGCTAAATATGAAAAGTTAAGTTATACTATTTCCGGCATAGAGAGGATGGCCGTGTATAATGTTCGTCGGTTGAATAAACTGACGTACCCACAGTCTTATATGCAGGTATATGTCATGTTAAAGATTAAAGAAGAATGGATGCTTAAAGATTGTATCATGTTGTTGTACTTTATTTCAATTGTTGTAAATTTTACTTCCGCTGTGCAAAAGAAAAGATGTAATTATGATGTAAACTCTGATGTATGATGAAAAGTTTTAATTTCCCTGTAAAATTGTACTAAAGAAAGTGAAAAGATCCTGTAGAACATCTCGAATTCAGTGTATTTGGGATTCGGGGCGTTACATATAAGCCCAGTACTGAGATTACAAAGTTGTATTAGTTTCGATAAAAAATAAGTAAAATTGCATTTAACAGTTAAATAAAAATAATTACATTAAATGTTACCTCCAGTACTTGGCATTGGCCATTAAAAGCCTTTACTTTATTTCTGCAACAAGAATCCAGAGACATAAACAACAGTGCTAGGGCTTGACTACTCCAATCTTATGTGCCCACTTTAGTAAGATCTTCAAGTGCTGCAAACCAACAACATTTTACAACTGAAGCACCATTGGAGAAAATAAACTCACCAAAGAAGTACATAAAGAATGCGCGTGCGGCTAATAACACCACTTCCAGCTTCTGAAGGAAAGGTGGAGGAGCAAGATTGAGTTTGCGTTTCTTGATTTACCGAACAAGTACCGTCATGGCTTTAGTATTATCAATTTTTTTGTAACACCCTAGAAATTTTAAATATTTTTATTGGAATTAATAAATGATTTGTGATAAAATTTTGTGATTTATTAAGCATTTTTCTGAAATTTACCATTTTTGCATATGCAAAACATGTGCAATTATTTTTCTTGGGAAATAAAAAGCTAGAAAATTCATTTGAAAAATCTAATCTTTATTAGTAGATAATAATTCTAAATTTTCTAGATTTTTACGAATAATTTATGGCATGTTTACAAATATTTCAAACTGAAAGACTTTTATGTAAAATTGCCACTTGGAGGCAAATTTTGAATTTTGAAAAATTTCTGGCTGCGTTGTGGGCCGGTCAACTAGGAGTGTTTAGAGGAGATTAAATCTTACCCTAATTGATTTAATTAACTACTTGATTCGGAGGATCTATGTGTGTGTGTGTGTGTGTGTGTGTGTGTGTGTGAAAATATTTGATTTTTGGGAGGGGATCTGGTAAAATCTTTGCAAAACCCTAGGACCTGGACCCCCCGGCTTATATTAGTAGCAACAAGAGCCGCCCTCCCCTGTTCACAACAAAATACTATTTTTTTATTATTTCTTGGAGTTTGGAGCTTGGATCTTTGGATTTTCGCAAGGAGGAGAAGAAGCTTTCTTTCTATTATTATTATTCTTCAATTGATCTTCTTTGAGGTGGGTGATACTATCTTGTCTACTCCAATCTTATGTGCCCACTTTAGTAAGATCTTCAAGTGCTGCAAACCAACCACATTTTACAACTGAAGCACCATTGGAGAAAATAAACTCACCAAAGAAGTACATAAAGAATGCGCGTGCGGCTAATAACACCACTTCCAGCTTCTGAAGGAAAGGTGGAGGAGCAAGATTGAGTTTGCGTTTCTTGATTTACCGAACAAGTACCGTCATGGCTTTAGTATTATCAATTTTTTTGTAACACCCTAGAAATTTTAAATATTTTTATTGGAATTAATAAATGATTTGTGATAAAATTTTGTGATTTATTAAGCATTTTTCTGAAATTTACCATTTTTGCATATGCAAAACATGTGCAATTATTTTTCTTGGGAAATAAAAAGCTAGAAAATTCATTTGAAAAATCTAATCTTTATTAGTAGATAATAATTCTAAATTTTCTAGATTTTTACGAATAATTTATGGCATGTTTACAAATATTTCAAACTGAAAGACTTTTATGTAAAATTGCCACTTGGAGGCAAATTTTGAATTTTGAAAAATTTCTGGCTGTGTTGTGGGTCGGTCAACTAGCAGTGTTTAGAGGAGATTAAATCTTACCCTAATTGATTTAATTAACTACTTGATTCGGAGGATCAATATGTGTGTGTGTGTGTGTGTGTGTGTGTGTGTGTAAAAATATTTGATTTTTGGGAGGGGATCTGGTAAAATCTTTGCAAAACCCTAGGACATGGACCCCCCGGCTTATATTAGTAGCAACAAGAGCCGCCCTCCCCTGTTCACAACAAAATACTATTTTTTTATTATTTCTTGGAGTTTGGAGCTTGGATCTTTGGATTTTCGCAAGGAGGAGAAGAAGCTTTCTTTCTATTATTATTATTCTTCAATTGATCTTCTTTGAGGTGGGTGATACTATCTTGTCTCTTGTATTGTTATATGTTTGTAGGATATGATGATTGATCAATTAAGATGCATGCTAGAAGTTGTATGGTTATATATAACTAATTAAAACCCTAATTGGTGGGTGTTCTTTCCTATCTCTTAATGTGCTTAAAATATATTGTTATAATGAATCTAGTAGAAAGCATGCTAGAGCTTGTTATGGATTTTTAGGTTCGTAGATCTATATTTTGATAGTTTGATCATGGTTAAAATATTAGATGATAATGTTAGGCATGATGAATTAACATTTAGAGGTCTATATGAAATAAATGTGGATTTGTACGAGTGATGATCATGTTGGTGTTAATCTTGAATGTTAAAAATTGACGATGCATGAAAGATCTAATTTGGGATTTATAAAATTGATTGGATGACCATAGATTTAATTATAGATGATGGAGATTTGTAGAGATAATTAGAACTTGTGTGCTCTTAAATTCATGCTTGATTGATTTTAAAGTTGATATCTTTCCATGCTTATTCGTTGTTTTTAATTATTAAAAATCCATACTTGACATTAGGGTTCGAATAATTGTTGTATGGTTGAATTGGAGTTGTTGGGTTTCGGGTTCACTATTCATGAGGTGAAAAGTAACCGAGTTACTGTGTTAGGGTTTGGGGGGTTATAGGGTTTCGGGTTTGTACAGGACCTAGGGTATGTACAGTGATTTTGATGTGTTTTAACGCCTTATTATGTCACAAGAGGCACTTGGGGAGTTGGCTAGCCCATGGCGATTTGGGTGCTGGGTGTGCTGGGTCCGAGCCCGGGTGAAGCCCAGTTTTGTTTTCTTTGTGTATTTTTTGTTTTAAAGCTTTTGTTTCGTTTCTTTTGAGTTTTTTTTTTTAGTTTTAAAACTTTGGTTCTTTTGAGTTTTTTTTTAGTTTTAAAGCTTTTAAAATAAAAAGAAAAAAAATGTGTTGGGTGGAAAATTAATTTAATAAATTTTAATATTATAGATTATTGATTCTAAGACTTCAGTTTTTGAGAATTTAGTTTCAGATTTCTTGTTCAAATTTCTTAAATTTCAATTTTCGCTTGTACACCTTAGAATGTGTATATCCTAGATTTTTGTTAATTATTATTTCAGACTTTTATTAATTTCATGATTCATACATTTCAGATTTTTTTAGTGTCTCAAATTTGTATGATAGATTAAGTATGTGAATATTTCAAATATGGCAGGATATTGTTCAAAGCTTAAGGGATCTAATTTCAGTTTTGGAATTTCGTAATTTCATATTTTTAACGAGTATAATTTCAGATTTTGGGAACATATAATTTCAGATATTTGGGTACAATTAATTTCCAGATTTTGGTTGATTAATTTTAGTTTTTAAGTGTTTTAATTTCATATTTAAATACATGGATTTCCAAATATGGAAAAAGATATCATATGAATTGAAATATAGTCGTTTTAGAGTAATTTAAACTGGTTGTAAACGAATTCATGGAATTAAAAAAAGCTTGTGTTTAATTTTTGAATTGAGGGACTGTAGAAGTTGAGTGGGGACCCTAGCATGCCGGAAAATGAGTTTTTTTGTTGAAGTTGGCCAGTGGGGCCTTCGTTCCTGGTTTGGTAGAGTTAAGTCTGGTAGGGTACACCAACTCTAGGAGGGCTGTGATTTAATTAATTGAACATAACAAATATAAGGACATGCACTAGTTGGTGTTGTGATGAAATAAGAGAAAACATGGGTAGGGGGGCCTCAAATAATTCACAGTGGGAGATAATCTCAAGAATGATCGGGGTGTAATCTCTTTCGGTGTGGGATGTATCTTCAGAATTATCGGGATCGAGGCAACACTCATGGGATATTCGTGTGATGATGTACCATTTGGTTTGCGGTGTGGGTTTTAATTTTCAGAATTATCGAGGTGTGCGAGAGTGTACCCAAAACCACTGCGTGGTGGGAAGTTGATTCTCAAGAATTATCGGGGCATGGCACTAGATACTCGCAGAATAATCTAAATCTTAAAGTAATTACCGTAGTAGGTTAGTTTCATAACGAGATATTGAACCCTATAAAGTGGAGAACGATAAGGGCTTGTACCGGACCTATGTAGTATGAGATGCATAGAACCCGACAAGTATGCATTAGAAATAAATCATCATATGCATGTGTTTCTTGACTTATTTTTTGCATGCTTATTTTCTGTTTTCATCTCATACACTTGACACTTAGCCTAGCTTCACTTGTTGTTTTACGCTTCATTTATTGTTGTTTTATGTTCCATTTTATTTTATTTTATTTTATTAATATGCATCAAGTTTGTGTTTGTGAGATTTAGAAGTATCACTATTACTATAGTTGACGTCAGTTACATTTAACTAATGTGCCCAATTTCAATAGACTATTGCAAGTTTTCAATTATGAATAGCATTGATGCAAATATAGCTTGGAGTATAAATGCAAATTGAAGATTCTATGTGTTGTAAAGATTTGTAATTAATGTATTTAATTCCGCCGTGTTTTCTAAAAAGAATATATGTAATAAAAAGTTTTAATTTTCTTTGTATTTGATACTGTGTTTATGATTGCAATTGACTTTGATTCTAGAAGTTGTGCCACATATTTCTGATTTTATTTATTGAAAATTCGGGGCGCTACAGAGTTGGTATCAAAGCCTGCTTCAATTAGTAATGTTAAACTATAGGGAATAAACCTAGGTGGCCACTAGAGCGTGAGTACCTAGGTGGACATTAGAGTGTGAGAGGTAAACATGAAACTAAACTAAATGAAATGGTTTGAGTATGAACAGATTTCTGCAGTGGGCAGTTGGTGTGAATATGATTTATGTTGTGGTGTTCTAACAGTTTCACATATTTTGTAGTCTTCAATGAAATGGCCGGATCCAGGACTAGAAATGGTGGGAATGATGAAGGGGCTGAAGGTTCCCACAGGGGCAGACTGGATTTGGAGACAGAGATTGCTAGAGTATATTAGACTCTGAAATCAGGGAGCAGGGCCTATACCTATTAATGCAGATCCTATCAAGCAAGTGGAATCTTTCAAGCGGATGAAGCCTCCAGTTTTCGAAGGGCAATCTAATCCCAATGAGGCAGATGATTGGATAAGGCAGATGGAGGTTGTCATTGAGGTTCTGGAAACCTCCGCAGCCAACAAGGTGAAATTGGCTACAATGCAATTGGAAAAATACACTGACATCTGGTGGCAGTAAGTGAAGAGGACTTTTGGTGAACAACAGGTGACTTGGGAGGCTTTTCTTGGTGAGTTCAGGGATCACTACTTCCCCTTGGACATCCAGGAGAAGAAAGCAAAGGAGTTTCTAAACCTGTAGCAAGGCAATATGTCTGTGCGTGAGTACAAGACTAAGTTCACGTAGTTGTTGAGGTATGCACCGGAGCTGGTAGTTGACGAAGCAAAGAAGGAAAGAAAATTCAAGCAAGGCAATATGTCGGTGAATTTGAGGTCCCAAAGGATACCATTAGGGATAAGGAGGTTCGATAAACTTGTTAGGAGGGCAGCCATGACCGAGGAGGACATGGATCAGTTCCAGAAGAAGTAGGAAACTTGGAATAGAAATAAAAGGTCAGCAGCATCAAATCAGAGTGGGAAGAAGAGCATATTCAGTGGGCCAAACCAGAAAGGGACAACAGTTCAAGGAGTGACTTGCTATAACTGTGGAGAAGCAGATCACTTCCGGACAACCTGCACCAAACCAGCAAAGGGTCAGACTTGTTATCAGTGTTGGCGAGAGGGTCATACCAAGCCGTATTGCCCACAGCTTACAAGGGATGGTGCAAATGGGAGCAAATTTCAGAGGCAGGGGCGAGTGTTTGCATTGACTGAGGAGGATGCTGGTAACTCAGAAGATGTGATCCAGGGTATGCAAGAATTTTAATTTATTTATTGGATGTATTAAATAAGTCTTTGTTTAAGAATTAAATGAAGCTTTGAGTATCATTCTTCATGTAACAGGATATGTTTTGATTAATGGAATAAAAGCAAATGTTTTATTTGATACTGGTTCTTCGCATACATTTATGTCGCTCAATTTTGCTAAGGTGTTAGGTGTGGAACCTAATATTTTTCCAGGCAGTCTTGTCAGTGGCAACACCATCAGGGGAAAAGTTGATTGTCGATCGGTATTATGAGGGTTGTGATATCGAGGTCAGTAGGAGGCTTTTCGGAATCAATCTCATCGAACTGTAGGTCTTGGGAGTGGATGTGATTGTGGGCATTGATTGAATGGCAATTTATGATACTACAATTGAATGCAAGAATAAAGAAGTTATAGTGAAGGCACCGGGGGGACCCACAGTGACTTTTCACGGGAAGAAGGGAAACTCGAAGGTGATTGTGGCTATATCGAAGTTGATGATTCCAAATGAGGTCATGGAGATTCCAGTTGTCAGAGATTTTCCTATTGTGTTCTTGGAAGATCTGTCGGGGTTATCGCCACAGTGAGATGTTGAGTTCTGCATCAATGTTCAACCAGAAAGTGCTCCAATATCTAAGGCTCTATACAGGATGACACCTATAGAGCAAGATGAGATAAAGAAGCAGATTAAAAAATTTCTGAGTAAGGGGCTCATCAGGTCGAGTACTTCGCCGTGGGGTGCACCAGTGTTGCTAGTAAAGAAGAAGGATGGGTCAATGAGGATGTGCATTGACTACTGGGATTTGAACAAGGTGACCATTCAGAACAAGTATCCACTTTCGCAGATTGATGATCTTTTTTATAGGCTTCAGGGGGCTACAATATTTTCGAAGATTGATCTGCGGTCAGGATATGATCAGGTCCGAGTTAAGGAGGAGGATGTGAGCAAGATAGCTTTCAGAACTCGGCATGGAATTTATGAGTTTTTGGTGATGCCATTCGGGGTGACGAATGCGCCGGTAGTGTTTATGGATATGATGAATCGGATTTTGCGGCCTTTCAGTGATTCTTTCGTGGTGGTGTTCATTGATGATATACTGGTTTATTTGAAGTCGGAGGAAGAGCATGCTGAGCACTTAGCCGAAGTGTTGAGGAAGTTGCAGTAGCAGGATTTGTATGCCAAACTATCGAAGGGTGAATTTTGGAAGTCAAAGGTGGCATTCCTTGGTCTGATCCTTTCTAAGGAAGGAGTGGCCATTGATCCTCAGAAAATTGAAGCAGTGAAGAGTTGGCTTAGACCGACGACTGTGAAGGAGCTCAGAAGTTTCTTAGGACTGGCTGGGTACTACAGACGGTTCATTCGAGGCTATGCACAGATTGTGGTTCCATTGACAGGATTGACCCGAAAGAATGTGAATTTCACTTGGACTGATAAATGTGAGGCAAGTTTTCTGGAGTTGAAGGAGAGGTTGACGAAAACACCTATTCTAGCCTTGCCGCAAGCTGGTAAAGATTACGATATTTACAGTGATGCATCACACAGAGGTCCGGGGTGCATCTTAATGCAAGAAGGAAAGGTTATTGCTTATGGATCGAGGCATTTGCGTCCTCATGAGAAGAACTATCTGACGCATGATCTGGAGCTTGCAGCTATCATTTTTGCTTTGAAGCAGTAGAGGCACTATGTATAGTAGAGAATATCAATATGTTTATTGATCACAAGAGCTTGAAGTACGTTTATCAGCAAATGGATCTAAATCTTCGGCAGAGAAGGTGGTTGGAGGTATTAGAGGAATTTCGTCCTTAGATCAAGTACCATTCAAGCAAGGCGAATGTAGTGACCGATGAGATCAGTCAGAAGAGTAGTCTGTCAAGTTTGATCATGGCACAAAAGGAGTTGGCAGCAGAGTTAAATCGGGCAGGTATCGAGGTTGTACTGCAAGGATTGAGAGTGTCATTGACTCAGTTGAAGCTTCAACCTACATTGAAGGAACAAATTATCAAGGGTCAGAAGTCAGATGCAGAAATTCAGAGAATGTTACAGCAGGTTTCCGACGACAAGCTATCAGAATTTTGTGTCCAAGATGGAGTTCTATGGATGGGCGAGAGATTATGTGTGCCGGAGAGTGCAGAGTTGAAGGAGAGAATCTTACAGGAAGCACACAGTACCTTGTTATCAGTACATCCTGGAAGTACGAAAATGTATAAGGACATCAAGCAACACTTTTGGTGGCCATGAATGAAGAAGGATGTTGCAGATTTTGTGGCGAGATGTTTGACTTGCTAGAAAATCAAAGCATAGAATCAGAAGCCTGGTGGCTTGTTGCAGCCGTTGCCTATACCAGAATGGAAGTGGGAGAATATTAGTATGAATTTTATCACTGGGTCGCAAAGGAGTCCAAAGGGCAACGACACGATTTGGATCATTGTGGATTATTGACCTAGTTGGCTCATTTCTTATCTATGAAGAATACATGGTCTTTGGAGAAGCTGGCAGAGCTGTACATTGAAGAGATCGTGAGACTTCATGGAGTTCCCGTGTCTATTGTTTCTGACAGGGATGCGAGGTTCACATAGAGATTTTGGAGGAGTTTGCAAACAGCTTTGGGTACCAGGACTGACTTTAGTACTGCTTTTCATCCACAGACCGATGGTCAAACAGAGAGGATGAATCGAGTATTGAAGGATATGCTGAGATCTTGCGTGATGGATTTTGTGGCAGTTGGGAGAGGTATTTGGCATTGGTTGAGTTTGCTAACAACAACAGTTACCATGCAAGCTTCGGTATGGCACCTTATGAAGCTTTGTACCGAAGGAAGTGCAGAACACCCGTCTGTTGGTATGAGGTTGAAGAGAGGCAGATGTTCGGGCCAGAGATTGTGTAGCAGACGTCAGAGAAGATCGAGCTGATTCAGAAGAGAATGGTCGAAGCCCAGAGCCAGCAGAAGAGTTATGCAGATACTCGGCGTAGAGACTTGGAGTCCAAGGTTGGGGATGCATTTTTCCTCGAAGTATCTCCGACAAAGGGAATAATCATATTTTGGAAAGGAGGCAAGTTGGCGCCGAGGTACATTGGGCCATACAAAATTTTGAGGCAAATCGGTAAGACGGCGTATAAGTTGGAATTGCTCGAAGAATTGGCACAAGCACATGATGTGTTCCATATATCGATGTTGAGCAAGTATGTGCCAGATCAGAGTCATCAGTTGATGGGAGTGCCCGATGGATTGCAGCTGAACATAAGCTATAAGGAGCAGCATGTGGAGATTGTTGGTCGGCGGGAGAAGGTGTTGCGTAGTAAATTCATACATGTGGTCAAGGTATTGTGGAGGAATCAACTGTTCGAGGAGGCCACTTCGGAGCCGGAGGATCGCATGAAGAAATGATTTTCCTGAACTCTTTGTGTAATTTTATTCTTTTGCTTGAAGTTGTTTCTTTTCCCAATTAGCGGTAATTCTGAGGACAGAACTATTCTAAGGAGGGAGTAATGTAACACCCTATAAATTTGAAATATGTTTTTGGAATTAATAATTGATTAGTGATGAATTTTTGTGGTTTATTAAGCATTTTTTCTGAAATTTATCATTTTTGCACGTGCAAAACATGTGCAAATAAAATAAAAGGCCAGAAAATTCATTTGAAAAATCCATTCTTTATTAGTAGAAAATAATTCCAAATTTTCTAGATTTTTACGAATAATTTATGGCATGTTTGCAAATATTTCAAAGTGGAGGACTTTTATGTAAAATTGCCACTTGGAGGCAAATTTCGAATTTTGAAAATTTTCTAGCTGCGTTGGGGGCCGGTCAACTAAGAGTGTTTAAGGGAGATTACCCTAATTGATTTAATTAACTACTTGATTTGGAGGATCTATATATATATATATATATATATATATATATATGTATATATATATGATTTTTGGATGGGGATCTTGTAAAATCTTCGCAAAACCCTAGGAACTGGACCCCCTGGCCTATATTAGTAGCAGAAGCAGCCCTCCCTTGTTCACAACAAAATACTATTTTTTATTATTTTTTGGAGTTTGGAGCTTGGATCTTTGGATTTTCGCAAGGAGGATGAGGTGCTTTCTTTCTATTATTATTATTCTTCAATTGATCTTCTTTGAGGTGGGTGATACTATCTTGTCTCTTGTATTGTTATATGTTTGTGGGATATAATGATTGATCAAGTAAGATGCATGCTAGAAGTTGTATGGTTATATATAACTAATAAAAACTCTAATTGGTGGGTGTTCTTTCATATCTCTTGATGTGCTTAAAATATGTTGTTATGATGATTCTAGTAGAAAGCATGCTAGGGCTTTTTGTGGATTTTGTAGATTCGTAGATCTATATTTTGATAGTTTGATCTTGGTTAAAATATTAGATGATAATGTTAAGCATGATGAATGAACTTTTAGAGGTCGATATGAAATAAATGTGCATTTCTAAGAGTGATGATCACATTGGTGTTAATCTTGAATGTTAAATATTGATGATGCATGAAAGATCTAATTTGTGATTTATAAAATTGATTGGATGACCATAGATTTAATTATAGATGATGGAGATTTGTAGAGATAATTAGAACTTGTTGTAATCTTTTAAATTCATGTTTGATTGATTTTAAAGTTGAGATCTTTCCATGTTTATACATTGTTTTTAATTGTTGAAAATCCACACTTGACATTAGGGTTTGAATAATTGTTGTATGGTTGATGGAGTTGTTGGGTTTCGGGTTCACTGTTCATGAGGTGAACAGTAACCGAGTTACTGTGTTAGGGTTTGGGGGTTATAGGGTTTCGGGTTTGTATAGGACCTAGTGTCTAGGGGTGTAAAATGAACAGGACGGTCCGTCGTCCGTCCGAGTCTGCCTCGAGAAATGGTCCGGTCGTGGACCGTCCGAACTGTTATACGAACCGAACTAGAACAAATTATTAGGTCCGATTCTTTACCGAGCTCGAGCTGGACATAAGTCCGTCCGAGTATTATTGCGGTCCGATGCTTTATCAAACTGTGTCCGGACTATCAAAATTTTGTCCGAGTAGAATTTCGGTCCGAGCTTGAACATATGGTTGTCCGATCTCATCTGGTCCGATTTACAGCCCTACTAAGGTCTGTACAGTGATTTTGATATATAAATGTTTTAATGCCTTATTAAGTCAGAAGAGGCCCTTGGGGAGTTGGCTGGCCCATGGCGATTTGGGCGCTTGGTGTGCTGGGTTCGAGCCTGGGTGAAGCCCAGTTTTGTTTTCTTTGATTTTTTTTTTGTTTTAAAGCTTTTGTTTCATTTCTTTTGAGTTTTCTTTTTAGTTTTAAAGCTTTTTATTTTGGTTCTTTTGATTTTTTTTTTTTTGAGTTTTAAAGCTTTTAAAATAAAAAGAAAAAAATGTTTTGGGTGGAAAATTAATTTAATTAATTTTAATGTTATAGAGTATTTATTCTAAGACTTCAATTTTTGAGAATTTAGTTTCAGATTTCTGGTTCAAATTTCTTAAATTTCGATTTTTGCTTATACATTTTAGAATGTGCATATCCTAGATTTTTGTTAGTTGTTATTTCACCCTTTTGTTAATTTAATGATTCATACATTTCAAAAAATTTTTTGTGTCTCAAATTGTGTATGAAAGATTGAGTATGTAAATATTTCAAATATGGTAGGATATTATTTAAAGTTTAAGGGATATAATTTCAGTTTTGCAATTTCGTAATTTCATATTTTTAACGAGTATAATTTCAGATATTTGAGTATAATTAATTACCAGATTATGGTTGATTAATTTTAGTTTTCTAAGTGTTTTAATTTCATATTTAAATAAATGGATTTCCAAATATGGAAAGAGATATCATATGAATTAAAATATAGTCATTTTAGAGTAATTTAAACTGGTTGTAAACGAATTCAAGGAATTACAAAAAAGCTTGTATTTAATTTCTGAGTTGAGGAACTCTAGAAGTTGAGTGGGGACCCTAGCATGCCGGCAGATGAGGTTTTTTGTGGAAGTTGGCCAGTGGGGCCTTCGTTCCTGGTTTGGTAGAGTTAAGTCCGGTAGGGTACACCAACTCTAGGAGGGCTGTGATTTAATTAATTGAACATAACAAATATAAGGACATGCACTAGTTGGAGTTGTGATGAAATAAGAGCAAACATGGGTAGGGGGGCCTCATATAATTCACGGTGGGAGATAATCTCAAGAATGATCGGGGTGTAATCACTTTGCGGTGTGGGATGTATCTTCAGAATTATCGGGATCGAGGCGATGCTTATGGGATATTCATATGATGAGGTACCATTTGGCTTGCCGTGTGGGTTTCAATTTCCATAATTATTGGGGTGTAGGGAGTGTAACCAAAATCACTGCGTGGTGGGATGTTGATTCTCAAGAATTGTCGGGGCATGGCACTAGATACTCTCAAAATAGTCTAAATCTTAAAGTAATTACCGTAGTAGGTTAGTTTCATAACGATGGATTGAACCATATAAAGTGGAGAACGATAAGGGCGTGCACCGGACCTATGTAGTATGGGATGCATAGAATTCGAAAAGTATGCATTAGTAATCATCATATGCATTTGTGTTTCTTGACTTGTTTTATGCAAGCTTGCTTTCTATTTTCATCTTATACACTTGACACTTAGCCTAGCTTCACTTGTTGTTTTACGCTTTATTTATCGCTGTTTTATGTTCCATTTATTATTGTTTTATTAATAAGCATCAATTTTGTGTTTGTGAGATTCAGAAGTATCACTATTACTATAGTTGACATCAGTTACATTTAAATGACGTGCCCACTTTTTAATAGACTATTGCAGGTTTTTGATTATGGATAGTGTTGATTCTTGATTTTGATGACTACAACACAATACAAAGTTATTCTACTACATATCTCTTGCAGAGTGTATCAAAGTCAATACCATGGTGAAATACAAAAAGGCAACACAATCTGATGAAGCTTTCAAGAGTAATTGATCAAGCTTCAAGACATCAAGACAAAGGCTTAAGCTCGAGACAAAGACTCAAGTTCAAGACAATATTCAAAGTGCTTCAAATGTTTAAACAAAGTGTCTTGTAATATTGTATTCTTAATACTTCGAGTCTTATAATAGCCTTGTCACACACACACTCATACATACTTTAAATAATCTGAGTGTTTTACAAAATCAAAATGTCAAAACAAGCTTGAATAAGTTCAGCTGTATGAGTACTAGTCAACCGCTCCTTGGAACCAGTCGACTGTTATAGTACGAAACTACCTGAACTCATACAAGCTCTAGCTAGTCGACTTATTATGCTAACCCAGTCGAATGTTCAAGCTGTTTCGACAGTTTTCTGAATTTAAAACTTGTTTTTAAAATTCAAATCTTTTATATCCGTTCTATTAAGCAAACGTTCCTTGATTCTTACTCTATAAATAGAGTATAGAAATCATTTGGAAAAGTTTCCAAGCATTCTTTAACTTTCAAGTCTTTTGTTTTCAATAAGAACAAATGTTTCAAAAGCATACAAACTCTTTAAGACTTGGTTCTCTGAATTTCAGTCTAATATAATATTGATTTCGTTTTAGACTGAATTCAGAAGTTAACCTAATAACCACTATACAAAAGCACTATTACATACAAGGCTATAGGTTGCTGTAAACTCAATTTTTGTTGTTGTTTTCACTCTTGGGTTGTGACAGTGGTCCTTTCGGTTAGAGAGTAGGACTCTTGATTTTAGAGTTGGTTTCACTCTAGGGTGTAGAGTGGGTATGCTCTCTCTAGTGGTGAGAGAGGTCTACGAATTTGACATTGTTGTTGTCAAAGGCCGTAGAGTATTCTTGTACTTTTCCAAGAATAGTGAAAAATCTCAAGTGGGTTGCTTGGGGACTGGATGTAGGTCGGGAGGACCGAACCAGGATACATCGTTGTGTTTGGCTGTGATTGACTCTCTGTAGTTGTATTCTCTCAACTTGCAATTTCAATTTCTCTGAGTTTTATGTCAAAAACTTTTCTGGTAAGTCGACTGGTTTTCCGCTATAAGTCGACTAATCAGACTTGTAACTCTTTAGTAAAATACTCTTCTTATCTGATGCAACAGTCGACTGTATATCTATTTTCAGTCGACTTAACAGTACGAAAACTTCAAGTTTTTAATTAATTTTTATACAACACTATTCACCCCCCCCTCAGTATTATTTGCCTTGCCTACAGGATCCAATAGATAGCATTGATGCAAATAAAGCTTGAAGTATAAATGCAAATTGAAGATTCTATGTGTTGTAAAGATTTGTAATCAATGTGTCTAATTTCGCTGTGTTTTGTAAGAAGAAAAGATGTAATAAAAAGTTTTAATTTTTCCTGTATTTGATACTGTGTTTATGATTGCAATTGAAGTTGATTCTGAAAATTGTGCCACTTATTTCTGGTTTTTATTTATTGGAAATTCGGGGGCTACATTTTGCTTCCTCGATCACACTGCTATGAAAATACTTCTTCTGGAACGAACATCTATTCCCTGAGACTTCCAATCATATACAGTTATTTCAGGAAAGAAGCAGGCCTGAACTAATTCGAAGGGGTACTCATCGTCGTTACACGATGATTTGTCACTGACTCCGATTGATATTCTTGTTAGCAATGCCAAATTCAACGGGGTGAATCCCAACTCACAGCATGACATATGAAATGTGTGGGTAGTGTCCCACCTTCTCTCAATCAAGGCCTTGACAAGCCGATGAAATGACTTCTCAGAATCAATTGTAAAAAAAGGGTGTCACCCCGCATTGTCGATTATTTGCTTCACTAGTGGGACATGAGAGCATCGCTCGTTTGCTTTGATTAGACCATTCCAAACTCCCTTAAATGTACAAAATCCACCATAAGAGATCTCGGTAACATGCTTACAAAAATGAGGGTAGTCGTCGACTACCTGTTTTCACATTGTTGGATTGCTTAAATCCATATATGGAGTATCTGATTTAGCTTCTTTCCTTGTGTTTCCATGATCTAAATTGGCCTGACTTTCGATTTGATCCTACCAACAAATCTTCAGATCGACATGACATTTTACAAGGGATATTTCAGAGAATGGATTGAGACAAGGGAAAGATTTTTTTTGGGACAAAGGATTGAAGTCAGAGGAGTGAAGCATGTTTTTGTGTGAAGAATGAATGCATGAAAATATTTGACTTACATAGAATGAGATAAAGTGTGATGAAGGGCAAATTAGGAAGAAAAAAAATCAAAAGAGAGGGACATGAAATGATGTATCGTCCTTCAAAAAATATTTTTTTAATAAAAAATTAGCTTTCGGACGAAGGATCAAATTTTGTCCGATGCTAAAAAAGTGCCAACTCTGTCGGACGGGAAATGATTTCCCGTCCGTGAATTTTTTTTTTAAAATGTTCAGACAGGAAATGATATCCCACCCCTAATTTTTTTAAAAAATAATTAAATGGATTGGAAATAATCTTTCGTCCGATATTTTTTTTAATTAATTATTTTAAGGGACGATAAATCATCTACCGCCCATCACTTTTTTACAATCAAAACACATATTTTGAGTTCAAACGAATATAGCTATTACCCAAATTTCCTATTTCTAAATGCCAATATCCAAAATTTGGGTTCCAATGACTATTGGTGCTCTAGAGATCGAGCAGTTAGATGTTAAAACTGCTTTTCTTCATAGTGAATTGAAGGAGGATGTGTACATGGAGTAGCTAGAAGGTTTCAAAGTCAAAGGCAAGGAACAAATGGTGTGCAAGCTGACGAATAGTCTGTACAGACTAAAACAGGCACCGAGATAGTGGTATAAAAAGTTCGAGACTTTTATGGTGGACCATGGCTAGAAGAGAACAACTTCAGATCATTGTGTATTTGTGCAAAAATTTGTAGATGATGATTTCATCATTCTTCTTCTTTATGTTGATGATTTGCTGATCATTGGACATGATAACGACAAAATTGATAAGTTAAAGAAATAGTTGAGCCAGTCGTTTGATATGAAGGATTTAGGTGATGAAAAACAAATCTTAGGCATGCACATTTCTCGCGGTATGAAGGCTAGAAAGCTATGGCTATCACAAGAAAATTATATTGAGAAGGTATTGCACAGATTCAAAATGGACGAAGCTACGTCAATTAGCGGTCCACTTGGAGGTCACTTCAAGCTTACTAGTAGTCAAAGCCCTTCCAATGAGAGTGAGAAGAAGAAGATGGAGATGATTCCTTATGCTTCAGCAGTAGGGAGAATGTTGTACGTGATGGTGTGTACAAGATGGTGTGTACAAGATCAGACATTGTTTTTGCAGTTGGCACTGTTAGCAGGTTTCCTGCTAATCTTGACAAAGAGGACTGGGATGCAGTATACTGGACACTCAGATACCTTAGACGTACGTCCAATCATGCTTATATTTTGGCAGTGATGAGCTGGTGTTAGTCGGCTACACATATGTAGATATGGCAGACGATGTTGATTCTAAGAAGTCTACATTTGGTTATCTATTTACATTTGCAGTGGGAGAAATGTCATGGTAGTCAAAGCTGCAAAAGTGCGTGGCTCTATCCACAACTGATGCAAAATATATTGTAGTAACAGAATGTTGCAAGGAGTTGCTACTATTAAAAAGGTTCTTTGGAGAACTCGGTGTCAAACATGACACGTTTGTCATTTACTGTGACAGTTAGAGTGGCATTCACCTTAGCAAAATTTCAAGTTTTCAATTCCAAGTTAAAAGCACATTAATGTGAGGTATCATTGGATCTGGAATGTACTTCAAGATAAGGTACTACATCTTAAAAAGATTGATACTAAAATGAATGGTTCTAATATGATAACGAAGGTATTGCCACGAGGCAAGTATGAAGGATGTTGCAACTATACATGTTTGACGATGGTGGATCCCTCCTCTTGATCGGGAGGGGGAGATTGTTGAGTGTCCGTCTCAGCTAGAGGGACCACCACCACAAAATAAGCCAACATTAGTGGCTTAATTTGTGGCATAACCAGTGGAAGGTTGATAGAAAATGATTTTCATTCAAACTTAGCATACAACTTTTGACTACATTATTTCAACATTCAATCTCTCTCGGTCAATCACTCCTTACCTCTCTCCATCAATCACTCTCTCCCTCCTATATATAACCATGGCTGCAAGTGTGTGAGAATAGACATAAGAGATACATATACACCCAGCCAAGAAGAGAAAAGACAAAGGAAAGAAAAGAAAAAGAGAGAAAAAGAGAGAAGAAGTTTTTGTTTCGGTTGGTTTCAGAAGCACGACGATCTCATCCACGACCTCGGCTCCTCAGTATTTGTCTTCTCTATCTGGGGTTTGCTCAAGCCCTAAGAGTCTAATTTATTTATCCATCTGTTTGTTAAGGTGTTGTTATATCCAGGAGATAACAAAGCTTCTCTTGAAGATTAGTGAATCGTCTGCTACGGTAGAAAGTGTAAAAATCTAAATTAATAGTGGTTTTTTTTTTTTCTGGACAAGGTCTCATGGTTTTTACTCTTCATCTTGAAGGAGTTTTCCACGTAAAAGTTATTGTGTCTATTGTCTAACTAGTAATATACACGTGCAATGCACGTATTATTTTTATAAAAAAAATCAGAGTAAAAACTCTGATTTATAAATGCGATGCATGTCTTAATAAATAAGATTATATATTTTTAAAAGTAAATGTGAAGACTATAATGAGAGAGCTAGAGTTACACGTAAGTAGGTAGATTGACAACTCCAACTTTTCCATTATAATAGTTATTATATATTATATTATAGATAGATAGATATATATAGATGGTAATTTACATGCGTGATGCACATTTAATATATTTTTAAAAAAAATTAATATAAAAAATCTGACGTAGTGAGGATTCAAACTTGAGACCTCTTTCATATTAGTTCACGTGTTGGTAGATTTACAAATAACACTAAGACCTCCTTTCATTATAATATTAGAGATATTTTTTGTACATTTATTACCTTGCTTGTATTTTACTAACTGAATTACTGACTGTAGTTGCATATAGAATTTAGTTGGGGTATTAATCCCAATACTACATACATCAGCCCTTGCTCCAACTACATAATGAAACTGGTTTACTTATCTTGTGCTCATAACATCTAGTAAATAGTTAATATTAGACATTTCTAGATAAACCAATGGAAAGGACAAGAAATTTTGGTTAAACTATGCGACCATACCACACAATATCCTATTCCAACTGCTCTAGCAAGGCACTCTAGTCTCTAGTTCATCATATCTATAACCCTAAATGCAGGACAAAGCAACTCGTAAATGAGTATAAAGTATCATGGAAATACAACTGAAAATCATAAAACTTAGAGCCATAATGAAAAGAATGACATTATTATATGTCGTTCAGAACATAGAAATGAGGCAACCTTCTAACTGATAGATATAAAAAGGAGTACACAGTGAAGCGCAGCGAAACATGTGAATTTGCACACTTGTGAGACAACTTCAGATGAAGCATAGCTTAGCACCAATGGTTTTGCTTCAGTGGGCCTTGGATATCTCAACCTCCAGCTTTGCACTTTCTGTTATAGCACATCTTTAATATTATAATAAGAAAGTTGGGGTTCTGTAATTTATATACAATACAACATGTATAACGTGCAATTTGTATACAACAAAACATGTGGAACGCACATTCAGGTTTTTTTAAATAAAAATTAATCCAAAAATCCAAGCAGATAATGCCCAAAAATCCCCCAAGCTAAAATCTATAATTTACTGTTCTCTAATCTTCTCCCTTTCTCTCTTGCATAGCCGTCGCACCCCCCACTGCCACCACCGTCGCACCCCCGCCCCCATCGCACCCTGGCCCCCATTGCACTGCCACTACAGCCCCCACCCCTATTGCACCTTCACCCCCATCACACCACCGCTGTCGCACCGCCACCACACCCCCACCACCGTCGCACCCCTCCCCCGTCACACCACCACAGTTGCTTCCAAACCCACACATCCCCAAACCCACAAATCTAATCGCATCCTCTTCCACTTTCTCTTTCACCTTCGATCTCGTCAACCTTCACAACAACGACGACGATCGCGAATTCTACGAGGACTAGACCATGAGAAGGTGTTGTCATCTACAAACATGAATCTGGTACAAAAATTGCTTCAAACTCAAATTGAGTGAGTTGGAATTGTTGTGTGCTGGGGAAAAGTCAGGGAGCGAGGAATCGGGAGAGGTATGTTGTAAAAGTTTGGAATTTTTAGAAGAAATATTGATTGTTTTTTTAAATGATATGAATTTATTGATTGAGAAAGTTTGAATTTTTAGATGTTTTAGATATTATATTACTCAGTTTAGTCTCATATTGGAATACGTATTAATTTAATCTTTACTTCTCTCCTATATATAGAAGACATTTTACTCAGTTATAATCAATCCAATAATATCAACTCATATATTCCTTCAATCTCTCTATTATCTTAACATAGTATCAGAGCTCTAATCCCAAACCCTAATTCCTAATCACCCTTCCTTAGCTAATCCCTAATCCCTAATCAAATCCCATACCCTAATTCATATTCCCATCCCTAATCCCTCACCCTAATCCCTAATCTTCTTCTTCTTCCTCCTCCCAAATCCCCTCGTGTCAAAATCCTGATCCCCTCATGATTTCACTCCAAATCCTAACCCTACCCACTTCCACTGCCTCCATTTAATCTTGACCTCCATCTCCATCTTAACCTGAACACCATCTCCATCCCAACATCCATTGAAGCCCGAACTCCAACTCCAGTGCCTCCATATAATCCCAACCCCCAGTGCCTCCACATAATCCCGACACCACCCAAGACCCAAAAACAAAACAAAACAAAACAAAACAAAAACAAAAACAAATTGTTGCAGGTTCTAGTGCTTCTTCATGTAACCTCAGTTTTAACAATATCTTTCAACTCCACTGACTTTCTAGTTGCCGCATCTCTCTTCACTCATCCCTTATCCCAGCGTCGACAACAATATCACTTTCCTGGTCCATGCCTCCTCTGTCCTCCCGATGCCGGCAACAGAAGCACCATCCCGATCCCCATCCCGATCCCGATAGCAGTAGTGCCGCCCTCATCCAGATTCCTACCTCCTCCCTCATTTCCACATTGGCAACAACAGCACCATCCCTATCCCAGGCTTTTTCCTCATCCTGATGCCAGAAACAGTATCAAAATCCTGATCCCCATCTCGATCCCGACAACAACAACATCGTCGTACTCCTTCCTCTACATCTTCGGCTATGGCTGTTACCCCAGTTTTGCCATCTCCTGCTGATTGAGACAATTTTCAGCATTGCCTCTTTTAGCTGGAACTCAAGCTCTTGGGTCAGTCTACTAATGCTGGATCCTCTACCCCTACATTCTTTGTTACTCTCGATATGAATTCTTCATGAATTTTAGATTCTGGTGTATCACATCATCTTACTAGTAATTATACACAACTCACCATCAGTACTCACTTCTCTCTCACTCTACATCATTTCACACAGTCGATGACTCACTACTCCTCACTACTCCTCACTACACTCATGATCTATTAGCTCTCCCATTCTCACATTGCCAAATGTTCTTCATGCTTCTCATTTATCCATGAACCTTATTTCCATTAGTGCTCTGTGCGATAGTGACCTTGTCGTTACCTTCAATTCTTAGCTTGTTCTATTAAGGTTCCACACACTGGACATGAGTTTGGGCATTCTAGTCAATGTAGTCATCTATATCATTTAGATTTTCTACATGCACATAGATCTCATCCTAGTTTTACTGGTGTTGTGTTATCTGATGCCGATTTGTGGCACAGACGTTTAGGTCATGGTAGTGAGTCTTTCTTAAAGAGTTTAGCCCATAGTGGTACCCTTGGTCATCTTTCTTTTACACGTTTGTCTATTTTTCAGGGTTGTAAGTTAGCCCAACACATAACACTTCCTTTTAATAACAAAAGCGCTTCTCAGACCACTCATCCTTTTCAGCTTGTTCATTCTGCGTTCACCTAGGTATCAGTTTTGAGCACAAGGGATATCGTTGCTTTGATCCCTTGGCTCGTCGTATCCGTATCTTTTGTCATGTCCCCTTTACGGAAGACTCTCCTTACTACATGTCCTCCCCTAAGAATTTTTCGTTTTCTCGATTCTCCAGTTTCCTCAACTACTTTACTGGACACCTGTTTACGTGTTCCATTCGATCACACTCCTTTAGCTCCTCTCCCATCTCATATAGACCTTATGACTCATGTCCCTCCTACTCAGACCCCTCCCCCACCACCTGCTTCACCACAGTCACACGCACCCACACCACCTGCATCCCCACATGCACCCACATCACCTGCACCCCAACAGCCACATGCACACTCACCATCTGCATCCCCACAACCGCATGCACCCCCACCACCGACCTGCCCTCCATACCCTGCACATCCACCAATGGTTCATCACTCTACCCATTCTACTTCGGGCATCCCACCAGCACGTTATACACCTGATGCCACTGGTCCTTCTAACTAGTTTGGTTTTGCCACCCTGGCGTCTTACTCTCCACAGTGTCATGCATATCTCACCGATATACAGTCCACATGTGAGCCCAACTTATCAGGAAGCTATTTAATATCTCGAGTGCTGGAAAGCTATCACAGAGGAGTTTCATGTATTTGATTAGACTGGCACTTGGGATGTTGTTCCACTACCAGAGGGAGTCAAGCCTGTTAGTTGTAAGTAGATCTTCAAGGTCAAATATCGACATGATGGCTCTATTGAGCGACACAAGGCTCATCTAGTTGCCAGAGGTTTTACTTAGGATCATGACATTGATTATGATGAGACTTTTGCTCCAGTTGCATTGATGACCAGTTCACACTCTTCTTGTCATTTATGCTATCCGCCTGTGGTCGTTATATCAAATAAATGTGAAGAATGATTTTCTTCATGATTCTTTGTCTGCGGTTGTTTACATGTAGTCTTCTCTTAACCTCACCACACTTTCTCATCATGTTTTATGTTTATGACAAGCTATTTATGGTCTGAAACAGGTTCCTCGAGCCTGATTTGAATGCTTTTGACGTGTCATCACACAGGCAGGTTTCAATCAGAGTTCACAAGATCACTCTATATTTATGCGGTCATCACTGCAGAGAATGTACTTCTACTACTTTATGTTGATGATATGATTATTATTGGGGATTACCCCGTAGGAATTGCATCCACTTAGAGATACCTTCTCCAGCTGTTTCATATGAAGGATCTTGGCTTACTATGCTATTTTCTTGGTTTAGAGATTGCTCAGGGCTCTTGGGGGATACTCATTACTTAGCAAAAATACACATCAAGCATTATTTCCGATGCAGGTCTCTCTGACAGTCGATCAGTTGATACTCCTTTAGAGCATTATGTGAAGATTCATTCCACAGATGGTGAGCTCCTCCCCTATCCCACTAGATACAGAAAGATTGTTGAACAATTTATACATGACTTGACCTGATATTGCTCATGCAGTCATTATTGTCAGCCAGTTTATTTCTGCTTCTCGATCAGTCCACTACAATTAATGCTCTTCTTCGGATTCTCAGATATTTAAGTTTTAGAAATCTTGGATTTTTAGATGTTTTTGTTTATGTTTGTTAGGATTATTAGATTAATTTGTTGGTTTAAGTATGTTGTTTATTTTGCCTTAATTATCAACATATATAAATTTGATTATCGCTAAAATAAAGTTGATCGTGGCCTATATGTGTAACGCTCCGAATTCCAAAATACGGTAATTCATAGCACAACAGAATCTTTACTTCATTTCGTACAATTTTACAAGAAATTTAAAAACTTTTCTTTGTACAACACTGTTCATTTTTCATCAACACAGCTTAAAATTTGAAGATTACAATATAAAACATGTACAATTTAAACATCAACATTAAAACAGTCTATAGCTTCAAATTCATCTTCAAGTCTTTGCCAATCCAATCCCTGTATTGAACACTGTGGGCACGTCAGTTACATACAACTGACGTAATACTATACACGGCGATCCTCGCTATGTCATAATATAGCGACTCACTTAGTTTAGCAACCACAAACTTGAATGCATCATAAAGGGTGAAAAGTGACTATCATAAACATGCCGGTGTATGCAAATGTCTTAATGCCTAATGCAGGTGTTTACACTAAGATGATACTAATGCATACTTATTCGGATTTGATGCATCCCATACTATATAAGTCCGATGGCAAGTACTTACATACTCCACATTAAAGGGTTTAATCCCTCGCCATGACAACTACTCGATAACAGAAATAAGTTTTAGATATTCCACGAGTACGGACTCCAGCCCTGAAATCCACTGTCAAGATATACGGAAATCTTTATCGTGCGAACATCACATAAGTGCCGCTCCAGCCCCAGTATATACTTATATAATGGTGAACTACCTTCCATCCGCCCGACTATTCATGATACTGGAATCCACCATCAAACCAATCATAATCCCGGATTTAATTGAGGATTGTCTCACCCCACAAGCAACCACAGTCTAGGAATCCACCGTCCAACTAGGTCTATAGTCCAGGTGTGAGACCCCGTATTTCTAAGAGAGTATATATAAATATACTAGTATATAGTAGTAGTAGAAAGAATAGAATGGATGGATTGTGATGACGTGGAGAAGGAATGGAAGGACTTGAAGTGTGTGGTGTGTGAAGGTGCTTTGACTAAGTTGACCATATATGTAAGGAATATAATGAAAGAAGGAATGAATGAAAGGAATGTATGGGGTGTGCTTTGACCGGGTGTGACTTGGGCATTAAATCCCATATCGGCTACAAAGAAGGGAGAGAAGAAGGATATAATAGGAAAACCATATGATAAAGGTACCCAACGGGTATACCCACCTTTTGATGGTGCCTGTGGTGGGCGTGGCTAGAATTTAATTAATTGTGTGCGTACGAGTTGAGTGCGGGGCGTTACACCAGGAATCCATCGTCAGACTGTATGGATGAGCCCCACTTGTGTTTGTCCAAGTTCTATTACATCTTCACCTAGTGCTTTCATCCTTAATTTGAAACATGAATAATGACACCTAGAGCTAGCTTACCCTCCTACCGGACTTAAACAAAATACCGAGAATGATAGCCCATATAGCCAATTCTTACATCCATTAATCATTTTCATCACTTTCCACTACCTGGGTCTCACTAAGGCTCTAGATACAACAATCATCTCATTCTAGAGATCAATTTGGTTATATCTAACCTCAACATAAACATCTTTATCATCATTTCTTCTTTATCACATTTTAATTCTTATTCATTAAATCTCTTTTGTTCAATCTTTTGCCAAAATATTTCATCTCTTATATTCACATTCTATATTAATTTTCAAATCAAATTTCTCGTAAACAATGCTCTTTAATTGATCAATCAACTAATCACTTTCATGATACTAGTTCTACACAATCTTTTCTCACAGTAGACTTCAATCTTATTAAATTCCTTTGATTAAAATACACAACTTACTTAACACTTTAATGATTAAAATACACAACTTACTTAACACTTTATTCCTAAATTTTTTGTCATTCTCAATTCACATTTTGATTTGTTTATAATCAATTCATAAAACCTTTAATTCTTTATGCCTCCTTTATTTTGAAATTTAACTCAACTCAATATAGTGAAGAAATATGACTTTATAACCCCAAAATATAAACTAAAACAGTAAGAAATATTTTTAGATATTCCCATAATATTTTAAAATATTTATATATATATTTTCTGAATTTTTAAAACCCAAAAAAATAAAAAAGGCACTTTATGTGCAGAAGAGGTTTCGAACCCGAGACCCCCAACCAATCCCTAGGCGGCTCCATGTGGTAGTGCGTGGTGCTTCGGCGCCTACGCTAGCCACTAAGGCCAAGTGGGTCTTTCAATTATATAGGAGTTAAAATTCACTTAACTCAGTTCTCTGATTATTCATATATTTTACACTTTCAACTATTTTTTTGAGTTCTACTCTTTTCTTCAATTTAATACTACTATTTCATAACTATAGATCTCCAGAATTGTTTTACTGACTTTACTCATATTAATGAAGAATTAACCTCACTTTTCCCAATTAATCATTTCTTTCTCTTAAAGGAATTACAAACACAAAAATACAACTACATAATTGTTCTACCAATATCAATGCATCTTTTCTTTTGTTCAACTTTAACCATTTTCTTCCCCAAAATATTTTCCCTAATTTTTCATTACTATTTATCTGCATTTCATACACATTTTTAACCAATTTGTAAGAGACACAAAATTTCATACAATTTAATCAAATTGATTGTTTGTGCCTAACAACTCTACACATCCCTCTAATTAATTTTTCTCAATCATAATCTACCAATTAAATAATGTAATTTCTCATTAACATATAATGAGTTCTACAATTTTCTACCATTAGCAATTTTTATCACTACAACATGCATCAAATTAACTTGTAGAACTTCATTAAACTAGCAAAATAATTCACAAAATACCTAAATATGATTCCTACATTATCTAGAAAGTAAGAATAGACACTCACCTCTTATGTTGCAAAATGTAGAAAAACTCTTAGAAAAAAAGCTCCTAGCTCCACACAAATTGGCTCCTCTTCTCCTCCTTGCACAAAACCGCAAGTCTCCTAGCTCCAAGAACAAAACCAGCCTCTGACTTCCTTTCTTTCTTTTTTCTCTCTTTTGATTTGATTATTTTTGTGCATTTAACATACAATGGGGGGGGGGGGGTTATATAGGGATTTTGTGTAGTTGAGATTGATTCCCACTACTCTAGTAACCACCCCTCACTCCCACTTTCTCACCCCCCTCTCTCACTCTCTTTGGTATAGGCCAGCCACCCCCCTAGGAGCACACACGTGCATGTACTTGAGGATGTTACAGGATGTTAGCTAAACAACCTAAAATTTTAAAGGATGTGAGAGATTGTTTATGGCATTATTGTTAGGACGTGCATTGCATGCATAACTAGTGTTTGATAATGTTATTTACTCTACAAAAGGTACTTTGCGCTACAGCTTATTCTATAAGTTATTTAATTAGTGAATAGTGAGATGGAATACGTGAATATATGACTTGTATCAATACTTTCTGTTATATGTAGCTTTTCTGACTAATTCGGATAACTCTTGTTAAAATTCAAAAACAAAAACAATTCTCTACTTCTAATATTTAATGAAGTTATATGATAATTTAACAATTTTTAATTCTAAACTAAAATTCCTTAAATTTTAAGCTTCACACTTTGCTTTTTATGGATTGCGTCAAAAGGACATATTGCATCCAACAAAGTGGAGCGTTAGACAGCCCCTTTTTTGCCTATTTCTATAACCTATTTTACAATAATCTCCAATAGTATTATACCACCTAAAATTGTAAAGCAAAACCTATTTTACAATAATCTCCAATAGTATTATACCACCTAAAATTGTAAAGCAAAAAGATCGTAGAAAAGATTGTGGGTGTAGCATTATTCTTTCAACATTAGGTTGAAGAATATCACTGCTATTAATATTGTATAGTATAAGGGTATGAAGCCTCTTCAATTAGTTCAAAAAATTCAGTGCATTTTCTTATTCTAATTTTCTCATACAAAGTGGTAAAGGTTAAGAATAAATTACATAAATTATGTAACTTACTCCTCAATAGATCAATTTTTATTTAAAGTTGAATTATTAAAAATAAACAAAAGATGATCCAATACTTCTCGTCATTTAGATGTTGATTTAGATTTAGAAGGTGAGATTTTTGGGGAAAATTGTGATATTTGGATTTTGGATGCTCTATATCTAATCCTAATCCTAAAAGCAAGAATTTAGAGGTGGCAATTGGCCCAAGCCCAATCCGAGTCTACAAGTCCGACCCACTTTGGAATGGGCTTGTGACAAAAAATGTTATAACTAATTGTCAACAGCAAGATTCGATGTAACACCCCACAAAATTGAGTTATGACAATTTTATCTACGGGTGTTATGTACATTTATTTTATACCGTTATGGGTTATATCCATAGCATATTTTAATATAAATATCCTACGTATTTTTGTATTTCAATTAATTATATATTTTCCGTCATCTCAAAATTCTTTTTATCCTAACATGAGCCAACTCAAATATAAATCCTATTCTTTTCGTATTTTTACGTGTATTGCACGTGTTTTCAATACACGTGATGCTCACGTATATTCCACCGCTACGTGTAATGTTCCTATGTATTTCAATTATTTATTAGTATAACTTGTTCGAATTTATTTTACAAAGTAAAATTTATTTTTCTCATATTTTGACTCAAATATAATTATACTAATGCACGTATTTTCTATGTACGTGTGGATTACATTGTTGTATATAAAAAATTAATGAAAGTATTTTTTGTATGTTGTATTTCGATTATGTATAAATATCCGTTGATAAAATCTATTTCGTATTTGAATATTTATTTTACGTGCAATGCACGTGTTTGCAGTGCACATGTTGGTTATGTTCTCTTTCAAAATAAAATTTATGAAGTGTGTGTTTTTTTTATATTAGTGCATGAAAATTCTAATTATAATTAAATTAAACTAGTTCTATTAAATACATATTACATATTATAACATATGCATTTAATTTAAATAAAATTTTTTAATAAATAGTGTGCACACACATTCGACGCATGTGCACGTGTTTTTTCCACTGTTGCTTTGCTGGCCGGGAGATGTGAGTGAGAGGGGTGAGTTGAGTGATGTATTAGTGGCTAGTTAATTGGATTAGTGAGTGGTTAATATTAACCCCCTTAATTAATCCCTTTATAAACCCCCTCCTATTTCTAAACAACAAAACAAGACAAAATGAAAAAAAATGTGTTCATCACCTTGCTGCCGAAACTTGGTTGCCGTGGAATGTTGATTTGGGCTCAGATTTCGAAGAGGTTTGGGGGTTTCTCTAGGAGTTGATTTTGCTAGGAGTTTATATGGAAAAAAAATTCAAATGGGTGGGTGTTTCTCCAACTTTCTAATGTAATTTTATTAGTAGAATGCTAGATTGTAAAATATATATATGTGAATTATTAGATGCATGATAGCCTATATAGATTGAGTATTCATGTTTAGATTATTTGTTTTTGATCAAATGTGTGAAATTATGATAAGATTGATTTGGAGACATTTTTAAGTTGCTGTTTTAAGTTTTAGTTGCACTTCAGAAAATCATATCTATTAAACTAGATGGAATCTAGAGCTAAAATTTTTAAAGGAGCATATCGTATATGTCAATAACATCTCCTTAATATTTCATAATATTTGGATTTTGTACTATTTTAATAAAATCCAAACTTAGGACTGGTTGGTGTTTGGCTAGTTGCTGAAAATTTGTATACATTTAGATTTTGATCATCTCGGCCTCTTAGATGCAGTATTTTGAGAATAGTCAAAACTACGAAATTGAAGTAGACTCGTTAAAATTTCTTTAGACTTTAATATATCAATTTTCCATAAAGAATATAATTTATAATGAATTTTACAAGATTTAACAAGTGGCAGTACTTTAACATTTTGACCCTACTATAGATTTCTAAGAATTCAGGGTTATAGACACAATATTTTGGAGAAACTTATAACTACAAAGTTATAAAAGACTTGTATAACTTTAATTTGATCTAAAGAACATAAGATTTCGTGAAGTATAGAATTTTTTGTGATTTTTACAAGTAGCATGAGCTGCAGTTTTCAGAATGTGAACCTACTGTTTTGCAAATAAATTTAGACGAAATAATTGAGGATGAATGTAGATGATCTTAACTACAAAGTTGTAGTAAACTCATTTATGTTTCCTATGAAACTAAGAAATCTATTTTTGGGGTAGTATTGCAATTTATATGATTTTTACAATATCATTGGGTTGATGTCTTTTATCTAGTTGCCCTAAAACTTTTACAACATATGAAATTAGATTTAAAATTGGAATGTTAGTGAGATGTACCTTATGAGGAATTAAGAGATAATTAAAGGATGAAGTTGGAATGTTAAACATGTGATGTTTATAAGGGTTTTAAGTCATCAAGTGTTATTGAATGTTGCTATGGGAAGTTGGTTACTTCATGATTGATAAATAAGAGAATAGATAAAAGAAGTTAAAAGATGTTTAGTGAATGAAAATTTTTATAAGAGGTTAGATGTAACCTATGTGATCACTCTTTGATATGGTTGTTGGAATCTAGAGGTTGAGCGAGACCCGCAGAGACCGGCAAGTTATGATTTGAGAAGTAGCCAGTGTGGGCAAACATTTTCTCGTGTGTTGATTTAAGTCCGGTGGGGTAAGTTAGCTCTATGTAACCCCTGTTTTTCGTTTTCTATATTTCGGGTGTATTTTCTTTTCCGTGTATTATCTGGGTTTGAGTTCTTATAAAATTTTTCGTTTTCTTAAATTCATTTTATTTCAAAAATATTTTGTATCTCCGGTTAAAATCTGTTCTTTTTAGTAATTGTATTTATTATTATTTTCAAATGATTCTTATATTATAATACAAATCTTATTATTGCTATTATTATTATTATTATTATTATTATTATTATTAATTTTGAATGTTTATTAAAAAACCATTTCTAAGTACTAACTGTATTTGTAGTTATTTAAAATTAATTCTATATTGTAATGCAAATTACATTTTATTATAAATGTTATTATTTTATTGGTTATTTTATTTTTCCTAATTGGATTTTATAACTCCAAACCCTATATGCTTTTGGATCTATTTGTAAACCCTATTCCGCATACCCAAACCCAATAACCCCTTCAGACCGCTAACCCTAACAACCCTAACCCATTATATATAAATACACCTCAACCCTGTTCTACTCTAATTCATCTAAACCTTAGCCGCCTAATAACTTTTTACTATTCCATCACCCCTCCCACCTCCAACATCCCCCTCTCCCTGCCACTAACCCCCTTGCCAGCACCCTCCTCCCCTATGCCGTCATCCTCCCGATACTGCAGCAGCGCAGCTTCTCTGCATTGCTACCCCCGTCGCCAGACACAGCCATCGCAGAAGAGCCACAACAGCATCCCCACAGCAGTAGAAGCATCAACGGCGTCGTCACATTGCCGTCACCCCTGGCTGCCGTCGCCTTCCAGCGCAGTGCCCACATTCCCCCCTCCCCCCCGGGCTGTTTTTTTTTGATGGGTTGCTGTGTGATCATGGAGTTTTGATCATGTTGAACCTCAGTCGTCCGATTAGATCTTGATCATCATCAAATCTTGATAATCAGATCATCTTCATCATCTGATCAGAACTGAGCTGTCTGCTTGATCTTCATCTTGATCACCTTTTGATCTGTTGATCTTGGCCATTGGATTTGCATTGATCATCATCACCATCATCATCATCATCAGATCTGGATCTCGACCGTCGGATCTCTTTTGATCATCGCGATCGTGATCATCATCTTGATCTTCAATCTCAGCCGTCCGATCTCTTTTGATCATCGCAATCGTGATCATCATCTTGATCTTCGATCTCAGCCGTTCGATCACCCGATCTTGATCCTCATCAAGATCCATGCCCGATCGTGATCATCGTGATCATTTGCACGTCGCCGTGTTGCTGGGATTCTGATCTCGTTATTCTTTGCATATTCGGATTAATCTAACATCATCCTAAAGGTAAGTCATCTCACTCTCAAATTATATTGAATCGTATTCGAGATTGTTTATTGAATTCCGCAAGTTGATCCAAATTGAATATCGTATATTGTTTATTGTTGTTCATCGTTGAGATACTACGGATTTATACGAGTGAATCCAAGTAGTAGTCTTGACTTCATGCCGTTTTTTGCCTCCAATGTATAGAGATCTTGCATGCATTCATGTAGTTAATTTTTGAATATATGAATAGGAATTATTATTGTATTTCATGTCATGACATTACACAATTATTGTAGATTGTATGCTGGTATTGATTGTGTATATGATTGATGTTAGTGTGTTAGTTAATTGTGATTAGTAAGATTATGGACATTATACATCTTAATACCATGTTCACTTAGATGTAACTTGCTTTGATTTATAATTTTTAACCCCTAACTCATCGTTCATAATGTTTTAATCTTTTGGTCCATGAAGAACATGTTGAAACCCTGAAATTTACTACCAACCTGAATATTACCATGTTGTTTCGACCTAAATTATGTCACCAAAATCAATAACTTTCTGAATATGAAATTTAGTCCCAAGTTTCTAGTTTCCAGAACATCCGAAATTTTTGAATTCCGACTTATATTGCATGAGTTATGATCGTTTTACTGCTGCTGCACTGTATTTTTAGATTTATGCACATACCATGTTAAACTGATGAATTAGGTGAACTAATGATCAAATATTACCATGATAATTTCCAGATTGATAGCTAACATACTTAGGGTAATGAAAATTATTTTTCTATTTTTTAAAATGAATATTTACTGCTTTTACAACTGAAACTAGTTAATATCGATAACTAGCCAGAAACAGTAACCTGTAAAGAACACTGAAATTCACCTAGCTACTGTTGTCGGAATTTGGACTTTAAATATGCGTTGGAACCGAACAAGAGTCTAGTTTCTATACCTTCTGACGGATCCATATTTTCTATCCTGTAGCAGCGGGAATTCTGGTTTTGGTACAACAACCTACTGCCGTCCAGAATTGGGTTTCTATGTTTAATAATATGTAATTGAATATATAAAGTTGTATTTGGTGCATTTGATTATATAGAGTACATTGCATGATCTTAGGGTTGTGTTGTCATCATTCTAGTATCCCTTATTAATTGCATTATCGTTTTCCATTGATATTTCTGTCCCTATTGTTCCCTATTAGTATTGCATGTTAATTGAATAAAGAATGTTAATCAAGCCGGGGTTAAGGATTGACTAGGGTAGTTGATAATATAGTGACTGTACTCAGGAATGTGGGCCTTGTTCCCAAGAAATCCTTATCGTCATTGTGCAAGAAATTACAAATGACTAGTGTTATCGTCATTGTGCAAGAAATGTAAATGGCTAGTGTTATCGTTATTGTATAAGAAATTGCTCAATAGCTAGTGTTATATTGTACCGAGTACATGACCTATAGAATCTACCACCTTAGTCTAAATGAAATTGATTGTATGCATCGAACTTATAGTATGGGATGCAGTAGTACGTGCATTAGTTAGGATTAAAATGAATAATAGACTTAAGACCTCATCGCATTGTCATTGCATTTTGTCATCGTTATCGAACAATGTTATCGTTATTGCTTACCGTTATTGCTATTGTTTATTTTTATGGTTATAAATCATCGTTATTTCACATTGTACTATTATCTCTTTGTCACTGTTCAATATTATTGATTTCATAGTTCATTGAATTCATCGTTATGTCATTATTGGCATTGTCTTTGTTTCTCTACTTTCTGTCCACAACTTGCTTTAAGGACATATTTTCCTCTCTTCTAGATGAAAAGCTTACAGGTAATCAAGGAGATCTTCCTGATGGACTAGGAGAGCAACAATGGTGAAAGAATTGTTTTGCTGCGCCGCTTAAATAATTATTGTTTCTTTTTTGAGAACTTTAAAAATTGAACATGTTGTTAATTCTTTTATTTTTGGGCTTTTGACCCGAATATTATTATTATTGATTCCAGATGTTGGATTGATATTTTTTTGGTTAATTTATGCTTAAATTCCAAGTATTGTTATTCATGTGATTACTTCTTTTTTGCATGCGTGGTTATTTTTACTTCCTGTTTTATATTGTTGAGTTGAATCGATGACAGCCTATGAATGATGCAAGTCATTCGCTAGGCCATGTCACGTACTTGCATTCCGTATTTTTTGAAAGCGGGGCATGACAAATTTTTCAGTGGTATCAGAGCTAGGTTTGACTCTAACTAGTTGGGGGTTGGACGCTGATTAGTTTGGGTTTAACCGGTTTGACTCAACAATATGTACAACACGTGAATCACATGAATAATTGATAACCAACAATCTGGATACTCCTCTTATTTGATTCCTCTTTGATCCCTTCATATTCAGTTCCTTCATTTCTTAGTTGTTTCGTCCCTTCCATTCATTCACATTCATTGATTCCTTACTGGATATAATTTTATTCTTTTGTGCTCATATTCTTTTGATTCTGGAGTTATCCATTCTTTTCTTCCTGCTTGGTTTGTCAATCGGTATCGCTAGGTCTTCAACGACATGTTAGAGACTTGGATCATCACCAGGAGAGGAAGTGTCATCTTTTTCTCCAAGATGTGCATGCAGAGTCCCCGGATCTCAGGAAGTGTTCGGAATCTGAAGTTTCCAGGAGTTCGAACTTCATGTTAGAGATATGCCGGTTGGATGTGTCATAGATATGGTGAGCCATGAGGTAGATTGCTGGAGTTAATGGACACGGATGATGGAATCTATCTGACCGGAGCAGCGCAGCAGAAGCGTGGTGGGCTCATAACCCACAGGTCCCAGGAATCTCTTGTTTCTTCTTCCCTGCATTGTTGCTTCCCTCTGTTCCTTGTATTCATCTTTATCTGTTGATTCCTTGATTGGTTCGATTATTTCCTGTCCTTTCTCTCTATGATTCCAGTTCTACCTACTCCCTATCTTGCTTTATTATCTTGTATTGTTTCTTTCCTTTTGATACTATTTATTTTCTTTCATGCATTCCATTTGACATCATTGTTATCCATTTCCCTTCTTATTATGGTGTTGCCACCGTTTTATCTTTTCCCTTGAATCCCTTATTTTGTTACCCCCATAAGTTTGCTTTGCCTTGTCTTATGTACCGCCTAAGCAAATTTCGAGAATGAAATTTTGTTGTAAGGTGGGTAGGATTTGTAATCCCTGTTTTCCGTTTTCTGTATTTTGGGTGTATCTTCTTTTCCATGTATTAACTGGGTTTGGGTTCTTATCAAATTTTTCGTTTTCTTAAATTCATTTTATTTCAAAAATATTTTGTATCTCTTGTTAAAATCCGTTCTTTTTAGCAATTGTATTTACTTTTATTTTCAAATGATTCTTATATTATAATACAAATCTTATTATTGCTATTATTATTATTATTAAATTTGAATGTTTATTAAAAATCCATTTCTATGTACTAAATGTATTTGTAGTTATTTCAAATTAATTCTATATTGTAATGCAAATTACATTTTATTATAAATGTTATTATTTTATTGGTTATTTTATTTTTCCTATTGGATTTTATAACTCCAAACCCTATATGCTTTTGGATCTATTTGTAAACCCTATTCTATATACCCAAACCCAATAACCCCTTCAGCCCCCTAACCCTAATAACCCTAACCCATTATATATAAATACACCTCAACCCTATTTTACCCTAATTCATCTAAACCCCAGCCGCCTAATAACTCTTTAATGTTCCATCACCTCTCCCACCTGCAACATCCCCCTCTCCCTGTCACGAACCCCCTGGTCAGCGCCCGACGCTCCTCCCCTGTGCCGTCATCCTCCCGACGCTGCAGTAGCGCAGCTTCTCTACATTGCTACCCTCGACGCCAGACACAGCCACCACAGCAGAGCCATGATAGCATCCCCACAGCAGCAGCAGCAGCATCGGTGGCATCTTCACACTGCCGTCGCCCCTGGCCACCGTCACCTTCCACAGCAGTGCCCACATTTCCCCCCTTGGGCTATTCTTCTTGATGGGTTGCTGTGTGATCATGGAGTTTTGATCATGTTGAACCTCAACCGTCTGATTGGATCTTGATCATCATCAAGATCGTGATAATCAAATCATCTTCATCATCTAATTAGATCTGAGCCGTCCGCTTGATCTTCATCTTGATCACTTCTTGATCTGTTGATCTTGGCCATTGGATTTTCATTGATCATCATCACCATCATCATCATCATCATCATCATCAGATCTTGATCTCGACCATCGGATCTTTTTTGATCATCGCAATTGTGATCATCATCTTGATCTTTGATCTCATCCATCCGATCACCCAATCTTGATCCTTATCAAGATCCGTGCTCGATCGTGATCATCGTGATCGTTTGCTCGTCGTCGGGTCGTAAGGATTCCGATCCCGTTATTCTTCGCGTATTCGGATTAATCTAACATCATCCTAAAGGAAAGTCATCTCAATCTCGAATTATATTGAATCGTATTCGAGATTGTTTATTGAATTCTGCAAGTAGATCCAAATTGAATATCTTATATTGTTTATTATTGTTCATCATTGGGATACTACGGATTTATATGAGCGAATCCAAGTAGTAGTCTTGACTTTGTGCCGTCTTTTGCCTCCAATGTATAAAAATCTTGAATGCATTCATGTAGTTAATTATTGAATATAGGAATATGAATTATTATTGAATTTCATATCATGACATTACACACCTATTGTAGATTGTATGCTGGTATTGATTGTGTATATGATTGATGTTAGTGTGTTAGTTAATTGTGATTAGTAAAATTATGGACATTATACATCTTAATACCATGTTCACGTAGATGTAACTTGCTATAATTTATAATTGTTAACCTAACTCATCGTTCATAACATTTTAATCTTTTTGTCCATGAAGAACATGTTGAAACCCTGAAATTTACTTCCAACCTGAACATTGCCATGCTGTTTCGACCTAGATAATGTCAGCAAAATCAATAACTTTCTGAATATGAAATTTAGCCCCATGTTTCTAGTTTCCAGAACATCCAGAATTTTTGAATTCCGACTTATATTGCATGAGTTATGACCTTTTTACTGCTGATGCGCTGTATTTTCAGATTTATGCACATACCATGTTAAACTGATGAATTAGGTGAACTAATGATCAAATATTACCATGATAATTTCCAGATTAGTAGATAACATGCTTAGGGTAATGAAAATTATTTTTGCTGATTTTTAAAATGAATATTTACTGCTTTTAAAAATGAAACTAGTTAATATTGATAACCAGCCAGAAACAGTAACCTGTAAAGAACACTGAAATTCACCTAGCTACTTTTGTCGGAATTTGGACTTTAAATATGCATTGGAACCGGGTAGGAGTCTAGTTTCTAGACCTTCTGATGGATTCACATTTTCTATCCTGTAGCAACGGGGATTCTAATTTTGGTACGGCAAGTTACTGCTGTCCAGAATTGGGTTTCTTTGTTTAATAATATGTAATTGAATCTATAATGTTGTATTTGGTGCATTTGATTGTATAGAGTACATTGCATGATCTTAGGGTTGTGTTGTCATCATTCTTGTGTTCCTTATTAATCGCATTATCGTTTTCCATTGATATTTCTGTCCCTATTGTTTCCTATTAGTGTTGCATGTTAATTGAATAAAGAATGTTAATCAAGCCGGGGTTAAGGGTTGACTAGGGTAGTTGATAATATAGTAAATGTACTCAGAAATGTGGGCCTCTTTCCCAAAATATCATTACCGTCATTGTGCAAGATATTACAAATGGCCAGTGTTATCGTCATTGTGCAAGAAATTACAAATGGGCAGTGTTATCGTCATTTTGCAAGAAATGTAAATGGCCAGTGTTATCGTTATTGTGCAAGAAACTGCACAATAGCCAGCGTTATATTGTGCCGAGTACATGACCTATAGAATCTACCACCTTAGTCTAAACGAAATTGATTGTATGCATCGAACCTATAGTATGAGATGCAGTAGTACGGGCATTAGTTTGGATTAAATGAATAATAGACTTAAGACCTCATCGCATTGTCATTGCATTTTGTCATCGTTATCGAACAATGTTATCGTTATTGCTTGCCGTTATTGTTATTTTTTATTGTTATGGTTATAAATCATCGTTATTGTACATTGTACTATTATCGCTTTGTCACTGTTCAATACTATTGATTTCATCATTCATTGAATTCATCGTTAGACTGTTATTGTCATTGTTTCTCTATTTCTCTACTTGCTGTCCACGACTTGCTCTAAGGAAATATTTTCCTTTCTTCTAGATGAACAGCTTACAGGTAATCAAGGAGATTTGCCTGATGGACTAGGAGAGCAATAATGGTGAAAGAATTATTTTGCTACGCCGCTTAAATAATTATTGTTTTTTTTAGAACTTTAAAAATTGAACAATGTTGTTAATTCTTGCATTTGTGGATTTTTGACCCGAATATTGTTATTGTTGATTCCAGATGTTGGATTGATATATTGTTGGTTAATTTATACTTAAATTCCAAGTATTGTTATTCATGTGATTACTTTTTTTTTGCATGCGTGGTTGTTTTTACTTCCTGTTTTATATTGTTGAGTTGAGTCAATGACAGCCTATGAACTTTAAAAATTGAACAATGTTGTTAATTCTTGTATTTGTGGACTTTTGACCCGAATATTGTTATTGTTGATTCCAGATGTTGGATTGATATATTCTTGGTTAATTCATGCTTAAATTCCAAGTATTGTTATTCATGTGATTACTTTTTTTTTGCATGCGTGGTTGTTTTTACTTCCTGTTTTATATTGTTGAGTTGAGTCAATGACAGCCTATGAATGATGCAAGTCATTCGCTAGGCCATGTCACGTACTTGCATTCCATATTTTTGGAAAACGGGGCGTGACACTCTAGGTTGTGATGATTATACTTAAACCTAAGGACGGCACTAGGAAAAGATGTGATGAAACTTGGGCAAACGTAAGTGGGGCGCTTCTATATAGTTTGACGGTGGATATCTGGACTATAGACCTAGTCAGACGGTGGATTCCTGGATTGTGGTTTCTTGCGGGGTGAGACGAGCCTCAATTAAAACCGGGACTATGATTGATCTGACGGTGGATTCCAGGATCATGAATAGTCGGGCGGATGGGAGGAAGATCACCAATATATATGTATATACCGGGACTAGAGCGGCACTTGCAGGATGCTCGCACGACGAGAATTCTGTATAGTCTGACGGTGGATTCTAGGAATGGAATCCGTACTCATGGAATGTCTAAACCTTGCTTTTGTTATCGTAATGGAATTCTCATGACGAGGTATTGAACCCTATTGTTGCCGCTGAATCTGGTGTAAGGGCAATAGATGAGATTTGTAGGTTCGTGAGGAACTCACACAGGTTGACCCCTTCTCTTGCCTTGCTAATTTGTTGACTCCTTGGTGCTCCCTTGAAACCTGCACAAACATTCGAGACATCGGGATGGATCGTGGCGACGAACCCTCCGACGCTTAAGTCAATACACAGAAAAAGTGAAGGGAAAAGAGCTCAAGTGTGCAAAGAGTGATCACCTTTAATAGTAGGAGGTTGAGGGGTTTTTATAGTTGCCATGGAGATCCTTTTCAGGATAAGGGTAAATCTTTACTTTCCGGTGTGGCTGGTTGGGGTTGGTTACAACCATCCCCTTAAGATAGGCATAAAGTAGGATTTGCTCCTATCCTATTTGACTGGTCCCTAATGGGTTAGGACCCATTAGCGGGTCTAAGGGAAGAGGCCTGGTACTCGATTCAGACCCATCTGCAGATGAAATTACCATCCTGCCCCTGCGACTTCAAGATTCGTGCCCACTTTGAACGGTTCTGATTTAACCTCATTTTTAGCCATATCACGAGCCCCCCACTCCTAAAGACTGTGTGTTACAGCCTTGCGGGAGTAGTTTTGTTGTTTTAATGGCGTATAGGGCTTTATCGAAGTTCTCAACGGGTGTTCGAATCTTGTTTAAGGGGTGATGTTGCATTTTTTGAGCTGGCAGCGTGCCCAAGTTTGCTTTCGGGCTCTTCTGGATTTTTTGGTGATTTTTCCTAATTCTATATTATTTATTCAGACCATTTATTCAATTTTACCAAGCGATGATCGGGAGCAATAATCAAACATTCTAGCCCATATTTATTTATCCAGAGGTCCAAAAATGTTCCTCTGAATTTATAGATATTTTTTAGAATTTTAAACTAATTTCCCGTATTTTAAATCATTTTTTTTGCAATTTTTTGAATAAATAATTCAAATTATTAAATAAAATTTGATTTTTAATTACCCAATTATGACATGGCACAATCTGAGCCACTCATCAACTTCGGGTGCGAATTTCGGGAAGATCCAATTGCTATGGTTGCATGAAAGCTGATTTCCCCTATTCGGGGGTGGTCGGTGGCAAGAAACCTCAGCAATGTTGCCGATCCCCGCCAATCACCTCAGGGAGCTGATGTGTGTCAGGAAGGAGGCCGAAGTTGAGGGAGGTTCGGAGTCCCTTGCCGAGGTCCAGAGGTGCTTCGAAGTGGCGACACGTGTCAAAAGAGGTTCGGCGAGGCTTGCCAAAGTCCGAACGAGCCATTTTCCACATGTTTGAGCATCGGTGGCAAGAATGCTCGGTGAAGTGTGCCGAAGTCCAAGTGAGATTTTTTCTCACATTTCAGTGTCACTGCCAAGAACGCTCGGCGAAGCGTGCCGAAGTCCAAGTGAGATTCTTTCTCACGTTTGAGCGTCAGTGCCAAGAACGCTCAGCGAGATGTGCCAAAGTCCAAGTGAGATTTTTTCTCACATTTGAGCGTCGGTGACAAGAATGATCGGCAAGGTGTACCGAAATCCAAGTGAGATTTTTTCTCACGTTTGATTGTCGGTGCCAAGAACGCTCGGCGAGGCGTGCCGAAGTCCAAGTGAGATTTTTTCTCACGTTTGAGCGTCGGTGCCAAGAACGCTCGGCGAAGCATGCCGAAATCCAATTGAGACTTTTTCTCACGTTTGACCGTCAGCGCTAAGAACGCTCGGCGAGGTGTGCCTAAGTCCAAGTAAGATTTTTTCTCATGTTTAAGCGTCGGTGCCAAGAACGCTCGGCGAAGCGTGCCAAAGTTCAAGTGAGAATTTTTCTCACGTTTGAGCGTCGGTGCCAAGAACGCTCGGCGAGGTGTGCCGAAGTCCAAGTGAGATTTTTTCTTACGTTTGAGCGTCGGTGCCAAGAACGCTCGGCGAGGTGTGCTAAAGTCCAAGTGAGATTTTTTCTCACGTTTGACCGTCGGTGCCAAGAACGCTCAGCGAGGTGTGCCGAAGTCCAAGTGAGATTTTTTCTTACGTTTGATCGTCGGTGCCAAGAACGCTCGGCGAGGTGTGCCGAAGTTCAAGTGATATTTTCTCTTACGTTTGATCGTCGGTGCCAAGAATGCTCGGCGAAGCGTGCCGAAGTCCAAGTGAGATTTTTTCTCACGTTTGAGAGTTGGTGCCAAGAACGCTCGGCGAGGTGTGCCGAAGTCCAAGTGAGATTTTTTCTCATGTTTCAGCGTCAGTGCCAAGAACGCTCGGCGAGGTGTGCCAAAGTCCAAGTGAGATTTTTTCTCACTTTTGAGCGTTGGTGCTAAGAACGCTCGGCGAGGTATGCCGAAGTCCAAGTGAGATTTTTTCTCACGTTTGAGCGTCGGTGCCAAGAACACTCGGCGAGGTGTGCCGAAGTCCAAGTGAGGTTTTTTCTCACGTTTGAGCGTCAGTGCCAAGAACGCTCGGGGAGGTGTGCCGAAGTCCAAGTGAGATTTTTTATCACGTTTGAGCATCGATGCCATGAACGCTTGGCAAAGCGTGCCGTAGTCCAAGTGAGATTTTTTCTTACATTTGAGCGTCAGTGCCAAGAACGCTTGGTGAGGTGTGCCGAAGTCCAAGTGAGAATTTTTCTCACGTTTCAGCGTCGGTGCCAAGAATGCTTGGCGAGGAGTGCCGAAGTCCAAGCGAGACTTTTTTCTCATGTTTGAGCATCGGTGCCAAGAACGCTCGGCGAGGTGTGCCGAAGTCCAAGTGAGATTTTTTCTCACGTTTGAGCGTCGGTGCCAAGAACGCTCGGCGAGGTGTGCCGAAGTCCAAGTGAGACTTTTTCTCACGTTTGAGCGTCGGTGTCAAGAACGCTCGGCGAGGTGTGCCGAAGTCCAAGTGAGATTTTTTCTCACGTTTGATCGTCTGTGCCAAGAATGCTCGGCGAGGTTTGCCGAAGTCCAAGTGATATTTTTTCTCACATTTGAGCGTCGGTGCCAAGAACGCTCGGTGAAGAGTGCCGAAGTCCAAGTGAGATTTTTTCTCATGTATGAGCATCGGTGCCAAGAACGCTCTGCGAGGTGTGCCGAAGTCCAAATGAGATTTTTTCTCACGTTTGATCGTCGGTTCCAAGAACGCTCGGCTAGGTGTGCCGAAGTCCAAGTGTGATTTTTTCTAACATTTCAGCATCGGTGCTAAGAACGCTCGGCAGGGTGTGCCGATGTCCAAGTGAGATTTTTTCTCGCGTTTGATCGTCGGTGCCAAGAATGCTCGGCAAAGCGTGCCGAAGTCCAAGTGAGATTTTTTCTCACATTTGAGCGTCGGTGCCGTTTGACCGGTTGGCTTTTGACCATTTGACCATTGGCCATTAATGAGGCGGTAAAACTCCTTTGTCGTTTTGTAGTAAATGGGTCTGACTATTGGGTTTTTGGAGCCCATTATCCTCGTTTTGTGTGCCACCTCTATAAGACTTCATCCCCCCCTCATTTGTTCACTTCTCAGATTTTACTCAGGCGACTGTTTGTTTACTAACTAGAGCTTCCAGCGACGACTGACCGTTTTCCGGTGATCTTTCCGACCGCAGCTGTCACTTCAAGGTAACTTAACACTTAGTTTATTTTTTAGCAAATGTCTACCCTCCCCCCACGTTCAAAGCCCTCCCCTTCTGCTGCCGACAAACTTTCTCCGAGCCAGGCTCCTCTCGTCAATAGGGGCAAAGGAGCTGAAGCTCCTGCTTTGGTGGTAGTGGAGAGTATAGTGGAGAACCCGAATAGAATGGGGGAGTTCGGGAGACTGCCGGGCATTTTGACTGGGATACACAGGGTTCGGGAACTTTCGGAGGAACATGCCGAACGGATCGTATACGGAAGGGGGCAGAGTTTTGAGGAGAACACCACGAGGGAGACTTCGGAAGTCGACGACACCATCTCGATGATCAACGAGGCGGACTTGGTGGCAATTCGGGAATGTTTTCAGATCCCTGAAGAGTTCGAGCTGATGCTGCCAGGTCCCGGGGTGAGGGCTAATTTGCCAATGCCGGTGAATATGTGCTTCTGGCCGTTCGATGCCTTCATTGCCGGAGCGCGCCTGGCACTCCACCCCTTTGCCGTCCAAGTCTTGTGGTGGTTCGGTGTCAGCCCCATCCAGCTCATGCCGACTGGGTGGAAGCTTATCAACGGATTCGTCCTCCATTACCAGGCGACCGAGATCGAGCCGGACCTGAGGGTACTTCGGATGCTGTACCGGCTCCATTAGCAGCACAAGTCGGAGTTCAGGTACTATTTGGCCCCGAGGCATGGTGCTCGGCTCGTTAGCTGCCCTGACTCAATAAAAATTGGCAAGATAAATACTTCATCATTCGGAGTCGCGAGCCTTGGTGTATCCCCTCGGATTGGGTTGAGGAAGTGACGAAGAGGGTGAGAGAGCTTCCGATGCTCTACCCGAACGAAGAAGAAATGGTCCAGGTTCTCCTCGACCGTCCGAAGTTCGATTGGAGGGACCTGACAGAGGAGGCGTTCTTCAGGGGGGGCTCAGCTGCATAGACCCTAGTATGCGATTTTCCTTTTTAGTTTTTCTTTCCTTATTCGGTTTTAACTTGCATTTTAACCATACTTTCTTCTGTCACAGAAACTATGGATTACGAAGCGGTGTTGGCTCAGAGGTCAGCGCTTGGTAGCAGGGCTGTGCAGAAGCGGAAGAGGGTTGCCACGAAGGTGACTTCCCCAAAGCCGAAGACAATCGCCAGCGCTGTCCAAGAGGCATCGGCTTTGGCAACGGTGACCCCGATGGTGGCGATTGCGGCAACTTCGGTATCGGCCGAGGCAGGCGAGTTCCCGATGGCGCCCGCTCTAGGGATGGAGGTGGCTCCGCTGACGGCTGAGGCCTAAGTGTTCCTGACCGAGGAGCACAAGAAAATTTTCGTTCCTGACTGGCAGTTCCGAAAGTTGGATGGATTCCTCGGCAACTCGACGTCAAGTATGCAGGCCGACAAACATCTGGCGATGCCGAAGGACCGTGCTGCCATGGACGCGGCGGCGTGGGAGACGATGCCCTCGAGATCGCCCGAGCAGCAGTGTCAGTGAGTATCTTGGTTTCTCTTGTTGGTTGAATTACTTGTGTATTTCTGTCTGGTTTTCTTGCTAACTTGTTTTCTATCTGCAGATAACCTGTCACTTCGGTCATCTTATAGAGAAGATCACCGAACTTAGGAAGGACCTGAAGAAAGAGGTCGATAGGGCTCGGGTCGAGAAAGCTCGGATCGCGAACGAGCTTGATAAGCTGATGGTCGAGGTAGACGGGAAGACGACAAGGTTGGAGTACCTCGACGGCCTTGTGAAGAAGCTCGAAGCTGATCTGCTCCGGCAGAAGGAGGCAGCGGCGAAGCAGTAGGCAGAAGCCATCGAAGCTGCCAAGATAGCGGCTGCGAAGGAGGCTGAAGCCGCAACCATGGAGAAGGCCCAAGAGTTCCTTGCGGTCAACATGGCCAAGGCCTATGCTCCCGCCATCGAGCAAGTGACCGAATGCTTCCCTGAGGTCGACTGCTCCGGGTGGCACCTCTTCCCTGACCACGTCGAGGGCTTCGACGAAGAGTCAGACGAGGATGAAGGTGGGGATGAGGATGCGGATGCTGGGTCGAAGTAATCGGCGACGGTCATGACTCCAAGGTTACCCCCTTGCGATCGTCACTCCTCCGGAGGAGTCCGACCCCGCAGCTGCGAGCCGCCACGGCAAAGAGGTCGTGCCTTGATTTTAGTTTTCTCTGTTTCTCCTTTTTTTTTTATCAGCGATGTATCGCCTAATTGCGGACTGGCCACCGCTCTTTTGAATGAATGAACTTTTGAAATTTGACTAAGTGTCCTTGTCGCTTTTGCTTCAAAATTGAGCTAAGTGTTCACCAAATTTTCAAAATTTGACTAAGTGTTCACGTCGCCTTGCCTTGAGGTTTTGGCTAAGTGTTCACAAAATTTTCGAAATTTGGCTAAGTGTTCACATCACCTTGCCTTGAAGTTTTGGCTAAGTGTTCACCACGGTTTCACTTTGAAATTTTCAGATCGTCGAAGTGACGCAGCTCGCCGAAGTGACTCGTCCCGAGGATGGCCTAGGGGTGATGAAGTTGTACCTCGCTAGGAGCCGAGAGCGGCTTCACGAAGTCAAGTGGGGGCTTTGCAGAGCAGAACGTGAGCAGAATCATCTGCAACTAGTCTTAGGCCGTCGAGACCTCGAGATCCGGTGGCTAGAAGAGAGGCTTAGGGAGATGACCCCTAAAGGCGATGATTATGGTTCGTCGATAGCTGCTAACCTTGGCCTGAGGCTTAGGCGACTCTGTCATTCTCTGACTAAGATGACGGCGGAGAGAGATGAACTGGTAGCGGAGAGAGACGAACTGACAGCAGCGAGGAACAAGCTTACGACGGAGAAAGATAAGCTGACAACAGTGATGGACAAGCTGACGGCGGAGAGAGATGAGCTGAAGAGGGTGAATGTCGACAAGAGCATTGAGGTTACTCATCTTTGTCGGATTATCATCGACAGGTCTGGTGGTGCGGGCTCGGCACGGCTACCTCGCTTGAAGATAACTATGAAGGACGACTTACTAAAGGAACAAATTGTTGAACTTGAGGCGAAGGTTACTCGTCTTAAGCCCCAACCTAAGCGGATCAACGTTAGAACCACTTCGTGCACGCGGGAAGAGAGCGATAGAGGAATTTCTTTTTACGAGCTCGCAACTCGCTTGCCCGTTACCCATCGGAGCCCGGGTGACGCACAAAGTGGGGTGGCTGCTTTGTCGAGCAGAGCGTCTGTTGGGGCTACCGTTAGAAGCAGTGCAGAAGATACATCTCAGCTTGCCGGCCTGGAGACGAGTGCTGTGGTGAGACGTTGGCAGTACAGCATTCGTCTCCCCCGGGTGTCTCTAAACCGAAGTATTCTCGCTCCTAGGAGGCGTTGAAGTAGTTTTTTGTAGTCTTGTACTTTTTGTTTCTCAAGTTTTGTACCTCGTCGTAAGGATGAGTAGTTGGTCTTGTAATTAGACTTGTTCCTCAAACTTCAATGTAATAATACTTATTTTGTGAACTTACGTGTTTTTCTGGCATTTGTAGTTGTCAACAGCTGTCGGAGCAATGGTGATTCGCTCTTTACTTACTTTGGATGCAAGTACTCGAAGCGGGGTCGAATCAAGTGTTGGACTCCAACCTCGTCGTTCTAAGAGAGTGTCAATGGTTTTGGAAGCAATTCCGAATGGTGAACCACTTCTTACTCGTTTAAGAGCGAGTAATTCGAAGCGGAATCGAGCCAAGTGTTGGACTCCGAACTTGTCGTTTTAAGAGATTGTCAACGGTTGTGGGAGCAATTCCGAATGGCGAACCACTTCTTACTCATTTGAGAGCGAGTAATTTGAAGCGGAATTGAGCCAAGTGTTGGACTCCGAACTCGTTGTTTTAAGAGTGTCAATGGTTGTGGGAGCAATTCTGAATGGCGAACCACTTTTTACTCATTTAAGAGCGAGTAATTTGAAGCGGAATTGAGCCAAGTGTTGGACTCTGAACTCGTTGTTTTAAGAGAGTGTCAACGGTCGTGGGAGCAGTTCCGAATGGTGAGCCACTTCTTACTCGTTTAAGAACGAGTAATTTGAAGCGGAATCGAGCCAAGTGTTGGACTCCGAACTCGTCGTTTAAATTTTTGTTGCAAGTAGAGTTAGACTACCCCAAAAATAGAAAATTTGCTAGGTCAAGTTAGGTTACTCAAGAGATAGGGAAGTTGTGAGGAGAAATTTCACTTTATTGAAAACAACCGGGCGACCGCTTCTAAGTTTCAGACGACCTTTACATTTTGATTAAAAAGAAGCTACAAGTAAGGTTTTTGCAATCCTGGGGAAGTTGCTTGGAGCGTTGTTTAGACACCCTCTCGGTACTTCATCAGGTGCTCGGTGTTCCAAGTCCTTGGCATCTTCCTGCCCTCCAGATCTTCGAGTTGATATGTTCCCGGACGTATAACTCTGGAGACCTTATATGGTCCTTCCCAATTGGTTACCAGCTTACCTCTTTTGCTTAGATCGGAAATTGACAACCTTCTCAGCACTAAGTTCCCTTCCTTTAGGTTGGTGGGTTGTACCCTCTTGTTGTAAGCTTGAGTGATCCTACGACGGTAGGTCTCATGGCAGATTGCGGCTCTTTCACAGATCTCGTCAATAAGGTCTAGGCAGTTGCGAAGCTGGTTCGCGTTTTGTGCCTCGTTGTAAGCTATGAGTCGAGGTGAAGGCAGATCCACTTCCAAATGGATAAGAGCTTCTGATCCGTATGTGAGGTTGAAAGGGAACTCTCCCGTCGGAGTTCTTTTGGTGGTGCGATAGCTCCAAAGCACATTGGGGAGTTGTTCGACCCATAGCCCTTTGGTGGACTTGTCGAGCCTCTTCTTCAATCCTGAGAGGATTTTTTGGTTCGTGTTCTCCGCTTGGTCATTGGACTGGGGGTGTGCCACTGAAGAGAACCGCTGTTGAATCCCGAGGTCGGTGCAAAAGTCATGGAAGGCAGCTCCTGTAAATTAGGTCCCGTTGTCGGTTACGAGAATGCGAGGTACCCCGAACCGATAGACAATGTTCTTCCAAAAGAACTTCTGCACCTTGTTCTCGGTGATCGTTGAGAAAGGTTCGGCCTTTATCCACTTGGAGAAGTAGTCTACTGCTACCACCAAGAACTTCAGCTGGTCTGGTGCCGGAGGGAAAGGTCCGAGCAAATCCATCCCCTACATTGCGAATGGGATTGGACTTGCCAAGGAGGCAAGTTGTGCTTGGGGCAGGTGACGGATTGGGGCAAACTTCTGACAGGAGTCACACTAGCGTACGTACTCCTTGGAATCACTTAGTTTTGTAGGCCAGAAGTACCCGTAGTTCAAAAGCTTCCAGGCAAGGGATCTTGCTCCCAAGTGCGCACCACATAGACCATCATGGGCTTCCCTTAGGGCGTAAAGCGCTTCTTCAGGGGAGAGGCATCTCAGATAAGGCCAACCATCGACCTAGGTGTAGGAGCGTTTGTACATGATCCCGTCCACGAGTGTGTACCGCTCTACTCGTGTCATGATCCTCCTTGCTTCTTTTGGATCTTCAGGGAGGACTCCGTCTCGGAGATACTCGAGGAAGGGCTTCATCTAGTTTTCCCCATCCATTGGCACCGAACCATCTTCGTCGATGCTTGGTTTGAGAAGGACTTCTATTAGGGCGGTCCGTTCTAGACCTTGGAGAGACGAGGAGGCGAACTTAGAGAGAGCATCTGCTTGCGCATTTTCCTCTCGAGGAATCCGCTGGAGTTGAACATCTCTGAATAGAGCTAGAAGCTCCCTCACCTTTGCCAAGTACCTAGCCCATTCGGTCGTCTCTCGCCTCGTACTCCCTGGACACCTGATTGACCACCAACTGGGAGTCGCTGAAGACCCTTACGTGCTTGGCCCCCGCCTTGCGAGCTAAGCAGAGCCCCGCTATGAGGGCTTCATATTCTGCCTCATTGTTTGACGCCGAAAAGTTTAGGCGGAGGGAATACTGGAGGACAAAGGCGTCGGGGCCAGTTAGGATGATGCCAGCCCTGCTTCCATTGGCGCAGGAGGACCCGTCCACATAGACGGTCCAGACGAAGGGGTCGGCAGGCGACTCACATGAGTCGGGGATGGTGTTCTCCATGATGAACTCGACCAGAGCTTGGGCTTTTATTGCCGTCCTGGGCTGGTAGCTGATGTCATGCTGACTCAGCTCGATGGACCACTTCATGAGCTGCCTGGAAGTCTCAGGCTTGTGGAGAACATGTTTCAACGGCTGGTCAGTAAGGACGACCACCGAATGGGATTAGAAGTAGGGGCAGAGCTTTCGGGCTTCCATGACCAGGGTGAGAGCCATCTTCTCCAGCTTCGAATAACGGAGTTCGGCATCGCGGAGCACCTCCCCAGGTGCTGGCTTGCTTAGGAGCGGGGGGTTGGCCAAATACTCTTTGAGCTTGTCAAAGGACTCCTGTTGCTACTTTCCCCACTCGAAGCCTTTAGCCCCCCTGAGGGCTTTGAAGAAGGGGAGGCACTTTTCCCCGGACTTGGAGAGGAATCGCCCGATCGTGGCGAGGCGCCCTGTGAGCCTCTGCACGTCTTTGACGTTGGAAGGGGGAGCCATTTTGAGAATGGCTTGGATCTTCTTGGGGTTGGCATCTATGACCCTCTGGCTGACCATAAATCTCAAAAATTTGCCCGATGAGACACCGAACGCACACTTGTTCGGGTTTAGCCTCATATTGTGCCTCCTGAGCACCTCGAAGGCTTCTTGAAGGTTGAGAGTGTGCTTTTGTCCTCAGGTGCTTTTGACCAGTATGTCGTCGACGTAGACCTCCATGTTTCGGCTAATCTGGTTTCGGAAAACCTTATTCACCAGGCACTGATAGGTAGCTCCCGTATTTTTCAAGCCTAAGGGCATATCACGGTAGCAATAGAGACCTTGGTCTGTCACGAACGAGGCCTTCGGGATGTCTGGAGGGAACATCCTGATTTGGTTGTACCCTGAGAAGGAGTCCATAAAACTGAGGAACTCGTGCCCGGAAGTCGCATCGATCAGGGCATCGATGCTGGGAAGAGAAAATGGGTCATTCGGGCACACCTTGTTGAGGTCGGTGAAGTCAATGCATATTCTCCAACTCCCATTGGCCTTTTTGACCATCACTACATTGGAGATCCACTCAGGGCAGTTTACCTCCTGAATAAAGTGGGCGTTGAGGAGTTTCTCGACCTCCGCCTTGATTGCCTGTTGCCACTCGGGGGCAAACTTCCGTCTCTTCTGTTGGAAAGGATTGACTCCAGGGGTAACGCTTAGACGGTGCATTGAAAGCTCCTTTAAGATCCCGGGCATGTCTACTGCAGTCCATGCGAAGAGGTCACGATTCTCCCATATGAACAGGGAGATATCTTGCTTTATGGAGGGGGAGAGAGATTTGCTGACACGGAACGTCTTAATGGTGTCTTCTTCGGAGAAGGCCACTTCCTCCAATTCGTCCATGGGCTCGGAGATAGTTTGGCTCCCTTCCTGAGGAAGTTCAAGTGCTTTCAAAGAGAGAACCGGACCTCCCATCGAGGTCATATAGCACTTCCGAGCCACTTCTTGGCTTCCCCTCACTTCTCCCACTTCTGAGGGGGTGGAGAACTTCATTTTCATGTGGTAGGCTGAAGGGATGGCTTGAAGCGCGACCAAACCTGGTCTACCCAGGATAACATTATAGGCGGCCTTGACGTCGACCACCATGAATTCCATTGGCTCCGTGCGAGTTGCCGGGGCCTTTCCATCCGTTATGTCGAGGGTTATAATTTCCTCGACCGTAATCGGGACCCCAGTGAACCCGTGGAGAGTATAGCCTGCAGGCTTAAGCCGGTCCCTTGACAATGGGAGGCCTTTGAAGGCCTCCAAGAAAAAGATGTTGACGAAGCTGCCGTTGTCTACCAACACCCGAAAAACTTCGAAGTTCGCTATTCGGAGATTGATGACGAGGGCGTCGCAGTTGTAATATCCCGGACGGATATTACCTTGTATAAATTATTATTTTATTATTATTATTTTATAATTCCAAAATTAAAATATTTTGGTGATTTTCACCCGGTTTGTTCATAAACATTATCTGTACACATATACCGGTCTGTGTACATCCGTAGTGTATCACATTGGCACCGTGATCTTCCAAATTGATAAAAAAATTTATTTTATTATTATTTCCGAAATTAAATTATTTTATACGGATTATGTGAAGATTTTTTCGGTATACACATATATACGTACATTTGCGTGTTGTAGCAAATTAGTACATTGTACCAATTATGTAGTGTGTATTTCTGGACAAAATACTTGTCTTTGTTATGACAAACCTATTAGATTATTACGGTTTTTATTTAAATGGTTAACCTAGGTTAAGTGTGCATGAGAGGATTAAGGAAACTCTTCTAGAAGCCTACACCCATACCTCCACCTCACCTCACACCATACCTCCACCTCATCCCTACCCCCCTACCAAGCATGGCCGGCCTCCACCTCTCCAAGGGGTTTCTTGCATTATGTGTGTGCAATTTTGCACTCCCCACCCTCTCCTTCATCATATAAATACCCCCCCTTTCATCACTTGTCTCACTTTTACAAAACAAAAGAAAAGAAGGAAAGGAAAAGAAAGAGGGAAAGGCTAATAGGAGAGTTTTCTTCTTGTAGGTTTTCCATAGAGTTTTCCTAGGAGCTAAGGGGAAGGAGAAGGATAGAAAGCAAGTTCTTCCATCAAGGTAAAATTTAGGTGGGGGTTTCTCCATTTCTTTGTTGTTTGAGTTTGTTGTTTTTGGTTTCTACTTCTCCTTATCTTCCTTGTTTGGTTTTCTTTTGTTCTTTTGGTGTGGTTGTTTTTGTGATGGTGTAGTTGTGTGTTGTTTCTTATTGTGTATGATGTATGGATAAAGAAATAACCACATAAAAAAGGAAAGAATGATAGAACCTTATGAAACACATAAAGATTGAATCTTTGTAGTAGTAATTGTTATTCTTGTTGTTGTTGTTGGACTAAATACATAAGCATATGGACTTTGTGTATACACCCATTTTGGGTTGTAGGACTTGATATTGGACTCATACATAAGCATATGGACCTTGTGTATACACCCATTTTTGGGTTGTAGAACATACAACTTGAACTTTTGGACTAAGAGTAAGCATATGAATGGTTGAACCAAGTTGAGGGTTCTTTACTTTATTTTATTTTTCTTATTTCCCTTTATTAATCTTATGTAAAAAGAACCCATTTGGGATGCTAATTCTAGTGTAGTATGAAAAAGAAACTAATCTAAGTTATTAGTTGTAGAATGTTAAAAAGATTACTTTTTATGTTGACTAAGTAGTAATAAATGTTTATGCTTAAGTATAAGTAAAATAGTAGTTATGCTTAAGTAAGTAAGTAGTAGATGCTTATGCTTAAGTATAAATAAGAGTAGTAGATGTTATGCTAAATTATAAGTAAAGGTTATGTTGAAGTAGTAATTGGACATTTTTGTTTAGAATTGTAGTAGTAACCCATGCTTCAATTATAGTAGATTCCATGTTTAAATAAGCATCCATTCTTAGATTGTTATAGGAATTATTATACCATGCTTAGATTGTTGTAGTAATTACAATCCATGCTTAGATTGTTGTAGTAATTATTATACTATGCTTAGATTGTTGTAGGAGTTATAATCCATGCTTAGATTGTTGTAGGAATTACAATCCATGCTTAGATTGTTGTAGGAATTACAATCCATGCTTAGATTGTTTTAGGAATTATTATACTATGCTTAGATTGTTGTAGGAGTTATAATCCATGCTTAGATTGTTGTAGGAATTACAATCCATGCTTAGATTGTTGTAGGAATTACAATCCATACTTAGGTTGTTGTAGGAAAATTATATACCATGTTAGATTAGTGTAAGATTGATACTCATGCTTCTACTATGCTTAGATCGTTGTAGGAAGTCCATGTTAGTGATATCTACCATGCTTGAGTTTATCCATGTTTAAAGTAGTAAGTAGATAATCATGCTTGAGTTGTAGTAGATCCCTTGCTAAAGTGTTATAGGAACTCATGCTATGTTGTAAATCATACCCACCTTGTTTTAGGATAAATTGTAGTATCCATGTGTAGGTGTGCTAATTATCCATGCTTAATTGTAGTAATTTTCTATGCTTAAGTTAAAGTAATCATCCATGCTTAGTTGTAGCAATTCTATGTTTATGTTTCATCCATGCTAGATTGTAATAGTAGATGTTCTACTAAGTTGTCTTCATGCTTAGATCGTTGTAGATCAACCTACCATGCTAAGATCATGTAGGATTAATGTTTAATCACCTACCATGCTTAGATTGTTATAGGAAAGCACAATCCATGCTTAGGTTGTTGTAGAAAAATTATATACCATGCTTAGATTTTGTAGGATTAATACTTATCTACCATGCTTAGGAATGTTGTAGGTTCATGCTAAGTATGCATCCATGCTTAGATTGTTGTAGGATTTATGTTAATTAATCTACCATGCTTAGGAATGTGTAGGATAGATGTTTCGATTACCTATCATGCCTAAGATTGTTGTAGGCATACTTAAATAGTATGTTATGCTTAAGATTGTTGTAGGTTCCTACCATGCTTAAGAATTGTTGTAGAATAATGTTTAAGTGGCATACCATGCTAAATTGTTAGTACTCATGGGTAAGTTGTAGCATTAACCATGCTTAAAGTAGTAGGAGATATCCATGCTAAAATCTAGTAGATTTCTACTTAAGTTGTATCCATGCTTGTAGTTGTAGTGTTAATATAGAACCTTCATGTTGTAGTTGTAGTGTTAACTATCACGTTATAGTTAAAGTGTTAGTAAAGAACTATCATGTTATAGTAGATTGCGTTGGTAAGAACTAGCATGTTGTAATTGCGGTGTTAGTGAAGAACCACCATGTTGTAGTTGTCATATTGTGTTGTAAGTAGTTCTAGTTAATCCCCTAGAAGGAATCCCAGGTTTGAGATTACATAGCTAGAGCCATGCATGCTTGAATGGTATATTGTAGCTTCCTAAATAAAAGTTGTTATGTCACTTGCAGCTTCTTATAAGTAGAATGCCTATTTTAGGCTGTTAGTAGATCCTTCTGTTGCTTCTAATGATAGAAGATCAAGGTTGCTAGTGAGTGTTGGGTTTTCGGGGCATAAATGCAGCGGATTAAAACAATAAAATCGAACCCCAATCGCAGGATCCATGCAAAACAAGATGTTTAATTCGTAGTTATGAACGTTTACCTTAAAACGAGGCTTTAACAGTTGAGAAAAGGATGACTAATGGAGGTCCAAGCTTCTTGAATCACCACGCATCCCGCTCACGCGATCTACGCTCTATCGGTATCCACACGAACACTTGGTTTTTGAAGGAGCGATGTACTAGCATCCGAAAACAAAATTCACTCTATCTCCATCTTCTTCTCTCAAACGGCTAGGGTTTTTCTCTTAGCCATAAACCCTAATTTGAGAGTTTTAAGATCTTTTTATAGAGAGACAAATCTGTTTTTTCTAAAGCCCAATCCTATTGGGCTTTTATTAAAATTAGAATTCTTAATTAAATAAATAATTAAGTCAAACTTAATTAATATTCTAATATAATTCTAATTCTAATCATTAGTAAATTTGAAATTATATTTAATTAATTAATTAAGTCCCACTTAATTAATATCATAAATAAATTCGAATTACTATTTAATTTAAATTCATAATTTAAATCAAATCTCCTTCAAGCGTTCTTGTGTGTGACCCTTTAGGTTATTATTACGTTGGAAATAATTTTAATATCCAATAATAAAATTATAAACAATGAGCGGCATCTAGTAATACATCATTGCTACCCAAGTAATAATAATAATTGGTGATCCAATAAAACCTTTCGTGATTAATGTTTCCGTGTAATATAATCCCTTTAACCAAATATTATAGATTAAACTCGAGGCAAGTTCTCAGTCATCCTCTTCAACATTTAATCCGGGTTTCCTTGATCAATGAGTAGACTATTAAAACAAATCATTATTTGAGCATGGCCATGCATTTCATAGTCTCACTCAATCAAGAGGCCAATAATATCTCTCCTAATTATAGGAGGGTTAAATCCTTTATCTATCATTCATATTTCTCATACGACTCATAATATACCCGATGTCCACTTTTATCATCACCCGGTCAAAGGTAACTTTTAATGTAGTCAAAGTATATTAATCCTCGTATAGAAATATAATGATCTCAAGTCAGAGGATCATTACACCATTATCACTGTGAGTCTTTCTTATGACTTTATTTAAACATGAAGAATCTCACTGTGGGTCTATCCAGTGCCATGTAGAATCTTACATGCACCTATGTTCTTGACTTTAGTATCACTATACCTATGACCAATGAGATGTGGTCATCAGTCAACAAACATACTAATCTTTATGCATTATTATTGTCCCATAATGACAATGCTTGATTAGGGATATTTAGGAATATAAACACTATTCATATAATCTCATTTTTAAGTCACATACTTAAAGATATAGAATACGTATTATATATTCCAAGGACATTTATTACTCTAACATTTTTATCGCAGTAAATTAAGACATAATAAATTAACATATAATAATCAATAGAACACAATCATTAATTAACAAAAGTATTTCCTAGAAGCACAATCACATTGTCTCTAGGGCACTTACACTAACAGTGAGCACGTTGGTCGCTTCTAGGTTTGATTACCTGTATGGTTGTTTTGCATATGGTTGTGCTCGTACGTGGCTCGACTGGCCCATACGTAGCTATTAGTCTCATACACGGCTTATTTGGCTGGTATGTATGTTATTGTTTCATACGTAGCTTGTTAGCTCGTAGGTGTTCGGTTTACTCGTATATAGCTTGTTGGTTAGTACGCAGTTTTGTTATGCTCGTTTAGGGAAATATTATTACCCTGGGGGCTATCGACCATCAAGACATATGTTTTTCTTACTCCTAAGGGACTGTGGATGAGTCACTTCTTGTGTACCGTCAGAACTTAACCGGTCCAGGTTGATCGCGGACCGGAGTATAGACAGAATCCAAGTTCAGGGTAGTGGCATGCAGGTATGTTCGTATTATCGGGGTCTTGGATCGATAGGCAATGAATCAGATCCTTAGGGATTCTGGTAAGTCTAAGATGAGCAGCCTAGTAGAGTTGTCTTGCGAAGTCTAAACTAAAGACTCAGCATGTTGTGTAAATTCTGTTGTCATCCCTCAGTTGTTTAGGGTTAGCGACATTGTTAGGGTAGTAACTTATGGCTTTACTACTTAACATTTACCCTTCGCCGAAGGAAAGGAGTTGGTGTTAAGGGTGATTCCTTATGATCCGACCTGTCCTATAGGTCTGCATTAGGCGGTGTTATTGGGTTGTACCCTTCTTGTTAAAGGGATACGATCTGTGCCTTCTCACGAGTTGGGAGCACGGGATCCGTATCTCGTCTGTTAATTTCTCAAGTGCCTTGATAAGTGGGAGCGATTCCTGTCGGAGATAAGGGGATAGACCCCCTCGGAACTCTGTCTTAGCTTATATCTGGCAAGGGGGCGGCTGGGAGGCTTCGAGCTAACTTGATTTCGCGGAAACTCCAAGGATTCATCAGATATTTGAGGAAGGTCTGGTATGCCTGGCGGGACTAAACCATTGTAGGGCCACCTCCTCAGTCATGTCTAATCTTCAGAAACAAGTTGAGTATAAGAGTAGAACTCATAGCGCGGGTTCAAATACCTATGATGAAAAGACGGCTTGAGATGGGCGCATGTAGTATGGGCTGCATGTTGCTTCGGAGACTTGCTGGCATTAGAATAGGAGCATCCTAGTTTTAGTCAATATTGCATTAGATTCTAGTCATAGCACTCACGAACACTTAAACTACACCGACACATTTGCCATGTTGTATGTTGTTTTGGGAGACTCGCTGCTAAGTTATCAGCCTTAAAGCATCAGTGAATACTGACGTCCCCACTTTAATAGGTACTGGATCGCAGAAGTATAGGTACTGGATCGCAGAAGTACAGGTGCGAGATTCAGGAAGACTTAAGGCAAGGAAAGCGAGGAGTCGATGTCATGTTTAGTTTCCGCTGTAATATTTATGTTGATTATCTATTTGTCGAAAAGTAACCAAGTGAGAATTACCAAATGTTGTTCTTCATTCACTGTACTCTGATGTAAATTGTTGAAGTTGTAATACTTGAGATTGTAAAGATATCATTGTAACACTATTGTAATGTATTGCAATTGTATAACATTCAGACTTGTAATACATTGGGTGTTGAATAAAAAGTTTTAAATTCTCCTGTTTTTCTGTGTATTGTGACTAATTGAAGAAAAGATTCTAGCTTATGTCACGGTTTTCCAGTATATGAAAATCGGGGCGTTACAGCAGTGGGCCATGTGGACGTCCTCCAGGTCCTTATCGGAGAACGTCACTAGGACTCCGAGGCCCTTCGGGGGATGATGGCTTTGCACGGAGTTAACCTCCCTTACGAAGGCTTTTCGGGAGGAGTTGGATTCTCCCCCCATTGGGCCTCCGTGTATTAGGTGCAAAATGCCCTCTACCTCGGCCTCCAGAGTCTCAGTGTGCTGCTCAGTTCACCTGTTAGCCCCCCTAGGCAGCAGGGGCAGATCAGCTCGATCCCTTCTTACGAACCGGGTGAGCTGCCCTCTCTGGATGAGAGCCTCAATCTCGTCTTTAAGGGCGCGACATTTGTCTGTATCGTGCCCGTGGTCCCGATGGAAATGGCACCACTTACTCCGGTCCCTCTTCTTTCCCAAAGTATTCATCCTTGGGGGAGGCAGTAGGAGGCCATCGTTCCCTATCTCCATGAGGATGGCAGATACACTCGCGTTAAGCGGGGTAAATTTCTCGAACCGAGGAGGAGGACGCTGCTGACCCCCATTATCTTTTTGGAGCTTCTTAGCTCCTTCTTCTTCTGTACCCTTTCGCTTGTTTGTAGAAGATGAGGCCTCGAAAGTGGGGTGGCGGACAGCTTCTTCTGCTCGGATGTACTTTTTGCTCCGAAACAGGAGCTCTGAGAAGTTCCGAGGGGGCTTCTTAGCGAGGGACGCCCTGAGGTCAGCATTAAGGACGTTGGACTAGAAGGCAATGGTGGCGACCAGGGTTCCAAGGAAGCAATGGACCTAGCTTCAGCAGTGAAGCACTTGACATAGTCTCTCAGTCATTCGCCCTTCTTTTGACTGAGGAATAGTAGGGAGTCGCTTGTCTTCTTGGCATGGCGACGGCTCACGAAATGCGTGAGGAAAAGACCCTCAAACTGGTCAAAGGATAAGAAAGATGCTGGTGCGAACCGAGAGTACCATTCCCGAGCCAGCCCCTTAAGTGTGGTCGGGAAGGTCTTGCAAATGAGGGAGTCAGATGCATGGTGGATCATCATGAGAGTTTTGAAACTCTCAATGTGATCTACGGGGTCCGACTCCCCGGTATAGGTCTCGAAATGTTGAGGCTTGAAGTTGTCGGGAACTGGAGCCTCCATAATGGTACGGAGAATGGGGGCCTGCTCGGACGAAGGTCTCTTGCATGTCGCCCCTCTTCTCGATCGAGCTGGCCGAGGTGCCTCTTCATCTCGTGGAGACGGCGGTAGACCGAGTCTTTCCTTCGGTCTTGTCTGGCCGAGCCCTGAGACTCGTTCTCATGCCGAGGAAGGTTGGGACTGTGCCGGTGATGGCTCAGAGTAGGAGGTGGACTGACCGAGCGACAGGGATGACTCAGAGTAGGCCGTGAACTTCGGGAGCGGCGGTGGTGATCAGGAGAAGGGCGGCGATGGCTTGCAGCCGGCCTAGGGCTTCGGGAGCGACGAGGATGGTAAGGAGCTGGCGAAGGACTTGGAGCCCTGTGGCCATTGTTGGGGGCAGCGTTTAGAGCCCGGAGGACTGCCTCCTGGAATTGCTGGAATTTCGCTCATGTGACGGGGCCTTCTGATCATGATGAGCCCGAGGTACGGGGCAGCCTGCCGGGGAGCGGCTCCGCCTTGGGCGATGTTGGGGCGACTCTCTTCGTCTACGGGGAGAGTTGGACCCCCCTCAGTTGGATCGGCATGGCGAACGGTCCCTGGCCTGCTCGCGGCGAGGGTTCGACTCTTGGGCCCTCCTCTCCTCTAGATGGGTACGGAGATCGGGTCCGTGCTCGGTCTGCCGATTGTTGATCACGTTCCGCAGATTCTTTGGAGTGGGGGGAGTATAAGAAGCCATGGAATCGGTGTCGGCATTGTGGATGGAGACTCGAACCTGATGGACAGGTTGCTTTTGGCAGCTCCTTCGAGAGTGCTCCCCTACTACGGCCTGGGGTCCCAAAGGCTGCTGGATGGACTGCGGAGCCAGAGGATCGAGCTGCAGGGTTGGTTGGTTGGGATAAGGGAGATCCCCCTGCGGAGGAGGAGGAGGAGGAGGATGAGAATAAGTTGTTCTTCGATTGGAGTTTGCGGGTCTCTTCTTGGGAGGCAAGGCTGGGAGTATCGTGGATTGAAGGCAGAAGACGAGATTGCTTGTCGAGTGATTTCCCACAGACGGTGCCAATCTATTGCCGCTGAATCTGGTGTGGGGGCAATAGATGAGATTTGTATGTTCATGAGGAACTCACATAGGTTGACCCCTTCTCCTGCCTTGCTGATTTGTTGACTCCTTGGTGCTCCCTTGAAACCTGCACAAACATTCGAGACACCGGGATGGATCCCGGCGATGAACCCTTCAACGCTCAAGTCAACACATAGAAAAAGTGAAGGGAAAAGAGCTCAAGCGTGCAAAGAGTGATCACCTTTAACAGTAGGAGGTAGGGGAGTTTTTATAGTCGCCATGGAGATCCTTTTCAGGATAAGGGTAAATCCCTACTTCTCGGTGTGGCTGGTTAGGGTTGGTTACAACCATCCCCTTAAGATAGGGACAAAGTAGGATTTGCTCCTATCCTATTTGACTGGTCCCTAATGGGTTAGGACCCATTCTCTGTCTACCAGATCCGTTCACGGGCTAGTGGGTCTAAGGAAAGAGGCCTGGTACCCGATTCAGACCCGTCTTTAGATGAAATTACCATCCTGCCCCTGTGACTTCAAGATTCGTGCCCATTTTGAACGATTCTGATTTAATCCCATTTTTAGCCATATCACCTATATTGAGGAGTACGATAAGGGCTTGTCATCAGACCAATGTAGTATGGGATGCATAAAATCTGAACAAGTATGCATTAGTGTCATCGTAGTGTGAATGTCTACATTAGGCATTAAGTCATACCATACACTGATATGTTTAGGATAGTCACTTTTCACACTTTGTTGTGCATTCAAGTTTGTGTTTGCTAAAGTTAAAGAATCGATGTATTATAGTATTGCGTCAGTTGTATGCAACTGACGTGCCCACAGTTTTCCAGATGTAGGATTGAACTTGGCATGGACTTGAAGTCATTATGATGAGTTGTTACAAGATTGAAGAATTTTCATTATTGTAGATTGTATTATATTTATATAAATCCGTTGTGCTATTGTAAAGAACATGTTGTAAATAAAAAGTTTTGAATTCCTTGCAAATTTGTACGAATTTGAAGTAAAAGATCATGTTTATGCTACGAATTGCCTATGTTTTAAATTTGGGGGGGTGGAGGGGGGAGGGGTTACAGAGTGGTATCAGATCCAACTTCAATAAGTAGTACAAAATTATAAGGACGACACATTATGGTGGACATTAGAGTGTGAGTGTCAGTTTGGAGTCATGAATGTTTTAGTTAATGAACTTAATATAATACTCTCCTCGTTTACATTGATGTGATATTGTATGCGAGCATGTTTTTTCCTTGGTATCACGAGTATTATGGTTGGCATGTACCTACATTCATGATACCGTATACGTAGACTAAGCTTTTCTCTTTTATTTTCTTTGTGTATTTTCCTCATAGTACTTTTCATCTTTAACATTTAATATTTTTCAAATAAATATTTTCTTATACTATTAATTCACTTTGATATTTATTTATCTACAACCCTTAGTCTTATTCTTTTAAGTTTGACTTACTCGTTTTCTGTCTTGATGTTTTATCCTCCTTACCTTTTTTGCGCTTTTACGTTACTTATTTATTTTTTCTATTACTTTTACATATTCATTTAAGTTTTGAACTACTACTTATTAAATTATTATTAAGACTATCATTTTCTTTGGTTATTTTTTCTATTAGATTTTTTTGAATTTTGATTTTTGTATGTTTACATTCACTTTACAAATACTTTGATTTCACGATACTAAATTTTTCCGTTATTTTACATTGTCTTATTCATTTCAGTATATTTTAACATGACTGTAATATTTTTACTTATATAAATGCAATATACCTTTACACAATAAGATTCCCTTTTATTACTATTCTGTTATACTTTTTATTTCCTACCTTTTGTTATATTTACTTTTCACTATTAATAGCTACTTATTAATTTTGCAACCGAATGTCCAGATGGCAACCTGTAACCTGATGTCGTGGAGACAAATCTGCAACTTGATGTCAATGAGGCAAGCCTGCAGATAGACATCAATGAGGCGAACCCACAACAAAAGTGAATTTTCTACTTTAATAACCCCCACTTTTAGTTTTATATATATTACTTACCACTATTACCTTCTTTTGTACTAATTTATACAACTTTATAATGTTTTAAAATTTAGCCTATACTACTTCAACTTTATTATTTATAATACAGTTATACTTATACTTATACATATTTTATTAATTACCTTATTACTTATACTTGTTTCTATATCTATCTTACTTGCGTTATTTTATTTTTCATCATAAATTATTACTGCTTACTATTAACTGTTTTGCTATCTTCTTATTATTATTTTGTATATATACTTTATCTTTACATATGTTAGCATTCTTGTATTTTTATACCACTTCACCTTATTTTTATTTTATTGCTAATAACTCATCTTATATTCAGTGGCTACTCATGTAATATGGCATTTATTATTTATACTTTTATTTACTATTTACATTTTATTTCTATGAAATTAATATTATATATTATTTCAATAATGTCCTGTTAGTTTCACTTTTGTTTCTCTTATTGTTTATGATTTATAGTATTATTGTTTCTTCATACAGTTTGTATGCTTATTTGTGTATAAAATATTATATATGAATTTCCTGTTACATTTGAAAATTTATAAATAATTTCATATATACTAATCATTATTCTATAAAATTATTATGTAACTTTTACAAATGAAAGATTACGATATACACATCATTATAATTTTTATTATTATACTTATATTATATTGTTTATTCTTTCAACTGAAATTTAACACTCATATATTTTCAGATTTTTATCCAACGTAATTTAAATATTTTTGACTTAATGTTATAAATCCTTTTTCGAACCTGTGCAGGAACAGCCCACCAGATTCTTAGCCATGACCTTAACAACTCAAACATATTGACCTTTTGTTTGTTTTGTTTTTCATTATCTTGTTCAAAGCTAATCTAAATGACCTGACCTAAGACTCAAAGCTCGGCTCGATACCCTTTTAAGCTTGTCCGATAGCTAAATGAATCAATATTGAACATATATTTGTATTCAGTTTATTAAGTGAATGAACGTGAACATGTGACTATTGGAGCTCAGCTGGCATAACGCCAGAGAGTTGGTTCGTTTAGACTCGTTCAACTAGAGTTCGAGGAATGGTTGTTTCGTCATAGAGATACATTTTTCTTTATTATTATTATCATAAAACGGTGAGAAACGACCCCCTCCCCCCCCACCCCCCTACAATATTTTTTTTAATGAAGTACAACCAAGACTCAAATGATACTCGTACCTACCCAACATTCTTGGCGCATGATGTTCATTCCCAAAATACATACATAGAAATACAATTTTAGTTTCTTAATTTATTTTTCAGGATTTTTTTTCATTTCCTGTAAATAAATCCATTATAACACTCATTTAAAAGTCTTTATAATTAAGCTTTAAATGAGCACAAGTTAAATATAAGCTCGAGCAAGTCGTAAACAAGCTTTTCTTATAAAATAATAATAATAATAATAATCTTAACCAAGCACGAGCCGATCGAGCTTTAGATGAACACATTACAAACTCTGAACATACAGAACTTGAATCACAAAAGGAACAGCCGAAGCTCTAACTAAATGAACACAAGCCAAACAGAACTCTCTTAACTACAAATGTGTAACACCCTGCAAAATTGAGTTATGACAATTTTGCATCTGCACGTGTTATGCACATGCATTTGTACCATTGAGTGTAATGCCCATAAAATTATTATAATCAATATTAGTGTGTTACCTGATTTGCTAGACTTGATAATATATTATTGGTTTGTGTTATTAGTTTTGTTGTTCATTTTGTGTGTATGTTGTGTGTACATGCTCAACCCACTTTTTCTTTTCTTATCTCCCCTACGTGCATACCTCACATTTTTATTTTTTCCTTCAATCCGTGCTACACCTACCACCTTTTCCCTCGAAAAACTCCTCACCTCCCCCACTTAGTGCAGCCCCCTTAACCACACCCCCACTTCCTTTTGAGTTCAGCCCCACTTCCCCCATTTAAGCCCTTTCCGTGCACCTATTTTGATCCTGAAAATAAAGGAATTGCAAACTGAGTTCTCAACATAATTTGCAAGTTTTTGAGTCAACTTCAAAACGAGGGGTTCATACGCCCCAATCTACCCTCGTTAGCTCGGTAAAAGTTCATTTTACCGCATTTGTTCATAGAATTTCAAGAACATGTAACTTTGTTAATATTGTAACACCTGACCCAAAACTGACTTCGAAACCCGACCTAAACCTCTTCACCTTCTTTGTTTCTAACAACAGAAGACCCCCACCTTCACCTCCCCACATTCCCCTTAATTTCAGCCCATGATTTTAGCCTCATTTCCCTCATTCCGGCCACACTCTCCACTCAAATCTGCCCACTCTCTCATAAGTAGCCCCCCTCTCTCTTTCACCTATAAATAGACCCCTAGACCACTCTTGTTGCCCTTTTTACAGATCTACCTCTCCTCTGTACTGTTCTGAGAGTTTGAGAGAAAGTTTGAGATAGTTTTGAGAAGGAGGCATCGAGTCAAAGAATCAGTGAAGGAATTTGGAGTGCAATGCAATTCAGAGCAGAAGGAATCTGAAGCTTTCATTTTCGCATCAAGCAACAAATGGGTAAAGAGTTCACTAGTCTTATTTTTATTATATTATAGGGTGTATGCATGTTAGAGAAGTTGTATATGTAATATTGAATGAGTATAAATCAATAGTACTCAAAAGATCGAAATTGAGACTTTAATTGTTTAAATAAATTTGTGCATGAAATTTGTGATTAGAATGTTGATCGGATAGATTAGAAGTCTCATGTTTATGATTAGAAAGTGACCCTTAGTGCAATAAAGGAATCAATATCAGAATATATTGCTAATGAGTTTGATTTTCAGAAATTGAGAATTTATATAGCATGTTAAACTAAAAGAAGAAATTAAAGAAATGTATTGAGTAAAATAGCATGTTGTATGTGATATAAATGAGTTGTTTAAGTCTCTGGAATATTTAAAAATGATTGTGCAAATGTATAGCTCGATGTTGTGATGAAAAGAATTGAAATCAAAATCAAAACAGAAGGAGATTGGAATTTACAGGCATGCGGAAGCAAAATAGCTTTTACAAATGAGCTTCCGCTAGCCTCTGTCTGCGAATGCAGCTGCTTGTGGAAGCACCCTGCAGAAGAAAAAGAGTTTCTGCAAGCACCTTTTGGAAGGTGCACAGAGTGTGCATGTTGACTGTTTATTTGAGTTTTTGATCGATGCTTCGATCTATTGCTTTGATTTAAGGTTAAATGGACATGTTTGACTCTGATAATAGTTTGAGAATTGTTTAGATGACCCACATTAATTATTGCACTCTTATGTTAGAGTTATGAAGAACTTCCAAGTATATAATTGGAAAGAATTGAAACTCGACTCGGAGTTTATAATATCTCGAACTAAATGGAAGTTGAATTTGGGTTGAGTGCCTTAATAATACTCTGAAATCATAGAGTTAAAACTATAAAAATTTGAAGGTATGAGTTAGATCATGTAAAGTTGGTTTTCATATCAGGTGTAACTCAATTGTTTCAATGATGAAATTGTATGTATTGTATAGTTGAGCCAAGTGCAATGGGCTTTGGTGTCCAAGTGATGTAAAGGTAAAAGTTGTATGACTTGGTCAAAGCCGAGGGAATGGTTGTGACTTAAGAGAGGTTCGGGTCCGGCAAAGTTAGAGAACTCTGAGGGAGGAGTGGAATAGAGTTGGTGGGACCAAGATTCCAGTTAGTGTGAAATATAAGTCCGGAATAGGGATCATTAAGTCTAAATTATATTTTGCATCATTTAGTTAACAACTTATATTAGAAGATATGACATAAATATCGATGGACATATCTAATAAAGAGCTGCAGCTCCTAGGAATGTTCGGGACTGAGAATAAGCCCGGTAAATCCACGTGTGTGGACTAGGAGTAGGCCGGTATGGTCCATGGTTACGGAAGATCGACTCGCTGGGGTTCACAACTGAGGATACGCCCGGTAAATCCACGTGTGTGAGCTAGGGGTAGGCCGATAAGGTCCATGAACCCTGGAGGTCTGCTTGCGCGTGATTACGCATTGGAGTACTAAGCATTAGGTTTAGGCATGCACAATGGGGGATTGTACCCCAAATGAGAAGTAACGCCTAGTAGCTTGCATTCAGAGACAATGTTGTATGAGCGGCATAGTGTTCCAAAAAAACCGTGGATTAGAGAAGAATAATAACATGTGCAATAGAACTTATGAAATAGTATATTGTCGAACAACCTTTAATGATACAAAATAATTGACACTTCCATGTTAGGGTTATTTCTTTTAAATTTTTCATTACTTATTAAATCAACTTTAATCTAATTTCACATTGGTCGGGAGTTGCTAAAGTTAATCTGATTTTTATCGTCAGTCTCACAAGCTGACAATCCCACAGACTGTGGTTTTGCAGGTAAGTTTGCCTGAGGAGATAGCATATAAGTGTAGCATCCTGAGAGTCTGTCGCCTTATTAAACCATGTGATCTAGACATGTAGTAAGATTCTTTGTATTTCCTTGTGTTATATTATGTTTATGTATGCAATTGAAGTCGATCTTGTGAGTAATGCATGGTCCCCAGTGTTCGGGTTCTGGGGTGTTACAAAATGAAAGGAAGAAAGCTTCACATAAATGGGTTCCCTTTAGTTCGGCTCGTATATTGTATTGTATTGTATATATTTGACTGATAAGGATCATTTTTAAAAATAATAAGCATTAGTAGGGGAAAAAAGAAAAACCACACTATGGGACCCACACCTAACATGTACATGTAAGATAAGAGATCGTTGTCTTTAGCACTCACTCTTTCTAATGGCTTTTCTGATGTCATTAGTTCATCAGTCCGATATCTTCTCAGTCGATTCATAAAAAAAATCCCACCTTTTTCCTCAAAGATTGTTCGCCAATGGTGTTGCCCTCTCCAAATCAGAGAACATTGATGCGAGCGGGTACCATGTCAAGGGAGGGTCATCGTTCACAAGAGGGATAGTGCATTAGTAGCCGAACTGTCTGTAACACCCCACAAAATTGAGTTATAACAATTTTGCCCACGGGTGTTACGCACATGTATTTTGTACTGTTACGAAAAATATTCGTAACGTATTTTAATATGAATGTCCTGCGTATTTCGTATTTCGATTATTTACATATTTTTATGTCATCTCAAAATTCATTTTATCCTATTCTGAGCCAACTTAAACATTTATTTTAATCTTTATGTTTCTATGTGCATTGCACATGCTTTCAATACACGTGTCGATTACGTGTGTTTTACCGTTACGTGAAATATTTGTAACACTACCAATATAAATATTTTTGTATATTATATTTCAATTTTCTATAAACATTTTCCCGTTGCTCAAACCTATTTCGTATTTGAATATTTATCTATACGTGTGATGCACGTGTTTGCAGTGCACGTGTTGGTTGTATTCTTTTCAAAATAAAATTTATGAAGTGTGTATATTTTTATCATTTTAAACTAGTTTTACGTGAAATATTTCTCTTTAAATTTTTTTTTCTACACGTGCTTTTTCTTCTATGCACCTGCTGATTACGTTATTTTTATTAAAAGTTGTGCACTGAAAATTTTCATTAAGATTGATGTAAGCAAAATATACTAAAATTATGTTAAAGGAAATAAAATGTAATTAAAGAAGAGGGTTTAAAATGAAATAGAATAATAAAATGAGAGTAAAATAAAAATGTACAAAACACGTGCACACGTTCATACGTGCACCATGCTTTACACACTAGATAGGAGTTGGCTGGCCATTTCTTGGAGTGTGGGAGTATGGGAGAGTGGGGGAGTGTGTGAGTGGGTAGTGGGGTGGTTAGTTGCTAAAACTATTCCCGAATTTCCATATAAATACCCCCATATTCTAACTCAAATGAACACAAAACAAAATCAAACAAAAAGAGAGAAAATCAGAGGTGAAGCTGCTGTTGGATTTCGGGATTGCTTAGGAGGAGAAGGCCGAGTGCTTTGTGGAGTTTTTTGGAGCAATTGCTAATGGGTTCAACTATTATGAGCTTTTTGAGGTGGGTTGTCACGCCCTGCTTCCCACAAAGGAATACGGAATACAGATACGTGACAAAAGTCCAGTGAATGGCTTTCACCATTCATGAGCTGTAAGGATCTTTACAACAATACATAGGAATAAACAAGAATAGATAGGAAATAATCAACCACGCATGCATGAATAAATTTCTAAATCAACAGAATTACTTGAAAACAAGAATACTTAATCTCAAATAGACCAGATCTGGGACAACAAGTTATAAGTTCTGGGACAAAATGCCCAATACAATATTCAAGTAGCAGTGAATACAATTTATTCAAAAATAGAAAATAACTCATGCAGGAACTCTAGCCAAGCCTAGAACACTTGGTCACTTACACCTTCAAGCAGCTGGTCACCAAAGTCTGTAAATTGACAATTTGCAGGAAAAGAGAACAGGAAACAAAATGCCCGTTAGTACAAGTTACGGGCTGCATGTAGTGCACGCAACAAGTACGGAAAATAGATAAGGAATATATAGAGTAGCAACAAGAAGCAAGTACTAAAATGAGCATGAAGGGGATGTGATAGCAAAATAGAGCAACTAACTCTTAATCAAGAAATGAAATCAAGTAACATGATAAGATAACAGCGTACAAGTGGTATGTAACAAGTATGATGTATCAAGAAGCATGTAAACAAGTAATAAGTAATAAGTAACAAGTAACAAGTAACAAGTAACCAGTGTCAAGTAGCATGTTCAAGTAAGTAACAAGGATGAGCAAGTGATCATGTTATTTTCAAGTCTTGTATCTAATCCTATCTAGGTAGCACTTCATGCGTCCCAAATTTTACCACATGGTTGCTACATTCAGACAAGTTGCATTTAGATTTCGTAGTGGATCATAGAGGGCCGTGTACTCAGGTATCAAGTATCAAGTAGTTAAGTATCACGTGTCAAGTATCAAGTATTTCGTGTCAAGTATTACGTGTCAAGTATTCAAGTATTACGTATCAAGTAATCACGTGGAAGTAGTCAAATATCAAGTAGGATCTGTACACCTCTGCCATAGGAAAGTATGTAGCCGGGTAAGCAAGTGGGAAACACGGGCCTCCTTCCAAGTACATATTTCTGTAATTTTCACTACTAGATCATTTCCTTAACCCTGGATTGATTACTCGTTAATATTATCAAAGCAAGCATGGACGTGCACAAACAAGGCAAGAAAAACATGACAAGAAACGAGGGACAAGTTCAAGTTGGATAGAAGACCTGAACGGGTGACAAAATAACTCATCATAGGCTAGGACAACGAGACTTTCAATTCTGGACAGCAAGACATAGCCACACCAAATATGAGATTTTGCCACAAGGATGCAAACCTGGATCCGTCAGAAAATTTAGATATTAGACTCTCAGCCGAATCCAAAACATATACATAAGTCATATAACAAGTACAACAACAAAGTTCAAAACAGCGTTTTACCCAGAATTCAAGTTCAGCCAGAAAATGCAAAATTTTATTTATAAGCATGAAAATGGCATAAAAAAACACTAATTAAATCTAGGAAAATTCTGTAGGGTTCCCTAGCATGTCTAGTATCAGCATATAAATTTTATAAAATTTCGTTACAGATAGCATAGTCGAATAAATGTGGAAAACAGAATGATACAGAAAATATGAATCTGAAATTTTAGACACAGCAGTACTAAAATAGTGATAATTCACAAAATACAAATCGAAATCCAAATATGTCAAATGAGTTGTAAAATAGACATACCAGGCTAAATTTTTTTGTTCACAAAGTTTTAATTACCAGTGATCGGAATCAAGTTAAAAATAGAGTTCTTCACTGAACAGCATGTAGTTTGGAATATATTGACTCGTTTCACAAGCATGAAATAAATTATAAGTCATTAAACAATTCTACAAAAATTAGGGATTGATCCCAGTCCCGTCTAGTCAAACTCAAAAAAAATATTAAATCCAATTTTTACTTTAAACATCATTTTTAAAATAATAAGACATGCAGCGATCTCATAAATCAGAATCTGGAAATTACAGCACAGCTGCAGTAAAATAACAATAACTCACATCAAAAATTGAAATTGAGATCCATCGAAAGTCCTGAAAAATAGACATCGAGGCCTACGAATCATATTCACAAAATAATTTATTTGACTGACCTTAACAGGATTTAAAACGTTGAACCAAATCAGGGCAGCAACAAAACGAAAATTCTTTTCATGCATTTAATCAAACAACTCATATGCAATAGATCCAAATTAGAATATAATGGAAAACATGATATATTAGATATTCAAATCAATATGACATGGGTATCTATGAGTCTAAAATGAGATAACACATCTAGCACATCAATCATGTAACAAAATCCACAACATACAATAGATCACGAACAAGTATATATACATCAAGAATCTGTCTAGATCTAATTTATTTTCATGTAGTGTGAGTGACAACTTATTATGACGGGTCAAGAGTACGAATGGATCAAACGAAGGAGATCAAGATTTATCAAGGGAACATCATGAGAACGAACACAAAAACGAGAGCGAGACTACATGCGATATTTTGCACTTCTATACAAAAAAAATATTATACAAGTTACTTGCCTTAGGGTGTAGACGATGAATCCGATTAAATAATAACGGGAATGGATCCCAGGCGACGAACAAAAATACGACAACGCACGAACGGAGCGTGTAACGCCCAGAATTCCAAATAAGACCGAATTCGAGATTCCACAGGATCTTTACACTTCACTTGGTACAATTTTATAAGGAAATTTAAACTTTTCATCATACATCAGAGTTCTTTACATTGTTTACATAGCGGAAGATAAAAATGAATTACAACAATGAAAATAATATACAACTTGCACAACTTTATCAAGTAATTAATCAACAGCATCATAACAACTTTACTTCTTCATGAAAAAGTCCAGTTCCTGCATAATAAGCTGTGGGCACGTCAGTTACTTACAACTGACGAAAATATTATACTCGGTCATCCTCTCTATGCCGTACATATAACGATCTCAATACTTTAACAAACCACAAATTTAATGTAAAATAAAGTGTTAAATGTGACTACACTAAACATGTAAGTGTATGCGGGCCTTAATGCCTAATGCAGATATTTTATACTACGATGACACTAATGCATACTTGTTCGGATTCTATACATCCCATACTACATAGTTCCGGGGGCAAGCACCTACGTACTCCACAATAAAGGGTTCGATCCCTCGCCATGAAAAACTACCCAGTAATAAAACAAAGTTGAGAAGTTCCACGAGTATGGATCCCAGTCCCGGAGAACCGCCGCAGCAAATCCCCCGCCCGACTATTATACAGACTCCTCATCGTGCGAACCTCCCGCAAGTGCCCCTCTAGCCCAGTATACGTATATACTTTGGAGTACAACAAACTATTTGCCCGACTACGTATGGTTCCGAATTTAAAATAAAAGCTCGTCTCCCACGAGGCAAACACAATCCCGGAGTACACCGCCCGACTGGATCTATAGTCCCGGGGAACCGCCGCAGCAAATCCACCGCCCGACTATATAAGTGCCCCACTTACGTTTGCCTAGGTTTTACTACATCTTCTCTTAATGCCTAGTTCTTAAGTTCAAGACATGAATCAATTATCATTCCTCGAGTTAGTTTTACCCCCTACCAAACTTAATCACAAATACCGAGATAGCTTCATGGCAAATCTCAAAATATAACAAAATTCTTTTTATTTCAACAGCGCCGGTACCCGAGGTCTTACTAACTGTAAATCACAACTTTTCATGTACAAGAATCCATGGGTACTCATACCCTTCAATAATCATGTCTTAACTCAAAGTATTCATATCTTCAACTTATTCACAAAGTGATCAATGTCTTGTTTGAGCATCATTCATTCAATTCATTAACTATCTTTCAAAAGCAATAATTCTTTTAATGAACTCATAGCATAGATTCAAATCTCATTTAGGAATTTAATCACATAAAATTTCTTAACCACAATCACGCATATTCATATAGTCTCATCAAAGGAAATCAAGTAACATAGCATTTTTTTCAAAAGCTCTATATGAACTCACAATAGATTTTAATCTCATCAAGTATTTCTTACTCAACATAAGTGTATAATCTCTTCAAGAGAACTCAATTCACATAACAATATTTTACTCTTATTTTTAAAACAAAAGTCATGCTCTTATATAAATTAATTTGAAGTCATCAACTCATTTTTATCTCAATTTCTCCTTTTATTTCTCAAAATATACATGAAAAATTATAAAACTAATTAATAAATTCCATTTCATTTTATAGGAAATCTAGAATTTTCCCCCAAATTTTCTTTGCATTAAAACCCTTTAAAATTATTAAAACATCAAAAATAAAAAAAAGTGAGCTCACTGGGTTTCGAACCCAAGCCCAACCAATTCATACAGTAAACGCCCAAAGATCCAACCGCAAGCCACTAAGTCCATATGGACTCTGTGTCAAAAGGCTATACCGAAAGCCTCAAATATCGAGCTTCGGGTTCAGAAGTATTAAAAGAAACAAAATTAAAAAAATGTGTTCAAGAAGCTTCGAACCCAAGATCTTCTATCAGCCCAGTAATGACTTATGGTGCACCGACTAACCAGTAAGTCCAAGTGCAAATTCTGATATAGAGTTATACTAATAGTTTTTTGTTCAACCGTTCTGTTATTCAAATATTTTCACAAAACTCAAATCTTTCAATTGCTCTAATCTTCCATTAAACTTTAAATAGTTCATCTAGAGGGCTTTTATTTTCTAACAGTAGTTCACAAATTGAAATTTCATGTTTTTGACAAAATATCTAGATTTCAAATTTATTTCCTCTCTTTAATGAATATGCAATATATTTCTTCAATTTAATCAACTAACAATTTGCATCTCTTATAAACAATCAAATGAATTTAGGTGTATCAAATTGGACCTTTCAAATTTTCATTTGCTAACTAGAAGGGAAATCTCTACAATTATTTTTACAATTACAAGTTTATAAATTAACATGCATATGGCAAAAAAACTCATCTTTTCTCATTTACAAACAATATGGTGACAATTAGTTCTTCAATCAATAGAAAAATTTCTACAATTTAGCACACAATAAAACATGGATTTGTTCTCTAATCATCACATACAATTTATCATTACTACTCATGTAATAAATTAGCATGCATGTCTTATAATTAGGAAAACACAAGATTACCCACATAACATCCAATCGATCTATATTACTAATATCATATTCTAACATGTTCAACCTATGAATTAGAAAATATCAAGACTACCCACCTCTTGTGAAGAATGAATAACCAAGATGAAGAGACAATATCTAGCTCCTAGCTCCAACAAGGCAACTCCTAGCTCCTTTTTCTCCTAGCAAGATCAATGCACAAGAATAATCTCTTTCTCCTTTTCTTTTTCCTCGCTCTAAAATTGTTTATTTTGAGTGTGAAATAAGAAGAAAACATCTAAGGTATTTATAGGATAAAGTGAGGGTTTAAAGTGCAAAATTATCTACCTAATAAATTGCTCAACTTTTCATTTTCTTAACTCCCATAACCCCCAAACTCTTCACTACTCCACCTTTCCAAATCCCCTAACTCCCAAAACCGGCCTACCCCTTTCAAGTTCAAAACCAGTTCCACTCTTTCTCCGAGACTACTCTCCCACGTGGGCCCATAACCCACGTTACCTCAGAGAGAGAGAGAGTACAGCAGACCTATCTTCCTACTGCTCCTACACACGGTGGGCCCCCCTGGCATCCTGCCACGTCACCGAACAAGTGACATCAGCACACACACACACAAATCTCTACCGGCTGTGCTTCAATGTGTGGGCCCCCTCCATCAATTAAATCCTATAGACAGCCCCCCATAAGAAGCTCCTATAGGCCACCTACCTCTTTTTTGTATATATATATATATACTATTATATTTATTATTTGAAATTACGGGATGTTACACACACTCTGAAATTTATTTTGAAGAAAAATATGCTTAAATACGTACACCGAAAAACACGTACTTCACACGTAAACCATAAAAATACGAAATTCGGTTTTATCAATGGAAAAATATTAAAGAAAATAAAAATACAACATAAGAAAAATTTATTTATTAATTTTATATGTTTTATGACGTAATCACTACGTACGTGGAAAACACGTGCATTACACGTAAAAATTATTTAGATCAAAATGCGAGAAAAATAAATTTTCGTTTTATAAAAATAAATTTGAATACATAAAATAAATAATTTAAATACATAGAAAATATTGTATGTAGCGGTGGAAATACATAATCAATACGTGCATCAAAAACACGTAAAAAGCACGTAAAAATACAGAGATTGAAATTTAATATTTTAGTTGATTAAATAGGATAAAATATACAAGGAATGCATAGATAGTCATAAATCATAATAAGTAATGAAAATACGTTTTAAATATTACTAGTAACGGTACAAAATACACGTGCGCAACACACAAGGGTAAAATTGTCATTTCCAATTTTGCGAGGTGTTACAGAGCGAGTCTTGATAAGATGATCACGATTGGGCACGGATCTCATGATGATCAAGATCAAGATCAGTTTGGGCGGACCGGCATGGATCTTGATGATGATCAAGATCAAGATGATCAAATGTAGATCGGACGACTACGATCGAATATAGAATATATAAGAATTATAAGAGTACCAAAGGAGTAAAATATACCACGATTGAGAAAATTGATGAATGAGAATTAAAAGTGGATCAAATATTAAACTCACCAAGTAGAAGATAAACGAGACGATCGAGAGATCAAGGGCTGAGATCAAGTTGATCAAGAAATTGACGGCCGAGATTCAAGGATCAAGATCAAAATCGAGATCAAGTATGATCGGATGGTCCAGATCACCCTGATGATGATGAAGATGATCATCATGGATCGGATGGCCAGGATGAGCTCCTGATCAACTACATGCATAACAGCAAGGGCAACGATAGCCGAGGGTACTGGACAGCGATGCTGACGTCGGGATGGCACAGGCAAGGCTCAAATGCGGTGTCGAGTGGTGTTCGATGGGTTCAAGCGGAGCAGGAGAACTCTATTTCGATTCAAAATATAGGAAGGGTCAGTGAGGAGAGGCAATTTGACGATGAGGGTGGAGGAATCGAGAGTAATGGCGACTGAGGTGAGGTAGTGGATGAGGGTCTCGGGATGGCAATGGTGGGGCGACGGGTGATCGGGAAGTGATGCAACGAGGAAGGAGGCATGGTGGAGGGCGGTGGCAGATGGAGACTGGGGTTCGGTATGGAGATGCTGGTGATTCGGGCGGAAGGAGCTCGACGAGGGTGGCAATGGTTGACGGTGGAGAGCAGGGAGGCAGTCGGCAATGGCGCAGACAATGGGTTCGATGAGGCAGGGTTGCGATGGGTGCAGGTTTGCAAACGATGAGGTGTGGTGGCGAGGAGAGAATGGGTTCGGGGTAGTGGGGCTTGAGGAAGACGAGGAGATGAAGAGGCGGGAGGCAGGGGACAATGAACAGTAGGTGATGGGGGGAAAGGGTTAGCGGCTGAGTGGTTGAACAGGAAAACTAGGGTTAGGGTTTAGGGTAGAGTTGGGTTGGTTAGGGTTATATATGAATAGGGTTGCGGGTTTGGGTTAAAAGGTAAGCGGGTTTGGGTTTTAAAATTCAATAGGGGAAAAGAATAAATAAATAATATAGGATTTATAAAATACAATGCACAAATTTTGATAGGATGGAAAACAATATTTTAATGGACAATAAAGTTAATTGAAAGAACACAATTAGATTGAGATTCAACTTTTCACAAATAATTAGAATAATCATATATACATAATATACTTGATTTGTGCTTTAAAGTAATAATAATAGTAATAGATGGATTAGAATCTGTGGGCTTTCACAATAACCAAAGATGGATTTTTGATATACAATCAAAAGAAATAATAATAATAATAATAATAATAATAATAATAATAATAATAATAATAATAAGTATCAAAAATAGGATATGAGATTAAAAAATTTATTAAAATCCGAGTAGTAACAATATAAAATATAAATAGTCGATCAATTAGAAATAGAAAATAAAGTCGATCAATTAGAAATAGAAAATAAAGTTAAAATATACTATTATTCAAAGTAAATAAAGTTTTTGATTCGAAAAGATTTTAATAGAAGGTCCAAATCGAATTAAAAACAAAAAAGTGAATTTATAAATAATCAAAATATGGAAAATGTTCAGAAAATATTTATTTACGGGAACGCGGTTACATGGGTGTTTCTCCAACATTCTAATATAGTTTTATTAGTAGACTGCTAGATTATAGAATGTATATGTGTGAATTGTTAGATGTATGATAGCCTATATAGACTGAGTATTCATATTTAGTTTATGTGTTGTTGATTAAATGTGTGAAATTATGATATGATTGATTTGGGGACATTTTTAAGTTTTCGAGTTTTTGTTTTAAGTTTTAGTTGCACTTTAGAAAATCATATCTATGAAACTAGATGGAATCTAGAGCTAAAACTTTTATAGGAGCATCTCATATATGTCAAGAACATCTCCTTAAAATTTCATAATATCTGGATGCCGTTTACTATTTTAATAAAATCCAAACTTATGACTGGTTGGTAGTTGGCTAGCTGCTGGAAATTTATATACATATCGGATTTTGATCATTTCGACATCTTAGATGCAGTATTTTGAGAAGGATCAAAACTAAGAAGTTGAAGTAGAATCGTTAAACTTTCTGTAGAGTCTAAGAAACCAATTTTCCATGAAGAACTGAATTAATAATGAATTTTACAAGTTTGAACAAGTGGCAGTACTTATAATATTTCAACCATACTGTAGATTTTGAAGAATTCAATGTTATAGACACAATATTGGAGAAACTTATAACTACAAAGTTATAGTAGACTTGTATAGCTTTAATTTGATCTAAAGAACACAGTTTCATGAACAATAGAATTTTCTATGATTTTTATAAGTAGCATGAGTTGCAGTTTTCAGAATTTGAACCTACTATTTTGCAAATGAATTTAGATGAAGTAATTGAGAATGATTTTAGATGATCTTAACTACAAAATTGTAGTAGACTCATTTATGTTTCCTATGAAACTAAGAAATCTATTTTTGGAGTAGTACTAGAATTTATATGATTTTTACAATACCATTAGGTTGATGTCTTTATATATAATGGCTGTGTGATGTTGCTTGGATTGGTCTAGAGATGATTGATATTAACTGCCTGTGAGGTTATATTTTTAATTGTTAGCAGAATTTCATAATGAATTGCTGTAAAAGAGCAAATATTTTAAGGGAGATTCTGTCGAAAGTTTTACTCTATTAGTATTCTACAATAGAAATGACCATTGGTTTTGATTTGATTGATTCCTTTTTCATTATAATGATTTTTCATCCTTGATCTTGATTTTTGGCGGGTTGAGTCGTCAATCCATCTGTAATCTTCATGTTCTCTTAATGTTTAAAGTGTCTGATAGTTTGGCTTATGCGTTTTAATGTAAGTTATAGATTTTAAATATATATATATGTTAAATATTTTATACACTGAGATATATTAAAAATTGGGGCTAACAAGCATGTTTCAGATCAAATTTGCAGTAGGCTTTCCAGCATCTGGATACTAAATATATTAATATGGAGATGTAATTGTACTTGATCACATTTAACAAAAGGTCTTCACATGTACATCACAACAAGCTCTCTCTCCCTCTCTCTTTCTTATTTTTAACCTCTTTTAAAATCATACATGGTTAACTACATGAAAATATAACAACGGGAAATTAACTAATTCAGTTTAAGGCGATAACTGCATTACCAACTGAATTACTACTCATGCAGTTTGAAATCTTTTATGTTAAAGTCACACATAGCAACTGATTTTGATCCATTATTATTGTAGATTCACAGTACTCTTTTTCAATCTCGAACTTCTGACAAATGATCGTGAAAGATATAAATCAATAAACAACTTAATTCAGAATACATCAATGTCTCAGCCAAATACACATCTATATAAATCATTCTTCATGAAGACATGCATATATTTAACATTTTACAGGCCTTTTTATATGTTGCATCATTCTTCACGGAAACGTGTCGTAGGCACGTGTCCACGGGCAAACCTAGTATATATATAAAGTCCCCTTCCGTTGTGCACTAGACATGGTGTGCACTCGGCCTTCGGGCATTCATAACAACGATCTAAACCATTCACATTGAACTACACGTATAATTTAGTCTAAATATTTAAAATCAAGTCATTTGAAATTCATTTTTCCCATGCATTGAAGTGTTACAAAATTGTATGGCTAATTATTGTTTTTTTTTATAATGACCTGATGCATGGGAAAATGAATTTTAAATTACTTAATTTTATATACTTAGACTAATTTAGATGTGTAGATTAACGTGAACGGTTCGGATTGTCGATACGAAAGTCCAAAGGCCGAGTGCACATGGAGTGCACTCCATGTCTAGTGCACAACGGAAGGGTTCTCTCTCTCTCTCTCTCTCTCTCTCTCTCTCTCTCTCTCTAATATATATATATATATATATATATATATATATATATACTAGTATTATACACATGCTGTGCACGTGGAGAAAATTAGGGGAATGAAAAGGGCAATAAGGACAAATTACACTAAGGACTTCTCCCATTATAGTAGTATATATATATATATATATATATATATAATTTTATTTTATTTTATTATTATTATTATTATTTTGCAGCAAAAAAATTCTTAAAAAATCGAAAAATAATAATAAAAAGCCCCAACAGACGGCCCAGTGGGCCTAGCCTGGACCGGGTCAACCCGAGCCGAAACCGGGCCGGGTCGACACGGGTTTTCGAATGGGATTTGGCATCCCGAACTGGACAAGGTCTAAGGGGGTTTGGTACGGGTTGGCCCGGTTTGATGACGGGCAGGGCCGGTCCCGGGCTGAACCGGCCCTGATGCCACCCCTAACTCCAACAAGCAAGAAGGAAAAAAAAGGAACAACATCAGATGGTAATATGAGGGCAGAAATACAAAAGACAAATAGAGACCGCAACAACTATGATGAATAAGCAGGACGACCTGCATTTAGTTGCTTTTGAATTTAGGTAATTTATTACTTGCATTTCCTTTAGTTTTGGGTATTATGTGTTATCTCTTGTTTTGTTATTTTTCATTAGTGAAGCATGGTGGCGTTTGCCATCTTTGAGTTTTTAAAAAATTTATAAATATTAGACAAATATATGTTCATAAAAAAATAAAAATAAAATATCTCATCAAATAAGTTTATATTTATCTCAAATATTAAAAGAGTAACGATAATTAAGAATTTGTTTCTTATTAGAATTGCTCAAATTGTTCCCAAATTCTGTGATATATGTTTATCTTTTGATCAATATGTAGGTTTTAGTTCTCTGTATATACCAATATAATATTCAAAGAACAAAAGAATCAAAAACTCTCTCTCTCTCTCTCTTTTATTTTTACGATCATTATCTCCGGTTGAGTATGGATTCGATGGGAAAAGTCATGGTGATGGTCTTCGTTCGGGCATTGATTTTCGGCTCAATGGGAGGTTGTCTGGGAGAGGTTCATCATGTTGGTGATTTAGTGGGGTGGACTGACACAGGTGTCAACTATAATCAATGGGCTAGATCGAGAACTTTCCACTTCGGAGACAAACTTGGTGAGATTTCTTGATTACTGTTGTTCAATATTCTCTCTGTATTGGATTGTGCAGATTCATGTGCATGAATTATTCGGTACCTGTTTAATTAGATGTACGCTATTGAATTAATTATATACTACTGTGAGTCACCGTACTTTATTAATGGAAAAATTAATGTAACAATAGTTCAAAACGCTAAAAAAGTTTACAACGATGAATTTTTTTCTGTCTCTTATATACATAGTACAGTGCAGGTATGTTAATAAATCTAATCAATCTTGTTTACTTTCCCAGTTCAATATTTTTGGACATAATTAATTATTGGATCATATTGTACTGAACTCATATAGTTGTAATTACTGGATCATATATGCTCCTATTTTTATTTTATTTTTTAAGTTTGGCACAACTATTTCCCTTGTTTTCTTATTTATTATACCTCCTAAAGTGAACACAATAATTGTAAATTATATTTTGCATGTTTCTATATATAGTTATATCATGCTCAATTTTTAAAGGTAATCTGCCGTTTGTTCTTTTTTAATTCATAATTATAAAAACATCTATTCATGAGATTTAAGAAAATTAAAAAATTTACTTGAGTTATACTTTTATTGCACAGTGTTTCACTATGACAATCGCTTCGACAACGTGGTGCAAGTGAACAAGGATGACTACGACAAGTGCGAGATAGACAATCCCATCGCGGCATACAACTCTGGCTTGGATACCATCTTAATCACCGCGAGGAAGGGCCACTACTTTTTCATCTCTGCCACTTGGGTTCACTGTGAAGCTGGCCAGAAACTCCATATCAGAATTGTTCCTGATCAAGTCCCTAGCAATGAAACTCCTCGGCAACCATTGACTTCTTCACATCATAAGATCCGTGGCGGTCCAGTTTCTTTGCCACCGTTGAATTTCCCTTCACCTAATAATCATAAAGACGAGGTCAGCGACGACAAAGTTTCTCCACGGCCATTGAATTTTCCGTTACCGTCACCGTCACCAGATTTTACTCCTCCAGCTGCATCTCGTGCTACTAAGATGCCAGACATTAGCCATGGATCCCTTGTTAGCAAGAGATTGGGACTGGGAGTTGGTTTTTTCATATTTGTTGCTACTTTATTCTTTATTTCATTTTAGGTCATAGCTAGAGAATAACTTTGTTAAATTTATCTTTATTTAATAATTAGCCATTTGGATATTCATCGCTATTTGAACTTGGTGAATTAAGAATAAGATTTTTTTTTTTGGAAATTGTTTTCTTTTTTTTATTTATTTGTTTATTTGTTTATCTTTGTTTAATTTTGAGAAAGTTATCCTGACAAGTAGAGCATGCACAATCAGAGAAATTTCATTAAGCCCCCGGGAGTAATTATTATGAAAAAATATTTATCCAGAGCCCTTAAATGAAAAAGTAAATTAAATGAATCTCAAGTCCCAATCCAAACAATGGAAAACAGTAAAAGATCGATCCCGTCCGCTTCAAAATTTAAGTGGACATATAACCTAGTCATTATAGTTTGCAATAGTTGTGATTAAATAATAAAAACTAACCCTTTTATTCTACTATAATGGATGTGGATATTGCTACAAACAACGATATTGAAAGTAAGTATTCTGTCCCCTCTTTTTGCAAAATAGGGTGACTCCAATTTGTAGTTACTTTTCACTACAACAACAACAACAACAACAATAGTAAAATCTTTTTTCAACTAGTTGTGGTTGGCTATATAAATCATGGTTATCTATTCTGCTCAGTTTAGCACAATAACTTTTGTAAGGACATAAGCTATCATATTTGTAGTGTACTTTTCACTATTCTCGTAAAATGATGTGAATCCAAAATAGAACTACATTAGGCTAGCTGATTGAATATAATGTGTAGTTCGTGTAACAACATGTCGTCCACATACAAGTAATAGAGGCCATAATTATTACTTATTATTATACTACTTATTATGTGAAAGGAAATATTAGCAGAATTTTTTATATTTAATGGCTTCTGGTTTATCATTTTGAGCTTGAGGTGTGTCTCCTGAAGAAACCATGGCTCACTTGATCTCTGATGAAGTTGTAGTTCTTACAGATAGTGGTACTACCAAATGTTGTCAAAAGTCGAAGGGAAGAGAGAAGGCGAAGGTAGGCTTTAGGGCTCTAGGGCTTTAGCAGAAAGAAAAAAAAAAGTATACATAGATTTTTTTTTTAATAATCTTAATAAAAGAGGAAGTAAAGAAGGGAATTTTTTTCCCAAAATGACCCTTTGTTTGAAAGTTTTTTCCAAATTGTCCTGTTTTTTTTAATTCCCTAAACGCCTCACTCGCTTTTTGAAAAAGCGAATGTGGGCTAAATCCCCCCGCTTTTTCAAAAAGTGAGTCTTAGGTTCCAAATTTTCAACCTCTCAAGACTCGTTTTTTGAAAAAGCGTGGCGAATTATCCCACACTTGCTTTTTCAAAAAGCGAGTCTGGGCCTTTTTTGCCTAGCAACACTCGCTTTTTGAAAAAGCGGCGGGATTTAGCCCACACTCGCTTTTTAAAAAAAGAGTGTCGTTTGGGACTTAAACCCCCCTCCCAAACAGATCTCACTTTCTCTCATTATTTCTCTATCTTCCTTCTCCTCTTCTAACCCCGAAACCCTAACCCATCTCTCATCTCAAATTCGTCAAAGTACCACCGAAATTTATGGATTAACCCATAAAATTGCTTTGAAACCTTAAACCCATCTTCCGATAGAGGTTAAAATTTTGGAATTTTGGTATACTTGACGAGGAAAGGAACTTCAACTATTTGACCCAAATAATCTTGTGAAGGTATGATATTTATTGCCCTATTATTTTGTTAATTTTCTTAGGTTTTGTTTATGTGTAGATAATAACTCGTATATTGGTATAAATTAACGTAGGTATGGATTTGGAGATTCCTATTTGGTTATACTTTGGTGGTGAAATAATTCGTGATCCAAAGATTGGTTGTTGTTATAGTGTGTTGGATCCGAAAATAGTTTTGGTACCTCGTACCATTACGTTTGAAAAAGTAGTTGAGAAAATATATGAAGTTACTAATTGGGATAGGAATCAATGGAATGTGAAAATTTTAGCTCGATACGCAGCAGGAAGAGGAGATGGTCAGTATTTTATGACAGTACTCGTATCTACTGATAATGCTATGAAGTCAATGATTATTAGGAAATTTGATCCCAATTGTTCTTGGTCTACATTAGAGTTATATATTCAGCAAGATTAAATTTTGAATGCTCAGCCACATGATATTCATAGTTCAAGCTTCGTTAGAGTGGTACCTACACAGCAGATGAGGTCTAACCCCGCTCAATCTTCACAACCAAATCCAGTGTCCTCACAAGAGAACACCTTTGCAAATACAACAAACCCGGATTCTACATATGTTGAGTTGCCACGCCAACCTAGTCTGGTTCCTGACTATGTTCCAAATGACAGTGTATTTGAACTCTTTCAAAATGCAGTCATTAACAATAGCTTATTAGACGATGATGAAGAAGAGGAAGAAACAGATGATGAAGTTGATGATAGTGTTGAAAATGATGACGAAGACGAAGATGATGATGTAGCAAATATAAATCCTACGAACAACAGTTCTAATGAAGTCAGAGCTACTTATAGCTACGCCAATGTTGACGCTCATGTTACCGAGGAGATGGCTCAAGGTGCTAGAGTACACCCAGTTCCACAAGAGTCGTCTGGTTCATCCAATGTAGACGAATTGTACATTGGACAGGAGTTTGTAAGTAAGGAGTCGATTCAACAGGCTGTGAAGTTGTATTCTATCAAAAAATATCGTGAATTCGTAACTTTGAAATCTACACCGTCACTGTATATTATTAAATACAAAATGGCACCTAGAAAACGTACCATTGAGGAGATCGTGTAAGGTCCCCCCAGAGTAAGTGATGGTGGCTGCCCTTGAAGATTACGAGCAATGGTTCCAAAAGGCGGGATGAATTTTGTGGTGAAAAAGATAGTTGGGCCTCACACTTGTACGAATCCCACGTTGAATCAGGATCACCGTAAAATTGATTGCAACCTTGTTTGTAATCTCATTGTTGATGTGGTGAAGAAGGATACCGGTTTAACACCGAGGTCAATTATTGAGATAGTGAAATTATAATATAATTATCAGATTTTGTATAAGAAAGCTTGGATAGAAAAACAAAAGGCAATTGAGAGGTTGTATGCTACCTTCGAAGAAGCATATACGAAGTTGCATTTTCTACTCACAGCAATTCAAGCAGCAAATACAGCAACTGTTGTTCACTGGGATAAATATGAGTCAAGTCCTAGCGAGGAAACATTCAAGGGAGTATTTTGGACATTTGGTCCTTCGATTGAAGGTTTGAAATCTTGCAGACCTATTATCAGTGTTGACGGAACTCACTTGTACGGTAAGTACAAGGGTTGCTTGCTAATTGCTGTTTCCCCATATGCGAATGATTGCTTATTTCCTTTTGCATTTGCATTGGTTGATGGAGAGAGTATAAATACGTGGACATGGTTCATGAGTTGCATCCGATATTATGTCACCGATCGCACTGAGTTGTATGTTATCTCTGATCGTCATGCTGGTATAATGTCTGCTATGGATTTACAAAATGGAGCTTGGAACGAACCTAATGCATATCACCGTTATTGTATGCGTCATTTTGTTACAAATTTTTTAGTAAATTTGGTAGCAAGGCATTGCGAAAAAAGGCCAAAATTATAGCGTGTCAAAGCCAATCCAAAAAGTTCATGGCCAAACTTGCTGAACTTGAAACCGTCAATGTCGAGGCGGCTAATTGGTTGAAAGAGAAGCCGGTTGAGAAATGGGCACTTTATGCAGATGAAGGTCAAAGAACGGCATAATGACTACGAACCTGTCAGAAGTCTTCAATTCAGTCTTGAAAGGCGTCCGTAGTTTGCTAGTAACTGCGATAGTTGAGACGATCTTCTTACGTCTGAACTCTTATTTTACTACTCGTCGACAGGAAGCCAGTAAGCTTTTATCTGAAGGGACACTTTTTGCTCGAAGAGTACATGAACTGATCGATAGTCGCCGTGAGAGAGCAAACCGACATGAGGTTACAATGTTCCATCATCAACCTGGAGTTTTTTCCGTGAGAACGAGTATACCATGGTAAGTGGAGAAAGGAAGGGTGGGAACTTGCACACTGTGAATTTGGGAACGAAAACAGGCACATGTATGAAATTTCATCTATACCATATTCCATGTTCTCATGTACTGGCAGCTTGTGCATATTGTGCAATCGATTACAAGCATCTGGTTGATAAATTTTACCTTGTAACTTCATTAGCACAAATATACGCTCCCGTGTTTCATCTTATTCTAGATCCAGCATATTGGCCTATTATTGATGGACCAAAACTCGTACCTGGTGTTAGTTTGCGACGTAAAAGGAAGGGCAGACCTAGATCTACCAGAATTCGCAATGACATGGATGTGAGAGATAGGTCAAGCCGTGGTACGGGGATGAAATGTTCAAAATGTGGTTTGCAAGGACACAATAAGCGGCGATGCACTAATAGTGAAACTCAAAACAATTAACTATTGTATGCTTGTAACTGTACTTTTAATTTGGACTTTGTAATTGTACTAAATTATGAAGAAAGAGATTGCAAAGTTTTATTTTGAAAAATCATTTGTATCAATTCTTGACATCAGAGTGTGATTGTTGCGTGATGAGTATTGTAATCTAATATAAAGATTTCATTTTCCTAGCCAAGACGTGCTTTTCCAAAAAGCGAGTCTTTCACATAGCTCCTCGCTTTCTCAGAAAGCGAGTCTTCAACCTGTAGGTTTTTATCAACAGGCCCAGGACTTGCTTTCTCAGAAAGTGAGTTTGGTACAAAATAACTCAGTGTTTGGGAAAGCGAGTCTTGAGTCTAGTGTTATCTAGAGATCAAGCCTTCTCTGGTTTTCGCCTAATCCACACAGTCGCTTTCCGAGAAAGCGTGGAAGTATTGACTAGGCTCGCTTTCTCAGAAAGCGAGTCTTGAGCCTGCTTGTAAAAAAGCATACAGACCTAAGACTCGCTTTTTCAGAAAGCAAGTCTGGGTGTAAACAACTCGCTTTTTCGAAAAGCGACTGTTGAGCGATTTGTTTTCCAAAGGCGACCTCACCTCTGGAAAATGTAAAACACAACACTCGCTTTTTGAAAAAGCGAGGTGTTTACACCCAGACTCGCTTTTTCAAAAAGCGAGTCTTGGGTCTGTATGCAGAAAACACCAAGATTTGATCTCTTGGTGGGACATAAACCCTACACAATTCTCGAGCATCAGCTTCAACTCATAATTCACATCAATACCCAGGTCAACACCATTCCACATTAACAAAATATTGCACAACATCTCACCAAAATCCACATTTCAACACCATTCTACATTTCACACTACAAAAGAAACTCGATTTCCCGGCATTTTTTACGTCTTTACCGGCATTTTTTTACGCCGGTGAAACCTTCACCGGCGTTTATAATAGCGCCGGTCCAAATGCCGCCGAAGCGAGCGTCGCGGAAAGGAAGGGGTCTACACCGGCGGTTTTAGTGGACGCCGGTAAATGTGACAACTACACCGGCGGCCAGAAAACGCCGGTGTATGGGGGTCTCTGAGTGCCGTTCTTTTACCCCCAATATACATTCACTGTTTATCAATTCACCGGCGTTTATAGAAACGCCGGTGTAGAATGAACGTATACCGGCGGTCGATGACCGCCGGTGTATGTGCGTTTATGAGTGTCCGGTTTTCCCTACTTACAAGCACCGGCGTGATCAAAAACGCCGGTGTAGTTAGGTTCACCGGCGTTTTATAAAACGCTGGTGTTTCTTGGTACCGTTATAGCTGACGGCATACACCGGCGTTTAACGGCATACACCGGCGTTTGTGTGAACGACGGTATATCGCACACTGCAACTAATTCAATAGATAGACCGGCGTTTTATAAAACGCCGGTCTAGCTATGCCCGTTTGTTTTCCTTTCTCCGGTTTTCCGTTCGATTTCAATTCGCAGTTTCATTTACAAAACCTGTAAACTAATTCACAACCGATTCAACCAATTTTATGCATATTAATGCGCAAATCACAACCAAACACAAGAATAATAAAGTTTCACACGTGTCATATCCCAAATATCTCAACAAACTAATTAACAGTGTCATAATTAACAGTGTCATAATCACAACCAAATTCACCGCAAAATTAACAGTGTCATAATTAACAAATTAATATAGCGACGAACATCCCAAATATCTCAACAAACCAGTCTGACAAATATCTCAAATATCCCAAATTAACAGTCCGGCATAACTCTCATAAAAAAAAACAGTCTGACATAACAGCAAGGAGGACATAAGAACAACAATCATACAGCAAGGACACAAGAACAGCAAGGAGGACCACAGATTCATACCCCTCGAGGAGCTTCAGTTCTGATCATCAGAATTTTCTTCATCTGGGCGACCGCTCTGTGAAAAAAAAACAATAGTTTAATTCAACAGTAGACCACAATACAGAATATACATATTTTTTGAACTTGCAAAAAAATCTAACTGTATCTTAAATTATAAGATCAAAGTGTCAATTGCAAATGGAATTGTTAATGATATATAGAGAGGTAAAATAATTACATTGCAATGCTAAAAATCTAGTACTTAATTTTGTTTTTTAAATATATCTAAAATAACAAAACAAATGAAAATTCAGTATCTAACTTGAAAACTTTATATTCTCCTCTGATTGGGAATATCCACTATCTAAAACAGTAAAACAAATGAAAATTCAGTATCTAAGCATGTCTTTCATGGATTGTTCAGACAATCCATGAAACTGTCATCGTGGACGGAAACCAAATATAAGAAAAATAAGATAGGGCTCATATCAAGTGTATTTTTAGGGAACTGTCATCGTGGAAGGAAACCAAATATAGAAGCCAGAAATGGAAACAGAAAGAAGAATGGTAGAGACTTTGGATACACCAGGCTAATATAGCGGCATTTTCCTCATCTCTCTCTCATCCCTTGTTTTCCTTCAGCACACGAACACAAAGAGACATCAGCAACAACAGCAAGAGCGACAAGAACAACAATAATAATAAATTATTATGAACAAGATGTCTCTATATGGGTTTCCAGATCTCCACTCGAGCCCTCTCGTTCTAATCACAGCCCAATTAAGAACATAGACAACAACCACTGAACAATCCAATCACAGCCCAATCAAAATTTGCCATCCTGGATCTTAATGAAATAAGCTTCATTAGCAGTAAAAGAAGATGGGGATGCTAGCAACATACTCAGTTTGGAAGTGAACCCATTTTTGGTTAAAAAATCATGCCAAAGATGGCAAACAGGTTACTTTAACAGTACCTTAAAATGAAAATTTCCATTATCTGAGCTTATATGTTGCTCTACATATTCTTGAGCCCAACTAAATCTAAAACCCAATTGTTGTGCATATCCGGAGGATTTTGGCATACGTACCTATAGCATCCTCAGTTCACAGTGAACCCATTTAATATCAAAAAAACATGCCAAGAAGACAATCAGATGCATGAAATCAGCTTCATTAACAGTGAAAGAAGATGGGGATGCTAGCAGCATACTCAGTTTGGAAGTGAACACATTTTTGGTTAAAAAATCATGCCAAAGAGGGCAAACAGGTTACTTTAATGGTATCTTGAAATGAAAATTTCCATTATCTGAGCTTATATGTTGCTCTATCAATTCTTTAGCCCAACTAAATCTAAAACCCAATTGTTGTGCATATCCGGAGGATTTTGGCATACAGCTATACCATCCTCAGTTCACAGTGAACCCATTTAATATCAAAAAAAATGCCAAGAAGACAATCAGATGCATGAAATCAGCTTCATTAACAGTGAAAGAAGATGAGGCCTATGCTAGCAGCATACTTAGTTTGGAAGTGAACCCATTTTTGGTTAAAAAATCATGCCAAAGATGGCAATCTGCAGGTTACTTTAACAGTATCTTGAAATGAAAATTTCCATTATCTGAGCTTATATGTTGCTCTATCAATTCTTTAGCCGAACTAAATCTAAAACCCAATTGTTGTGCATATCCGGAGGATTTTGGCATACAGCTGTAGCATCCTCAGTTCACAGTGAACCCATTTAATATAAAAAAAACATGCCAAGAAGACAATCAGATGCATGAAATCAGCTTCATTAACAGTGAAAGAAGATGAGGCCTATGCTAGCAGCATACTTAGTTTGGAAGTGAACCCATTTTTGGTTAAAAAATCATGCCAAAGATGGCAATCTGCAGGTTACTTTAACAGTATCTTGAAAAGAAAATTTCCATTATCTGAGCTTATATGTTGCTCAATCAATTCTTTAGGCCAACTAAATCTAAAACCCAATTGTTGTACATATCCGGAGGATTTTGGCATACAGCTATAGCATCCTCAGTTCACAGTGAACCCATTTAATATCAAAAAAACATGCCAAGAAGACAATGAGATGCACGAAATCAGCTTCATTAACAGTGAAAGAAGATGAAAATGCTAGCAGCATACTTAGTTTGGAAGTGAACCCATTTTTGGTTAAAAAATCATGCCAAAGAGGGCAAACAGGTTACTTTAACAGTATCTTGAAATGAAAATTTCCATTATCTGAGCATATATGTTGCTCTACTAATTCTTTAGCCCAACTAAATCTAAAACCCAATTGTTGTGCATATCCGGAGGATTTTCGCATACGTAGCTATAGCATCCTCAGTTCACAGTGAACCCATTTTGGTTAAAAAAACATGCCAAGATGACAATCAGATGCATGAAATCAGCTTCTTTAACAGTAAAAGAACATGAAAATTCTAGCAGCATACTTAGTTTGGAAGTGAACCCATTTTTGGTTAAAAAATCATGCCAAAGAGGGCAAACAGGTTACTTTAACAGTATCTTGAAATGAAAATTTTCAGTATCTGAGCTTATATGTTGCTCTATCAATTCTTTAGCCCAACTAAATCTAAAACCCAATTGTTGTGCATATCCGGAGGATTTTGGCATACAGCTATACCATCCTCAGTTCACAGTGAACCCATTTAATATCAAAAAAAATGCCAAGAAGACAATTAGATGCATTGAATCAGCTTCATTAACAGTGAAAGAAGATGAGGCCTATGCTAGCAGCATACTTAGTTTGGAACTGAACCCATTTTTGGTTAAAAAATCATGCCAAAGATGGCAATCTGTAGGTTACTTTAACAGTATCTTGAAATGAAAATTTCCATTATCTGAGCTTATATGTTGCTCTATCAATTCTTTAGCCGAACTAAATCTAAAACCCAATTGTTGTGCATATCCGGAGGATTTTGGCATACAGCTATACCATCCTCAGTTCACAGTGAACCCATTTAATATCAAAAAAACATGCCAAGAAGACAATCAGATGCATGAAATCAGCTTCATTAACAGTGAAAGAAGATGAGGCCTATGCTTGCAGCATACTTAGTTTGGAAGTGAACCCATTTTTGGTTAAAAAATCATGCCAAAGATGGCAATCTGCAGGTTACTTTAACAGTATCTTGAAAAGAAAATTTCCATTATCTGAGCTTATATGTTGCTCAATCAATTCTTTAGGCCAACTAAATCTAAAACCCAATTGTTGTACATATCCGGAGGATTTTGGCATACAGCTATAGCATCCTCAGTTCACAGTGAACCCATTTAATATCAAAAAAACATGCCAAGAAGACAATCAGATGCAGGAAATCAGCTTCATTAACAGTGAAAGAAGATGAAAATGCTAGCAGCATACTTAGTTTGGAAGTGAACCCATTTTTGGTTAAAAAATCATGCCAAAGAGGGCAAACAGGTTACTTTAACAGTATCTTGAAATGAAAATTTCCATTATCTGAGCATATATGTTGCTCTACTAATTCTTTAGCCCAACTAAATCTAAAACCCAATTGTTGTGCATATCCGGAGGATTTTCGCATACGTAGCTATAGCATCCTCAGTTCACAGTGAACCCATTTTGGTTAAAAAAATATGCCAAGATGACAATCAGATGCATGAAATCAGCTTCTTTAACAGTAAAAGAACATGAAAATTCTAGCAGCATACTTAGTTTGGAAGTGAACCCATTTTTGGTTAAAAAATCATGCCAAAGAGGGCAAACAGGTTACTTTAACAGTATCTTAAAATGAAAATTTCCATTATCTGAGCTTATATGCTGCTCTACTAATTCTTGAGCCCAACTAAATCTAAAACCCAATTGTTGTGCATATCCGGCGGATTTTGGCATACGTAGCTATAGCATCCTCAGTTCACAGTGAACCCATTTTGGTCAAAAAAACATGCCAAGAAGACAATCAGATGCATGAAATAAGCTTCATTAATAGTAAAAGAAGATGAAAATTCTAGCAGCATACTTAGTTTGGAAGTGAACCCATTTTTGGTTAAAAATCATGCCAAAGAGGGCAAACAGGTTACTTTAACAGTATCTTGAAATGAAAATTTTCATTATCTGAGCATATATGTTGCTCTACTAATTCTTTTGCCCAACTAAATCTAAAACCCAATTGTTGTGCATATCCGGAGGATTTTTGCATACGTAGCTATAGCATCCTCAGTTCACAGTGAACCCATTTTGGTTAAAAAAACATGCCAGGATGACAATCAGATGCATGAAATCAGCTTCTTTAACAGTAAAAGAACATGAAAATTTCCAGTACCTAAGCATATATTTTTCTATTAATTCTTCATCCCAACTAAACCATTCATGTTAAGGAAATCAAGATGCATCTATCAGAAAAAACATGCTATGTTTCAAAAATAAGGGAAATCAAGAGATGATACCGAAGAGAGAGAAAGAGAGCGGGGCGACGAGCGCGGGGGGGAGGAGATAGAGAGAGAGCGGGGCGACACGGTGGTTTCCGATCGCCGATTCACCTCCAAATCGAGAGAGGGAGGAGGGAAATCGAAAATGACGAAGGGAAGAAGGGACGATGACGAAAGGTCGAAGGCTGTCGAAGAAGACGAAGCGGCGGAGGCAAACGCGCGGGAAGTAGAGCGAGGAAGGAGGGAAAACGAAGCGCCCTCTTTTTTTTTTGGGGGGTTTGGGAAAATGGCGAGCGAAAGGTTAGGGTAGATGGGATTTATCGCAGCTTTTCACCGGCGTTTCAATTAGACACGCCGGTGAATGTGTAAGTATATTCACCGGTGTTTCGTATTAAAACGCCGGTGAATAATACACTTCACCGGCATTTTTAACTAAAACGCCGGTGAATACGAAGATTGACCGGCGGTTTATAGCGACCGCCGGTGTATAACCTTCCCATCTGGCGCCCAATTCCTATTCGCTCCCTACCCCGGCGCTACTAGTAAAATGCCGGGGAATATTCACCGGTAAATCGAGTATCTTTTGTAGTGTCAACACCAACATCTCACCAAGATCAACATCTCACCAAAATCAAATTCATACAACCACAAAATTTCACAAAACCATAAAATTAAAATACCACACTCACACACCCCATACCAAATTATGTACTTCATATATTCCATACTTCAAAACTTGAGTACAAGATTGAGATACACAATAAATCACATTAACAAATTAAAATTACAACCAATAAATCACATCAACAAAATATCAAGTCGCTTCACGGGTCCGGGGTGAAGAATGTGGGAGGTCGTCGTTGCCTCTTACCTCATGGTGATGGAGTTTTCTGTGTCACACCGGACATTATTATCGGCTCTTCTTCCTCTTGTTGTTCTGCCCCCTCTACTTGCATCTCAGCCTCTTCAATTTCATCCTCTTGTTCTTCCTCATTTCTAGGCCGACGTGGTGGTTTACGGGCGACTTTCTTCACACGATGAGCACGTGCACTGGTCCGATGAGCGGGGGTGTTTAGGATAGCATCCAAGGTCGCCCCCTCTCCCACAGCATCAGTTTGTGCACGACAGGACGTCAGCATATCGCGTGCAAAGTCCTTAACCGCATCGACGACATTGATACTCAACACAGCAGCACATTTTTTGCCCATACTCCAAGTCTGGGCCATCTACAAAACATAATAAGTTGAAATATTACTTGCAGTAAATGTATGCTTGTAAATCAAAATACTATAATAACTTTGATAAATTTAACAGTAATAAAAAACTTACAATCGTACGAATAGCCGATGCCTTCGGTTGAAACATAGGCAAGTGCATTGAATGTAGATCTGCTGGTTCTACTGCCGGTCAACGTATCGGTACCACCATGCCTGCTGGAGTTTGCCCTGTCGGAGAGATGTATCGCCTTATCATCCTCCCATACCTGCCCATATAGTTCTCGTGCACGGTTCGATCAAATGGAGGAATGTTCTGAATGATTTCCTTGAACCTGTGTAGATTCCATCTCTCCACATATGTCGAGAAGCTGGCAGCCCAATTATGTCCTGATTGACGACCCATTCCAGTAATTTTATGCATGTCTGCATTAAATAGATCGACAACCGGAATCACCTGCTATAGACCAAACTGTCGAAGCACTCTGTTGATATAATAGAACTCAACTGTGCTAAAGTTGATCAAAGGTGCTTTTGTCAGCCAAAGATCATGCCTATACAGGGAAATAGGCAGCAGTCGAGCTAGACGCGCCTCCGTGTAGGGCATCCACACTACGCAATTATCTGCTAACCTGTCCAACTCATCACGGAAGTAGGTCAGGCACTTGTTGGGATTGGCAGTCCAAGTAAGGTTACCGGACCAGTACACACCAAGAGGAGGTAGCATGTGCTGGTCCTCGGGGAGATGGATCCAGTGGGGTGATTGCTTCCGCACTACAGGATGTCCCACGTGGATACGCTCCCAACTCCACACTTGAAGCAATATCATCGGTCCATTCATCTGTATGAAACCGAGACTACACAGGCACAAACTCCTGTAGAGGGATGCCACGGCGGCACTACCCTAACTGTACTGATTGACTCGTCCTAGATCTATAATCAGCGGGAGGTACATCAAGGGGACAGAGTGTCCGCTGGAATTAGGGAACAATACACCTCCAAAAAGAGTCAGAATGTAGGCCCTACGGTAGCAATGGACCTCCTCTTCAGTCGAATCATCTCTCAATCGGTCCTTGAATTTTTTCTTTAACCACTTCAACTGAATCTGTTTCCCATTAACTGCTCCAGTCACCACTTCGACACCGAGATATTGTTCCACTAAATATGTCGGGTCGAAGTCCATTGATCCTGTCACCGCCTGCCCATCTACCGAAAGGCCGGTGAGTACTGAAATGTCCTGCAATGAAACACTCATCTCCCCAACTGTAAGGTGGAAGCTTTGTGTCTCAGGGTGCCATCTCTCAAGGAGTGCTGTAAGCAGTGGCTGATCGCACTTGATGGAGCTCATCAGTGCAATACCATAAAGTCCGCAATCCCTTAAGATCTGGTGGATTCGTGGGTGCATAGGGAGTGGATGACCCCCACAGAATGTACACTCCTTCGAATTGCCTTCCCACACATCTCTAGAACGATGTTGCGACTGAAGAGTAAGAAGAGTGGGGTCGAGGGGACCTGGACCTCCAAGGGGAATAGTAGATGAAGAAGGGGTCGGAGAAGAAGTACCAGCCACATTTGGATTACTTGGGACCTGTAAAACAACAACAACATTTACATCAGCAGAGAAATATAACATTTAATTGTATGATAATGAAACAAATCTAATATAGAAAATTATAAGCTTACATTAGTACGTGAGGTACCACCACGACGACCATCACGTCCACCGCGAGGAGAAGGGCCGAAAGATGTATGTGGTCCGTCGCCACGATTACGTCTACTACTAGACCCTACCTCCACATTGCCCATCGTCCGTGCCATTTTTTTAAAAATAGAGTATCCTACAACTAAAAGCAATCGTTATTAACATTACCAAAATATATAACCAACACATATAGAACAGATACGAACATACAATTATTAATAACTATATCCTAATTTTACCCACAAATTCTACAATTATCCACTTTTTATAACTGATACACCTCCACCTCCACCTCCATCGACAAATTCTACAAATTCTACAAATTATCCCAAAATTTTACAAATTCTACAAATTCTACAAATTCTATAACTGATACCCACAAATTCCACAAATTCTACAATTATCCCGAAATTTTATCCCTATTTTTCCACAATATCAGCACTATGCATATTGTACCTCCAATAATAACAACCAATTTCTAACTAAATAATTCTAAATATATATACAACATTAAAAAATATAGCGTTTGAGAAATATACCACAATCTTTGCGCAAGAAGCGAACCACGACAATCACCCCCAAATCATTCAACCCCCAATTTCAAGAACGCCACGGAAATCACCACAAAAATCAAAAGAACCAACAAAAACGAAGTGGGCAATTGAACCGGGATGAGATAATGAAGAATTTCGAAGTGATTCGACAACTAATTTGATGGGTTAAGGGCTAAAATCGAAGCTTATCGACTATGGGTTAGGGTTTCGCAAGCGAAGGGGAGAAAGAAATGAGAGAAAGTGAGATCTGTTTGGGAGGGGGGTTTAAGTCCTAAACGACATTCGCTTTTTGAAAAAGCGAGTGTGGGATAATTCCCCCCGTTTTTTCAAAAAGCGAGTGTTGCTGGGCAAAAAAGGCCCAGACTCGCTTTTTGAAAAAGCGAGTGGGATAATTCCCCACGTTTTTTCAAAAAACGAGTCTTGAGAGGTTGAAAATTTGGAACCTAAGACTCGTTTTTTGAAAAAGCGTGAGGAATTATCCCACACTCGCTTTTTCAAAAAGCAAGTGAGGTGTTTAGGGAATAAAAAAAAGCAGGGCAGTTTGGGAAAAACTTTCAAAAATAGGATTATTTTGGGGAAAAAATCTAAAGAAGGTCCACAATGTAAACTGATTAATAGAATTACTGCTAAAAAAAATTAAAGTATTGAAAGAGGAAGTTAAGAAAGTCCACAATGCAAACTGATTACATAAATTCATGAGGAAATTTGCAATATTAGCTTCAGTTGATAGTTGAAGTCATTCATTTCCTGCTTAAACCGAACATTTTCTTTGAAGCTCGAGAAGCACTCAAAGATGGATCATCCCCGGAAGTCAAGAAGAACTGATGAGTGAACGAATTTGTCGTAGAGAAACTAATATCACAAGGTATTTGTGATTCTGTTGTATATAAAAGATTGTGCAATAGATGCTATGCTAACCATATCAATATCATAGCAGATGGGGTCTGACAACCTCAATGTTGTATTAGGTGTGTATATAGATAGAGAAGGAAGGCGCCCTTTTCATTTCAGAAGTAACTGCAAAAACAAATAAAGTCATCAGTTGGTAAGGAGAAATAGGAAGCAAACCATTCGTTTATATACATGTGTAATATATGTTTGTTTGTTCTTTTACTGTTAAAGTTGTGAATTTGTACAGCAGTTGGAATATGTTTTTTCATTTTGTATTTGCCTATTAGGGAGAATGGTTTTTCATCCCTATTAATGGCAGGGTTTTCACCTGGTCGAATCAGCGACTTATCCCTTCCTTCGCCAAATTAGATCGTTTTCTACTCACTCACTCTTAGTTCTCGAAATTTCACAACTCCTACGCGAAAGCTCTCCCCAATCCTTCTTCGGATCATGTGCCCATTGCTCTCTACTCAGATTTTCATTTTCCCCACCATCACCAATTCCGATTCGAAAAGTTTTGGCTTCAAGATCAGTTGTTTATTAAGCTGGTCGAGGAGTGCCTTGCCTCCATTCATGGATCTCGCAGTTTGGGCAATCTTCTTCTTAAGCTCCACGCCATCAAATATGGTTGTAAGATTTGGCACCGCGAGAGACAATCCAACACCAATTTTCTCAAAGAATTTCTGCTCGGCTCCATCCAGTCTTTCGACTTGATGGAGGAGCATGCTCCTCTTTCTCCCCGCGCTCGTAATGAGCGTCTTGCCTGTAAGCGGGAGTATGCCGATATTCTCCTTCAAGATCATTCGAAGTGGGCTCAGAGGGCCCGTGTTAATTGGTTGAAAGAGGGAGATGGTAACACGGCTTTCTTTCACCATTTTGCTTCGCATCGCAGGCGTAGCAACCATATATCAGTGATTCATGATCAGAATGCAGAATTGCGCTCTGACCCTGATATTCATCAAGCTTTCCTAACTTTCTACAAAAACCTTATCGGCTCCACCAAACCACGATTGATTGCCCTTGACTGGCAGCAACTCTATGGTCCCCCTTCCGTAGACTTATTCTCGCTTGAAGCTCCCTTTACTATGGACGAGATTAAGGCTGCTGTTTTCGCTTTAAAAAGCGATTCAGCGCCAGGTCCTGACGGTTTCCCGGCTTTCTTTTTCCAAAAATTCTGGTCCTGGATTAAGGATGATCTTTTCGATCTTTTCCAAGATCTACATCAAGGCTCCCTTTCTTTTGATCGCATCAATTACGTCCACATCGTTCTCATCCCAAAAGTTCCGGGGGCCAATGCTGTTACTGAGTTTAGGCCCATTAGCCTTATTAACACTTCTTACAAAATTATTATGAAAGTTCTGGCTACTAGGCTTAGTGCGATTATCCCGCCTCTGATAGACCCTGCCCAGTCAGGCTTTATCAAAGAGCGCTTTATTCTCGACAGCGTCGCTACTGCTCAAGAGATTATTACGCTTTGTCATCATCACAAATTAGAAGGCATCCTTCTTAAGCTTGATTTCCAAAAAGCTTACGATAATGTGAATTGGGACTTTCTCATTGACATTTTGGTGAATCGTGGCTTTGGCCCGAAATGGATTGGATGGGTTAAATCCAGTTTAAACGTTGGCACATCCTCTATCCTTATCAACGGCTCTGAAGGCCATAAATTTAAAGTCAAGCGTGGTCTCCGTCAGGGAGACCCTCTCTCTTCCCTCCTTTTTCCACTAGTGGCTGACGTTTTTAGCAGGCTGCTTCGCAACGCTCGCGAAGCCCAAGTCATCGAAGGTATCGGCCGTTCTCATAATTTTGATGGTATCCTCAACTTGCAATATGCAGACGATACCATTATATTCTCCAAACCTGAGCGCACGTCATTGCGCAACCTAAAACTTTTGATTTACTGCTTTGAACAGGCTTCAGGTCTAGCCATCAATTTTAACAAATCTTCTGTGTATTGGCTAGGTGGCGATGATAATCGCCATCACGAAGTCTCACTATTTTTCAACTGCCGTATTGCTTCCTTCCCCATCTCGTATCTGGGCATCCCCCTGAGATGGGGAAAGCTCCACAGATCGGACTGGTTCCCTGTGATTGATAAAATCGAATCTAGGCTCAATGTTTGGACGGGTAAATTGCTATCCCGAGGAGGAAGACTGATCCTTCTTAACTCGGTTATCTCCGCTATGCCTCTATATATGATGTCATTCTATTTCTTCCCTTCCTGGGTCCTCAAAAGGATCGATCAGATTTGTAGCAATTTCTTTTGGTCAGGTGCATCTCTTTACAAGCAGGGCTCGCATCTGTGTAGTTGGGACATCATCTGTTCCTCGAAAGCCAGTGGTGGACTGGGGGTCTTGAACCTTCATGACCATAACCTCGCTCTCTTAGGAAAATGGTTATGGAGATTCCATAAATCCCCTCATTTATCTTGGGTCTAATGCATCAAGGAGTTTTATTTTTCTTCCACTCCTTGGTGGCAATTCAATGCCCCTACCCATCGCTTTGCTTCCCCTTTCTGGAAAGGGGTCTGGAAAGCTGCGCCTGCTTTCCAGTCTAGCATTTCAAGGCTTTGTGCTGACGGGTCTAAGACCAAACTCTGGACCGACCTTTGGTTAGGCAACACCTCCCTTTCCACAGCATTCCCCTCTCTTTTCAATTATGCTGCATGCCCGAATGCCACTGTTGAAGAATCCTTTGTTTGGTATCAGTCTTCTAGGTGTTGGCATATCCCTTTTTCTATCCACCTTCCTCTTCCTCTGATAGATGATCTGCATCACCTTATCACATCACTCAATCAATACGAGTGGAAACAATCGGAAGATATTGCTTGGCGATGGAACGTCTCGGGGTCTTTCACAGTTAAGTCGTTCTACAAATTTCTCAATTTCCGAGGCGTCGTTTCCCCCTCATCAGATTTTATCTGGAAATCCTGTGTCCCTCTCAAGGTTAAAATTAATTCTTGGTTGGCCTGCCATAACAAACTACTCACTGTTCAAGTTCTCAACAAAAGAAACTTAGCGTGGGGTCAACTATGTCCTTTTTGCTCGAGTGCCTCAGAAGACGTTAATCACCTCTTCGTTACTTGCTCATTCATTTCTCTGCTTTGGAAAATTATTGCTCTCGCTTGGGCTAACCCAGCCCTACCATCTAACCTGCTCTCTTGCTGGAAATCCCCCGAAGTGCCCCCTAGATACATCAAGGCTTGGAACCTCTCCGTCCATATTATTATTTGGATAATCTGGATGGAAAGGAACCGTAGATTGTTCGCGCACAGTGCCTCCCCAATCCATTCGCTTATAGCAGAATTATCTTTTCTTTTTAAATTTTGGATTTCGCAGTTGAAAGCCGATAATCGTCAGTGTTATTTCTATCACCGTTTGGATGAATCCCTTACTATCCTCTCTAGTCTTAATGCAGTGTGAATGTTTCTAGTCATTGTTTTTGGCTTACTGTTTGCCTGCTTTTGGATTATAGTTGCTTTTTCACTGCTTTGCAGTCAGAGTGTATTTTATCATTCATCTAGTCACTGTTTCTTTGACTTTATGTTGATTATTATGCAGATTTAAATGCCCATTTTTTTTTGGCCTGTCTCTGAGGGTTCACTGATGATTTTGGTTCCGGGTTTGTTTCTGCTCGCGATGCTAGTGACTTTTGTTGGTTGTCTCTTGGGTTTTGGTCAGGGACCCTCCTTGCTGTTAATGTTTTAGTATCAAGGCAGCACTTTTGTTTTTGCTACTGTGGTTACTCTTTGTATTCTCTTTAGTTTGGGTGGATAGCGGTTACATGTTTGGAGGGTGAGCGCGAGATGGTTTTATAGCGTTCTATCTCCTTGACTTGTATTCCTAGCTGTCTCTAGCCACCCTTGTGTCTCATGGTACTGTTACTTACTGGCGTTTGACTCATTGAGGGATCTCTCCCCTCCTTTATGTATATGTATGTGCTGGTGGCTTTATATATTGTATGCTTTATGTGGTTTGTGGTGGCTGTGATTTGCTTTCTGTGTTTCGTTTCAGTTCACTCCTTTTGAGCTGGGCATTAGTTTATTTGGCTTGCTATAGCTCTCTCTGGATATTCTGGATCGATCTTTGAGTGGTTGTTGGTATTCATAGCCTTTGTCTGGGACTTAGGAACTTATATCTTTTATCACTCTGGGATCCTCTTGACTCGTTACTCTTGGAGCCTTCTTTTGTTTGGCGCTGAAGGCCCGGAGTCTATGGCTCGTAGTCCTTTACCGCAGGTTATGGTCCTAGTTGTTTACTCGACCACGGTAGCTCCCCCCCTTTTCAGGTGATGCCATGCGCTTTTTCTAGTGGAACTACATCCATCGATCGGTGCCTCGTCGCTCTTATGGATCACAAGGTTCTGGACCATGTTCTTCGTCCGGCTGTGCGTTTGTTGCCTCTTCGTCCTGCTTCGATGGACGCTAACGCTGATGATGTAGAGCCTCGGAGCTTAGTCGCATTGTTGCTCCCTGACCAGCCCGCCTCTTTTGCTTTTAGATCTTTCCCCTCCTGTTGTATAGTCTATTGTGTTTACTCTTCTCCTATGTTTGTTGTTGGTCAGCGTTCTTTTTGTAGGCTGATGTCTAGTTTTACTTCTTGTAAAACCCCTGATTAGTGGCTTGTACAGATTTTTATCGTATTATCAATATATTTTTTGATCGGGCTGGAGTCGGTTGACTCTATCTGCTTACATCAAAAAAAAAGTCTCTTGTTTGGGAATATTACATTTTCCCCTTTAAAAGACGGTGTTTATTTCGCTGAGAATTGCCCACTCATGTTTATGATTCATGCCCATTTCATTTCGTAAAACGATGAATGGTAATTATTTTCTATAAATATTCATGTAATTGTCTTTTTTGAAGGATTCAAGTTAGGCTCGGGCTTCTTTGGTTTATTCGGGCCTGGGCTTGGACCTAAATTTTGGAGGCCGACCCAAAATTTCGAGCTCGGGCTCGAGCTCGAGCTTGTATAAGCCCGGCCCGTTGCCAGCCTTATACCTTAGTAGCAATGTTTCCAACATTATACCGAAGAACATCTCAACCTAATCCTTTACTGAGAGATGTTTGGAGAGGGAGCAAGTGGGTGCCAATATTTAAAATGGCTGGGATTTGTGTCACGACGAAATAGGAGGGATTGGTGAGATTTTTAACCGGAATATTTGGACATGGGTTTTCAAGAAGAAGCTAGAATATGGAAATGAGAAAATGTTGGAATTTATTCTGTAAGTCTTTGTATCATCTAGTAAATGATGGAGGCTTAGGAGTGTAGGGAGTAAAATTGTGTGGAAGACATATGCACCTCATAATTTCAAAAGTCTTTATGTGGTTGATCCTTAATAATGCTATTTTAAGGAGAAAATTTCTTTTAAAACAACATATTCTGGTTGATTCTATTTGTAGCAGATATCACACACAAGTTGAGTTCACTGAGCATCAATTGTTTGACTTTGACTACAGTAAAAGGGTTTGAGAAATGATGTCGGCAAGCTTCAATTTGAGGAATTTGCCTACTTCTATGAGGGATTTATGGGTTGGGAGGAGGACAGTAAATTTAGGAAAGAAGATAGAGACACTTGGGATACTTGTGTGGCTGCTACTATTTGGGCAATCTGTAAGAATAGAAATAATTTTCGTTTCAATTTGACATCCACCTCTTTACATGCGATATACTAAACCATAATTTTTTATTACATCATATCTTTTGGAAGGACTCACTCCAGCGAGGAAAAAGGAAATAAATGGAACAACAGTAGATGGTAACAAAGAGGGCGGAAATACAAAAGACAAATAGCGATGGAGACGACTATGAAGATTAAGCAGGATGACCTGCATTTAGTTGCTTTTGAATTTATTTAATTTATTTAATTTATTTAATTTATTTCGTGCATTTTCTTCAGTTTAGGATATTATGTACTATAAACTCTTGTTTCGTTATTTCTCATTAATGAAGCACGGCATTTGCCATCTTTGTGTTTTAAAAAAAAATTATAAATATTAGACAAATATCTCATCATCGGAAAAAGAAAAAATAAAAAAATCCAACCCTCATCAGAAAAGTTTATACTTATCACAAATATTAAAAGAGTAACAATAATTAAGAATTTGTTTCATATTAGAATTCCACAAACTGTTCCCAAATTCTGTGATATATGTTTATCCTTTTGATCAATTTAGGTTTCAGTTCTCTATATATACCAATATAATATTGAAAGAACAAAAGAATCCAAAACTAATCTCTCTCTCTCTCTCTCTTTTCTCTTTACATCATTCTCTCCGGTTGAGTATGGATTCGATGGGAAAAGTCATGGTTATGGTCTTAGTTCTGGCATTTATTTTCGGTTCAATAGGAGGTTGTCTAGGAGAGGTTCATCATGTTGGTGATTTAGTGGGGTGGACTAACATAGGTGTCAACTATAACCAATGGGCTAGATCGAGAACTTTCCACTTCGGAGACAAACTTGGTGAGATTTCTTGATTACTGTAGTTCAATATTCTCTTTGTATTGAATTGTGCAGATTCATGTATATGAATTATTAGGTACTTGTTCAATTAGATGTACGCTATTGAATTAATTATATACTACTGTGAGTCCCTTAATTAGAATAATTTAGCCCAAGTATTTTTTAAAACTTTTTTTTTAAAGCTGACAGACGTCACCGTACTTTATTAATGAAAAAATTAATGTAACAGTAGTTCAAAACGCTAAAAAAGTTTACAACAATGAATTTTTTTCGTACTCTTATATACATAGCACAGTGCAGGTATGTTAATAAATCTAATCAATCTTGTTTACTTTCCCAATTCAATATTTTTGGACATAATTAATTATTGGATCATATTGTACTGAACTCATATAGTTGTAATTATTGGATCATATATGCTCCTATTTTTATTTTATTTTTTAAGTTTGGCACAACTATTTCCCTTGTTTTGTTATTTATTATACCTCCTCAAGTGAACACAATAATTGTGAATTATATTTTGCATGTTTCTATATATAGTTATATCATGCTCAATTTATAAATGTAATCTGCTGTTTGTTCTTTTTTAATTCATAATTAAAAAAACATCTATTCATGAGATTTAAGAAAATTAAAAATTTTACTTGAGTTATATTTTTATTGCACAGTGTTTCACTATGACAATCGCTTCGATAACGTGGTGCAAGTGAACAAGGATGACTACGACAAGTGCGAGATAGACAATCCCATCGCGGCATACAACTCTGGCTTGGATACCATCTTAATCACCGCGAGGAAGGGCCACTACTTTTTCATCTCTGCCACTTGGGTTCACTGTGAAGCTGGCCAGAAACTCCATATTAGGATTGTTCCTAATCAAGTCCCTAGCAATGCAACTCCTCGGCAACCATTGACTTCTTCACATCATAAGATCCGTGGCGGTTCAGTTTCTTTGCCGCCGTTGAACTTCCCTTCACCTAATAATCATAAAGACGAGGTCAACGACGACACAGTTTCTCCACGGCCATTGAGTTTCCCTTTACCGTCACCGTCACCAGCCATTACTCCTCCGGCTGCATCTCGTGCTACCAAGATGCCGGACATTAGCCATGGATCCCTTGTTAGAAAGAGATTGGGACAGGGAGCTGGTTTTTTCATATTTGTTGCTACTTTATTCTTCAATTCATTTTAGGCCATAGCTAGAGAATAACTCAGTTAAATTTATCTTTATTTAATAATTAGTTTATTTGGATACTCATCGCTATTTGAACTTGGTGAATTAAGAATAAGAATTTTTTTTTGGAAATTGTTTTCTTTCTTTTATTTATTTGTTTATTTATTTATCTATGTTTAATTTTGATAAAGTTATCTTGGCAAGTACAGCATGCACAATCAGAGAAATTTCATTGAGCACCCGGGATTAATTATTATGAAAAAAATTTATCTAGAGCCCTTAAATGGAAAAAGTAAATTACATGAATCTCAAGTTCCAATCCAAACAATGGAAAGCGGTAAAAGATCGATCCCGTCCGCTTCAAAATTTAAGTGGACATATAACTTCGTCATTATTGTTTGCAATAGTTGTGATTAGATAATAAAAACTAACCCTATTATTCTACTATAATGGATATAATGGATATGGATGTGGATATTGCTACAAACAACCGTCATTATAAGTATTTTGTCCCCTCTTTTTGCAAAATATGGTGACTACAATTTGTAGTTACGTTCCACTACAACAACAACAATAACAAAGCCCTTTTTTTAACTAGTTGTGATCGGCTATATAAATCTTGGTTATCCATTCTCCTCAGTTTAGCACAATATGTTCTGTAAGGTCATAAGCTATCATATTTGTAGTGTACTTTTCACTATTCTTGTAAAATGATGTGAATCCAAAATAGAACTACATTAGGCTAGCTGACTAATTATAATGTGTAGCCCGTGCACTACAACAACAAACGTCTCCCCCAGCATTTTTTTTGGATTCCCCATCGTTTAAACGCCGGTGTAGCCCCTACCGGTATTTTTAAAAACGCCGGTACATACGCTGGGGAATCGAGCATCGCGGTAGAATAGTGGACAATACCGGCATTTTTAGAAAACGCCAGTATAGATAAATACCTACGCCGGCTTTTTTAAAACTCCAGCGTAGTGGTGTTTTCGTTTGGTTTCTTTTCCTTACAACACCTACCCCGGCGTTTGTAAAACACCGATGTAGGGTTTTAAAATTTTTGATAATACCTATCCCGGTGCTTTTAAAAATGCCAGTATAGGTATATATATTTTTTTAAAATTTAATTCGAAAAAAAAAACCAGTCTTTATAACTGCAACCACGCTAACAATCAAACATATACTATAGCCACGCTTACAATCAAACATATATTGTAGCCACGCTTACGTACTTCACAATCATACATATAGTAACTGATAATATGCTCCACGATTACATATTTCACCATTAAATACTTCACAAAGGTCCATACAATATAAGCGATGCTACCGAAAGTACGAATAGTGTGTTGATATCCGGTGGCAACAACATTATACTAACAATACTCACAGCTAAACAAAAGTAGCATAGAGCTGGACTTACTCTAGCACAGAATTCTAATGCCGAAGGTTGGAAGGCATCATATCCAAGAACCTATTCACAAAATAAATAATTAAATGGTAATTTCTGCTAAAGTGGTTAGAATGTTAAGAGGCAAATAAACTTGACCGAATGTTTAGCCCACAAGACAAAAGTGAAAACCACATTCTGGATGATGAAAGTTATACTGTCATTTCCTCCACTAATTCAGAAACTAATAAAGAATTAGGAATTACCATAAGCCCCCCCGCCTTAGAATTTTAAGTATTTGGTCTTTAGAATAAGCACGGAAATCGACAATGGAATGTTTGCCTGATGTTTGACACAACAATTTCAAGATAAAAGTCAGCTTATTATTCCAGAGTGCATTGTAATGAGATTAGACCCTTGAGCATCCTGAAAGCACACAAGTAGTTGACAGAGATCTAAAAGAATTTGGTGGCTGATATTTTTTGTGTGCCACTCAAAATTTAATGATTCAAGTTTTGGAAGAAATCGGTCAGCAAGATCAAGTGCATTAGCTATTCCTGCACACACAAAACTAGATCAGTAAATTACATCATTTATTCTTATGGTGAAGAACTTCTCTAATTACACCATGCCAAAACCTAATACTAGTTTAATGAAAACATTAGATTATGATCTTCAAAAGAAATAGTATACCTACCAGAGTGCATCTGGAAAATGGGAAAGTTGTCAGAATGAAAAGCTCATGAAGCACTGCACGATCTTTGATTATTAAGTAGTCCATCTCAGCAACAACGACCAAACTGCCATACATAGTGTAGAAATTCAATCGAGAACTCAGCACCACAACTGAAAAAAGAGAGATACAGAAAAGTGTCGGTTGTGTGTGAGTGGAAAAAAGAGAGAGATGGAAAAAAGAGAGATACTGAAAAGGGCCATACACATAGATACTTCACAAGATTAACAAAGGAGAAAAAATTGAATTTGAGATGCTCATGCCTGAAGCATAAAGCAATAGGGCCATGAAACAAAGGAGACAACATTGAATTTGGTCTTTAGAATTAACAAAGGAGAAAAAATTGAATGGAGGTTCAATGGGAGAAGTGGCTATATAAGTAAAGTCCATGGAATGATCACCATTGTCTATGAAATCCATGTGCAGTCGAGCACTGTGCATGCTAAATAACTATTATGAAATTACTTTTAAATCCTACCACCATGAAACAACAAGTCCAACAACAACAACAAAGTCTTTATCACAAACCAAATCTTCGTCCATTCTCTTCCTTCACCTCTTTCAACTTTTTAAGGGTCATTTCAGTTATATGAAACTTTTTCATCGTTATAATTGAAATGGGTTATAACTATTGAAATTATAAACCATTCAGGAACCATAATTCAGGGTTGATATTGGTTTATCCCCAATCTCCCGCTTTGACCCATAAATCCATTCTCTTCCTTGAACTCTTTTAACCACACAAAACCTATTCAATAACAACACAATGTAACTACAAAAACCTCGATAAACAAATAACCAAACCTTGTACAAGTCAAGCAGCACACTGTCGAGGGGCTCTTGAGCATCGAAAGAGCATAACCCATGAAAGGATCTAACTGCCTCAATTGCCTCCTCTGCTCTATTCAGCCGCTTCATCACCAATGCCATATCCTTCAGTGCACTATCAACTCGATCACCGCGATTAATCACAGTCCAAAACAACGGCACTGCCTTGTTTGGATCTTTATCCATCATCTAACACACCAAAATCAAATCTTTCTTTAACTTTACTATTCAAGAAGAAGAAAAGATGAGATCTTTCCAAACAAAACAATATAAGAGTAAGTTAAAAGATATATAATAAAATAAGTAAATCCAAACCAAACAGTTAATGAAAGAGATCGAAAAGAGTTAACTACTTCCATCATTGTCTATGAAATCAAATGCAAGCTAAACAAAACTAATCTCATAATAATTCTAAAGAAGAACACTAGTCATGACTGAAATTGATTCTTAAAGTTCTGCAACTAACATGAGATCGACAAATCTTATTGCTGAAAATAAAAGAAGAATAGGAAAATCTAAGTACAAATCTTATTACTGAGATCTATAAATCCTATTTCTCAAATATAAACCTATCCACAATTTAATCCTAATTCTAAAGAAGACACCAGAAGTTTCGCCATAAGCATACCTGAAAGAATTTAAACCTATCCACAATGTTTATGTCCTACAATTCCATTTCTCAGTTCATACCACACATTAAGAACAAATTCCTACTATGATAATCAGAGATATTACCGTAAAACAACCAACCCCTTTACACGAAAAATCATAAATTTCTTAAGCAACAACAAAATCCCTCTTTGAAATGACCAAATTCTCTTATTCTCAAACATCAAAAACCTACAAGATCTAACCCAATACAGCCCCCAACCCATCTAATTTCTTTACAGTTAAAAGGAATTCAAGAAATTCAAATGCTACCCACCTCGGTCTTCTATAAAAATCACAGCTTTTTTTTCTTCTAAAGTTCACATTTTTATCACAGAGAAAGAACCCAATTTGCAAAAAAAAAAAAGAGATAAGGGTAATCCCACCAGGGATGCGAGGGTACGACGACGATGGGGTGCACGACGACGGCGAGGAGCCATGGCGACGGGGGGTGGGGGACAACGACGACGGAGGGGGCACGACTACGGCGATGTGTGGTGGTCGGGGGATTTGGGGGAGGCTAGGGTTTGTGATTGAGAGAGAGAGAGAATGAAATTTGGGAAATTGGAAGGAGATGGGGGAGGGAGACGAGGACGGAGGGTTGGGTTCATGAGTGAGCAGGAGAGAGAGAGGGAGAAAATGAAATTTGGGAAATTGAAAAGGAGTGGGGATACACCACGGGATTGAGATAAAATAACTGTAAATTCGCTGGCGTTCTGTATGATAAACGCCGCGGTAGCACATCTTACCCCGGCATTTTATAAAAACACCGATATAGGAGGGGAATTATTTTTTCTCTTTGTTCCCTAGGGTTCTACTTCGGCGTTTCTACCCAAACATCGAGATTGGGTAGAAACGCCAGGGTAGCATGATTTTTTTTTAGTGGTGTAACCCAAAGCAATTTGATAACAAGCGCATTGTTAGAAAATTCGCTAAGTTTTAGCTATAACCGATATTGATGATGAACAATCAAACAAATAAATTTAAGCCAATTACACAAAGCATACAAAGGATTTGTCCTAGTTCAGACGAACCTAATCCGGGGGATAAAGAAGAAAATATTATTCAACTAGAGAAGATTCAAGGTATTATACTCGTACCACGAACATATCTATCTTTCAAATCACTAGAAGATAATGGTTGTTCACAATAAAGAACTCTCAATGTCTACTCTCAATGAAGTACTCTCTCTTTTCCTTTAGTGGAGACTTACATAACATATATAGAGAACTAAAGAAACCCTAGTTTGTAGTCTTTTCACATAAGATGTCTGATATATCATGTAGAAGAAGGCACACGATATGATTCGTACGATCGAACCTGGAGTTGAAGATTGGACCCAAATTATCACCAAGATCAGAGCCTCGGACGGTCGACTGTACCAAAGGGGTGGTCAAAGGTCATTGAGTAACACCAAAGCCGTGAGGTGTTCAATCGAGTGTACAGTCGTTGTTGCTGCTACTTTGCTTCTGACTTCACTCGTGCGATGCTTCGACCTCCTCGATTCATCATCTCTTCTACCAATCGAATACAAGTATCCAAGAAATACAATCCCAACATGCATCATGTCATAACACAACGATGGTACCATCAAATGACAATCATGTACGGTAATGCATATCGACACAATTAGAAGGAAAAAAAGTGCACGAGTGTAGATCAAGTTAATGAAAAAATGCTAAGTGTACGATAACATTTTTGTTAACTTTTCTCACACTATTTGTTAGAATTAGGGATAGGAAGGAATGAATTCTTATTGACTGATTAAACTGAGTACAATATGTGTCATATATATAGGAAAGAAGGGAAGACTAAACCAATACATTATTCGATATGAGAATAAACTAATATCTAACACAATATTTAACCCCCCCTCTCAAACTCAAGTTGGTTCAAACAACATGAATTTGGAATATTGATGATGTTCATGTGGCGGAGATGGCAAACAGTGATACAGGAACAATGCTCAAGTTGATAGCACAGGGAAGGCACTCGATGATGCAAGTGTTGGGATCTCACCCCGGACTTGAGAATAGTAGTAGTGGAAGGAAGTAGTGGTGGTGCACTGTTGGGATCTCCATATCCCAAACTGTGGTGGGATCTCCATATCCCAAACTATGATGGGATCTCACCCCTGACTTGAGACGTAGTAGTAGTAGTTGTAGCGCCCCGAATTTCTAATATAATAACTTAGAAAATACGTGGCACTTTCCCAGCGATCCACTTCAATGTAACAATATACATAGACCAAAAACTCAAGTCATTTTATTCCAAATTCTTATTACAATATTCTTTTTCAATTGCAGCGGAAATACAAAACACCTTAAAATACATTTAACTGTTACAACCCCTTTTTTTCTTTTCAAAATTACCCAAAGCTCTATTATATCACTCTCTAAAATCCAAAGCTAATCCAAGCCTCCAACTCTAAGCAGCTACCTGTAACACATGAGGCTAGAGTTGAACCCTAACCCCCAAAACTACGGGGTCAGCCATAAATGGTGTGAGTGATATAAACAACAAACATAAACAACAATAAACATAAATTCTCAGGCAACATGTACTGAACAAAAATACATAAACTGAACATGTAATCTGAAACAAGAACGATAGGCCAGTACATGCAAGAACCAAGTCGAGAAACAATACCAACGATCAAGTATCCATCGATTATTCATCCTCAAAATAGTGCAGCTCAACTGCTCGGTGCAGTCGACTGTATAATGAACCAGTCGACTGATCTGAGCCAACAGAAATCCTCACATCTCAGTATATGCCCAATTATCAATAAGTTCCAATACCACGATGTATGTCCAACAATCGATCACCAATCATGCCATAGATCGGATAACAATATATCCATCTACAAAACTAAAGATAATATAGATCGAATACGAACCCGGTATGCCACGACACCGACGAACATATCCATCTACAAACAAACTAAGAAGGTATAGATCGAATACGAACCCGGCATGCCATGACACCGACGAACATATCCATCTACAAACAACTAAAGATAACAAGAACCCTCAAGCTCACGAAAACTCATCATAACCAGTCGACTTATGTTATAGTAAGTCGAATGCTCCGAGAAACAATATCCAAGATTATAACAAGTGCAGTAAGTCGACATCATCAACCATCAGTCGACTTACCCTAAACAATTACCGATAATTTCTCAAGAACAATCCAAGTGCTAACAGTATAAGATGACTTATAAAAACCTAAGTTGACTTATCAACAATATAAGATGACTTATAAAGATCATAAGTAGACTTATCAAAAATATAAGATGACTTATAAAGATCATAAGTAGACTTATCAAAACATAAGTCGACTTAAAAGGGGACATAAGTCGACTTATAAGAACATAAGTCGACTTATAAAAACATAAGTCGACTTACCCGAGAGAAATTCTACGATAACTTTGAAAAATAAATTCTAAGTGTACCAGTCGACTGAGAAGGGTCTAAGTCGACTGTCCAGAACGGATTTTCGAGAAAAACTAAAGATACAGCAGCTGGGTCGTACCAGTCGACTGAATCGTAGACCAGTCGACTGTCGGCCTATAGTTTTCATAAATTAGGTCTGTATGCGAAAACAAGTCTGATGTTCTCTAAAGATTCATTGCTTTGGAAATTAACTTATATTTAGTTAAAAGTGACAATCTCAAGATGATCTGCATCATAGTTACAATACTAAATTCTCATGTTCTCAGTTCTTGAATCTCCCAATAGGGTTTCTCAATACTCAATTCTTTCACCATCAATAACCAAGATCTGTTTATAAACCCAAGATCCAGATGTGCATACATCCGATCAAAACCATACTTAAATCTTAACATGTTTCAAGTAATCAAGAGTTGTCAATCAAGATCTACTAATCTTTCATGGATTTCACATGCATATTCCGAATAACTACCATGGCATCGATTTCATGCATGATACAAAAACATCAAACAAAACAGCATGCAATCATACACATAAACAAAACAAGTCCATATCACTCACCTTTTAGAATCAAGAAGAATCCACAAAAGCCTTCCTTTGCTAGATCCAAAAGCTTCTTCCTCAATCACCAAAAGAATGAGAATATAATAAGATCTGAGTTGTGCAGCGAATGACGGCTGCGACTCTCTATATATAGGCCGGAAATCAAGTATTAGGGTTTAGGTATATATTTACAAAATAATCCGTTCAAAATGCAATTATACATATATATATATATATATATATATATATATATATATATATATATATATATATATATATATATATATATATATATATATATATATCTACTCTTGGAGATTCATCTAAAATTCATTTAAATTAGGATTAAATAGAAAATATACTTCTAAATCTTAACCAATACTGTTTAAAACGTCCAGAATGCCAATTTTGCATTTAGCCCTTAAAAAAGTCAATTTTGCAAATAAGTCCTTCTTTTCTCAAAAATTGCAAATAGGCACAATTAATTTCAGAAAAATCTGGAAAAATACTAAATAATTCTCAAATAATAAATAATGGTTTTTCATAAGGAAAACTTAATTTTTCAAACATCTCAAAAGTCGTTTGCACGTGTTTTGCACGTGTACAAAAGATAAATCTTTTAGAAAATATCAATTAAATTCTCAGAAAATCATTTAAATTCATTTTCAAATAATTAAAATAATATTTGAAAATACGGGGTTCTACAGTAGTGGAAGCAAGTAGTGGTGGCACACTGTTGGGATCTCCATATCCCGAACTGTGATAAGATCTCGCCCCTGGTTTGAGAATTGTCCCTAATGGGATCTCACCCCTGACTTGAAAATTGTCCTTAAACTGAGAACTGTAATGCGAAAGATAGTGGACGTCGACGGAAGGTGAGATGAGGGAGATGAAAGCTGGGATGATGTTGATATCTTCCCCTCTCAATCTCATAATAGATTAACCAGTGTGAGGTTGTATCTGGAACTGGATGCAGAAGCGGAACTGTAGAAGCTGAAGAACATGCAAGAAAGATTTTTTAAAAGAATTTTATATAACCAGTAAACGGGTTTTGGGTTTAGGGTTTTGGATTTGATTTGGGATTGAGGTATTGGGTTGCAGGTTTAAGGTTTTGGATTTGATTTGGGTTTGAGGTATGGGGTTTCGGGTGAGTCGGGTTTGGATCTGAAACATGAGATTAAGGTTTAGAAAGAAGAGAGTTTGGTTTTGTTTGGGTCGAGTAGGGACTTGGATGAGTTTTAGGGTTAGGGCTAGCGATTTAGGTATTGGATCTGAGAGGGAGTAAGTGGCGGCTAGGTAGGGGATTCGAAGGAGCCATCGGCGACGGGGAGATGATGTCGGCGAGGTCGCAATGGTGGTTTGGGTTTGTAGGGATGTTGGATATGGATTGAGATTCGGGAGGATATGGAACGAGGAGGAGGATTTTGATGGCGTCGTTGGAGCCGTTTGGGGAATTGGATTTCGGGATCGGGTTCGACTCACGCGGTTCGGCCGGTGACCAGATCCCTCATCACCATCGATTTGGAGTGGAGGAGGTCAGTGAAGGCCGACGGAGTGCAGGATTCTTGCAGGCGAAGGTCGACGTTGACTCTTGCTGACTTCGGGATTTCAAAGGAGGAAGGAGTTTGGGATTCGAGTTAGAGAGGAGGCAAAAGGTTGAAGGAGAGTTGTTGCCGATATGTTGTCGGTGGTATGGCTGCTGCCGGTTGTTTGGGGAGTTGTTTTTGTTGTTTGTTGCCGAGGTTGTTTGTTGGCGGAGTTGTTTCAAGAGTTGAAGGTGTAGCCACTTTCTATTGATGATGGCGGCTAGGGTTTCAGGAGAAGTTGTTGATGGAGAAGTGGATTAGGGTTTGTTGTGGATTAGAGATTTGATTCAGAGAGAAAGATTGTTGATGGGAGTTGGAGTGATTTCAATAAAGGCGAGAACCACTCATCCTCGATGACGAGGATACGATTAGTATAGGCCTTATAGGATTATAGGCACTGATACCATGTTAGAATTGGGGGTAGGAAGAAATGAATTCTTATTGATTGATTAAACTGAGTACAATATGTCTCCTATATATAGGAAAGAATGGAACTAAACCAATACAATACTCGATATGTGACTAAACTAATATATCTCATAACATAATATCTAACATTATTAAACTCGGGAAGGTGAAGTCACGTAAATAATGTTCACACTCTACGGATATCGGAATTTTCATAAGGCAGTCAAAGTGAAAGGTTTTATGATCATAAGATTTGTAACTGATGACACAACACCTTAAGTGGTGCCAATAGTTAGAGGGGTAGATTAACTATTAATTAGAGCATCCACTGTCATTTTTTAAAAACCCAAAAAATGGAAATCGATTTAGAAAATAGGTTCACAGTCGTTTGCTAAAAATCCAAAATTTATAATAGGAGTGAACAGTTCATTACTAAACTTAGCAGCTGCTTTAGCGAAATGCTAAATATAGAAGACGGACGAAGTTCATCCGTTTGAGAAAAAAAATCAAAAGGACAGATGAAGAAGCTCCGTCTCATCGATTTATTATTTCTGTTTAAAGGAAATTTATCAAATGAGTGGGTGAGAGACGGATGAAGTTCAAATCCAGTTAAAAAAAAATTTAATGAATTGACACATTTACCCCTAAATAAATAATCTGTCCCTTTTCTTTTAAATGAGGGAAGGGGTTTTTTTGCCTTTTCGTCAAAACCTTAAAATAAAATAAAAAATCAAGAAAACACCACTTCATCCGTTTGTTTGTTTTTTTTTTTACCGACCAAAAAAATAAATAAATAAACCCAAAGACTTATGAACAACCTCCGTCCCATTTAATTCAGAGAAAAAAAAATTAAGAAACGGAGGATGAAGCTCCGTCCATTCTTCTTAAGTTGCAAAAAAAATGAAATTGGAGTTAAACGAATGAACAAGCTCCGTCCTAGTCATTTGATTGTGCAATTTTAGAAATAACAATAGTAGCGCTCCATTCTAAAAGCTAAATCCTAAAAGTTAAATATGGAAAACTTAGACAAAACGATAGTGGATGCACTTATTGCTAGTTTTTTGCAAGCCTTGTTGCAGTGCATGAATTCTAAAGCAAGATGAGCAATGCTATAGTGCATGAATATTAAAGCAAGTTGCTTGCTTTGATGTTGATACTGGTTGTATCCTATATATATCCCGCCTTCGTATTGACGATCTGAACCGTTCACATTGATATACACATCTAAATTATTCTAAATATGTAAAATCAAATCATTTGAATTTCATTTACCCATCTATTGAAGTGTTACAAAATTGTATGGCTGAAAATTGTTGTTTTTTATAGTCACATGATGGATAGGCAAATGAATTTCAAATAATTTGATTTTACAAATTTAGACTAATTTAGATGTGTAGATCGATGTGAACGGTTTGGATCGCCAGTACGAAGGCGGGAAGGCCGAGTACACACGGGTGCGTACAGAGACCTAGTGCATAATGGAAGGGGACTCTCTCTCTCTCTCTCTCTCTCTCTCTCTCTCTCTCTCTCTCTCTCTATATATATATATATATATATATATATATATATATATATATATATATATATATATATATATATATATATATATATATATATATATATATATATATATATATTATAGTGGCTGAAGCCAACTAGGCTCTATCCATATTATAACAAACAAAAAAAAGTTAAAAGTAAGGTTATTTTGGTGGTTTAGTTATTCTTTGGAGCAATTTAAATATTAAAGGGAAAAAAAGGATAATGACAAGAAAATTATGACTTTAGATTAATCTCCCAATCAAAATAATAATAATAATAATAATAATAACACATCAACTGTATACTTTTATCAACTATTAAAAGAGTAATACAATACATAAATTGGTTCTTATTAGAATTCCTCAAATTGTTCTCAATTTCTCTGTGATATATGTTTATCCTTTGATCAGCTAAACAGGTCTTCGTTCTTTATATATCTTCCATATAATAAAACACAAAGAAAGCTATCAAGTGACTCTCATTCAATATGGTTGAAATCAATTGTCTAGATCTAACATTACAAAACATATTTTTCCGCCCAAAAGTTCTTTCCAAAAACTCAAAATCAAATCCCCCAAAACAACTTCTTTATTTATTTATTTATTTATTTATTTATTTATTTATTTATTTATTTATTTATTTGTTTGTTTGTTTGTTTGTTTCTCTCTCTCTCATTCTCTCTCTCTCTCTCTCATTCACTCTCTATTTACTCATAAATTTATATTTTCAGATTTCAGGTTTGTAAATTTTCAGATTTTTAATGCAATTTTTTATTACACATGTTACATTGAAAATAGCAAATATCTCATCAACAGTTAAATTTCATCATTTTCCACACTTAAAGTTCTAAGAAGTTGGATTTTACACTCCCGTTTATAATTATTTTTCAACATATACTAATGAAAACATGGACTTTTATTTACAACTAATTATTGTTTTACTATTCAAACTTGAGCTACATAATTGTTATTTTACTGTTTACAAGACTTTCATATGCTGTATCGTTCTGAAGACGTGCCGTAGGCACGCCCACGAGCAAATATAGTACCAACATAAATATTGAAAGAGCAAAGCATCGAAAACCATCTCTCTATCTCTCAATTTAGCATTACGATCTTCCTCCCCCTCTCTCTCTAGTTAATTATGGGTTCGATGGGAAAAGTCATGGTGATGTTCTTAGTTTTGTCTTTGGTTCTCAGCGCAATGGGAGGTTTTTTAGGAGAGCTTCATCATGTTGGCGATTTATCAGGGTGGACTGACTTCGGTGTCAACTACAATGAATGGGCTAGATCGAGATTTTTTCACTTCAGAGACAAACTTGGTGAGTTTTTCTTGATTATTGTTGTTTAACTTTTCCTTTGTTTGAATTTTCTTTATTCATGTATTTGAATTATTAGATACTTGTTTAGATATTTGCTAAAAATTAGAAGTTGGATCACCTCCTATTATTAAAAGTCATCGAAGACTTTGGTGAATTAATGTACATCATCCATCTAAAAATAGAAGATAGGATTATATTTAAAATTAAGAAATTGAAAAAGTGAGCCAATAAACTCCTAAATTTGCTGTAGATGCTAGTTGCTACACATGAAATTATAATTAGGGGCCACCTTGTTTCCTTTCCCTTAACACCTGACACTGGCTCCCACTCCAAATTCCCTCAAATTCAAAACCCTAATCCCCAAATTCCCTTGTTGTTTGCTGCCTCGATCTCGCAGTCCCACAACACCCCGACTGCAGCCCACCGCCACTGCCTCCTCCATGTTTCCTATGTCGCCCCCGAGGCCAACACAGCAGCCCGTGCCACCACCCCTCACCTTCCGACCACCTCTTTGACTGTCGATGATCCTCACCTAGCTGCACCCTCACCCAGCCACCCCCAAGCACCACTTGCTACTCATATCCAGCAGCATCGCAACACCGTCTAGAACCCGGTAATTTCTTTCCACTCTTCAATTATTTTTGATACTACCAATCATCTCTGGAATATTATCAGAATTTTTGGTTGTCCACAAATATTGAGTGTGTGAGTCTACTTGCTAATTAGATTATAAATCAATATTGCATATCTTACAGGCTAAGAACGATTAAGTATAATTGTTGATTGTTAGACATGAATCTTTAAGGCTTGTTAACTTATTTCATTTCTTGAAAATCCATCAAACCAACTATTAGTTTTAATTTGTAACTTAATCTTCATTACCTATTGGTAAACTTACTCTTTTAATATTCTCGAAAAATTGTTTACCTAGGATTAAGTTTACAACATTTTGGTGTCAGAACGAAGGTTTTAAAACCCTAGTTCTTACATCATTTAGTCATAATTTGTGCATTCATTTAGGAATCGTTCTTGCATAATTTCAAAAAAATAAAAAATCTGCATTAATTTTAGGGTTATTTTTAGATCATTTCAAATCTGAAAAAACCTTATTTTAGGTGCATTTTGGACACATTTCCCAAAATTCAGCAAGCACACCTCCCCACGACCCCTAGTTTTCTGCCTTTGCTGAATGCGACTTCGCAGCACCATTACAAATTCTGAAGAGCCTTTCTTGTCCCTCCCAAACTACCAAATCAAGAATTCTATAAATCAGCGAGCCCCTCCTCGAACTGAAATAGAAAACTCTGACATTTCCACCACCCTCGCTGTCATTCAAGCAACTCTTTCTAATATCAATAAGAGGCTTGATCAAGTAAAATTGAATCAAAATGTTACCCCTGAGCTTCATCGTCATATCACTCAAGAGAATGATCGTGACGACCGACGTCAAGATCGTGACCCTGACAAATAATATAAGAAGAACGTTAAGGCTGATGTTTCCCACTTTGAAGGTCATATGGAACCGCAAGCTTATCTCGATTGGATCCGTGCCATGGACCACTACTTCGTGTGGTTTGACATAAGCGAAGCCCTGAAGGTTAAATCTGTCACGTTGAATTTGACTGTTTAAGCTCAACAACATTAGACCAATCTTGAATATACCCGCAGAGGCCGAGGCTTGGCACCCATAACCACTTGGGAGGCCATGAAAGAGAATCTCACTAAGAAGCTGATGAGAGAGATGTGTCATTATCGTTCTACACCCGATTGCCACATTCGTGGAACCAACTCTATCAAGGAAGCAAATCCCACTACAAAACTAACTCAATTTACCGGCGTATATTCCCCGGCGTTTTACCAGTAGCGCCAGGGTAGGGAGCGACTAGGAATGAGGCGCCAGATGGGATGGTTATACACCGGCGGTCACTTTAAACCGCCGGGCAATCTGCGTATTCACCGGTGTTTTATTTAAAAACGCCGGTGAAGTGTATCATTCACCGGCGTTGTAATAAGAAACGCCGGTGAATATACCGAAACATTCACCGGCGTTTCATATTAAAACGTCGGTGAATTAGCTGAGATAAATCCCGCGAACCCTAATCTTTCGCTCGCCAATTTCCCAAACCCCAAAAAAAAGGGGGGCGCCTTCGTTTTCCCTCCTTCCTCGCTCTACTTCGCGCGCTTTGCCTCCGCCCCTTCTTCGTCTTCGACAGCACCCGACCCTTCGTCATCATCCCTTCGTCCCTTCATCATTTTCGTTTTCCCTCCTCCCTCTCTCTATTTGGAGGTGAATTTGCGATCGGAAACCCGCTCTCTCTCTCTCTATTTGGAGGCTCGTCGCCCCGCTCTCTCTATCTCCTACGCCCCCGCGTCGTCGCCCTGCTCGTCGCCCCGCTCTCTCTCTCTCTCTCTCTTCGGTAACATCTCTTGATTTTCCTTCTTTTTCAAACTCAAAGATGGTGAAATCATGCATCTGATTGTCTTCTTAGCATGTTTTTTTTAACCAAAATGGGTTAACTGTGAACTAAGGATGCTAGCTATATACCAAAATCCTCCAAATCTGTACAAGAATTAGGCTGAACGCACCTTGTGAAGGTTTCTTTTGGAGCCACAAACATGAATGGTTTAGTTGGGATGAAGAATTAATAGAAAAATATATGCTTAGATACTGGAAATTTTCATTTTCTTTTACTGTTAAAGAAGCTGATTTCATGCATCTGATTGTCATCTTGGCATGTTTTTTTAACCAAAATGGTTTCACTGTGAACTAAGGATGCTGTATGTATACCAAAATCCTCCAAATCTGTACAAGAATTGGGCAGAACAAACCTTGTGGAGGTTTGTTTTGGAGCCACAAACATGAATGGTTTAGTTGGGATGAAGAATTAATAGAGAAAAATATATGCTTAGATACTGGAAATTTTCATTTTCTTTTACTGTTAAAGAAGCTGATTTCATGCATCTGATTACCATCTTGGTATGTTTTTTTTAACAAAATGGGTTCACTGTGAACTAAGGATGCTGTATGTATACCAAAATCCTCCAAATCTGTACAAAAATTGGGTTGAACAAACCTTGTGACGGTTTCTTTTGGAGCCACAAACATCATGATTTAGTTGGGATGAAGAATTAATAGAGAAAAATATATGCTTAGATACTGGAAATTATCATTTTTCTTTTACTGTTAAAGAAGTTGATTTCATGCATTTGATTGTCATCTTGACATGTTTTTTACCAAAATCCTCCAAATCTGTACAAGAATTGGGCTGAACAAACCTTGTGCAGGTTTCTTTTGGCGCTACAAACATCAATGATTTAGTTGGGATGAAGAATTAATAGAGAAACATATTAGTATCCATATTAGTTTCTTTTGTTTATTATTATTATTATTATTATTATTATTATTATTATTATTATTATTATTATTATTATTATTATGAGATAAGTAAGTGATTATTAGTAGCTATGAACAGAATAGTTCATGAGTCATCAGATCTTCTTGTTACCGTATTTACAGCACTACGCCCTCATTATTCGTCCGATTTCTCTTCCTCAGCAAATACCCTTTACCATCATCATCTCCTTGAACGGAAAGCCAAATACAGGGGAGACTATAGTCGAATTGATATTACACTCGAACACAGGGTGTGCGATAAAATACCACTAAGGTGGGTGTGATAATTTCCACAAAAGGTAGTTTAGGGTTATGTGAATAGAGTAGATTGTGTTAAGATTTATTTTTTTTTTGTACATTTTTTGGAACCACAATTTCTTTATTTTACAGTTAATTGTTATATCGTTTATTTATTTGCAGCTAAGGATGGTTTTCAAAAAGGTGAAATTAAATATACAAAATGCCTTTTACTGTTATTACTATTTAATATATCAAATTTTAATTTCAGATTGTGTGCTATTGTTATAATGGATAGAAGTTGGATTAGTAAACCACGATTATCCAAGGAGTACCGTGATGGTATTAAAGATTTTATTATCTTTGCCAAACGACATTCCCGTGATCTCAACCTAATCCTTTGTCCATGCCTCCGGTGTACAAATTGTAATTTGAGGACATGTGACATAGTACATACACACTTGGACACTTGGTTGTCAACGGTTTTCTTCAAGGGTACACAAGGTGGTTTTGTCATGGAGAGGATCATACGTCAGCTCCTGTTCGTCCGGTTGTATTAGAAAATGAAGATGAGCCCTTACTGAACGAAGACTTAAGCGTTTCCGATGGGATGCATGCTTTGTTGCAAGATTCCATGGGGATTCATAATGTTCCTTTCCACACCAATAACCCAACAACCCAAGTTCACAATGAGTCAACAGAAACATCACACATTGGTGGTGGGGTGGACGAGGAAATGCCTGGCCCCGCCCCTAAAAATAATAAGCAGCAAGAATCCTTCGCTAAGTTACTTGAAGATGCTAGTACTCCGTTGTACCGCGATTGCACCAAATTCTCTAAATTCTCATTCATTGTCAGACTATTTCAGATTAAATGTTTAAACGGGTGGTCTGCTAAGTCCTTCACTATGCTACTTGAATTGTTGAATGAAGCATTTCCTGAAATCTGTATTCCAAACTCAGCCTATAAAATCAAAAAATTCCTAAGTTCTTTCGATCTAGGGTATGAGAAGATAGCAGCATGTCCAAATGACTGTATGCTTTTCACGAGAGGTAAGGAAAGTCTGGAGAATTGCAAAGTGTGTGGTTCTTCGAAATGGATAGAAAGACCAAATCAAGACGAGGGAGCCAGTGGATCTACTAAGCGAAGTAGGAAAAAGAAGCCTGCCAAAATACTGCGTTACTTTCCTCTGATTCCTAGGCTACAAAGGTTGTTTATGTCTACAAAAATTTCTTCTGATATGAAATGGCATGCTGAAGGTCGCACTAATGATGGGATTCTTAGACATCCTGCTGATTCTCAATCTTGGAAAAAATTTGATGAAAAATATCCTGATTTTGCAGAAGATCCTCGGAATGTGAGACCTGGACTAGCTAGTGATGGTTTCAACCCTTTCAGGCAAATGAGTAGTACATACAGCATATGGCCGGTTGTGTTAATACCATACAATTTGCCGCCTTGAAAATGCATGAAGCAGTCCTCATTTATTTTGTCCATGATAGTTCCTGGACCGAAAGATCCTGGAAATGATATAGATGTGTACCTACAACCGTTAATAGATGAACTTCAGAAATTGTGGGTGGGTGTTCCAACCTATGATGCTGTGGCTAAAGAAACATTTTCTCTTTGGGCCGTGTTGTCTTGGACAATCAATAATTTTCCAGCATATGCAAATTTATCTGGATATAGTACTAAAGGACGTTATGCATGTCCATGTTGTGCTGACCAAACTAGTTCAAGGTGGTTGTACAATGGCAGAAAGTTTTGCTATATGGGTCATAGGAGATGGTTACCTGACACACATATATTTTGGGCAGAGACAGCGACATTTGATGGTACCGACGAATGGGAACATGCTCCTGGATCTTCTTCTGGTTCAGATATTTTGAGGCGGGTAGATGGTCATCAGTTCAAATATAGAAAAGAACCACAAGTCAGCAAAAAGGGCAAGAAAAGGGCAAGGCCGGAGCAAGGTGAGGAGACCGATCTATGTGGTGAAGATGAGGATCAGAACATGACGAGTTTACGTGCATGGAAGAAGAAGAGTATTTTCTTCAAGTTGCTGTATTGGGAATTCAACTTATTGCGACATAATTTAGATGTGATGCATATCGGAAAAAATATTGGTGAAAATTGTATAGGAACAGTTATGGGAGATGACCGGAAAACAAAGAACAATCTCAAGAGCCGACTTGATTTGAAGTCAATGGGCATCCGACATGAGTTACACCCAGAAGAATTACCGAACGGGAAAGTACTCCTACATCCTGCAATCTATTCAATGTCAAAATCGGAGTTGGAATTATTTTGCAAAGTACTACTGGAACTTAAAGTTCCTGATGGCTATTCTTCTAACATAGTAAGATGTGTCAACTTTAAAGAGAAGAGGCTTCAGGGTCTAAAGTCACACGACTACCACATCCTAATGCAGGATCTCCTTCCTGTGGCCCTAAGGTCTTCAATGTGTGAGCAAGTCATTACTGTCCTGAAAGATCTTTGTAGCATATATAAAGGTATTTGCTCAAGAATGCTTCGTGTTGAAGATATTGACCAATTGGAGCAGCGGGCGGCATTGACACTTAGTAAAATGGAGATGATATTTCCTCTATCGTTCTTTACTATAATGATTCACTTGATAATCCACCTTGCTGGTGAAGCCAGAATCGGCGGTCCTGTTCACTATCGGTGGATGTACCCCATTGAGAGGTAAAAGAATTCATTCATCTTACAAAATTGAATTTTCCAAAACTCATTTCTTTTGGCCCCCTAATCCGCTCTAATTCATTAATTGTACATGTTCAGGTACCTATACCGGCTAAAGGGTTATGTTAAAAATAGAGCATATCCTGAAGGGTCAATAGCTCAGGGATATCTATCAGAGGAGTGTTCACATTTTTGTTCCAGGTATTTGCCGGGTGTAGAGACATCTTTGGGTAAACCACGTAGAAATCCAGACATTTCCAACCTTGATGGTGCTCAATATCTTTTTGATACCGCTGGCACTACTGTTGGTAAAGTTGATGCATTTGAGCTAGATAACTTAACGTGGGAACAGGCACATCGATATGTGCTAGACCACCATGCATTAGTGGAACCATTTCGAAAGTAAGTTGCTTTTGAATTTAAATCGAATATAGTGAAAACCGCAGAGTTCGATATTAACTTACTTTTGTTATTCCTTATTTCAATTGCTTGTTTTTTAGCGAATTTGTCAGGGACAACAAACGAAGGGCTAGACCAAGAAGACTACCACCACGTGAACAAAACAAGTTGATGAATGAAAAATTTCATAAGTGGTTTGAATCTCATGTAGGTGAATTACAGTTATGCAAGTTAATCTTCATTATATCTACATTTTCTATGGTGCTGATACGATTTGCGCAAAATTAATAGGTAAATTCTTTGGGTCCTGAAGGTGTGTCATCTGAAATACAAGTACTTGCCAAAGGTCCCTATAAGATGGTCAAAAGATACGGAGGATACATATTCAATGGTTTTAGATTTCGTACTAAGGATCGTGAATGTAATTTGAAGTTTCAAAATAGTGGAATGGTAGTGACGTCTAAGACTAGAAGTTATGCTTCCAAATCGGACACGAGGCCTGTAGATGGAGATCTCGACTACTATGGAGTGCTCACGGATATCATTGAGTTGAATTATTTTGGTCATTTCCGTGTTGTCTTATTTCGTAGGGATTGGGCTGAGTTTGATAGGAATTTTGCTAACAATAAGGATAAGTTAGGCTTCACAGTTGTAAACTTCTCAAAATTGATTCACATCGGTACACACATTAGCCATGAGCCATTTGTGTTTCCATCCCAAGTGCAACAAGTGTTCTACATTGAAGATCCAACCCTGCCAAAATCGTATGTGGCTCTCGCTATGCAACCAAGAGATGTATTCCAACTGGGCGATACTTCAGAAGATGAAGACGGTGAAGTCATGAACAGTTACATTGCTTCTGAGTTTCCTATGTTTGATGTAAACACAACCAACGGTGAAATTTGCGGGACTTGGCTCCGCAAGGATGGAGAAGAGGGCGATGTATTGGAAGATGTCGTATTGTAGTTTACTTGATTTTCAATCTCAATATTATATGTCTGTAATTTTCGTGTCTTAAATCTTGTTGTAATATTATGTCTGTAATTCCGAACATGTTGAATGTGAATTTAATACACCGGTTTAATTATCTTTCTATTTTCTACTGCTTGGTGTTATTTACATTAAACTATGCTTAGTGTCATTTGAATCAAACTATCATTGTAATTGAATTTGTTACAAATCTCATTTTTTTAATTTTTTAATAATTATGTTGGTTTGTTAATCCTACTAAAGTACAAATTTTATGATAGTTATTATAAACATGTTATTAATTAAATTTGCATATCTAATGAAGTTATTGAATCCTTGACAGGTACAACATGCCGAGGCGTGGAAAAAGGATAAACATAAATGATGGCAACGAGAGCCATGGGGATGAGCAGCCACTACATAATAGTGGCAGTCAAACATGGGTAAGTCTTTAAATTGGTATTTTTAAAGATATTATGGTCTTGAATGCATGAAAGACACGTATTAGTGTTTGTGAGTCTGCATTGTGGCTATAGTCTATAAGCATTTCGTCTATGTTTCTTAAGTGGGCTGTGATTAGAAAGAAATGGCTGGAGTGGAGATCTGGAAACCCAAATAGAGACATCTCGTTTATTATAATCTATACTTATTATTGGACCAACCCCCTCTTGCTGTTGTTGCTGATGTCTCTTTGTGTGCGTGTGTTGAAGAGAAAGAAGGGATGAGAGAGAGTTGAGGAAAATGCTGCTATGTTAGCCTGGTGTATCCTCATTCTCTACCATTCCTCTTTCTGGCTCCATATATGACTTCTATATTAAATTGGTTTCCTTCCACGATGACAGTCCGTAATACTACACTTGATATGAGCCCTGTTAATAGCTGCACCCTACTGCATACTCACAAACAACTAATACGTGTCGTTCATGCATTGTATGACCAACCCCACTTTGGCACATAACATGCTTAGATGACATTGTATGACCTGCAAACAAGGTTTGTTCAGCCATGTTGTTGTACTGATTTGGAGGATTTTGATATGCATACAGCATCCTTAGTTGTCAGTGAACCCATTTTGGTTAAAAAATCATGCCAAAGATGGCAATCAGATGCATGAAATCAGCTTCTTTAACAGTAAAAGAAAATGAAAATTTCCAGTATCTAAGCATATATTTTTCTCTATTAATTCTTCATCCCAACTAAACCATTCATGTTTGTGGCTCCAAAACAAACCTCCACAAGGTTTGTTCAGCCCAATTCTTGTACAGATTTGGAGGATTTTGGTATACATACAGCATCCTTAGTTCACAGTGAAACCATTTTTGGTTAAAAAAACATGCCAAGATGACAATCAGATGCATGAAATCAGCTTCTTTAACAGTAAAAGAAAATGAAAATTTCCAGTATCTAAGCATATATTTTTCTATTAATTCTTCATCCCAACTAAACCATTCATGTTTGTGGCTCCAAAAGAAACCTGCACAAGGTTTGTTCTTCCCAATTCTTGTACAGATTTTGGGAATTATGTATGTTTTTAGATCCAGGATCACAAATTTTGAGGGCGAACTGTGATTGGATTGTTTAGTGACTGTGAACAATTGTTCTTAATTGGGCTGTGATTAGAAAGAGACGAGTTGGAGTGGAGATCTGGAAACCCATATAGAGACATCTTGTTCATAATAATTTATTATTATTGTTGTTCTTGTCGCTCTTGCTGTTGTTGCTGATGTCTCTTTGTGTTCGTGTGCTGAAGGGAAAAAAGGGATGAGAGAGAGATGAGGAAAATGCCGCTATGTTAGCCTGGTGTATCCTCATTCTCTACCATTCCTCTTTCTGGCTTCTATATTTGGTTTCCTTCCACGATGACAGTTCCTTACTCCTACACTTGATATGAGCCCTATTCGTATTTTTCTTCAATGAAGAATTGATCTATGAATACAATCTCCATTCAAAGCCCAATCAAAATTTGTCATCCTGAATCTGAAATCTTCTTTGGAGCCACAAACATCATGAATTAGTTGGGATGAAGAATTAGTAGAGAAACATATATGGTTAGATACTGGAAATTTTCATTTATAGTTACTGTTAAAGATGCTGATTGCCATCTTTGGCATGATTTTTTAACAAAAAATGGGTTCACTTCCAAACTAAGGATGCTGTATGTATACCAAAAAACTGTACAAGAATTGGGCTGAACCAACCTTGTGGAGGTTTGTTTTGGAGCCACAAACATCAATGAAGAATTAATAGAGAAACATAAATGATTAGATGTTGTATGAATTTTCATTTTATTTTACTGTTAAAGAAGCTTATTTCATGCATATGATTGTCATCTTGGCATGTTTTTTTGACCAAAATGGGTTCACTGTGAACTGAGGATGCTAGCTGTATGCCAAAATCCTCCGGATCTGTACAACAATTGGATCATGATTTAGTTGGGCTGAAGAATTAGTAGAGAAACATAGAACTTCAGGTACTGGAAATTTCCATTTTCAGATACTATTAAAGAACCTGATTGCCATCTTTGGCATGATTTTTTAACAAAAAATGGGTTCACTTCCAAACTAAGGATGCTGTATGAATTTTCATTTTCTTTTACTGTTAAAGAAGCTTATTTCATGCATATGATTGTCATCTTGGCATGTTTTTTTGACCAAAATGGGTTCACTGTGAACTGAGGATACTAGCTGTATGCTAAAATCCTCCGGATCTGTACAACAATTGGGTCATGATTTAGTTGGGCTGAAGAATTAGTAGAGAAACATATATGCTCAGATAATGGAAATTTTCATTTTCAGATACTGTTAAAGAACCTGATTGCCATCTTTGGCATGATTTTTTAACAAAAAATGGGTTCACTTCCAAACTAAGGATGCTGTATGAATTTTCATTTTCTTTTACTGTTAAAGAAGCTTATTTCATGCATATGATTGTCATCTTGGCATGTTTTTTTGACCAAAATGGGTTCACTGTGAACTGAGGATGCTAGCTGTATGCCAAAATCCTCCGGATCTGTACAACAATTGGGTCATGATTTAGTTGGGCTGAAGAATTAGTAGAGAAACATAGAACTTCAGATAATGGAAATTTTCATTTTCAGATACTGTTAAAGAACCTGATTGCCATCTTTGGCATGATTTTTTAACAAAAAATGGGTTCACTTCCAAACTAAGGATGCTGTATGAATTTTCATTTTATTTTACTGTTAAAGAAGCTTATTTCATGCATATGATTGTCATCTTGGCATGTTTTTTTGACCAAAATGGGTTCACTGTGAACTGAGGATGCTAGCTGTATGCCAAAATCCTCCGGATCTGTACAACAATTGGGTCATGATTTAGTTGGGCTGAAGAATTAGTAGAGAAACATATATGCTCAGATAATGGAAATTTTCATTTTTAGATACTGTTAAAGAACCTGATTGCCATCTTTGGCATGATTTTTTAACAAAAAATGGGTTCACTTCCAAACTAAGTATGCTGTATGTATACCAAAATCCTCCAAAACTGGGTTTTTTTTTACCAAAATGGGTTCACTTTGAACTAAGGATGCTAGTTGTACGTATACCAAAATCCTCCAAATCTGTACAAGAATTGGACTGAACAAACCTTGTGGGGGTTTCTTTTGGAGCCACAAACATCAATGATTTAGTTGGGATGAAGAATTAATAGAGAAACATATATGCTTAGATGCCGCTATGTTATCATTTTTCTTTTACTGTTAAAGAAGTTGAATTCATGCATCTGAAGATTTAAGATTCAGGATGGCAAATTTTGATTGGGCTGTGATTGGATTGTTTAGTGGCTGTTGTCTATGTTCTTAATTGGGCTGTGATTAGAAAGGGAGGGCTCGAGTGGAGATCTGGAAACCCATATAGAGACATCTCGTTTATAATAATTTATTATTATTGTTGTTCTTGTCGCTCTTGCTGTTCTTGCTGATGTCTCTTTGTGTTCGTGTGCTGAAGGGAAAGAAGGGATGAGAGAGAGATGAGGAAAATGCCGCTATGTTAGCCTGGTGTATCCAAGTCTCTACCATTCCTCTTTCTGTTTCCATTTCTGGCTTCTATATTTGGTTTCCTTCCACGATGACAGTTCCCTAAAAATACACTTGATATGAGCCCTTTCTTATTTTTCTTATTTTTCTTATATTTGGTTTCCTTCCACGATGACAGTTTCATGGATTGTCTGAACAATCCATGAAAGACATGCTTAGATACTGAATTTTCATTTGTTTTACTGTTTTAGATAGTGGATATTCCCAATTAGAGGAGAATATAAAGGTTTCAAGTTAGATACTGAATTTTCATTTGTTTTGTTGTTTTAGATATATTTAAAAACAAAATTAAGTACTAGATTTTTAGCATTGCAATGTAATTATTTTACCTCTCTATATATCATTAACAATTCCATTTGCAATTGGCACTTTGATCTTATAATTTAAGATACAAGTAGATCTTTTTGCAAGTTCAAAAAATATGTATATTCTGTATTGTGGTCTACTGTTGAATTAAATTATTGTTTTTTTTCACAGAGCGGTCGCCCAGATGAAGGAAATTCTGATGATCAGAACTGAAGCTACTCGAGGGGTATGAATCTGTGGTCGGCCTAGTCTGGTTGTTGTTCTTATGTCCTCCTTGTTGTTGTTGTATCTTGTATTGTTGTCATGGTTTGTTGGGATCTTTGTGATGTTCGTCACTATATTAATTTGTTAATTATGACACTGTTACTGTTGAATTTGGACGATGATATGACACGTGTGAAACTTTATTATCTTTAATTATTGTTGTGTTTGGTTGTGATTTGCGCATTAATATGCAACGAAATTGGTTGAATCAGTTGTGAATTAGTTTACAGGTTTTATAAATGAAACTGTGAATTGAAATCGAACGGAAAACTGGAGCACAAAAAATAAACTGGCATAGATAGACCGGCATTTTATAAAACGCCGGTCTATCTAATGAATTAGTTACAGTGTATGATAGAGAGACGTTCCCACACACGCCGGTGTATGCCGCCAGCTGTAACGGCACCAAGGAACACCGGCGTTTTATAAAACGCTGGTGAACCTAACTACACCGGCGTTTTTTGGTCACGCCGGTGCTTGTAAGTAGGGAAAACCGGGCACTCATAAATGCACATACACCGGCGGTGTACGACCGCCAATATACTTTCAATCTACACCGGCGTTTCCATAAATGCCGGTGAATGGATAAATACCGGCGGTTTATGGCCGCCGGTGAATGTATATTGGGGGAAAAGAACGGCACTCAGAGACCCCCATACACCGGCGTTCGTTGACCACCGGTGTAGTTGTAATATTTACCAGTGTCCAGTAAAACTGCCGATGTAGACCCCTACCTTTCAGCGACGCTCGCTTCGGCGGCATTTGGACCGGCGCAATTATAAACGCCGGTGAAGGTTTCACCGGCGTAAAAAATTGCCGGCAAAGACGTAAAAAAACGCCGGAAAATCAAGTCTGTTTTGTAGTGTCCACCCAAAAGTATATGGATAAGTTCGACAACTTTCTCATTTGGTGCAATGCTTTAGGTAAAGAGAACAAAGAACAAACTCTCTCTAAGTTTAGTGCTAGACTACGAGCCGATTTTAGGAACGAGCTAATTTATAGAAACGTGGAGTTCTTAGTAGTGGCTTATACCTTTGTCTTCGATGGATTCCCTTAAAACGAGTTCCTCCTTCAAGTCCAGCGATTCGAGAAATCATTCTTTTAGAATGACCTTCACTGATCCTTCTAGACCTAAGCCATCATCTTCTCAGTACCCCAACAAGTCTTACCCAAGCAAGCCTACTTCAAATCCCTATCCACCTATGAATGAGAACAAGTGTAAGAACACCGAAAGAGACTACTCTAAGATTGATCATCTCACTAAGTGCTATAAATACAAGGGATACGGCCATGTTGCTGGTAACTGTCCCAGCCCCAGTAGGATAAAGGTACCGCTATCATTGCTGATGATTCTAACAATGAATTTTCCTATGAGTCTATTGAAAGTGATGACTTTGGCGAAGAAGATGATGATCGGTCTCTCAACTGTATTCGGTCAATCCAATTACCTCCTTTGAATGTAGTCAGACGTGCATTGTCCCAACCAAAAGAAGAAGATAATTGCATTGCTATATTTCACACCTTCACGACAATAGGTGGGAAAAATTGCAAGGAGATTGTTGACAGTAGAAGCTGCGTCAACATTGTCTCTTCAGCATTCCTAGACAAGACTGGACTTAAAACTGAACCCCATCCACGCCCATACAAAGTATTTTGAATTGATGCGACATCTCTTCATGTGACAAGCGCTCCCTATAGATTTCAAAACCTACAAGGAATAAATTTGGTGTGATGTACTCAAAATTGATGTTGGTCAAGTAATTCTAAGGAGACCTTGGTTATAAGACCACGGTGTGACAATATATGGTCGATCCAATCAATGTGTGTTCCAGCATGACTAACTAAAGAAAAACTCATACCCGTGAAACTACAAACTAATCCATCTGTGAAAACACTAACTCCCTCGAGAAAGGGCAAGGTAGTAGTGTATATGGGTGAAAAGGAACTCGTGGAAGAAATTAACAAAGGGACGACCATTCTCCTACTCACACCGGAAAAAGTCCCTAAAGAGCCTAAGTCACCCATCCCTCCTCAAGTTACTCCTATGCTTCAAAAAATTGCAGATTTGTTTCCAGCTTACCTCCTTAACCAGTTACCTCTGCTGCGTGACATTCAACACGCTATTGATCTAGTTCTGGGAGTGAGTCTTTCTAACTTGCCACACTATCAGATAAGGGTGTCAAAAAATACCATATTGCTGTACCATACCGTTACCATACCATATATTACCGAAATTTTGGTAATACCATACCGAAATCTCGGTATTGTACCGTACCAAAATTATATGGTATGGTACTGGTACCCAATACTGATACCATGGTATACCGTACGGTCCGTACCATACCAAGTAATTGATATATATTTAATTTAATTTTTATATTTAAAAACCCAGGCCTAGACTTAGGTCCAGGCCCATTTTTCTTTTCTTTTTTTTTCTTTCAATTTCTCACCCCAGTTATACTACTACTTCAATTATTCTTCCTTTTTTCCTTCTTCCTTTTTTTCTTCTTTGAATCTAGGGCACACGCACTGATTGACCGACGCACTACACTGCCGAAGCACCACGCTGTCGCGACGCCGCCTACCTTCTTCAGCCCCCATCGGTACGGTATTTTTAGAGGATTTTTTCGACTAATTAAGGAAACTTTAGAGTTTAGTTGGTGTAAAAATATAAGATCCATCTTCTTCTTGTTCTTGTTGGGTTTTCTTGAGATCTTGCGTATTATTATTCACAAGTAATTAGGAATTTAGGATGTAAAAGATCTTCTGATTTGATTTATCGAATTAATTTTTGTGTTTTTTTAGGAGTTTTTTTTACTGGTTAATATAGGTGAAATCTTATTTATGTAGTATATTTGTATCATAATCGGGAAATAGATTTATATATGAATCTTCTAAATGAGATACATACTAAAAAAAGGAGTAGAACAATACACAGAAATGAAAGAACCATCAAATATTATGAATGTTATGAACGGAAAATAACAATACTATTGTCATTCTTTATATATGAATCTTCTTAATTTTAGGTATTGTTGTCATTCTTTCTCTATATGTTTTTTTTGATGAAACGAATAGAGTCAACAGACTCTAGCCATGCATATATAATAACGTGATTACAATAAGAGGGTCTTACAAGATGTAAAACAAAATCACCCAAAAGAACCTACTATACACACTAAACAAGATACAATATGAACAGACTGAACCAAAAACGAGAACCAACAACACAAACGAAGTCTGAAAACTAGCCAGAAGCAGAAGTCTGATTACAATAAGAGGGTCTTTCTCTATATGTTGAAGCTATCCAATTACATCTAATCAAGCATATTGCAGAATGCTGAATCTAATAGAGTAGCATATTGAATCAATCATATTGCAGAATTCTGAAACTAATTTTCATACATAAAGATACATTATATTGAAACTTATACTTCTCTGAAATTGTACAACAATAAAGTCTACAACCCTGATTTGTTGTTCGGCCTGGGTGGATTAAGGATTGGGCAGAAAAGATTTTTAGCTAATTCTTTTATTGAGGGTTAAACTATTTAGGGGATGAAAAGGCTAATTCTTTATCATTATATCAGGTGATGTATGTTTGTTTGTGGGGATAATTTTTTATGTGAATCTGTTTTCAGTTAATCAATTGAACTGTAGGTTTCTGTATACTATTCGTGCTGGTGTTTCACTATTCCTATATATGTTTAATTTGTTTTGAGTGAGAATTCTAGAGCTTTTTGAAAGGAACATATCTGAAGATATTAGTTATTTCAATAGAGTTTTGTGATGATTTCTTCCTTCATTGTTAAACAGAAACTTATATTATTTGGTACTGCTGGTGATTGGGCTCTGGAAACACAGATGTTAGACTAAATTATGGACAGTTGCTGAGTCTTGTTTGAGAATGGTCATTGGCTGATTATTGGAACTTCTTCATATATATATATTTAATTATTTATGTTGAAACTTCTTCATATATATATATATATATATATATATATATATATATATATATATATATATATATATATATGTTGAGCTTGTAATACCCCGCAAAATTGGAAATGACAATTTTGCCCTTGTGTGTTATGCATGTGTATTTTGTAACGTGTTTTCACTACACATTTTGATTGCCGATTATTTATGCATTTTCCATATTGATTCTACCCTATTTTGAGTCAATAAAAATATAATATTTCAATCTCTGTAATTTTTACGTGCTTTTTATGTGTTTTCGATGCACGTATCAATTGCATATTTTTCCATCACTAAGTGTGATATTTCTATGTGTATTGACTATTTATTTTTACGTGTTCGAACTCGTTTTATAAAATAAAAATTCATTTCCCCCTATTTTGATTAAAATGCATTTTTTTATTTGTGCACGTATGATGCATGTGAAAATTTTTATTCTCATTTTGTTGTTCTCATTTATAAATTTTAGCAAGCTTAAGTTTTTAATTAATCTTCTTCTGATCCATGGACCCATAGATTAAAATCTAGCCCATTAGGAGAAGAGCCCACTAGATAATTAAATAAATTAATTAGTAATGAGCCCATGTAGCAAGCCCACTAATAAAAACACAAATTAAGTTGAACTTGGACTATTACATGACAAGTTACAACTTTTTGTACACATTTAGAGTTATAGAAATGTGTTCATATTTGTTTGTGCATGTGTGCATGCACACACAAATATATTTGGACCATTTTTTGGGCAAGGGGGAGGCCGGTTTTGAAAGGGGGATGAGAAGAGTTGGGAGGTTGAGTTAGTGGAGAGTGGGGAGATGAAGAGATGGAGGTTTTAGGAGTTCAGAAAGTGGAGAGTTGTAAAATAAATTTGAAGAGTTATTAGGGTGGGATTTTTGCACTTTAGACCCTCACAAAATCCTATAAATAGAGCCCATTTTCTCATTCTCATTTGAACCAAAAACATAATCAAAAGAAAATAAAAGAAAAGAAAGAAAAGAAAGAGAGTGAGATTTCTTTTGCTTGGAGGAGTTGCTAGGAGAGGAAGCTTTACTAGGTGCAAGGAAGTGCTTGTGGAGCTAGGAGCTAGAAAGAGTCCTTTTCTTTAGTAGTTTCATTCTCCAAATTAAGGTGGGTGATCTCTTTCCTTTCTAAAGTAGGACTTGCATGCTAAATAGTTAAATGATTAATTGAATGAGATATATGAAAAATCCATGCTAGCATAGTACGAAATGGTCATGTTGAGAAGTTGTGAATAATTTGTTACCATGCTAATTTTAAAAAGAGAGTTCAACTAAGGAATTAATCATATGAATCATATTAAAAATATTTGTAAATTTGTATGTTTTATTGAATGTGTGATTTCCTTTTAGAACTTGCTAAAGAATGATATTTCGACATGATGTTTAAGAAAGAAAGAGAAAAGAGAAAAATAACTCTTTATGTCGACATAGGTTAGAGATACAATTTTTGCTTTAAGGAGATTTTTTGAGATATTCATAACTTATTAGGAGACATGTTTGTTTTATCACAAAATGTAACTAGTATAATAGAGTATATGAACTAGTTTTACTAAACATGATTTTAGTTTCGAGATTTGGGAAAAAGTTGAAAATTCGTATACAAAAAGAAAGGAAAAATATATATATATTTAAAAGTGAAGATATTTCTAAAAAATAAGTTTGAACTTTTGAATCACGGTTTTAATATTTATCTCAATCCAAAAGAGATTTGTGTTTCAATATTCTAAAAGAATGGATTAATTTTGATAAACAAGTTTTGTGAAAAAGAATCAATTTCTGAACAAAATGAACAAAAGCTTTTTTGAATAATTTTATAATAGTAAATGTGCATGGACTTCTTGGTTACACAGCGCACCTTAAGCCTTTTTACTGTAGCAGCGCCTGTGTGATTTGGGTCACGGGTTCGAAACTCGGCAACACCCTTCATTTATTTTCGTTTTTTTAAAAATAAAATCTAAGCAACGGACTTTAATACAAGAGGCTCAGTTTGCCTCTTTGAATTACCAAAGTCCATTGGACTAAATGGCTAGTGGGTGTGGGTTTGGGTGTCGGCTGTGCAGTCACGGGTTCGAAACTTGTGGGCAACTTTCTTTTGTAAAATCCTGATTTTTTTTTGTGTTTTAAAAGAGTTTTTAGTGCAAATAAAAAAATTTGAGAAAAATCCTACTATTTCTATAAATGGTTTAGAACTTACTAAAAGTAATTTCAGAAATCTTCTACAAAGAAAAATTAAGAGTTTAAAAAGGAAGGTTTGAGATAAAGAGTAAGTAAAGATTGAAGATTTATTAATAAGAAAGGCATGATTTTCTTAAAGAATAAAAGGAATATATTGTGTGAATTATTTACTCTTGAAGAGATTGTATTTGATTGTTTGAAGACATTTCATGAGTTTAAAAAATTGTAAAGGGAATTATGATTGTTGTGATTCACGAATGATCTATGAAAAAATAAAAGAACCATGAATAATTCTTAATGAGACATTGAACAAATTATGGATAAGTTAGAGGCATGAATATGATAAGACATTGATTATTGGAGGGTATGTGTTGCCGCTAAATCTGGTATGGGGGCAAACAAATAGAATTTGTGGATTCTTAGAAAACCGAATAGCAAACCTAGAACCTTTCCACCGGAGTTTGACCGTTGACTCCCGCCGTTCACCTGCAAAAAGTGCGAGACATCGGGGTTGATCCCGGCGACGCACCCTCCAACGCTCAAGTCAGTAATCAGAAAATATTATGAAAGAGCGTAAACTGGCAAAAGATTGATTACCTCTTAATGGTGGTGGATGGGGGGTATTTATAGCCACCTTTGGGATCAGTTTAGGAATGAAATCCCTAATTCTCAGTGAAAGGATCGAGCAAATCAGGGTCGTTGATTGAATACAATCAGAAACCCTAATTCTATCCAGCTGAACCGGGTTTCTTGCGGGTTGGGACCCGCACCCAGTTGAGATGGATCTGTTGGTGGGTTAATGGGCTTTTGGAGAAAAGACCCCGAACCCATTTCAGACCCATTTGTAAGTGAAATTACCATCTTACCCCAAGCTTTGAGATTCGCGTCTGATTTGGACGGTTCCGATTTAACCCCATTTTTAGCCATATCACAAGCCCCCCACTCCCGAAGACTGAGTTTGATCAGCCTTTGAGGAGTAGTTTTACTGTTTTAATGGCATGCGGAGTTGTATCAGAGCCCAAATAGGAGGTGACGAATCCTTGTGTGGGGGATAATGGTAATTGTTGAGTTAGTTGCGTGCTCATGGCTATTCTTGAGCTCTCTTGGGCTTCTGGTGATTTTTCTCAATTTTGCGAAGTGGTGATTTGTTATTCAGGGGGCTTAATTAACCATTCTAAGTAATAATTATTTACCCAGGGGCTCAAAAATATTTCTCCGAATTTATAATTATTTTTCAGAATTTTTAATTAATTTTTCTGAATTTTAAATCATTTTTTCGCAATATTTAGGTAGACGACTTGCTATTATTCACAATGCAGTGGGATCTGATCCCTTCATCAGTATTGGGCGCAAATTTTCAAGAGATCTAGCACTTGTGCTTGCTTGGAGGAGTGATTTCCTCTATTTCACAGCTTATATACTTCGACGCTGCTGCCGACCCCCCTCGTACGCTTGCCGAGGAGGAGGCCGAGGTCTATGAGGGTTCGGCACCCTCCGCCGAAGTACGGAGCTACCTCGGCTAGGCTGCCGGCGCGAGGTCCCTTTTTCCCGTATCTGAGGGTCGGTGGCAAGAGTGCTCGGCAACGTGTGCCGAGGTCCAATTTTCCATATAACAGGGTCAGTGGCAAGAGCGCTTGGTAGCGCGTGCTGAGGTCCAGTTTTTTCATGTAACAGGGTCGGTGGCAAGAGCGCTCGGCAAGGTGTGCCGAGGTCCAACTTTTCCACGTAACAAGGTCAGTGGCAAGAGCGCTCGGCAGCGTGTGCCGAGGTCCAATTTTTCCACGTAACAAGGTCAGTGGCAAGAGCGCTCGGCAGTGTGTGCCGAGGTCCTAGAACAAGGTTTTTTGCTCGTTTGGTTGTCGGTGCCAAGAGCGCTCGGCAGCGTGTGCCGAGGTCCAATTTTTCCACGTAACAAGGTCGGTGGCAAGAGCGCTCGGCGAGGTGTGCCGAGGTCCAATTTTTCCACGTAACAAGGTCAGTGGCAAGAGTGCTCGGCAGCATGTGCCGAGGTCCAATTTTTCCACGTAACAAGGTCGGTGGCAAGAGCGCTCGGCGAGGTGTGCCGAGGTCCAATTTTTCCACGTAACAAGGTCGGTGGCAAGGGCTCTCGGCAGTGTGTGCCGAGGTCCTAGAACAAGGTTTTTTGCTTGTTTGGTCGTCGATGCCAAGAGCGCTCGGCGAGGCGTGCCGAGGTCGTAGAGTTGTGATTTTTTGCTCGTTTGGGCGTCGGTGCCAAGAGCGCTCGGCGAGGCGTGCCAAAGTTCCGGAGCAAGATTTTTGGCATCTTAGAAACGTCAGGCTGAGCTGGCGTCTGTTGAACTTCTGACAACTCTTGACAGATGTGACGCCATTAATGCGATAGTTCAGCTTGGCACGGTAAATAATGTGACGGTTCGGCTCTTTTTGTCGTCTTGTGCAAATGGGTCTGTCTCTTTGGGCCCATTATCCTCGTTTCGTGTTCCACGCTTTATAACACTCTACCCCCTCCCTTATTTTTCACTTCTCCGAATTTTTACTCAGGCAGTGATTTTGTGCTAGTGAGAGCTTACGGTGATCGTCGATCGTTTTCCAGTGAATTTTTCGACCGCCCACGTCACTTCAAAGTAATTTATACTTAGTTTATTTCCAAGTATAAATATGTCTCTTTCCCCTGTCTCCGAGCCCTCCCCTCCTGTCGCCGAAGCTCCTTCTCTGAGTCAGAGAGTTTTTGGTCGGGACACGATTGTAGAGGACCCGAAGCGCTTGGGGGCGTTCGGCAGGTTGTCGGGACCGCTGACAGGGCTGCAAAGGGTTCGAGAACTTCCAGAGGAGCATGTCGAATGCATCATTCACGGGAAGGGGAGGACCTTCGAGGAGAACGCGGCAAGGGAGACCTCCGAGGCGGATGAGACGGTGTCCATCCTCAGCTTGGAGGACTTGGCAGGGATCTGGGACTGTTTCCAAATCCCGGATGAGTACGAACTGATGCTACTGAGTCCCGGGATCAGGGCCAATTTGCCGCTGCCAGTAACAATGTGTTTCTGGCCGGTCGATGCCTTCATCGTCGGGGCTCAGCTCCCTCTCCACTCGTTCGCGATTCAAGTACTTAGGTGGTTTGGGGTCAGCCCCATCCAACTAATGCCGAACGCGTGGAGAGTCATCAACGGGTTCGTGCTCCACTAATAAACAGCCGGAGTCGAGCCGGAGTTGAGGGTGCTCCGGATGATCTACCGACTTCATCAGCACAACCGGTCGGAGTTCCGATATTATTTGGCTCCGAGACATGGAGGTCGGCTCGTCGTTTACCCCGACTCTATAAAGCACTGGCGTGATAAGTATCTCATAGTGCGGAGTGCGGAGGCGTGGCCCATACCCTCCGGTTGGGTGGAGGAGGTGTCAAAGCGAGTCAGAGTGTCGTCAGTGCTTCACCCTCAAGAAGAAGAGGCAATTCAGATTCTTCTAGATCGGCTGAAGTACGATTGGCAGGATCTAACCGAAGACGTTCTCTTCAGGGGAGGGCTCTGCCACGTAGATCCCAATACGCGGCTTCTTCAGTGTTCCTTTTTACTTTTTGCTTTGCCTTTCATAACTTGTGTTCTTTTAACCAACTTCTTGTTTGATGCACAGGCGATGGACTACGAAGCAGTGCTGGCGCAAAGGGCCGCCCTCGGAAGCAAGGCACTGAAGAAGTGCAAGAGGGTCGCCACCAAACTGCCGTCCGCGAAGACCCAGAAGGTCGCAAGCGCGGCCGAGGGGGGGAGGCACCGGCAGATGTGACCCCGACCCGCTCTCTGACAGTAGCCTCGACGTCGGCCGGCGGAGGGGAGTTCCAGATTGCCACCGCGCTCGGGATGGAGTTGCCCCCGCTGACGGTGGCAGCCGAGGAGCTCTTGACGGAGGAGCACAAGAGGATTCATGTTCCAGACTGGCAAGTTCAGAAGCTAGATGGGTTCCTCGGTGACTCCCTGGCGAGCATGCAGGTGGTAAAGCACTTGGCGACGCCGAAGGACCGGGCTGCCATGGACGTCGACCAGGCAGGCGACGATGCCATCGAGATCGCTTTCTCAGCGGTATCGGTAAGTGTCGACTTTTCTCATTTGAAGGTAGCTTTTATGTTTGATTTTCTAACTCCTTGCAATTCTTGTTGTTCTGCTGCAGGGCCTGATCAGGTTGAGGAGGAGGTCCTGTTGGCTGCACGGTTTGGAGGGAAATCTCCTGGTGTTGAGGAAGAGTAGGTCCACGGTTGGACCCTCTGGATCTCATTTTTCAGGGAGGCATGGCTGGAGATGATCTTAACCAATGGGAGAGGAAGGATCGCTATTCGTGGGTTCCCACAGACGGCGCCAATCTGTTGCCGCTAAATCTGGTGTGGGGGCAAACAGATAGAATTTATGGATTCTTAGAAAAACCGAATAGCAAACCTGGAACCTTTCCACCGGAGTTTGACCGTTGACTCCCGCCGTTCACCTGCAAAAAGTGCGAAATACCGGGGTTGATCCCGGCGACGCACCCTCCGACGCTCAAGTCAGTAATTCAAAAAGATTATGAAAGAGCGTAAACTGGCAAAAGATTGATTACCTCTTAATGGTGGTGGATGGGGGGTATTTATAGCTGCCTTTGGGATCAGTTTAGGAATGAAATCCCTAATTCCCAGTGAAAGGATCAAGCGAATCAGGGCCGTTGATTGAATACAATCAGAAACCCTAATTCTATCCAGCTGACCCGGGTTTCTTGCAGGTTGGGACCCGCACCCAGTTGAGATGGATCTGTTGGTGGGTTAATGGGCTTTTGGAGAAAAGACCCCGAACCCATTTCAGACCCAATTGTAAATGAAATTACCATCTTACCCCCAAGCTTTGAGATTCGCGCCTGATTTGGACGGTTCCGATTGAACCCCATTTTTAGCCATATCAGTATGAATACCCATGATTCTTGTACATGAAAATTGAGATTTAGAGTTAGTGAGACCTCGTTACCGGCAATATTGAAATAAAAGATGTTGAGATGTGATTTTGAGATGTGGCCATGAAGCCATCTTGATAAAAGTTGATTAAGTTCGATAGAAGGTAAAAACTAATTCTAGGTTTGGAGAATTATTCATGTCTAGAAATAATTAAGTAGGCACATAAGTGAAGATGTAGTAAACCTGGGCAAACATAAGTGGGGTGCTCCATATAGTCGGCGGTGGACTCCGAGGCTATAGACCCAGTTGGTGGACTGAGATTGCTCCGTGGGAGACGGGCATTTATATTTAAATCCGGGACTATGAGTACGGGTCAGCGGTGGACTCCGGGATCTTGAGTAGTCAGGCGGATAGTTTTGTTTTGCCATACTCCCATGTATATACGTATACCGGGGCTAGAGGGTCACTTGCGGGATGATTTGCACGATGTGGGATCTGTTATAACAGTCAGTGGTGGACTCCGGGGCTGGAATTCAAATTCGTGGAATGATCTAAACCTTGTTTTTATTACCGGGTAGTTATCATGGCGAGGGATCGAGCCCTTTATTGTGGAGTACGGAGGCGCTTGCCCTCGGACCTATGTAGTATGGGATGCATAGAATCCGAACAAGTGTGCATTAGTGTCATCCTAGTATAAAATTGTGTGCATTAGGCATTAAGGCATGGCATACACTTACATGTTTAGTGTAGTCACAATTTAACACTTTATTCATTCAACTGTTGTGATTTGTATTAAAGTAAGGAGATCGTTATATGTATGGCATAGAGAGAATAGCCAAGTATAACATTTTCTTCAGTTGTAAGTGACTGACGTGCCCACAGCTTGATATGCAGGTAATGGACTATTTATGAAGGAATAAAGCTATTATGATGCAATTGATGACTTATTTGATAAAGTTGTAGAAGTCATATTATTATTTTCAATATTGTAATCTTTCATTCTTCCGCCGTGTAAAACAAAGTTGTATTTAAACTTTGATGTATTGTTGTTGAAAAAGTTTTAAATTCCTTGTAAAAATTGTACGAAGTGAAGTAAAGATCCTGTGAAATCTCGAATTCGGCTTTATTTGGAATTCAGGGCATTACAGAGCTTATTTATCCTTCGTTTGCCATTTATATGAATGTTAATTTTCTAAGCTAATTGATGTCCAGTAGTACCATGGTATTGCCAATACCGTACCGATATTCCGGTAGTACCGAACTCGGTAGTACCCAAAACTTGGCACGGTAATGGTAGAGAAATTTGTGTACCAAGTATTCCGGTACGGTAGACGGTGGAGTAATGATGATACGGTATGGTACGGTATAGCACCCCTATTATCAAATGAATCCGAAGGAACATGCTAAGTTGAAAATACAATTTGATGAGTTATTGGCAAAGGGCTTCACACTGTTTTAAATTTCGGCCGTATCGGCCGAAATTTTGTATCAGCACCCTTGCCGATACGAAATCACATATATTAGTGAACATTTCGTTTGAACCTGAAAAGTGAAAATATCGGCTAAAACGTATCGGCCGAAATATTGAAATTTCGAACTTCAAAATAGTAAGATTGAGTTTGGGGTTTTCATCTTGCGAGTTTGGGTATATAACCCATTATCTTATACCCGAAATCCAAAACACAACCTAATCAGCTAAATCCCCAATTCCTTTGGGTCTGTTTGGTTTGTTGTTTTTTTCTTTTTTTTTTGTTTTCCAAAACCCCAAAATCCGTTTGGTTAGGTTGTTTTGTGAAAACAGTTTTCACAAAACTCCACTTCAACTATTTTCTATTTTTTCACATTCTCTCTCTAAATATATTTATTATTATTATTATTATTATTATTATTATTATTATTATTTATAATATATTATTGTTACATATATGTTATTATTATTATTATTATTATTTTAATATATATATATATATATATATATATATATATATATATATATATATATATATACTATTATTATTATAATATATATTATTACTAGGTTTGCCCGTTGACACGTGCCTACGGCACGTCTTTAGAACGGTGCACCTTATTTGATCATATAAAATAGCTTTGGAGGTCCAGCAAATTAACTGAAGTAGTAAACATAGAGCAAAAAACATATTATATTACTTTTTTGATTTTTTTTTGAATTATTTTTAAAGTTTTTAAAATTTTAATTTTTATAATTTTTATAATTTTTTAATATTTTAATATTTTTATTTTCTTGATTTTTTTAATAGAAGAGGGAGGGAGAGAGAAAAAAAATATAGGCGTTGTTTTGGGTGGGAAATTTGAATTTGACTTTTGGGGGGAACTTTTGGGGGGAAAATATGTTTTGTAAAGTTAGATCTGGGCCTTTAATTTTTGGAGGGATTGAAGGAGAGCAACTTGATAGCTTTCTTTGTGTTTTATTATACAGATTTCATATATACTATTTTATATATACTATTATAATATTTTATTATTATTATAATATATATTATTATTATTGTAAAATTACTATTATATATTATTATATATATTATTATATAATTTATTATTATTATAATAAATTATTTAATATTTTATTATAATATTTTATTTTTACATATATATTATTATAATTATTATATGTTATTATATATATGTATATAATTAAATATCTTTATTAAATAAATTATTTTATATCTATATAATAAAACACAAAGAAAGCTATCAAGTGGCTCTCCTTCAATCCCGAAAAAATCAAAGGCCTAGATTTAACCTCAAAAAACATATTTTCCCCCCAAAAGTTTTCTCCCGAAATTCAAATTCAAATCTCCCACCCAAAACAACTCCTATATTTATTATAAAAAAAAAATTCTCTCTCTCTCCCTCTCTCTTCTATTCAAAAAAATTAAGAAAATACAAAATTTAAAAAAAATTTAAAAATAAAAAATTTAAAAACTAAAAAATTTAAAATTTAAAAACTTTAAAAATAATTTAAAAAATCATATAATATGTTTTTTGCGCTATGTTTGCTACTTCAATTAATTTACTGGACCTCCAAAACTATTTTATATGATTAAACAAGGTGCACCGTTCCGAATACGTGCTGTAGGCACGTGTCAACGGGAAAACCTAGTTATTAGTGTAGTACCCCATATTTTTAAATACTATTTTTGAGATTTGAAAATGAATTAAAATGATTTTCGGGAGATTTAATAAATATTTTTCTAAAGATTTATCTTTTACATGTGCAAAACACGTGCAAATATTTTTGGTGTAAATATCCAATTTTATATTTTTAATAAATTCTCCTACTTATAATAGAGTATATTCTAAATTTTGGAATTTTTCTGAGTAAAGAAACTATTTTTATAAATACTTCGAAAAAGAGGGGCTTTTATGTAAAAAGCTGTTTGGATCTCAAATAAATAATGAAAATTCATTTTTACTGATTTTTGGGATTTCCATGGTCATCATTGAAATTAAAATATATTTTAAATTTTATTTAGAGTCGATTTGGTGAAGATTTAAACAAATATGGTGTTTTTGCAAATATGGATTTATGTTGGATATTGTGCAAATGTTTTTCTGGAAAGTAAAATTCAGATATTTTTATTGAAAAATATAATATGTATTATTAGATATTATTTCTGAATTTTCTGGATTTTTACAAATATTTTATGATGTATTTGCAAATATTACAAAAAGAAGGGTTTTGTGCAAAATTGCCACCCTGAGTGCAAATCCGAATTTTACTTATTTCTGGGCTATGCTGGATTGCTGGACAACTCAGTAGTAAAAGGATTTGATTTGGTTTTAATTTATTTAACTTATTTTAAAAGGAAAAGTTTATATATGTAAAGTAATAATTTGTTAAAGGATTATCTTGTAAATGTGTTTCAAAACCCTAATCCTTCAATTCCGGCCTATATAAAAGGTGGAGTGTAGCCGTCATTCGCTGCACAACACAAGGTTTATTATTTTTATTTTTCTTGGAGATTGAAAGAGAAGATCTTGGATTCGCAAAGAAGGGTTTTGCGTATTCGATTGGATTTCTTCATTTGAGGTGAGTGATATAATTGTTTTGTTATTTTGTTTTATGTATGTGAGTTATATAATTGTTTTGTTTGTTCTTTGAATGTTGTATGTGAGTGATATAATTGTTTTGTTTGTTCTTTGAATGTTGTATGTGAGTGATGTAATTGTTTTGTTTGTTCTTTGTGTATGTTGTATGTGAGTAATTGATTAGTTGATTGTTTATTTATGTGAGTGGTAAAATTGGTTGTTTGATCTATGAATGTTTAATGGATCTTGGATATTGAACTTTATTGCTAGAAAGCATGATTAGGGTTTGAGTATGACTATGAAAATAATGGATTGGATGGATGAACGATTTGATCTTGAGAAACCCTAGTGGTATGTGATTACAAATTTGATTATGGTTATGAGTTGTGGTAGAAATTCAGTTTTTGAGAAATTTGAATGGTATGAATCAAGAGATCATGTCATAAAAAATTGAAATTTGAGAAATTAGTTGTGTTGAGGAGATATACCCAAATTGGGGATTCTTTGAGATTTTGATATTTGTATGGTTTGGATCTGAATACGAACTATTTGAGTGAACAATGAATTTTGTAAGAAACTCTAATTCTTATTATATGCATAATCCATGTATTAATTGAAAGAATCAACAAAATCTCTATTTTCATGAATTCAAGCAATTGATTTAGTTTTATGGACTATTATATGTCCTACCAGTTGTATTTGGTTATATAAGAAATAAGTTTTTATCGAAATCATTTTCATAAAGTAAAACTATGTGTCGGTTGAATTGTGCACAACCAAAATACTGCAGACTGAAGGCCGACAGTCGACTGTCGTGAATTCTCAGTCGACTGATACGACCCGGCTACTATGTTCTTTAGTTTTCTCGAAATTTCCTTCTGGACAGTCGACCTATACCTTTTACAGTCGACTGGTACACTTAGAATTATATTTTTTTTAAAGTCATTGTAAATTTCTTTCTGGACAGTCGACCTATTCCCTTTTCAGTCTTAGAATAATTTCTTAAAGATTATTGGATTTTCTCTCTGGACAGTCGACCTATGACTTTTATAAGTCGACTTATAAGACTTAGTTTATTTTTCTTAAGACCATGAAATTCTCTTTCTGGACAGTCGACTTACTCTTGTTATTAGTCGACTGATACTGATGTATTCTTATAATTTTGAATGATCTTTCAAACGATCTATTCTTTAAATGTTTTGATCTATAACGTATTATTCTATACATTATCTTCTATTACGCATATGTTTCAAGATGTTAAGTTGAGCAATTTATGTTGGAAGGTTGGTTTGGATATTTGAGTTTGAGTCTCTAGAGGGTGTGTGTGACCTTAGTATACCGGCGGATGAGTTATTTATATTTGGGCCTGTTGAGGCATTTTAGTTATTCAGATGTTTGAGTTAAGTCCGGTAGAGTACACCAAATCTAGGAGATTCATTAAGTAATTAAATAACCTAAATGATAAGGACAGACACTAGTGGTGATATGATGAACGAGAACATGGGTTATGGACCTCAGTATGGCTTGCGGTGTGAAATAATCCCCGGAATTATCCAGGTGTGAGTGAAATAGTCTCCAGAATTATCTGTGGGGTGGGATTGATCTCCGAAATTATCGGAGTCGAGGCGACGCACATGTGGTATTCGTGTGATAAGGTGCCATTGCTTGCGGTGTGGGGTATTCTCTAAGATTCCCAGGTGTGAGTGAAATAGTCTCCGAAATTATCTGTGGATAGAGTTTGACCTCCAGAATTATCGGGGCATGGGCTAATACTCACAGTTTATCTTTATCTCGTAGTAGATTGTGATAGGATTAGTTGCATAGCGGGGATTAAACCTATAATGTAGAGACGTTAAGGGCTTGCACCGGATCTATGTAGAGTGGGATGCATAAACTCCGACAAGTACGCATTAGAGAGTCAGCATATAGACTTGATGTTTTCTTGATTGGTTTCACGCATGTGGTTTCCTTTTTCTACACTTGACACTTAGTTTAGTTTCACTTGATGTTTTCATGTTCCCTTGTTACGTCACATTTTATGTATTCTTGTTTATTACATGTTGTTCATGAAACCATGCTTAATGTTTATTTATAATGTTTGTTTTTATGTCACTCACACCTTTATGGCTCACCCCTTTAGTTTTGGGGGTTAGGGATCATCTCTAGCCTCATGTTTTACAGGTTGTTGTTGCTTAGAGCTTGGGGTTTAGATGCTTGAGATAAATTGATGTAATAGAGCTTTTGTGTAAATTTTGTAAAGAAGTGTTGTAAAAAGAAAGTTTGTAATCACTACAAAAGAAACTCGCTTTCCCGGCGTTTTTTTACGTCTTTACCGGCATTTTTTTACGCCGGTAAAACTTTCCCCGGCGTTTATAATAGCGCCGGTCCAAATGCCACCGAAACGAGTGTCGCTGAAAGGAAGGGGTCTACACCGGCGGTTTTACTGGGCGCCGGTAAATGTGACACCTACACCGGCGGCCTAAAAACGCCGGTGTATGGGGTCCTCTGAGTGCCGTCTTTTACCCCCCAATATACATTCACCGGCGGCTATAAACCGCCGGTGTTCATCAATTTACCGGCGTTTATAGAAACGCCGGTGTAGAATGAACGTACACCGGCGGTCTGTGACCGCCGGTGTATGTGCGTTTATGACTGCCCGCTTTTCCCTACTCACAAGCACCGGCGTGATCAAAAACGCCGGTAAACCCAACTACACCGGCGTTTTATCAAACGCCGGTGTTCCTTTTTGCCGTTATATCTGACGGCATTAACCGGCGTCTAGCAGCATACACCGGCGTTTGTGTGAACGCCGGTATATCGCACACTGCAACTAATTTAATAGATAGACCGGCGTTTTATAAAACACCGGTCTAGCTATGCCAGTTTGTATTCCTCTCTCCGCTTTTCCGTTCGATTTCAATTCACAGTTTCTTTTACAAAACCTGTAAACTAATTCATAACTGATTCAACCAATTTCATTTCATATTAATGCGCAAATCACAACCAAACACAAGAATAATAAAGTCTAACACGTGTCATATCCCAAATATCTCAACAAACTAATTAACAGTGTCATAATCACAACCAAATTCACCGCAAAATTAACAGTCATAATTAACAAATTAAAATATCGACGAACATCCCAAATATCTCAAGTCTGACAAATATCCCAACTAAACCGTCTGACATAACTCTCATCCAAAAAAAAACAGTCTGACATAACAGCAAGGAGGACATAAGAACAATCATACAGCAAGGACACAAGAACAGCAAGGAGGACCACGGATTCATACCCTCGAGGAGCTTCAGTTCTGATCATCAGAATTTTCTTCATCTCGGCAACCGCTCTGTGAAAAAAAAAACAATAGTTTAATTCAACAGTAAACCACAATACAGAATATACATATTTTTTGAACTTGCAAAAAAATCTAACTGTATCTTAAATTATAAGATCAAAGTGCCAATTGCAAATGGAATTGTTGATGATATATAGAGAGGTAAAATAATTACATTGCAATGCTAAAAATCCGGTACTTAATTTTGTTTTTTAAATATATCTAAAATAACAAAACAAATGAAAATTCAGTATCTAACTTGAAAACTCTATATTCTCCTTTGATTGGGAATATCCACTACCTAAAACAGTAAAACAAATGAAAATTCAGTATCTAAGCATGTCTTTCATGGATTGTTCAGACAATCCATGAAACTGTCATCGTGGATGGAAACCAAATATAAGAAAAATAAGAAAAATAAGATAGGGCTCATATCAAGTGTATTTTTAGGGAACTGTCATCGTGGAAGGAAACCAAATATAGAAGCCAGAAATGGAAACAGAAAGAAGAATGGTAGAGACTTTGGATACACCAGGCTAACATAGTGGCATTTTCCTCATCTCTATCATCCCTGCTTTCCCTTCACAGCCCGGACACAAAGAGACATCAGCAAGAACAACAAGAGCGACAAGAACAACAATAATAATAAATCATTATGAACAAGATGTCTCTATATGGGTTTCCAGATCTCCACTCGAGCCCTCTCGTTCTAATCACAGCCCAACTAAAAACATAGACAACAGCCACTGAACAATCCAATCACAGCCCAATCAAAATTTGCCATCCTGGATCTTAATGAAATAAGCTTCAGTAGCAGTAAAAGAAGATGGGGATGCTAGCAGCAAACTCAGTTTGGAAGTGAATCCATTTTGGGTTAAAAATTCATGCCAAAGATGGCAAACAGGTTACTTTAACAGTATCTTGAAATGAAAATTTCCGAAGATGCCTCAGTTCACACTAAGCCCATTCAGTATCAAAGAAACATGCTAAGAAGACAATCAGATGCATGAAATGACCTTCATTAACAGTGAAAGAGGATGGGGATGCTAGCAGCAAACTCAGTTTGGAAGTGAACCCATTTTGGGTTAAAAATTCATGCCAAAGATGGCAAACAGGTTACTTTAACAGTATCTTGAAATGAAAATTTCCAAAGATGCCTCAGTTCACACTAAACCCATTCAGTATCAAAGAAACATGCCAATAAGACAATCAGATGCATGAAATGACCTTCATTAACAGTCAAAGAGGATGGGGATGCTAGCAACAAACTCAGTTTGGAAGTGAACCCATTTTGGGTTAAAAATTCATGCCAAAGAGGGCAAACAGGTTACTTTAACAGTATCTTGAAATGAAAATTTCCAAAGATGCCTCAGTTCACACTAAACCCATTCAGTATCAAAGAAACATGCCAATAAGACAATCAGATGCATGAAATGACCTTCATTAACAGTGAAAGAGGATGGGGATGCTAGCAGCAAACTTAGTTTGGAAGTGAACCCATTTTGGGTTAAAAATTCATGCCAAAGAGGGCAATCTGCAGGATACTTTAACAGTACCTTAAAATGAAAATTTCCATTATCTGAGCTTAATTATATGTTGCTCCACTAATTGTTGAGCCCAACTAAATCTAAAACCATATTGTACTTCAAATCACAGACCAATTTGGGCATACGTAGCTATAGCATCCTCAGTTCACACTAAACCCATTTAATATCAAAGAAACATGCCAAGAAGACAATCAGATGCATGAAATGAGCTTCATTAACAGTGAAAGAGGATGGGGATGCTAGCAGCATACTCAGATTGGTGGTGAACCCATTTCTGGCTAAAAAATCATGCCAAAGAGGGTAATCTGCAGGATACTTTAACAGTACCTTAAAATGAAAATTTTCATTCACTGAGCTTAATTTCCATTCACAGTGAACCCATTTTTGGTAAAAAAACAAACATGCAAAGAAGACAATCAGGTGCATGAAATCAGCTTCACTAACAGTTAAGTGAAAATGGGACCAAAAAAAGCTTAAGAGGACCATCAGGTTCGTGAAATAAGCTTCACTAACAGTGAAAGAAACTGGGGATGCTATGCAGCATACTTAGTTTGGAAGTGAACCCATTTAGTGTTAAAAAAACCATGCCAAAGATTGCAATCAGGTTACATTAACAGTATCTGAAAATGAAAAATTTTCCAATATCTGAGCTTATATGTTGCTCTACTACTTCTTTAGCCCAACCATATCGCAAAACCCAATTGTTGTGCATATCCGGCCGGAGGATTTTGGCATACGTACCTATATACCATCCTCAGTTCACAGTGAACCCATTTTTGGTCAAAAAACAATGCCAAGATGACAATCAGATGCATGAAAATAAGCTTCACTAACAACAAAAAAAGAAAATGGGGATGCTAGCAGCATACTCCACTTGGAAGTTAACCCATTTTGGTATAAAAAACCATGCCAAAGATTGCAATCAGGTTACTTTAACAGTATTTGAAAATGAAAAATTTTCCATTATCTAAGCTTATATGTTGCTCTACTACTTCTTCAGCCCAACTAAATCTAAAACCAAATTGTTGTGCAAATCACAAACCAATTTGGGCGTACGTAGCTATAACATCCTCAGTTCACACTAAACCCATTTAGTATCAAAGAAACATGCCAAGAAGACAATCAGATGCATGAAATGAGCTTCATTAACAGTAAAAGACCATGAAAATTTCCAGTATCTAAGCATATATTTTTCTATTAATTCTTCATCCCAACTAAACCATTCATGTTAAGGAAATCAAGATGCATCTATCTGAAAAAATATGCTAAGTTTGGAAAATAAGGGAAATCAAGAGATGATACCGAAGAGAGCGAGAGAGAGAGCGGAGGAGGGAAATCGAAAATGACGAATAGGGCTCATATCAAGTGTAGTTTTATGGAATTGTCATCGTGGAAAGAAACCAAATATAGAAGCCAGAAAGAGGAATGGTAGAGAATGAGGATACACCAGGCAAACATAGCGGCATTTTCCTCATCTCTCTCTCATCCCTTCTTTCCCTTCAACACACGGACACATAGAGACATCAGCAACAACAGCAAGATCGACAAGAACAACAATAATAATAAATTATTATGAACAAGATGTCTCTATATGGGTTTCCAGGTCTCCACTCCAACTCGTCTCTTTCTAATCACAGCCCAATTAAGAACAATTGGTCACAGTCACTGTTAAAGAAACATATATGCTCAGATAATGGAAATTTTCATTTTAAGATACTTTTAAAGTAACCTGATTGCCATCTTTGGCATGATTGCCATCCTCATCTTCTCTTACTGTTAATGAAGCTTATCTCATGCATCTGATTGTCATCTTGGCATGTTTTTTTAAACAAAATGGGTTCACTATGAACTGAGGATGTTATAGGTACGTATGCCAAAATCCTCCGGATATGCACAACAATTGGGTATTAGATTTAGTGCAGCTATGAACAGGCTCATATCAAGTGTAGTGTTACGAACTGTCATCGTGGAAGGAAACCCATTTAATATATAAGCCATATATGGAGCCAGAAAGAGGAATGGTAGAGAATGAGGATACATCAGGCTAACATAGCGGCATTTTCCTCATCTCTCTCTCATCCCTTCTTTCCCTTCAACACACGGACACATAGAGACATCAGCAACAACAACAAGAGGGAATTGGTCCAACAATAAGTATAGATTATAATAAACGAGATGTCTCTATTTGGGTTTCCAGATCTCCATTCCAGCCCTTTCTTTCTAATCACAGCCCACTTAAGAAAATTAGATTTAGTTGGGCTCAAGAATTAGTAGAGCAACATATAAGCTCAGGTACTGTTAAAGTAACCTGCAGATTGCCATCTTTGGCATGATTTTGTAACAAAAAATGGGTTCACTGTGAAACTAAGTATGCTGCTAGCATACCAAAATCCTCCAAAACAGTACAACAACGGGGCTGAACAAACCTTATTAGCAGATCATGCAATGTCATCTAAGCATGTTATGTGCTAAAGGGGAGTTGGTAATACAATGCATGAACGACACGTATTAGTTGTTTGTGAGTATGCAATAGGGTGCAGCTATGAACGGGGCTCATATCAAGTGTAGTGTTACGGACTGTCATCGTGGAAGGAAACCCATTTAATATATAAGCCATATATGGAGCCAGAAAGAGGGATGGTAGAGAATGAGGATACACCAGGCTAACATAGCGGCATTTTCCTCATCTCTCTCTCATCCCTTCTTTCCCTTTAACACACGGACACATAGAGACATCAGCAACAACAACAAGAGGGAATTGGTCCAACAATAAGTATAGATTATAATAAACGAGATGTCTCTATTTGGATTTCCAGATCTCCACTCCAGCCCTTTCTTTCTAATCACAGCCCACTTAAGAAACATAGACGAAATACTTATAGACGACAGCCACAATGCACACTCACAAACACTAGTACGTGTCTTTCATGCATTCAAGACCATAATATCTTTAAAAAAACCAATTTAAATACTTACCCTGGGTGGGACTTGGGACTGCTGCCCTATTAAATTGGCCATTTGTTCTTGGAGGAGTGCAACTTGTGCCTTTAAGGCAGTCATCTCCTCGTCCCGATTGCCACTTGAACTAGATTCACTTCGTCCAAATAGCCGCGAGAGGGTTGGTCCTAGGCCCATACCACGGACACGTCCATGCCTCTCCTTTCCCCTAACATCGGTCAAGGCAACTCTCTGCTGGGTACGCCAATCTGGGCGTGCCGCCGTAGGGTCAGAATCTGAAGCAGAGGAGATTTCATCATACCTTTTCCGAGCGTTAGTCTGTAAAAGGACATAACAATCAGAGTTAAAAGCAGATGAGATTTCGACTACTCATTAGATATTAGTTCACAAATTACCAGAATCCGTGCTGCCTCAGGGCTCGCATACGTCCCATCCTTTGATTTGTGGGTGGCATAAAAAAAGTCAATGTCCCCAAACTCCGTAGGCCCCCCCAAATCTTCTGCCTATATATTAGTAAGATGAAATGGTTATAAACAAATAACTATAAGTAAAAAATTGTTCAATACTATTGCGCCTACCAATTCTTCCCAAACCAGAGCGAAGCTCTGTGTACCAGCGGTGTGCAGCACTAGCTGCTTTGACCGACTGGCAGCTCCCACCTCCGCCCTTTTCTGTACATGCCACAATGAAGTTAACAGAAAAATTCATTATAGCCGCCATACAACCACATACTCATTAGATTTTTGTGTGTTTAATGTAAATACCTGACCGATCGCCGAACTCCAGTAGTGCACAAGAAATTGCCAATCTGAAGGCTCCACATTTTCTGGCACATTCACTGCATTCTCTTCCTCTGAAAGGTCTTTGTTATAAAACTTCGACTTCAATTCACTCTTGTGGTCCCTCCACTTCTTGGAGAGTGACTTTTCAACCCAAGGCGTAAGGGAGTCGGCGAACGAGAAGTATTGCTGCAAAATTCATTACCCATCACTAATAATACATATTTCAATAATAATTTTTCGCCGACCAATTATGTATTTTAGATGAGAAATACCTTGATTGTCGTAATAGCAGTGGCCTTTGTGGTGGTTGGCACCTTCGGCCAACTCTCGTATGACAAAGGAAGTATGCGGGGGTTCCTTGCTATAACCCCAATGAAGGAAGAAAATTTGCTGGCGTTATCGCCAACCGGTTGCCCAACACCGTTCGCCTCCACCTCGATCCTTTCATCATTCTGAAGCCTCCAAACATTCGTCATCTTAGTCCGCCCACGATGTTTTTTGACAGTGGGCGGCGTGCTACCCTCACCCTCTTCTGTTTGACTGCCACTATTATGTAGTGGCTGCTCATCCCCATGGCTCTCGTTGCCATCATTTATATTTAACCTCTTTTCACGCCTCGGCATGTTGTACCTGTCAAGGATTCAATAACTTCTTTAGAGGTGCAAATTTAATTAATAACATGTTTATAACAATTATAATAAAATTTGTACTTTAGTAGGATTAACAAACCAACGTAATTATAAAAAAATTTAAAAAATGAGAATTGAGACAAATTAAATTACAATGATAGTTTGGTTCAAATGACACTAAGCATAGTTTAATGTAAATAACACCAACCAGTAGAAAATAGGAAGATAATTAAACCGGTGTATTAAATTGTTGTGCATATCCGGAGGATTTTGGCATACGTAGCTATAGCATCCTCAGTTCACAGTGAACCCATTTTGGTTAAAAAAACATGCCAAGATGACAATCAGATGCTTCAAATAAGCTTCATTAACAGTAAAAGAACATGAATATTCTAGCAGCATACTCGATCAGTTTGGAAGTGATCCCATTTCTAGTTAAAAAATCATGCCAAAGATGGCAATCTGCAGGTTACTTTAACAGGACCTTAAAATGAAAATTTCCATTATCTGAGCTTATATGTTGCTCTACCAATTCTTTAGCCCAACTAAATCTAAAACCCAATTGTTGTGCATATCCGGAGCATTTAGGCATACGTAGCTATAGCATCCTCAGTTCACAGTCAACCTATTTAATATCAAAAACACATGCCAAGAAGACAATCAGATGCATGAAATCAGCTTCATTAACAGTGAAAGAAGATGAGGACTATGCTAGCAGCATACTTAGTTTGGAAGTGAACACATTTCTGGTTAAAAAATCATGCCAAAGATGGCAATCTGCAGGTTACTTTAACAGGACCTTAAAATGAAAATTTCCATTATCTGAGCTTATATGTTGCTCTACTAATTCTTGAGCCCAACTAAATCTAAAACCCAATTGTTGTGCATATCCGGAGGATTTTGGCATACAGCTATAGCATCCTCAGTTCACAGTGAACCCATTTAATATGAAAAAAACATGCCAAGAAGGCAATCAGATGCATGAAATAAGCTTCATTAACAGTAAAAGAAGATGAAAATTCTAGCAGCATACTTAGTTAGGAAGTGAACCCATTTTTTGTTAAAAAATCATGCCAAAGATGGCAAACAGGTTACTTTAACAGTATCTTGAAATGAAAATTTCCATTATCTGAGCATATATGTTGCTGTACTAATTCTTTAGCCCAGCTAAATCTAAAACCCAATTGTTCAGCATATCCGGAGGATTTTGGCATACGTAGCTATAACATCCTCAGTTCACAGTGAACCCATTTTGGTTAAAAAAACATGCCAAGATGACTATCAGATGCATGGAATAAGCTTCTTTAACAATAAAAGAAGATGAAATTTTTAGCAGCATACTTAGTTTGGAAGTGAACCCATTTTTGGTTAAAAAATCATGCCAAAGAGGGCAATCTGCAGGTAACTTTAACAGTTTCTTGAAATGAAAATTTACATTATCTGAGCATATATGTTGCTCCACTAATGGTTGTGCCCAACTAAATCTAAAACCCAATTGTTGTGCATATCCGGACCATTTAGGCATACGTAGCTATAGCATCGTCAGTTCACAGTGAACCCATTTTATATCAAAAAAACATGCCAAGAAGACAATCAGATGCATGAAATCAGCTTCATTAACAGTTAAGAACATGAAAATTTCCATTACCTAATCATATATTTTTCTATTAATTCTTCATCCCAACTAAACCATTCATCTTAAGGAAATCAACATGCATCTATCAGAAAAAAGCATGCTAAGTTTCAAAAATTAGGGGAATCAACAGATGATACCGAAGAGAGAGAGAGAGAGCGGGGCGACGAGCGCGGGGGGGGGGGGAGATAGAGAGAGAGCGGGGCGACACAGTCGTTTCCGTTCGCCGATTCACCTCCAAATCGGGATAGGGAGGAGGGAAATCGAAAATGGCGAAGGGAAGAAGGGACGATGACAAATGTTCGAAGGCTGTCGAAGAGGACGAAGCGGCGGAGGCAAACGCGCGGGAAGTAGAGCGAGGAAGGAGGGAAAACGAAGCGCCTTGTTTTTTATTTTTTTGGGGTTTGGGGAAATGGCGAGCGAAAGGTTAGGGTAGATGGGATTTATCGCAGCTTTTCACCGGCGTTTTAATTAGACACGCCGGTGAATCATACACTTCACCGGCGTTTTTAAATAAAACGCCGGTGAATACGCAGATTCACCGGCGTTTTAATTCGGCCGCCGGTATATAACCATCCCATCTGGTGCCCCATTCCTAATCGCTACCTACCCCGGCGCTACTAGTAAAACGCCAGGGAAAATTCGCCGGTAAATCGAGTTTCTTTTGTAGTGAATTCAAGGTGTTTTGTATTCCGCTGTGTTTGTAAATGATTGTTGTAATAAAAATTATCTGTGTTTTTGGCTATGTGTACTATCACATTGAAGTTGATGCTGGGAATTGTGCCACGTATTTTCTAAGATATTATATTAGAAATTCGGGACGCTACAATTAGATAATATACAATTATTATAATATATTATTATTTTATATATACTATTTTATATGTACTGTTATTATTATATATATTATTATTTTATTTACACTATTTTATATATACTATTATTATATTATATTATTATTATATATATTATTATTTTATATATACTATTTTATATATACTATTGTTATATTATATTATTATTATATATATTATTATTATATATATTATTATTATTATATATTACTATTATATATTATTATATATATTAATATATAATATATTACTATTATATATTATTATATATATTATTATATATTATACTATTATTATAATATATTGTTATATATATATATATATATATTTATAATATAATATTGTTACATATATTATTATTATTATTATTATTATATTTTATTTTTATTTTTATTTTTTAATATATATATATATATATACACACTATTATTATCATATATATTATTTTTTCATATATACTATTTTATATATACTATAATAATAATCTATCATTATTATAATTTATATTATTATTATTAAATATTACTATTATATATTATTATACATATTATTATATAATTTATTATTATTGTAATAAATTGTTTAATATATAATTATAATAGATTATTATTACATATATATTATTATAACTATTATATGTTATTATATATATCTATATAGTTAAATATGTTTATTATAATAAATTATTTCATATTGTTCTATAATATACAATTATTATAATATATTATTATTTTGTATATACTATTTTATATATACTATTATTTCATATATACTATTTTATATATACTATTATAATAATCTATTATTATTATAATATATATTATTAATATTATATATTATTATATATATTATTATATAATTTATTATTATAATAATAAATTGTTTAATATATAATTTGAATATATTATTATTACATATATATTATTATAATTATTATATATATGTATATTATTAAATATGTTTATTATAATAAAATATTTTATATTATTATATATCAGTATGTATGTATATGTATACAACATGTATGTATCAGAGTATATATATTGTATACAGTATATACATACAACCAAGCTTATACATACATTATACTCTCATTTTCAAAAAACTGTTTTCATAAAAAATATTACCAAACAGCTTTTACATTCTCATTTTCAGAAAACTGTTTTCAAAACAACAAACCAAACGCAACCTTAGGATTTTGGTTTGGGCTTCACAATATAATCAAATAATCAAATGAAAGCAATTGGGTTCAAAATAATAGCAGGATTTATAGACAAGCAAAATACAAGAATATAATTTTTTTTGTACAAACAGAATCGAGGATTACAATTAAAGCTGATTGTTATTCTTGTATTGTGCATCTCCTATTTGATTGAACCCAAGCCCAAAACCCAAGCCACATTTAAATCCTAATTCAAATTCATCCTGTAATCCAACTCTAATAGCCAACCCCCAACCACTTTTTACTCCATTCAGTACTCTACCTCTATCTATCTCACCACCCTACTACACCTATCACATCTTCATCAAAATAGCCAACTCACCACCCTACTACCTCTATATATATATATATATATATATAGGGAAAAAGGGGTATGAGCAACTTGCTCATTTAGTAAATGAGCAAGTGATGAGGTGGCATGCATGTGATTGGGAAATCCTAAAAGTGATTAGATACTCAATGTATCACATGCATGCCACCTCATCAATTGCTCATTTATTAAATGAGCAAGTTGCTCATATCCCTTTTACCCATATATATATATATATATATATATATATATATATATATATATATATATATATATATATATATATATATATATATATATATATGGAGGTAGTAGGGTGGTGAGTTGGCTGTTTTGATGAAGATGTGATATTTATATATGTGTGTGCGTGTGCGTGTGCGTATGCGTGTGCGTGTGTGTGAACTTGGTGAGGTAGCCATGTCTTACTTAGTAGGGCTTCAAGCTCGTCTTTGTGGGCTTGACAGTCATCTGTGAGATGTCCGTGGTCTTTGTGAAATGCATACTACTTGTTCATATCCCTTCTTCTGCTTGAGGCGTTCATCTTATGAGGAGGTTGAAGGAGTCCGTCATTATCAACTTCCATGAGAATTGTAGTGATATTGGCATTGAGCAGAGTGTACTTCTCAAAATGAGACACTAGGGGTGGGGGACACTAGCCCGTGGCTTCCTTCTGGGTCTTCTTCGGTCCATCTTCATTGGTGCTCTTCTGTTTGTTCCCGTACAAGAGCACCTTTCGTTCTTGGGGACAAATAGCATCTTCCATTTGGATGTATTTCTCGACTCTTTGAAGGAGGTCTGAGAAGTTCCAGGGGGTCTGTTGATGAGAGAAGCTTTAAAGAGGTCATGGTTTACATTGTACCTGAAGGCAGTCGTGGCTACGGCTGAGTCGAGTGAGGGGATGGATCGGGACTCGATCGTGAAGAGCCGAACATAACTCTTGAGCGAATCCTCATCCCTTTGCTTCAAATCAAGTAAGGAGGCACTTGTCTTCTCTGCCTTGTGGCTGGTGATGAAATGTGTAAGGAAGAGTTCCTCATGTTGGTCGAAAGAGAATATGGAGCCTGAAGGGCTCGTGTTGATCCCTTCAGGGTTGCCGAGAACATCTTGCAGAGGAGAGAGTTGGACGCTTGATGGATCATCATGAAGGTTTTAAAACTCGCAAGGTGGTCTATCGGGTCAGACTCTCCATTGTATGACTCAAAAGATGGAATTTTGAAGTTGGTTGGAACATGAGCCTCGATAATTGTTTTGGAGAAGGGTTGGATGGGGTAGTATGTTCCCTCATGTCTTCCCTCTTTTGTTTCATCTGTGTTAGACGGCCTTCCATCTTTTGGAGGCACTGGAGGACGACATTGTCTTGTTCTTCGGACCCAGTGGACCCGCGGAACTCCTCATGTTGTGGAAAAGTATAATGGTGAAGGCTGGTGTGTCAGATTTTGCTGAGGATGATGTTGAGGGCTTAAAGGATATCATCTTTGAAGTTTTAAAATTCTATCCTAGTGAGCTATTCGGCACTTTAGGGTTAGGCTCCTTCTCCCGCAATGGGGAGGAGTCCTTCTTTGTCCCCTGGGAGAGTGATAGCTTCTCCGCCCCTTAGGGGAAGGTGTTCTTCTGCGTCTTTATCTTCGAGGAGAGGGACCCCTCATGCTTTCTTGGAGTATTGGATGGGGACCTCATCCTAGAGTCGCCTAGCATTCTAGCGATCTCGGAGGTCAGACCCTCACTGTCGGGACAATATGATCTGGCAAAGGTCCGACTGTGCTTGAGGCGGCCGAGGAGGCACCGTAGAGGGTGTGGGGAGTAGATCGACCCCATATTCTCACCAATACGCTGCACATGGTGTTGACTTCTTCGGGAGCCCCCTGGTGCAGCCTTTTGGTGGGAGGCTGGGTAGCTGTTGAGGCTGTTCCAGCTAAAAAGGTTAATCCGATTGAGGGGGTTAATCCTACTTAGAGGTAGGGGGGACGTCCTCATAAGGAAGAGTTGGAGAAAGATGGTTGGCTTGTCGGCTTAAGGTCGCCGCCTTCTCTTTCCCCTTTGGAGGCATGACTGAAAATAGTTTTTACAGGCAAATTTTGGTCGGATTCCTTTTTTGTTTTCACAGACGGCACCAATATGTTGCTGCTATTTTCTGTGTGGGTGCAAACAGATGTTGTGAATTCTTTTTAGAAACAATAAAAGAACTTTTAGTTTTCGCCAATATTGATTGCTGTAAACTGATCTTGATTTCGAAATCTGACTCGTTTGAACGCTTGGAACTGGTATGAGTAGTGACGATCTCTCTGATGGACCTGCAAAAGTCACACCAGGGCTGACCTTAACAATAGACCCTCTGACGTCAAGTGATAATTCTGAAATATACAAGAATTTTTAGTGGCAAAATACTGATTACTTGGTTCCTATGAAAGTCATGGGGTATTTATAGTCGCTTTAGGGGCAGATTATAAAATATTGACTTATCTCTACTTCTCGGTGTTTTGATAAGGTTGGTTATTCTCTTCTTCATGAATAGATAGGGTCAGTTACTATTCTCTTGATAAAGGGATAGAGTTAGTTGACTTTCTTCTGTATGAAGAGATAGAAGTAGTTGTGGAAATAAAGTTAGGTCTCTTCTCTTGATAAAGAGAGATGATTTTTAAAATTTTCTCTTATGGATAATTATGAGTTTAAAATGATATTTTAAATAATTATGAACTCCTTTATATTGGGCCGCTACGGCAACCCTATATGGCAAACTTGTTTTGGGGTTGTTGGGCTTAAAAAATGCCCAACTCCCTTTTATGCGCCAATTTCTAGTGAGATTTACCATTTTACCCAAGAGAGCTTTATGCTTCGTGACCAAATTGAACGGTCCGGTTTGATTCTATTTTTACCCATATCCCTAATGATGTGAGAACGTTGTTTAGGACCGTTACCTCATGATGTGCTTATTTGATAGTGTACATAGCATTACTCTTTTAGTTAATCATAACTAAATTTGTTTAGTTAATGATACATACCATGAATATTTATGTCAACTGAATTCCACATAAGAAATCAACGCTTCAATTAAAATGAACGTACATTAAGAAGTATTTGTAGCCTTACTCGAAAGAAATTAGATAATGAACAAGTAATCAGTTGATGGTTTCAACTTTCCTAGTTACACGGCAATGGCCGAATGCCAAAATATAAAATTTATAAAAAAAATCCTAGTTATTCAACTCTCTCTAGAACTAGAAATTGTTACGTCCACTTTCTTCTTTTTTTTCAAAAAATAATTATAAAATTCATTCTATAGGAAGAGTGAAGTCTGAAAAAACAAAATCAGAAAACAAACTACACAATAGAGTCAAAGGACCATATTGGCAAATCTTTAATTGTGTTCTATCTTTGTGATCTTATGAGTGAAATTTGTATATGCATAAACATATACATTTTCTTAAACCGGACAAACATTTATACTTCACATTATTGATAGCTAAATTGTTAGTATTCTATAGATTTTTTGATTGATGAATCTGTGTTATCTTTGTATCGTTTGTGCCAGGCAGTGGATATTTTGTCATCTTGGTAACTTGCTTGGTTGAGGTTAGAGGTCAACTTCTATAGTTAATTACTATCTACTAATTATGGATGGTTACTTGTTATATTCAGAGTTTGGGGAGGTTGATCATGTTGGGTTTGTGTTTTGCATACTAGATTCGATGTGAAGAGAAGACGGTGAAGCGAGAAAAGGTTCAAAATAAATATTGGAAGAAGAAAGGAGCAACAGCATCAGGATGAAAGGAGCAGTGTAGACTCTCGGGTGCTCTTTGACTTGGTAGAATCCAAAGCAGCAGCAGTTGTAGTATTGGCCGATTCTTGGTGAATTGTTTGAGCTCAGTTTCTTCTCCAAGTTAGATCGTACGGTTCCTATCATATGGCTTTTTTTTCAGGGTATATCAGAAAGTTATTGTATCAAGACTATAACCTAGGGTTTCTCTAGACTTCTATGGATCATTGTAATAGCCTCCTTTGTGAGGTAGTACTTCATCTAATTGTTTTCATTATAAACAACAAATATCTTATGTTGCGTTTATGTCTTACATACTAAGTTCGATAAGAAGACGATGAAGCGAAGGAGGTCGAAGCGACGGCTGGATGAAAGATGAGAAGCAACAATGGCATGGTAGAAGGGTGTGTGGTTGAATGTGCAATCGACCGACACCCCCTCGAGTTTAGCTGGAGTCAAATACGGTTGACTGCAATTTGGGCAGTCGACCGTGTTGTGGCTGTTTGTGTTTGGGTGCAGGTCTTGGGAGTTCATTTGAAACTCGAATTCTTCTCCAAGTTAGATCGTACGGCTCTTATCGTGTTACTTCTTCAGAAAATATCAAATGGCTATTGTATCAATATATCAAACTAGGGTTTCTCTATATCTCTATATATTATTGTAAATGGAGAGTAATTGAAGAGAGTTCGAGCCGGTTTCCAATTGTAAACAACCAGTATTTTCTGGTGAGGCTAGAGAGAATGTCGTGGTGAGAGTTGTAACTCTTGTATCTTCTCTAGTTGTCATCTCGGTTTTTTTTCCCCAGATTAGAGCTTTCCCAAACCGGTACAAAATTGTGTGCTTTGGGTATTTGGTGAGTTCTTCTATTTACTTGGTGGTTTATATTGATTGTGTCACATAACTCAACAAGATCCTAGGGTGCATAATCTCTAACATCTTCTAGTGAGGCTTGAGAGATAGATAGGTTCTTGGTGACAGTGATTATAACTCTTGTATCTTCTCTAGTTGAATAATATCTCGGTTATTTCTCATCCGGATTAGGTTCGACCGAACCGAAAAAAAATTGTGTGCTATGTATGTTTGGTTTGGTCTACTTTCTTCTTTGTTTGTTGTGATCAATTATCGCTTCTCTACAACCACTTCTGGCTAAATTCCAAATAGTTAATGCTAGTTTTCTGTTACATGCAGCTTGTGGTGTTTGTCACTCAGATCTCCATGTCATTAAAGGTGAAATCCCATTTTCAAGTCCTTTAGTTGTGGGTCATGAAATAAAGGGGGAGATAGTTGAACATGGTACAAACACATAAAGGGGGGTTATGAAGAGGCATCTATCGTTTGACTAAACCCCCAGTGCAGATGGTACATTTATGACTTATTTGCTTATTTCTCTTCAAATTATCACCGTAATTGTAAGCTACCAATTGGCAGTAATATGCAGTTACTAAAAGTTCTTAGTTGAAATTAATCTTTCAAAACAAATATCATAACCTTTCAGGTTTCGGATCGGAATCCATGTTGTTGGAGCATTTATAATGCCTTGTGGTAGTTGCTCTCTGTGTGTGAAGGTAGGATGGTGGATGCGTAACTATCATATGGATATCATTATCATGTTAAATTTTGGATTTGTTCTCTTTTAGTTATTGTTTGGAAAGATTTATTATCTTGATCAGTGTTTATGCAAGATATTGATACCTCCTGTTCTTGAGCAGGGTCAAGAAGACCTTTGTGAGGATTTCTTTGCTTACAACCAGGGCCGGCCCTGAGTTCCCGGGAGCCCTAGGCGAACTTCCGAAATGGGGCCCCTAATAACATATATTTTTTTTACGCGCAAAATACGTACTTATATTTACAACGGAAGTTCAAATTTGGGGCCCCTAAGATCGCGAAATCTCCGGGGGCCCAAGGCGGCTGCCTTACCCGCCTCTAGGGTAGGGTCGGCCCTACTTACAACCGTGCAAAAGGAACACTTTATGATGGTGAAACACGGTTATTTCTGTGAAATAGTGGTACTTTCCATAATCGGACATCATTAAGCTTAAGTTCTTGTTATTTTATTCGCTAGCTACTTCCTTCTCAGACAAGTTGTTACTATCTGCGAAATAGTGGTACTCTTTAGGTATTCAGTAAAGGTACCTATGAATCATCTCCAATGGTTAGATATATATAGATGGTTCAGTCTATTTGTACTTGTTAATGCAAATAGTTGCCTATGACTTATGTTGGTTAGTTATGGCTGGACTTTATTCTTAATTACCATTGTAATGATTAGCTCTCCTAGGTTTTGCAGGTTAGGATTCAGATGTGGTACTTATCTTCACTTGTGTAATGTTGTCTGTTTGTTGCAATTATCTGTATATCCCTCTACATTTTTATTTATCTAATGCTGATTCTGCACATGTTGATGGTGTATTTTAGCATGCACCCACATGGGCAATGAAATTTTAAACTTCTTGATGTCCTTCTTACAGTATTTGTACAATAGTAGTACTGCTAAGAGGCAGGATTCACATTGTCGTCCTAATGAAAGTTTTTTTTTGTTTTTTTTTTGAAATAAAGGATAGAGTCGAAAGACTAGCCCGAAATTTTATTAATAAACACTGAAAAGAAAAGTACCGATAGATGATTACAAGTAGTAATACAACACATTCAAAAGATCGATAACAACACAGGCAGCACTCTGCGCCAAATCACGCCATAGACACGCAAATGAGACATTTACTTTTCTTTTTTTTTTTTTTTTTTTTTTTTGATCGTCAAGACATTTACAAGAGAATAACAAAGAATAACACAGGCATCAATAACAACATAGTGAAAGTATTAATCTGAATTTATAACCACTCATTGGTCAAAGGTTAATGATTATGAACATCTCTAAACATTATAAAGTTCATAATTTTCTTATACCGATATCTACCTTTCAGGCATGATATTATGTAGACCTTTTAAAACTAATTTAATACAGTAATTTTTCTTTAATAAGTATATACTGTAAGAAGGTATTTCACTGCAGCTATTGATTACGATTCTCTACACCGGTCTGACAGTGAAATATCTAGAGTGTGGTCGACTTATAATGTAATTGCCTTTGTAGTATCGGTATCTCAATTTTATTTTTTTTGCTGAAATGTTACAGGAAAGCCAGTTTACATGTACAGCATGGGAGGACTTGCAGAATACTGTGTGGTGCCTGCCACTGCCTTAGCCCTTCTTCTTGACACATTTCCATACTCTGAATCTGCTGTTCTCGGAAGTGCAGTCTTTCACTGCCTATCCTATGGTGCTGTGAAACATGCAGCTGACTTGCGTGCTGGTGATTCAATGAAGGTGATGATCCAAACATTCTTTGAAATCTACCACTCAGTTTCTTGTTATTATATACTTGGTGGAGCATCTAATGCAGAAGCTTCTAGGAGAAATACAATTATTAGGATGATTTAATTGGAGGTAATATTTTAAGGATTTTATTGAATCTTATTTCCTATTATATTTAATTAGGTTTCTTGATTGACTGTTAATTACTTTGATTACCTGCTAAGACAAGATGTTTGAGAAGTTCTCTTGTAATTCCTATTTAGAGGCTAGTGATATGGCTAAAAATAGAACTAAATCAGGCCCGTTCAAATCGGGCACGAATCTCAAAGCTCTCAGGGGTAAAACAGTAATTTTCACTACTAACGGGTCATAAAATGGGAACTGGGTCTTCTCCAAGCCAATATCCCAAAAACGGATCGGTCTTACTGGGTCACGGTGAGCCCATTATGAATAAATCCAGAACATTTAAAGAGTACTTCAAATTCATAATTATCTCTAAGAGGCGATTTAAATCAAATCTCTTATCGTGAAACGATTTAAACTCTGTTTCTTATTCAAAAATACCGGAAAGTAGAGACAAATGATTATCTCGAAACTTTTTCCAAAGGCGACTATAAATATCTCTCTACCCCCCACCATAAAAAAAGGGTAATCAATATTTTCTCCACAAAAGCTCTTTCATAATTTTCTTGATTACTGAGTAAAGCGTTGGAGGGTTCGTCGCCGAGAACAATCCTGGTGTTTCGAACTTTTTTGCAGGTTAGCAACAGCGTCAAGAAAAGGTTAACACATGCAAGAAGTCAGCAGGTTTGCTTTTATTGTTTCTAAAAAAATCACATATCATCTATTTGCTTCCACACCAAAATTAGCAGCAACAGATTAGCGTCATCTGAGGGAAACAAAAAAAGCAATCCGGCCATATTTCACCAGAGAAAGTAGCCATGCCTCTGAAGGGAAAATTGAAGGCAGAGGGGTCCAGCCAAAGAGCCACCCCTCTTCCTCCACCTCCTCCACTTGAGGATGTTCTCCCTCAACAAGATCAACAAGTTTAGCATCCCAAACCTGAGTAGCCGCCTCCCCAAAAGGCTTGCCCTATGCCCAGTGGGGCCGCGCCGTAGGGCTCCTGTCGAAGCCATCCAGAACAGCATCCTCTTCATGACCATATCTCGGTCCACAGTCCTTCCACCAACTCGATGGCCTCGCAAGGTCCTCAGGGGTCAAGAGACCTCCGTCAAATCATCATCAACCGCCAACAAGGGTTCGACCTCCGAACCTACTTGAATGAGAGACGAGCCCATGACGAGGTCCCTTATCCAAAACGCCAGAGAAGTCAGAGGAGTCATTTCCCTGAATGTCAGGATCTAGAAGGTCTGCCTCCCCAAGGAGGTAGAGGGGGTCTTGTTCCCGTCGACAACGAAGGAGCCACACTGCTGTGAGTCGATCACCACCAAGGATTCATTTTGATGAAAGGGCACCAGTCACCCAGGCAGAATTCCAAAACTTCAAAGATGACATCCTACGAGCCCTTAACACCATCCCAAATCACGTCCGAAAAGAGCACAACCATCGTCATGCCACCACTCATGAAGGAGAGTCCCGAGGGTCGACTAGATCCGACCAAAGGAGCGACTCTGTTCACCGTCACCTTGAAGAGATTGAGAGGCGCCTCAGCAAGATCAATCCCGAAGAAAAACAACGGACCAATAAGTTTTGCCCAAGCAGACCCCCCTTCTCCAAGACCATCATGGAATCTCTGGTCCCCGAAACCTTTAAGCTGCCCTGCTTTAAATCCTAAAACGGGGAGTCAGACCCGGCCGTTCATATCAAGAGTTTTAAAACTCTCATGATGATACATCAAGCCTCAGACGCACTCCTCTCCAAGGCCTTCCCGACAACGCTGAGGGGACCAGAGCGAGAATGGTACTCCCGTCTATCCCCAGCCTCCATCTTCTCATTTGACCAGTTTGAGGAGCTCTTCCTCACTCACTTCGTTAGCAGCCGCCGAGCCGAGAAAACAAGTGCATCTTTTCTAGCCCTCAGCCAAAGAAAAGGTGAACGCCTAAGAGATTATGTTCGGCGCTTTACCGCCGAAGCCCGGTCTATTGCCTCTCTCGACCAATCAGTAGCCTCTGCAGCATTCAGGCACAACGTCAAAAATGTCGACCTCAAGGTGTCCCTTGCTAAGAAGCCTCATCGGGACTTCTCGAAACTCATGCTTAGGGGTGAGAAGTATATCCGAGCGGAAGAGGCTCTCACCCCCCCCCCCAGTCAAGATGAGTCAACTTCCGAAAATAAACGTAAGAATACAAGCGAAGAAGGGTCCCAGAAATTCCAGAAAGATGACAATGGCCAGCGCCGCCCAGCTCTTCGTTTTGAGAACTTCACCCCCCTCAATGCTAGTATATTAGCAGTTTTTATGGAGGTGGATAACTAAGGGCTACTCCGTGCTCCCCTAGAATGAATACCCTAACGAAGAGAAGGAACATAGAAAAGTGGTGTCGCTTTCATAGGGACTACGGCCACGACACGGATGATTGTCGGGCTCTCAAAGAGGAGATCAAAGAACTCATACAGTGGGGACACCTGGCCAAGTTCGTCAGAAATGATGGGGCCGATCCTCAACCCCGAGGAGCCAACAAGAGAACCGAAAGGCCCGCCGAGTTCTAAGACTCCGAACCTGGGGCCATCCTCCACCTTATCCATGGAGGTTCAAGGGGGGGGGGGGGGGGGAGAATCAAACTCCTCCTGAAAGGCATTCATCCGAAAGGTGATTTCAGTCCAGAACTTTTCTCCGGCCAAGAACCCTGGGGTCTCGGTGACATTCTCAGACAAAGACATGGAAGGTGTCCAAACGCCCCACTGTGACGCGCTCATAATTAGTATCCACATGGCCAACCACGAGGTGCGCCGAATCATGGTCGATAATGGCAGTTCTGTCAATATCCTCTTCCTGAAGCCTTCCAAGGCTTCAAACATTCTCGAGATCATCTCAAGCCTACCGGATACACACCGCACGAGTTTTCTGGAGTTCTAGTCCAATCGAGGGAATAGTCACTCTTGATGTGGCCGCAGGAAAAACCCCGACTACCCGGATAGAGGCAATGGACTTCATGGTCGTTGATGTGAAGGCTGCTTACAATGCTATCGTGGGCCGACCAGGCCTAGCAGTACTTTATACTGTACCCTCAGCCTTTCACATGAAAATGAAGTTTCCAACCTCTGGAGGAGTACAAAAATTCAAAGGAAACCAAGAGACAGCTCGGAGATACTACACAACCACAATGGGGCTTAGTCCTCCCACTTGAAGCATTAGAGCTCCCTCAACGGAACAGGCAAGTCCTTCCCAAACTAGTTAATGAATTCAAGGAGATTCCTCTCTTCGGAGTAGACGAACATGGGATCCTAAGCATCAAATTAAGTACCACGAGGGTGCCTAACACCCTCCCATGGAAATAGATTTTCAGTTTTCAATAAAGCTGCCACTAGCGATATGGTCAAAGTATGTAAGAACAGCTTGTCCCCCTCCAGGCAGCCACTTAGTTTGTTTCAATAAAACTTAGATTTTTTCTTATAAAGATCATTGCATTAGCCTCATGTCTATCTCCCTGAGTCACACCTACGAGTCGTTAAACAGTAAGTTCGGAGTCCAGCTTGTCCCCCATGGCTGCTCCTACAACTTGCTAGGCTCAAAAGACGAGTTTAGAGTCCAACACTTGGTCGATGCCGCTTTAGTCGCTTGCAAACAAGAAAGTATGGAGCAGCTCACCATTCGGAATTGGTCCTACAACTCGTTGAAACCCCCAAACAACAAGTTTGGAGTCCAACACTTGGTTCGACTCTGTTTTAGCCACTTGCAAATAAGCAAGTGCGGGGCAGCTCACCATTCGAAATTGCTCCTATAACTCGTTGATAACTCCGAAACAACTAGTTCGAAGTTCACGATCATGGTTCGAAATTGCCCTCACAGCTTGCAAGTATGCGGTTTCGGGGCTCGAAACGACCATTCTACTACTACCACTACTGGTTAAATTTTGCAACAAGCAAGTTCGAAGAACAACTCTTTTCCAGTGCTATCTCTAAAATTTTACTCGAACATACAGAATCTAGGGCCTAGCTCGCCTCTAGAGATGCTCCCTCGGCTCTACAACTCTCATCAATAAGTTCCGTGCTTAGCTCATCTTTCGAGCCACACCAGCAACTCCCTAACTCCATGCGATGCTGCTAGAGCCCAGCTCTTCCGAAGAGCTTCTCCTACAACCAGTTCAGCTTCAAGCATAGGATATGACGTCCAGCCCACTCCTCGAGTTGCCTCTACTGGCCTGCAGGGTCCAAACGGCAAGGTTGGCATCAACCCCCTCCATGGGTTTCTTCTACAAATTTGTCGGGCTCAAACGTCAAGTTTGGAGCTCAACTCTTCCCTAGAGTTGCTCCTCATATTCGCCTCCCGAATGACTCTCTCCTAGAGTCTGGTGATGCTCTTCCTTCCGCTTTCCTCCCGAGTGGCCTTCTTCCAAATGAGTTTGGAGCTCAACTCTTCCCTAGAGTTGCTCCTCAAACTCGCCTCCCAAATGACTCTCTCCTAGAGCTTAGTGATGTTATTCGTCCCACTCGCCTCCCGAGTGGCCTTCTTCCAAACAAGTTTGGAGCTCAACTCTTCCCTAGAAATGCTCCTCAAACTTGCCTCCCGAACGACTCTCTCCTAGAGCCTGGTGATGTTGTTCGTCCCACTCGCCTCCTGAGTGGCCTTCTTCCAAACAAGTTTGGAGCACAACTCTCCCCTAGAGATGCTCCTCAAACTCGCATCCTAAACAACTTTCCCCCTATTGCCTGGTGATGTTGTTCGTCCTACTCGCCACCCGAGTGGCCTTCTTCTAAATGAGTTTGGAGCTCAACTCTCCCCTAGAGATGCTCCTCAAACTTGCCTCTCGAACAGCTCTCTCCTAGAGCCTGGTGATGTTGTTTATCCTGCTCACCTCCTGAGTGGCCTTCTTCCAAACAAGTTTGGAGCTCAACTCTCCCTTAGAGATGCTCCTCAAACTCGCCTCCTTAACGGCTATCCCCTAGAGCCTGGTGATGTTGTTCGTCTCACTCGCCTCCCGAGTGGACTTCTTCCAAATGAGTTTGGAGCTCAACTCTCCCCTACAGTTTTTCCTCAAACTCGCCTCCCGAATGGCCCTAGAGCCTGGTTATGTTGTTTGTCCCACTCGCCTTCTGAGTGGCCTTCTTCCAAACAAGTTTGGAGCTCAACTCTCCCCTAAAGTTGCTCCCCAAGCTCGCTTCCCAAATGGCTCTCCCCTACAGCCTGATGATGTTATTCATCTCGTTCGCCTCCTGAGTGACCTTCTTCCACAACTAGTTCGAAGCCCCACTCACCCTTAAAGTTGCTCCTCAAACTTGCCTCCTGAACAACTCTCCACAAGAGGCCCTAAACTCGTTTCCAAAACAACTCTCCACAAGAGTCTTATGAATCTCTTCTTAGTAGCTACTTAGGGTCGAAACTCCTCTTTGTAGATCCTAGATACCGAAAAAATAATTTTCAACTTCACAGAGGCAAAGATATTGCGGGCCAATTTTGACCCTAAAGACAGATCATTCTTCAGCTAACCTCTAAAGAGAAATTGTGTATCTTCGACTCACCTTCGAAACGAGGGGTCACACGCTCCAATCGGATATCTGTAGCACCGGGATTGTCTGTTTTACTGCAGAACTCATATTCTTAACTCTCCGTAGGCAGAGACATTGTGGGCTAGTTTTCACCCTAAAAATTGACGATTCTTTAAAAACATTCTAAACTGAAGTTGTAGATCTTCGAGTCCCCTTTGAAATGAGTGGTCATACGCTCCGATTGGACCTCTGTAGCTCCGCGAAAGTTAGTTACAATGCAGCTGCGCAAAAAAAAACAACTTTTCTGCCAGCGTTGACTGGGTCAACAATGACCAGCCAAATGCTGACGTTGCAGCACGAAAACGTGCCACGTGGCGCTTTACCCGGTCTCAAAGTGGGTAGCACGCATGCGAAGTAGCTTGTGGACTAGCTGATCTCTCCGATTTTCTTGTTCGTTGTGATGAAGCGTTCAGATAGCCTCTCAAAGCATACCCTGTTCCAAAGATCAGAACCGGGTAGTTGAACTGTTAGATCTCCTCAGCGCGCGCCCCCGATGCGATCGACGCCCCAGATTCTGCCACATCATCAGGTAATTAATTAAATCCTTTATATAATTATTAATTCGAATTTATTATTTAAAAATTCTGAAAATATTAATTGAAAATCGAAAATATTAATTAAAACTTCTAAAAACAATTATTAAATTCGGGAAATATTTTTAAATTCCAAAAATATAATTTTTAATTTTGAATAATTAATTAAAATTTTCGAAAATTAATTATTAAAATTCAGAAATTGAATAAAAATTCGAAAAAATGATTAAAAATCTGGAAAATCACAAAAAATACAGAAAATTATAAAAATAATTCTAGGTATGTTACAAACTCAAATGAGCACCGTTACACCTCGAGCAAGATTCAAACGTCTGCGGGAACCCCAATAAATTTTGTAAGCTATTAAAAACGGACGAACTACTCCTCAAAGGCTATGAAACTCGGTCTTCGGAAGTGAGGGGCTTTTGATATGGCTAAAATAGAACTAAATCAGGACCGTTCAAATCGGGCACAAATCTCGAAGCTCTCAGGGGTGAAACGGTAATTTTCACTACAAACAGGTCTGAAAATGGGAACTGGGTCTTCTCCATGCCCAGCAACCCAAATACGGATTAGTCTTACTGGGTTAGGGTGACAATCCTTTATGAACAAACCCGAACATTTAAAGAGTAATTCAAATTCATAGTTATCTCTAAATGTCGGTTTAAACCAAAACTCTTATCGTGAAATGATTTAAAATCTGTTTCTTATCGAAAAACAACGGAAAGTAGAGATAAATGATTATCTCGAAACTGTTTTCAAAGGCGACTATAAATATCCCTCTACCCCCACCATAAAAAAAGGGTAATCGGTATTTTCTCCACAAAAGCTTTTTCATAATCTTTTTAATTACTAACTTGAGCATCGGAGGGTTCGTCGCCGAGAACAATCTCGGTGCGAACTTTTTGCAGGTCAGCGACAACGTCAAAATACGGTTAACACCAGCAAGAAATCAGCAAGTTTGCTTTTATTGTTTCTAGAATAATTCACATATCATTTGTGTTCTCCCACACCAAAATTAGTAGCAACAGCTAGTATATAGAAGCTGAATTGAGAGTGGAACTTAGTTTGTTTTGACGGATTATCGGAAGATAGCCATTACGGCATTACCCTCTTTTTCACTTTTCTCTTTTTTCTTTCTCTAGCCCTCTAGATGGTGTTTTTCATTCGCATTTTAAAAATATGTTGAAGGTTAGTTAACTTTTGATAAGATATAACTAATAATAGGTAACAATTAATCATGCAATTACTTTCCCACTAAGCGTGATTTATTTAATTTTCTCACAGGTTTGTTTTTTACGCCACACATGAGAGAAAGAATAATCAACTCTTTATAGAAACTTACAAGTTTGAATTAAAGCTAGGTCCAAATTGTTATCTATATGTATACATGTTTAGGCTGAACCTATGTTGATATGTTCATAATTTTATATGACCGGATAGGATCAAACTTTTACTCTTACCCTAATTGATTTTTGGACAACATGCATGTAGTGCCGAACCACGCCCACAAAGATCTTGATGCACCAATAACAAAATTCAACTCAAAACACAAGATCTCACAAACACAAAAACAAACAATATGCAGAGGAAACTAATATTTCGTACTCAAGAAATACAAAAGACACAAAAGAGATCTCGCTCTCTCTCACCTTTGACAGCACTTGGCACAAGAACTCTCTTGAAGTTGTTTCAGTTATGTTTCTTCTAAACCCTAGAGTTTACATTTATAGTTTTAGCCCCAAGTAGACCCTAAAAGATAAACACAAATCGGCCCAAAAACATATTCAAACCCACAACCCATTTTTATGATTAGCACCCGATGCGGTCGACTGCTCCACTCAACAGTCAACTGCAGTAAGACTCCCCAAGTCTGAGATAAAACACGGTTGACTGCCCTCCTGGCAATCGATTACTCCATGTCTCTGTCTGCAATATGACAATCGACTGCATGTATCGGCAGTCAACTGTCAGACCTACTGTTGTTGTCATTGCTGCTCTTCTTGCTAATGCTGCGCTTCTCGCTTCTCGCTTCTCTTGCCACTTCGTGTCTTCTCCTTCTCCAAACTCTTCTGCTTGTGTGTGTGTCCACAAATCCTAATAATCTTCCACTTTGACCAATTACACAAAGCTTCAAAACAATTGTATCTTTTTCTCACATTATCTCTGTCAGTTTCACACACCTTTTGAAAGACCGCATATCTCTCACTCACATGAAGAGCACCCCACGCCCCTCCACTAGGTGGAGGGCGCCAAACACCCCTCATAGACTCATGAAGGACATACCCCACCATCTATCAGATAGGGCACGAATAACAAAGAAACAATCTCCCCTTTCCACTGTAACACCCCGTACTTAAGCTGGTATATATATATATATATATATATATATATATATATATATATATATAATAAAACACAAACAAAGCTATCAAGTGGCTCTCCTTCAATCTCCCCAAAAATCGAAGGCTCAGATCTAACCTTACAAAACATATTTTCCCCCCAAAAGTTCCCCCCAAAACTCAAATTCGAATCTCCCACCCAAAACAACTTCTATATTTACTTTTATTTTTTTTTCTCTCTCTCTCCCTCCCTCTTCTGTTCAAAAAATTAAGAAAATAAAAAATATTAAAATATTAAAAATTTTTAAAAACTTTAAAAAAATTCAAAAAAATCATATAATATGTTTTTTGCTCTATGTTTGCTACTTCAATTAATTTGTTGGACCTCCGAAACTATTTTATGTAATCAAATAAGGTGCACCGTTCCGAAGACGTGCCGTAGGCACGTTTTGACGGGCAAACCTAGTATATATATATATATATATATATATATATATATATATATATATATATATATATATAAAGAGTGAGATGAGTTATTGGTTGTTGGCCTATAGAAAGATCCTATAGGGCTTGATTGAAAGGGATTGATGGGAGGCCTATAGGATGTTCTATGGGGCATATGTTAATATTGCATGAAAAATGAAAGTGTGCATGCATGCCATGATGATGTGGCTTGCATGGGGTGAAAAGTCCCCTATCGAAAATGAATAGGAGAGTGTGTGTGTGTATATATTAGGATCCAAATGATAAAGGATCACCTATAGGGTATACCCACCTTCTGATGGTGCCTGTGGTAGGCATGGCTAGAGTTTTGTGTCCGTTCTTTCCCATGCGTGCACGTGTAGCCACATGCGCAGCTGAGCCGGGCTCGGGGCGTTACATCTACAATGTCGGATTCCGTGTTACTAGACTCCTCAATTAGCAGAATCTCTGCCAACATCGGACATCGTTCAAAACCTCTGAAGGTCACGACACACTCTGTACTCGAAGCCTCAGTGTACAACACCTCCACAATATCCGCAAATTGCAAAACACCTCTCATAGCCTCACTGTGACCAACTCGGTCATACTCATTGACATCACTACGCATATCGATACCATTGCTCTCATCATCACAAAAGGGACTCCGAGTTTCTGTCATATCACAAATAACCCTCGCCATAACAAACTCTTTCTCTCCTATAGGATCTTCCTCACCATGACCATCAACTCCCACTAAATGTGCAAACTCTGCATCTGCACATAAATCTTAGATCTTGGTCATACCCCATACAACCTACATCTCGATTCCGCCTGAGAGTCAACTACAGGTGAAACACACCCATCGTCTCTAAGAAAATATGGTCATCCTTCACACCTCCCACTTCCCACAACTCCTGAACCTACATTTAAACATCACTCTCCGCTACCAAATGTAGTTGACAAACCCTATTTGTCTAGCCCTCCCATCAAGATAAGATTTTCTCTCATATTTGGGACTTGCCTCGTCTCCCACAAGACAATCTCTTTCCTATCAGCAGCTTTCGTTGACCATTACCCACAATCACTTCCCCAAAATAACCCTCTTTGTAGTCTTCAAACACCCCCTCCTCGAAGTGCAATGAAAAGAATCACATGAATCAATGCACCAATCTCGCTTGTCTAATTCCACCCCCTCTTACATAAGCAATCATCTAGCTTTATTTCCTTGGTCACCACATTAGCTTGCTTTGATGGTTCTTACTTCTTCTTCATAAGAGTCTTACAACTATGCATCATGTGTTCCCGCTTGTGGCAATACCAACACTGAGGTCCATCACCATCATCACTGTCTTCAGACCCAGTATCAGACTCACTTTTCTGATTCTTTTCTCTTTGACTTGCCTTAGATATTCCATGTCTCTCAACTAAAGGTGTGGAATTATTAGATGATGGTGAAAACTCTATGTTTATCGTTTGTCTCGCCTCCTCGTTTATGATGTTGTTCACAACATTCTTCGAAGTCATCAAATTTGTCATAGTCCATGTAATAGCCTGTTCCACCGTACCATAACTGTTGGATGCGTAAATAGAAGTAACAATGCATGCCCTCTCTCTGAAAACTTTAATCCTGCAACTTCCACCTGGTTGTATACCATACAGTAATTGTCCACATGTTCTACTACTAAACCCTTTTCTCCCAACTTCATGTTAACCAATTTCTTCAAGTGAAGAATTTGATTTCATCCAACAGTTTGTCATACAAATCCGTGAGAATCTTCATTTCCTCCTTGTTCTTTGCCTTCGAGATGTGAAATAACGCTTTCCTACTGAGTGCTAATTGAATTTGTCCCAGTGCCTTCTAATCCAAACGATCTCATGCCGCCACGATCGTCGCATCCTTGTCTGTACATTCCGGCTTCTCATCCAACGGGCCATCAAAATCTTTCTGACAGAGATATGCTATCATCTGGATTTTCCACATCGTGAAATCACTTTCATCGAATCTCTCGACTTTCAACTTGCTATCGTCATCATGAAACCCTCATCATGAAACCCTTAGTTCTGATACCACTTTGTAATGCCCAACAACGCCTACAAAAATTTTGACACACCAATAGTAAGATTCAGCCACAAACACAGGATCTCACAAATGTAAGAACTCTCTTGAAGTTATTTCACTTATGTTGCTTCTAAACTCTAAAGTTTACATTTATATTTATAGCACCAAGTAAACCCTAAAAGATAAACACAAATCGGCCCAAAAAAGATCCAAACCTGCGAGCCATTTTTATGATCAGTGTCCGATGCGGTCGATTGCTCCACTCGACTGTCTACTGCAATAAGACTCCCTAAGTTAGAGAGCAAACATGGTCGACTGCCCTCCCAACAGTCGACTGCTCCCCGTCTCTGTTCTGTCTGCAGCATGACATTTGACTGCATGTATCAGCAGTTGACCGTTAGACCTGCTGCTATTGTTGTTGCTGCACTTCTCGCTTCTCTTACCACTTTGTGTCTTATCCTTATCCAAACTCTTGTGCTTGTGTATTTGTGTTCACAAATCCTAACAATGCAAACTCTACCTTTACCAGAAAATATCACCCTTATTCTTACCCTTACCAACTGCTCCCCCTTGTCACAAGCTACGGTGCCTGAAAATAGCAGTTCTGATTTATTTATATATTTTATTTAAGAACTGGGTTATGCAGAAACATGTGAATGGTGCATTGGTCAAATGCTTGTGGCACATGCTACACAAGATTGGTATGTCACGGTAGGAATGTGTCTTATAGCAAAAGGTAGAATCCGAATTCTATTATCTATATAATAAAATACAAAGTAAGCTATCAAGTAGCTCTCATTAAATAGGGTTGAAATCAATGATCCAGATTTAACCTCACAAAATATATTTTTTCGCCCAAAAGTTCCCCCCCCCCCCCCCCCCCCCCCCCCGAAAAAAAAAAAAAACTCAAATTCAAATCCCCCAAAACAACTTCTTTATTTATTTATTTATTTATTTAATTATTTCCCTCTTTCTCTCTCTCTCTCTCTCATTTTCTCTCTATTTACTCAGAAATTTATATTTTCAGATTTCAGGTTTGTAAATTTTCAGATTTTTTATACATTTTTTTATTGCTCATGTTATAATGAAAATAGCAAATATCTCATCAACAGTTAAATTTCATCATTTTCCACACTGAAAGTTCTAAGAAGTTGAACTTTACACCCACATTCATAATTATTTTTCAACATATACTAATGAAAACATGGACTTTTATTTACAACTAATTATTGTTTTACTATTCAAACTTGAGCTACATAATTATTGTTTCACTGTTTACAAGACTTTCATATGTTGTATCATTCCGAAGACGTAAAGATGTGCTATAGGCACGTGCCTACGGACAAATCTAGTGCTCTTACAAAATTTGAACAAGCCAAGGCAACTTAATGTGAACTTACAAATGATGTCCACGTTTCATAATGAATATAGAAGATGGTACTGGATACAGCTTGGTACACTTCAAAAAAGTATGTGAGAGAATAATATGTGGCGTGTGGGTAAGATTAAGTGGAGAGCCATGGTGCCTTTTTGCGAAATACTTTTAAGTTTCTTCACTCTGCTTCTGTGAAGAGGAAGCTCAATTGAAGTTTACAATTTTTTATCATAGTATGTCATTTCTTAATGTAATTAGCTTCGACTCAAGAAATTATTTCTGAATGTCGTCAATCTAATTCTAAAGGGATTCTGACCTACGACAAGATCAATTGGCAGTTCCTCTTCGAAATTCTCCTCAACAGAGGTTTTGGTCCTAAATGGATCTACTGGATTAGATCCAGTCTCTTCGCTGGTACCTCCTCCATCATTATTAGTGGTACTGATGATAAGAAATTCAAATGCAAATGAGGCTTCCGTGAAGAAGATCTTATTTCCTCTCTTTTATTTGTCCCTGTGGGATATGTTTTTAGCAAGCTTTTCTAAAAGCTTGGAATGCTAACATTATCGAAGGGCTCGGTGGTTTCCATGATTTTAGAAGGGTGCTAATCTACAATATACAGATGATACTATCATTTTTGTGAAACAAAATGACCTTACTCTTCGCAATCTCCAGCTGCTTCTTTATATTTTCGAAAAAAGTATCGGGTTTGACGATCAATTTCAATAAAATTTCAGTTCTTTGGCTAGAAGGCTCCGACAGCAAACAACTTAAGATTGCTCAATTTCTCAACTGCACCTCTGCTTATTTTCCTATCCATTATCTCGGTATCCTCTTACGTTGGGGTAAACTTCATAAAAACGCACTACAAACGAGCTCTAAAATCCCGGCATTTTTTTGACCGATCTCGGTGTTTTTAAACGTCGGGCTTGATACAGGTTGCGGCATTTCGAAAAATGCAGCCGCAAGCGTCAGGGATACGCCCGCCGGGGATGCGAAAAGGCTTTCCCGGCATTTGCAAACGACAGGGTATCCTAATCAGCTATTCCGGCATTTTAAAATGCCGGGATAGGCTAATTTTAATTTTTTTTTTTTTTTTTTTTAATTTTCCCATTAAATTGCCTATCCCGGCATTTAAAAACGTCGGAAAAGGCCTTTTGTGTGTGTGTGGGGGGGGGGGGGGGGGGGGGGGGGGGGGGGGGGGGGGGGGGGGTTGTGTGTTTAAAAATGATAGTTATAAGCAATAGAAAAGTATTTTACAACACAATTTGATTCCAATAATTATACAAATAATCTACAAATTCATTTGACTGTAATTACATATATGTATAACTTGGTGGATCTAGCGACTTCAATCTGAATCAAATACATTTGCCTATTGCTTCAATCTACTCTGGCATGACAACTATGGAAAGCCATGCATTCAAAGGCCACAAAAATTTTCTGCATTAAAAACCTACCATTATACATTACAAATGTGTGAAATTATCTACCTGTTCTGGCTGCTTCCCCTTCTTCAAATCTTCAAGCTTCCCCTCTTCACTCACTTTCTCCTTTATATACTTGATTTGTTCATAATCCCACTCTACAATCTCGGCAATTTCCTGTTCATTTACATATATCTGTCAGTTTTTTGGAAACGATAGAACAAAGACATGCATAGGGGTGATTTTAACGCACCTCGATCAGCATCTTTGGCTTCGAGTTTACATCCAACCCTAAAGAGACAAGTAATAAATAATTCTGACGCAATGTTGTAGAGCTTTGAACCGCTGAGGAAGTGACCTCCGTCAGGACTAATAGGTACTGTAATATCAAGATAAATATCATTAGGTTATGCGACAAATTATCTGCAGAATCTGAATATTTACTGAATTAAGTCTCCTTGCCTTTACATAGAATGACTGGATCTTGCTTCCATAGAAAAAAAAAATTTGGGGGGGGGGGGGGGGGGGGGGGGGGCCTTGTTGAGATGCACCACATTGTACAAGTAAATTCTAAATAATGCAAGAACAAGAGCTTAAAGCATGGTTCAACAATATATATAGGGAAATAACTGTTCAAGTGTCCCAATCATTTGAGTATTGAAGTACCTATGATCCATGCAGGATGCTGCAATATGAACACCATCTCAATCTTGGGATAGACAAGAAATCCCATATGCAATACATTTTCCTGCAGGAGTACAATAATCAGCCCAACTTATAATTGACTGCTGCAAACTATTGTGTTTTTTTGAACAGACAAACAACATCCAAACATGAATCGTCTTTGTCTTTTTTATTTGCCGTAGTAAAGTAACTGACACATGTGTGCATACTAGGGGAAAATTATAGTTGTTCAGAAAATCATTAAACATATAACGTAATGAAAATACAAGCAAAAATAGAAATGAGACAAATTTTGATATTTTTGTTATTCAGAATATATAGTAAATTCTCTGATAGAGAAAGACCTCCACAGAAAAGAAGGTAGGAGATTATATTAACTAATATGCTAATTTATTTCGCTTAAACATTCATGCCTCTTTCTAATGTTTATAACATAGTTTCAAAACTCTATGTTAGATATCCCGGCATATCGCCCGATATATCCTATATGACATGTGAGGCCGACACGACACCGACATTTAAATCCTTGAATCTGACACCATCTTTCCAAAATATTCTGATACTTGTACAATATTTATTAGATTCTTTATTCTTAACCATATGTAGTATAGATAAAATTGTGACTTACTAACAAAAGGTGCCCAGTGCTTGATTGCTCATGTAGATTGTAAAGCAATCAATTGAAGAGATGCAAGCAGACCTAACCATTGTCATCAGTTGATACAATCAGGTACATTCTTTTAAATTAAATCTTAAACTAGAACCAAGGGAATCATCTGTAACTTACCTTATTATTAGATGGCTCAGTTTGGGGACATGCCTGTGCTATTTAACTCTTCAGATTAAAGCAAACCATGAGGGAGTGAGAGCATCCACAGTCGTGATTGTTTAGAAAATGCATATAACATTTTGCCTCTTTGCTGCAGTCGTCAAATGGTATTTTATAGCAATTTAATTTAAAATACTAAAAATCCCATATCAGACGGAGTTTGAAGTTGCGTTGGAGGATTTTTAATTATTTTTTTAATAGGTAGACGGAACTTCACTTTGCGTCGGAAGAGAAAAAAAAAACATTTTACTATGAAGGACGCAACTTCATGTTGCATCGGAAGAGAAAAAAATAATCAAAAAAATCGTCAAACGCAGCTTCATGTTGCGTCCGACACCTTTTGTAATTTGTTTTTGCTTTATTGACTTTTTTTGAGTTTTTTTATTACGGTTTATTAAAAAAAATTTAGGGACGGAAAGTGAAGTTGCGTCGGAGGAATAAAAAATAATTTTTTTTCGTCGGACACAAAGTGAAGTTGTGTCCTGTATAATATGCATTTCTCTCAAATTTACTCTCATATATAGCAATCTACTGTCGCAAAAAAATGCAAAAAATGCATAAATAGCAAACGACTGCAGCGCTTTTGGAGCAAAAATATGCATATTATGCATATTTAGCAAATGACTGTGGATGCTCTGAGAAGGAAATGAGAATAATTGGGGAGTAGGGTTTGGGATTGGGGTTTTTCAAAATACCCTATCCAACCTCGGCGTTTTGCAAAAAAAACACTGGGGATACCCCTGCGCAACTACCCAAACGTCGGGGTAGTTTCGCCAGGACAGACCATTTTGCTTGTAGTGACGATTGGACACCTATGATTGATAAAGTGGAAACCAAACTTAATGTTTGGTCTAGTCGCCACTTATAGCGAGACGAAAGATTGATCTTGATTAATTCTGTCCTCTCTACTATGCCATTGTACATGATATCCTTTTTCTATGTTCCCTTTGGGGTTATTACTAGGATTGATAAAATTAGAAGGAACTTTTTTGGTCCAGTTCATAGATTGAATATGTTGTGTTATTTCATTGAATACACAATGGTTTATATACACCAAATTACAAAACAAAAACCCACTATAAAAGGGGTTGGTTAACAAAATAAAAACAAACTTAAACAAACTTACAAATTTTGAAATAAGATTAGAATGTGATAAGGTCAGAATGTGATAAGGTCAAATCTCCTATAATCTCCACACTCCTCCTATAATCTCTACATTCCCCTTCAAGTTGAACAGTGGATGTTTAACAGGTTCAACTTGGAAACCAGATTGAGAAACTGAGCCTTTCCTAAAGGCTTCGTGAAGATGTCTGCTAACTGTAGAGATGATGAAACTTTAGCTACTTGTATCACACCAAGCTGAACTTTCTCCCTTATAAAATGGCAATCGATCTCTATATATTTTGTTCTTTCATGAAAAATAGGATTGAAGCTATATGTAGGGCTTCTTGGTTATCACAAAACAAGAGAGTCAGTTTGTCATAGGGAACACAAAGAGTCTTTAAGAGAGATCTCAACCAAACAATCTTAGAGCATGCAAAAGTTATGGACCTGTACTCAGCCTCTGCAAAAGAACGAGAAACAGTAGTTTGCTTCTTGGTGCGCCAAGAAATAGCAGAAGAACCAAGGAAAACAATATAACCTGATGTAGAACGCCTGGTATCCTTACAACCTGCCCAATCTGAGTCACAATAAACTCGAAGATCCAAAGAAGATTTCGAGGGGAGAAGAATACCTTGCCCGAGTGTCTGTTTCAATTATCTGAGAATTCGAACAGCTGCATCAAAGTGAGGGTGACGAGGTTTACTCACAAACTGACTCAATAGATTAACAGAGTAAGTAAAATCTGGCCGAGTAACTTGCAAATAAAGCAATCTTCCTTTAAGTCTTCTGTAGCTAGTAGGGTCCTCTAATACTTCGCCTTCATAACTAGAAAGAGAAATGTTGGAATTCATGGGAAACTCGCAAGGCTTTGAATTAAGGAGTCTCATATCTTCTAATATCTCTAGAGTGTAACACAATTCCCTTTGAAGAACGAGCCACCTCAATTCCTAAGAAGAATTTTAAGGGACCGAGGTCTTTAATATGAAACTTCTTATTGAGAAGATCCTTAAGAGATGCTTTTCATTTTCAATGATCACAATATCATCCATTGGAGATGCTTTTCAATTCCATTGAAGTCATTGCCAGTCACAATATCATCCACGTAGACCAAAACAGCTATAAAACTGGATGCTTTTCATTTTCTTAATAAAGAATAGTCGGAATTTGATTGAACATAGCCAGCAGAGAGAAGGGCATTAGAAAATTTTTGGAACCACATATGTGAGGCCTATTTCAGGCCATACAAAGAATGGTGGGGCTTGCAGACCATATTCTCCCCCTTTCTATCAAATCCGGGTGGAAGAGACATATAAACCTCCACATCTAAGTCCACATGTAAGAAGTCATTATGGACATCCATCTGGTGGAGAGGTCACCCATGAACAGAGGCAATGGAGATTAGGCAACGAACAATAACAAGCTTAGCCACCGGGGCAAAAGTATCATGGTAATCAAGACCCTCCATCTGTGTGAAACCTTTAGCAACTAGCCAGGCCTTATATCTCTCAGAGTTGTGTTTAATTTTATAGACCCAACGGCAACCAATTGCCTTCTTACCTGTCGGCAATGGAACGAGAGGCCAAGTCTTGTTTTGTTCCAGGGCTTTGAATTCAGCAGACATGGCATCTTGCCAGAGAGGATCTTGCGCAGCCTAAGTGAACGAAACAGGTTCTGATAGAGAGGAAATTGAGGCTACAAAGGAACGATGAGTAGGAGAAAGGCGAGAATATGAAATTGAATTCTCTAAAGGAAATGAAATACCTTAACGAGCGGAGGCACAAGAGTGGGAAGACATGGATGCTACATTACAATGAAATTCCTTTAGATAGGATGGCAGCTTGCTAACATGTTTTCTGGGTAATGCAAGAGGAATAGTAGCTGGAGCAGGAGAAGAGGGAACAAGAAATGGAGATGGGACTGAATCATGCGAAAGGGATGGATCATCGTTGGTAAGCGGGGTTGGATCCAAGAGATTCTTTCGAGAGATGGGAGAAGACGGGTGAGGGTGTGCGAGATCCAAAATGGATTCGGGGGTCAAGGTAGGATCATGAAGGGGTTTAGGGTCAAGAAACGAGTCAGCTAGCATAGTTGGTTTAGGCAGCGGGGTAGGGGTTGAAAAATAGAATCGGATGAAATAGACGATTGAGTAGTAAATAGAAAGATGGATTCTTGAAAGACAGCATCTCTGCTAGTGAAAACATTTTAGAGTTCAAGTCATATAATTTATAACCTTTTTGAGAAAACGGGTAACCAATAAAAATGCATTTGCGAGCCCTAGGGGAAAACTTACAACAAGAGGAAGATGCTAAAATGGTTGCAAAAGCAAGACATCTAAACACGCGAAGATGTTGATAGGTTGGGGGATTTACCAAACAACTGCTCATAAGGAGTGATATTGGAAAGGACAGAAGAAGGCAATGTATTAATTAGATAAGAGGCAGTCAATATGCATTCACCCCAAAACTTTATGGGAAGGTTGGACTGAAAATGAAGAGCACGAGCAGTATTGAGGAGATAACTGTGCTTTCGTTTAGCAATGACATTTTGCTGAGGGGTGGAAACACATGAGGTTTGATGAATAACACCATGTCTAGAAAAATATGACCTAAGGTGAATAAATTCAGGTCCATTGTCAGACTTAAGCTGTTTAATGGTCGTGTGAAATTGAGTTGAAACCAATTTGAAAAAGAATGGCAAAATAGTTTTAACTGCAGATTTTTGAGGCATCAAATAGATCCAAATACATCTGGTAAAGTCATCAACAATTGTCAAAAAATATCTAGATCCACATAGAGATGGAGTGTGATAAGGACCCCAGATATCAACATGGATTAAATCAAAAGCATTTGAAGAAACTGAAACACTTTTATTAAAGGATAAACGTGTTTGTTTGGCTAATGGACAAACAATACATAAATGGTTTACAGAATTCAAGTTAAAAAAGGATAAGCGTTTTGATGAGGCATGGCCAAAACGCTGATGTAAAAAACAAAATTATTAGGAAATCCAGAAACTGTGTTGGCAGTGGTCAACTTATTGAAGGGACTTGCAAAGTAATACAAGCCAGCACACAGTTCACCCGCACTAATCCTCCTATTCGTCTTCAGGTCCTGAAAAAAACATGAACCAGGGTAAAAATGAGCAGAACAGTGGGAAGAAGTGACAAGTTTGCTAATAGGGATAAGATTAAATCCAAAAGAAGGAACACAAAAAATATTAGAAAGAGTAATAGAGTTATTTAATATCACAGTGCCAACGTGGGAAACTGAGGCCCAAGAACCAATAGGAAAATTAACATAAAAGGGAGTAGTGAGTTTGATAAAAGAAAAAAAATAGAAGGATCAGAAATTATATGATGGGTAGCCCCAGAGTCAATGATCCAATGTATGAGGGCATTGAAAGATGGAAAAGAAATACTAAGCTGAGTACCTGTCATGTTCACAGAGGGCTTTGCATTACCAGACTGAAAAAATGTCATCACCTGTTGAAACAATTCTAGGGTTAAACCAGGAGGCAAGGCAGTCGAAGTTGCATGCAAGTTAATTGGTGATGGTAGCAATGGGGTGGTACGTGACGGTCGGTGAAGCCTGTGACCGGGAGGTGCAAGTTCGGGATGCAAACGATAGCATCGATCTATGAGGTGCCCCTTCCCATTACAGTGGGAACATGTGCCACGGAAAGATCTGTCCTTGCCATATGTACTGCTACGTGAAGAAGATGCACCAGTTCTGGACTGCTTCTGGCTGGAGACGGACATAGCTATTAAATTCGGCAATTAAGGTGTCACCGTCTCCATGATAATCCGTTGTTGCTCCTCTTGGATCAATAAAGAATAGACGCGATTGAGGTTAGGCAGCGGATCCATTAGCAAAATATTGCTACAAGTAACAGAGTGAGCATCATCAAGACCCATAAGGAACTGAGTAAGCTGTTCATACTGAAAATAATTATGAAAAGCTGTGAAAGAGCCACCAGAACATGAAGGGAACTGAAGAATATGAGTTAGTTCATCCCAAAAAGCCTTGAGACGAGTAAAATAATCTGAAATAGGAGCTGAATCTTGCCGACAAAGAGCAATGTCCCAGCGAAGTTGATAGATGCGGGGAGAATTGCTTTGAGCAAAGCGATCAAGAAGGTCCATCCAAATGGCGCGGCTTGTAGGGACATAAACCACATTGTTGGCAATTTCAGGAGAAAGGGCGCTGATGAGCCAAGACTTCACCATGGTGTCACAACGAGTCCACGAAGCAAAAGAAGAATCTGTTGAGGCAGGCTTGGGGAGAGATCCATCAATGAAGTCGAGTTTATTTTGCGCAGATAACGTAGTTTGAATGGAATGGCTCCAGGTGGGGTAATTTGTGGAGGTGAGAACATGGGTTACAAGTACTGTGCCAGGAGTGGCAGAGTGATGAAGGTGATGGGGATCATTGGAGGAAGAAGGAGCAAAGTGATGGAGGTGAAGGGGATCATTGGAGGAAGAAGGAGGAGGAGGGGGAGGATCAGAGGCCATGAAAAAAACCCTCTAATGCTATGATACCATGAACAGGTTGAATATGTTGTGTTATTTCATTGAATACACAATGGTTTATATACACCAAATTACAAAACAAAAACCCACCATAAAAGGGGTTGGTTAACAAAATAAAAACAAACTTAAACAAACTTACAAAATTTGAAATAGGGTTAGAATGTGATAAGGTCAAATCTCCTATAATCTCTACACTCCTCCTATAATCTCTACATTCCGCCTACAAAGCTGGAAACACCTTTGTAAATGGAATTTGGTGGCCTTGGTATTCTTAATCTCAGGCATCATAACCTTGCTTTACTTGGGAAATGGGTTTGGAAAATTCTCAAACATGATCATTTGCCTTGGACACATCTTGTGATCATAAATATCATAGTCGTTACAAAATTTGGGAATTATATCCCATCCTCTCCTCTTTGGCCTCCCCATTATGAAAAGGAGTGTGCAAGGTTGTTGAACCCTTCAAATGCGGGCTTCTCAAAGTGTGTGCTGATGGTTCGTCGATTAAATTATGGACCAATGTCTGGCTGGAAACGTTATAATGGCTTCCAATTTTCCTGAATTATTTCACCTTGCATCCAACCCCCAAGCTATGGTGGCTGAGTATCTCATCACTAATAACAAACAGAGGAGCTGGCACATCCTGTTCAGAATATTTCTTCCCCCTTCTCTTGCCCCTCAATACATCACTTTACTTATGTCCATATGCGCCTATCACTGGAAGCCTAAGGACGATGTCTTTTGGCGAAGGTCCAAGTCAGGTTCTTATTCTGTTAAATCGTGATACAATTTTCTTAATTCCGAAGGAGTCACTTCTCCGTTCTCTAAACCTATTTGGATGTGCAAAGCCCCTCTTAAAGTCAAAATTCTTGTCTGCCTTACTATCCACAACAAGCTTCTCACGGTTGACATTCGCAACAAGAAAACTTTGGCCGTAGGTCAGAAATGCGCTTTATGTCTTACTCATCCCGAAAGAGCCACTCATTTATTCATTAACTGCCACTTCATTCGTCCTTTATGGATCATTTGTAAAACCGCTTGTCAAGTTCAAGGTAAACCATGAACTATTGTGTCGTAGTAGAGTTCTTAGACGTCTCGTAGAGTCAGGAGCTGTTAAATCTTATCATGGGATTTATCCATAATGGGTTTGATCTGGATCATTTAGAAAGAAAGAAATAGTAGAATTTTCTCCAAAACGACGTGCTATATTGCAGTTTTAATTGATGACCTACTTTTCTTTACTAAGTTCAAAACATAATTACTAAACTCCACCTTCATCATCTTGATTATGCTTTCGATAATTTCACTCATGCTAATTCTCATCCTCATTAGGATTTTTTTTTCTTCTCCTATACTCTTATTTATTTATTTATTTTCTCTCTAATATGTGAAGTTTTCTTTGGCTTTTTGCAGGTTTGATCGTATGCGATCTTAGGAGTTCCCTTCTGATATGGCTAAAAATAGAACCAAATCGGGACTGTTCAAATCGGGCACGAATCTTAAAGCTCTCATGGGTAAAACGGTAATTTCACCTACAAACGGGTCTGAAATGGAAACTGGATCTTTCTTCATAGCCCAATAACCCATAAACGGATCTGTCCTGTTGGGTATGGGTAGCATCCCGTTACAAACCAATTCAGATATTTAAAGAATAATTCAAATTCATGATTATCTCTAAGAGATTGATTAAACCAAATCTCTTATCATGAAACGATTTAAACTCTACATTTTATCCAAAAACACCGAGATATAGGGATAAATGATTATCTGTAATATCCTGATTCCTTATTTTAATTAAATGAAAGGTTTGTGAATTTTTACGTGTGTTGCACGTACTAATTCATGTGTATTTTTCTAGATAATTATTTATTTTGTAGCATAAACAAACATTTTCCTATCTCTCTCTTTTTATTTTGAAAAGCCTAATTAAAATTCTAAAGCCTAATTGTTTATTTTAAGCCCATCCTAATTATTTAATTATTTTATTTAGCCCATGGAGTTTTAGCCCACTAGTTTATTTCTCTTTTATTTAACATGACTTGTAGTGTAGATCAATTTTGTAGACAATTAATTAATTTATCATGCACAACTAGTAACTAGGGGTGCTACATTTAACACGTGCATTGCACTAGCACGTGTCTTGGATGTGAATGGAGTCAAGGGAGAGTGGGAGAGTGGCTTTGTGGAGAGGTGGTTTGTGTTCATGAGTGGTAACTCTAACTCTCTAACACATCCTAGCCCCTAATCTACAACCATCTAATTCAATCCTGACCCTCCATTTCACCCAAAAGTTAGTATAAATACACCCCCCCCCCCCCTTTATGCATATAATACACTAAAATTTTGTAGAGAAAAGAAAGAAAGAAAATATATAAGAGAGTAAAAAGATTGAGAGAGTTAGAAAAAGATTGAGAGTATTCTAGTTGTGTGTGTTCTATTCTTGGAGGCCGACCATTTCATTGGAGGAAAGTGAGGGCTCGGGTTCCACTAGGTAAGGAGGAGCAGGCGTTCGTGGTGGCACAAACTAGGAGGAGAAGGACAGCTCGTGTGTTCAAGGAGATTCTAGGAGCTTTTGTAGTTGTTTTCTTCAAATAGGTGGGTGTTTTTCTATACTTCTAATCTAGACACCATGCTAGGAGTTTTTGATTAATGAGAATGTTAAAGAAACTAATCAGATAACCATTGTTGGCTTTAAAAAGGACTTGGTAGATGATTGAGTAAATGCTTCATAAATTGGATGCTATTGTTATAAATCATGTTTAATGTAGTAAAATTGCCTTATTGCTATGAAAATGTGAAATTGGAACCATGTTAATTGTAGAAAAATGCTTGTGAATGATTAGTAGATAAAATTATTAAATTTGTGCTTATTAAACTATTGTGATACTAGTTCAATGAATGAAACCATGTCATTGAGTGTTGTGGATAAAAAAGGGAAAAACAGGAAGTAATATTCTTTTAATGAAGTTGTAATGCAAAAATTTGGTAGAGAGTTGCTAAATTGAATTATTGAAATTGTAGGCACAGAACACAAAATTAGAATGAAAAGTACATGTTTTAATGTCAAAAAAATGGTTTTAAAACACTGGTTTATTAATTATACATAAACTTAGTATTCTGAAAATTTTTATGGCTTTATGTGAAAGAGAAACTAAGTTTAGAGTTTTTGAAAATTGAAGAAATTTTGATAAACAGAGAGTCGAAATAAACCTATTTTAATCTACTCTTGTATCTGTTAGACACTATGATCATACTGGTTAGAGGGGGGTGCCATTTGTGCTCTACTGTAGCTCGGCGGCACCTGTGTGTGGGTTCGAGTCTCGGCAGAGGCGTTTTATTTCAAAAATTCAATTTTTTCCCAAATCCCAAGAGCAGAGCTTAACCTTATTAATGCCTCGTTTAGAGCAGTTGGGCACTCTGTCCCTTTTGGCTAGAACGTGGGGGTTAGTTTCGGTGACTGTTCATCTGGGAGCCTGTGTGTGTGGGTTCGAAACTAGCTGAGGCCACCTTTTTTTTAAAAAAATCTGATTTTTTTATACCTTTGATTTTTTGAGTTTTAATATGAAATAAAAATTGAGAAAAAAATGTTAGGAAATTTTTCTGACTTCATAAAAATTATTTTTTTAAATATGTGGACTTTTAAATGAGAAATATGAGTAAAAATTGAGAGTGAAGAATTCATCTTAGATTTGATTCTTTTAAAATTTCAAAACAAACTAATGAAATTTTTGAACATAGAAAGAATTGAAAAGAGATTAATTGAGATTTTTCACTTATAATTATTGAGTAGAATTAAATGAGAAATTGAATATGCAAGTTGTGCATGGAAATGTGTGAAAAAGAGAACTTGTTGAAATGTAAAATTTTGTGAACAAATATGCTTGCTTCTATGAATATGAAAAGAGGACTTAGACTAGAATTTTAGCTATGACTATACATCGGCAAGAATGAAAAGTGTTGAAAAGAGAATTATGATATTTTGACCAAGTTTGGGTCGTTGATAATGATTGATATTGGGAAGACCGATGTAGGAGTAATGCTAGATTTTAGAATATTGACCTTCATTTATACATAAGGATCAGATACATAGTGGAGATGTGATGAACGTAAGAGAAAAACATGAGTATGAGGGCTATTGGATTGGCGGCGTGAGAGTATTCACAGGATGTCCCATGATGCGTCATGATTAGGGTGTGGATACTACTCCAGAGTACCGTCCCGGTGGCGACACTTATGGGGTGGTCTAATGACTATGGGTGGTGCCATGTCTATGGTAGGAGGTGAATTGACCACAGGATCCTGCATGATGAGTCATGTGTCAGTGCGTGGGGTTCTCTCCAGGGCGCCTAGACGTGGGCTCATGACTCATGGAACACCTAGGATACTTACCGTAGTTACCGTAGTAGATTAAGTCATGGCGAGGGATCGAACCTTACAAAATGAAGAACGGTTAAGGGCTTGCCCTCGGACTTATGTAGTATGAGCTGTATAGACTCTGAACAAGTGCGCATCAGTGTCATATAATGTAAACCACTGCATTAAGGACTAAGTGCACAGCACAACACGACATCAATAGGATAGTTCCTCTGTAGCTTTGTCAGTGATCAAGTTTGTGGTTTGTATAAGTATTGAAAATCGTTATACTATTCGGCATAGTGATGATGGGCGTGTATAATATTTCATCGGTTGTAAGCAACTGACGCGCCCACAGTTTTCTATGCAGGATAAAATGCTTGGCAAGATTAAAGTATGCATGCTGCTTAAAGATTGATTCAAATGTTGTATATTTTTATTCATGTAATTATTGTAAATTGCATCCGCTGTATAAGTGTAATGTAAATGTAACTCTGATGTAACAAAAGTTTTAATTCCTTGTAAAATTGTACGAAGAGAAGTGTAAAGATCCTATGGAACTTCGAACTCAGTCTGTTTTAGAATTCAGGGTGTTACATTATCTCTAAACTGTATTTAAAGGCGATTATAAATACCCCTCTCTCCCCACCATAAAAAAGGTAATCAATATTTTTCCACATAAACGCTCTTTCATAATCTTCCTGATTACTGACTTGAACGTCGGAGGGTTTGTTGCCGGGATCCATCCCGGTGTATCGAACTTTTTGCAGGTCAACGGCAGCGGCAAGAAACCAGTCAAACGCCGGTAAAAGTCAACAGGTTTGCTTTTATTGTTTCCAAAAGAATCCACAAATTCATCTGTTTTCTCCCACACCAAAATCAGCAGCAATAGATTGGCGCTATCTGTGGGAAATAGAAAAATCAATCCAACCTTACTTCATCAGCGAAAGTAGTTTCAAACCATGCCTCGGAAAGAGAAGGGGAAGGCAGCGGCCTCCAGCCGAAGTGCCACTCCTCTTCCTCCTCCTCCTTCAGTCCAAGATGTCCTTCCTCAACTCAATTAGAAAGTTCAGCAACCACAGCCTGAACAACCTCTTCCTCAACAACCTCTGCCTCAACAGGCCCCTCCAAGGTCTCAGGGGGCTACCCGGGGGGCTCTCGTCGAATTCGCCAAAAGCAATACCCTCATCATGACCATGTTTCGGTCCACGATCCCTCACCCAACTCTATGGCATCTCAAAGTCCTTCAAGGCTGGATCTTCGTCAAGTAATTCTCAACCGTCAGTAGGGGGTCGACCTCCGAACTCGCATGAATAAATGGCGAGCCCCTGAGGAAGTCCCTTAACCTGAGCACCCAGGGGCCTCAAGAGTCCGGACCCCCCATAGACTGAGGACCAGAAGCTCCCCTCCCCCGAAGAGGCGAAGAGAGCCCCCTCCACGTCATCGGCGGAGAAGTCATACTCCAGTAAGCTGAGCCACACCTAAGGATCGCCGAGCTGGAGGGGCACCAGTTACTCAGGTCGAGCTATAGAACTTCAAACAAGATATCATGCGAGCTCTTAATATTGCCACGAGTCAGGATCAGCGTGCCCCCTAACCCTCACCATACCGCCACTTATGAGGGGGGTCCCGAGGGTCGACTAGATCCGACCGAAGGGATGACTCGGTCCGCCACCGTCTCCACGAGATGGAAAGGTGCCTCAACAAGATCAATCCCGAAGAAGAACAACAGACTAATAGGCTTCGCCCCAGCAGACCCCCCTTTTCCAGAGCCATCATGAAAGCTCCGGTCCCCGAAGACTTCAGGCCGCCTCGATCGATCATATCGAGAGTTTTAAAACTCTCGTGAAGATTCATCAAGCCTCGGATGCGCTCCTCTACAAGGCCTTCCCAGCAACGTTGAGGGGACCAGCGTGAGAGTGGTACTTCCGTCTATCCCTAGCCTCCATCTTCTCATTAGAACAGTTTGAGGAGCTCTTCCTCACCCACTTCGTGGGCAGTCGCCGAGCCGAGAAAACAAGTGCGTCATTGCTAGCCCTTAGCCAAAGAAAGGGAGAACGCTTAAGAGGTTATCTCCGGCATTTTACTATTGAGGCCCAGTCTATTGCCTCCCTCAACCAATCAATAGCCTCTGCGGCATTCAGGCATAACGTCACTAACGCCGACCTAAGTGCGTCTCTTGCCAAGAAGCCTCATCGGAACTTCTCGGAACTCCTTCTTAGGAGCGAGACGTACATCCGAGCAGAAGAAGCTCTCAACCCTCCCAGTCAAGAGGAGTCATCTTTCGGGGATAAACGGAAAAATACAAGAGAAGAAGGACCCCAGAAATTCTAGAAAGATGACAATGGCCAGCGCCGCCCAGCTCCTCGTTTTGAGAAGTTCACCCCATTCAATGCTACTGTATCAGCAATTTTTATGGTGGACAAGGAAGGGCTACTTCGCGGTCCCCCTATAATGAATACCCCTGGCAAGAAAAGGAATAAGGATAAGTAGTGCCGCTTCCATAGGGAACACGGCCAGGACACGGATGATTGTTGGGCTCTCAAAGAGGAGACCGAAGAACTCATACAGTGGGGACACCTGGCCAAGTTCGTCAGAAAAAACGGGACCGATCCTCCACCCCGAGGAGCCAACAATCGAACCGAGCAGCCCAACGAGTTCCAAGACTCTAAACCTGGGGCCATCCTCCACCTTATCCATGGAGGTCCAATAAGGGGAGAATCAAACTCCTACCGAGATCCCTTCACCCTATCGTAGAAGTAGGTTTTCAGTTTCAATAAGGTTGATGCTTGTAACCTGACCAAAAGCATGTAATAATGGTTCGCCCCATTAAAGCAGCCACTTAGTTTGATTCAATAAAACTTAGCTTTTTTTTATTGAAAGTTATTGCATTTGCCTCATTTCTATCTCTTTGAGTCAAATCTATGACTCGTTAAACGGTAAGTTTAGAGTCAAGTTTGTCCTACAGGACTACTCCCACAACTTACTAAGCTAAAAAAATGAGTTTGAAATCCAACACTTGGTTCGATGCCGCTTTAGCCGCTTGTAGACAAACAAGTGCGGAGCAGCTCACCATTCGGAATTGCTCCTACAACTCGTTGAACCCCTTCAAACAACAAGTTTGGAGTCCAACACTTGGTACGATGCCACTTTAGTCGCTTGCGAACGAGCAAGTGCGAAGTAGCTCACCATTCGGAATTGTTCCTACAACTCGTTGAACCCCTTCAAACAACAAGTTTGGAGTCCAACACTTGGTTCAACGCTGCTTTAGCCGCTTGCGAACGAGCAAGTGCGAAGTAGCTCACCATTCGGAATTGCTCCTACAAGTCGTTGATAAGCCCGTAACAACTAGTTCGAAGTTCACAATCTTGGTTCGAAATTGTCCTCACAGCTTGCAAGCATGCGGTTTCGGGGCTCAAAACGAATATTCATACTACTCCCATTACTGGTTAAATTTTGCAACAAGCAAGTTCGGAGCTCAACTCTCCCCTAGAATCGCTCCTCAAACTCGCCTCCCGAACGGCTCTCTCTCTTAGCCTGGAGATGATTCTTCGTCCCACTTGCCTCCCGAATGGTCTTCTTCCAAACGAGTTGGAAGCTAAAACTCTCCCCTAGAGTTGCTCCTCAAACTCGTCTCCCGAACGGCTCTCTCTCTTAGAGCCTGATGATGTTCTTCGCCCCGCTCGCCTCCGGAGCGGCCTTCTTCCAAACGAGTTCGGAGCTAAAACTCTCCCCTATAGTTGGTCCTCAAACTCGTCTCCCGAACATCTCTCTCTCTTAAAGACTGATGATGTTCTTCGCTCTGCTCGCCTCCCGAGCGGCTTTCTTCTCAATGAGTTCGGAGCTCAACTCTTCCCTAGAGTTGCTTCTCAAACTTGTCTCCCAAACGGCTCTCTCCTAGAGCCTGGTGATGCTCTTCGTCCCACTCACCTCCTGAGCGGCCTTCTTCGAAGAAAGTTCGGAGCCTAACTTGTCTTGAGACGCTCCTTAGACCCGCCTTCAAGAATGGATCTTCTCTATAGTCATACAAAGCTCTTCTTAACTTCATGAAGATAAAGATGTTGCGGGACTATTTTGACCATGAACAAGGGTGATTCTTCAACTGACTTCTGAAGAGAAATTGTCTATCTTTTAGTTAGCTTCGAAACGAGGGGTCACATGCCCCGATCCGACCTCCTTAGCACCCGGAAAGTGGGTTACAACACAGCTGCGCCGAACAAAAAAAATGAGGGGAAAACTTCGCCTCAAGATGCGTGTCTGATCTTGATCAACGGCTCAGATCTTACTGCGTCCTTCGGATCCAAAATCCGAGCAAACCTGTCCCCAAACATTAAAATGGGGAAAAACATTGCCTCAAGATGTGCGTCTGATCCAGATCAACGGCTCAGATCTTGCCGCGTCCCCCGGATCTAAAGTCCTAGCAAACGTGACCCTGAATGCAAAAATAGGGAAAAACTTTGCCTCAAGATGTGCATCTGATCTAGATTAACGACTCAGATCTTGCCTCGTCTTTTGGGACCAAAATTCGATCAGATCTGCTTCCAGATAAGAGCCTAATCCTGATCGACGGCTTAAATCTTGCCATGTCACTCGGATCCAAAATCTGAGCAAACGTGCCCCCGAACGTGGAAATGGAGAAAAAATCCTCCTCCCGTTCCGCGCTCAAATCACGATCAACGGATCAGATTCGCCAAGAAAAAAAATTAATGGGTTAATTGGTCGGGTTTGAACCCGTTATAGGCCCAAACTCGCAACCCTCCTCTTCTTCTTCCCTTTCAGAATTAAGCGCCAAAAACACCCACCACCTCCGAGCTCAATCTCTGCCGAGCTCCTCCCTCGCGAGCTCTTCTCCTCGCCACCTTTTCTCTTTGCCAAAACGCTACAAGCGTCGAGCTCTTCTTCGTCGAGCATCGAACCCATCGTCGAACTTCGAGCTCGAGCTCCTCCTCCCGATGCCATACACTGGCTCGTCGAGCTTCCCCCCTGGCAAGCTCTTCGCCTCGCCGAGCTGCAACCGAGCTCCCCTCGCCAACTCACCGAGCTCCAAGCTCCTCGCCATCTTCCAAACCCAATCGTCGAGCTCCTCTCCTTCAACAGCTTGCCAACCAACCACCCTCGACCGAACTTCTTCCCCGTCCTTCACCATTTCCGAGCCTCCTCCTCGCCTTCTAGCTCAGTGAGCGCCCGACCAAGACCCCCACCGCGCTCTCCTCTAGTGTCGAGCTCCGACCTTGAATCCAACTTACCTACCATCTCCTCTCCTCCGACGTCGAGCTCCACCACCTCGGCCTCGTCGAACTCCGACTCCCGCACCATCCCTTCCTACCACTTGGCTTGAGCATAACAGACTCGACGAGGAGACACGGGAAGGAGGAAGAAGAGAGAATAAGGCGGGAAAGAAGAAGAAGAAGAAGAAGAAAAAAAAAATCCACGTGGCGGTCAACGGTCAACGTTGACCGGCCACATGGCGTCATCTCATGGGTTGGCGGGGGGATCCGAGCAAAGTGTGTCCCGAACGTAAAATTGGGGAAAATACCCCGCTTTACGATGCGCGCTCGCTTGATCATGATCAAGGCACAGGATTGTGCCATGTGTACAGGTAAAATTTAATTCATTTATTCATTTATTTAATTGAATTAATTATTTTTAAAATCCAAAAAATTAATTAAAAATCGAAAAAACTAATTTAAAAATCTAAAAATAATTATTAATTCAGAAAATAATCGCCCTGAAAATAGTTATTATTAAATTAGAATAATTAATTAAAATTTTTGATAAATTATTTAAATTTGGAAATTGAATAAAAAATTCAAAAAAAATGATTTAAAATTGGAAAAAAATCTTAAAAATTTGGAAAAATAAAAAAAATTCAGAAAATTCTACAAATAATTTTGGGTATTTTACAAGCTCAAAAAATCACCGTTACACCTCGAGAAAGATCCAAACTCCCCTGAGAACTCCGGTAAATTCTATTAGCTTTTGATAACAGACAAAACTACTCCTCAAAAGCTATGAAACTCAGTCTTCAGGAGTGGGAGGCTTGTGATATGAGTAAAATAGAATCAAATCTGGATCGTTCAAATCGGGCACGAATCTTAAAGCTCTAAGGGGTAAAACGGTAATTTCACCTTCAAAGAGGTCTGAAATGAGAACTGGGTCTTTCTTCAAAGCCCAATAACCCATAAACGGATCTGTCCTATTGGGTATGGGTAGCAACCCGTTACAAACCAATTCATATATTTAAAAAGTAATTCTAATTCAAATTCATGATTATCTCTAAGAGACGGATTAAACCAAATCTCTTATCATGAAACAATTTAAACTCTATATCTTATCCAAAAACACCGGGACATAGGGATAAATGATTATTTCTAAACTGTCTCGAAAGACGACTATAAATACCCCTCTCTCCCCACCATAAAAATGGTAATCAATATTTTTCCACATAAACGCTTTTTCATAATCTTCATGATTACTGATTTGAGCGTCGAAGGGTTCGTTGCCGGGATCCATCCCGGTGTATCGAACTTTTTGCAGGTCAATGGCAGCGGCAAGAAACCAGTCAAACGCCAGTGGAAGTGAACAGGTTTGCTTTTATTGTTTCCAAAAGAATCCACAAATTCATCTGTTTGCTCTCACACCAAAATCAATAGCAATACCTTTCTTTTGCTCTTGTCCTACTTCGCCTGTTACTTTTGGCTGCTATTTTCATATCTTTTGCTACGATGTACTAATTATTTTTTTGGCTGGGTTTAGTTGCTATCTTCTTGTGTTTCTTGGGAGATCGATGTTATATGCGCAGGAGACCCGAGATGTTTTGTATCTTCTACTTCCCTGTTTATGTTCTTATCCATGATCTTAACGTTCTATATGCCTGCATGTGTTTTTTTACGTTCTCAATGTTCTTAGTCGTTGTTACCAGTTCATATATTTGGTTTCTGTGCCTAAGAGCATTCACAGTCGTTTGCTATTTATCCATTTTATGCATATATTTTAGCAAACAAGTGCTGCAGTCGTTTGCTATTTATACATATTTTGACGATTTCACTACAGTATAGTGCTATATATGAGAGCGGATATAAGAATTTGCATATTATACAGGACGGATCTTCAAGATGGATCTCCGAGGAAAAAAATTAATTATTTTTTTGAAGGGACGGAACTCGATGTTCCGTCCGAGGGAAAATTTCAGTTTTAATAATAAAAAAAATCTTTTTAAACGAATTTTTTAGCATGAAATATATATATATATTGGCCCTTGGACCCCAGGGAAGGGGGTGGGACCCAGGGAAATTTTATTTTCTAGTTTTTTTTAAGACTAAAAGTTATTTTTAATTAATTAAAAAACTATTGAAATTTTAAAAAAAAGATCCATCCGATCATTTTTATTTTTTTTTTGCTATAATATAACATTCGACGACTGCAGCAAACGCTAAAATGTTATATGTAAAATATGCATTTTGCCATTTTTTACCAATCACGACTGTGGATGCTCAATATTCTATTCTCGTATTTGCACTTTGATTACCATATGCATTTCTTCGATTTTGTTTCTGTTTGCTTATTATGCTAGATTCTGTTGTCATGCGACGTGCTGCTGTCTTTGCGGTGCTTTCTGCGGCCTTCTGCAGTCTGGGGTCTACTTATTTTTGGCTGAGTTGGGCCTCCTGTAAGTCTTTTGTGCCTTGCTGTGGCTGAGAGTTTTTGGGTTGGCTTTTCAGTTTGACTATGATGCTTGTACTTGTCCTCCTTTTCTTTTGTCGTGTAATATTAGCCTACGGCAAAAGCCTTCTTTGCTGTTGTAGGCTTATGAGTATAGGTTGGGGTCGGTGTGGCCTCCTATTTTGGTGTGTTTTACTTCTTGTAAACATACTCTTTGTACTCTACTCGTTTAATTATATATATATTCCGTGGTGGACTGGAGTCTGTCGGCTCCATCAGATATATCAAAAATAAAAAATAAAAATAACGTACTAATTGTATAAAGTAATTGTGTGCTTCTTCTAATGTCAAAAATAAAATAAAATAAAATAGGTGCACCTTTTCTTTTATTTGTCATGCATGAGCGCTGCATCTATGAACTTTTAATTTATTGGATTCAGTTGTTTACAGATCGCACGGGCATTTGGGGCATCCAAGGTATTGCAGTTGAGGTTAGTGATGAAAAACTCAGCAACGCAAAACTGCTTGGAGCTACCCGCACCATGAAAGCATTGCTGTTGACAAATCAAGGCACATTTCTGAATGCCACAACTTTTTAATTTTATAGCAATAAGACAGCTGTTCTAACGTTTTTTTTCCCCTGCCATTTTTCCCTTTAACTTGAAGTTTTATTTCAGTGGGAGTTTAATTAAACTTTAAGGGTTCTAAAGTTTTCCGTTCCTTGGTGTTTTTCCATAGTGAAAGACTCATACGCATCTGGTTCACTACAAGAGAAATTAGCTTGACACTTATATCATAAGAAGCATAGAACTGATTTGCACTTATGAGGCTCTTTTGTCTTATTGATTGAGAGTGTTTCAGTAATGATGCACATGCATTGTCTACCTTATTTTTTTTAGTCATCAGTGGGATATATCTGCAAATTAGCTTCCTCTTTTCCTTGGATCATAAAACGGTGGGAACCCACCCTGCGTTTTATTGTTTTATTAATAAGATCTTAATGAAACAAGAGAACAACATAACCATTGATCAAATGATACTAATGTCACCCCACAACCCGGGGCCATGATAATTCATTACAGGACCTATCGACCCAAAATATAGTTCAGTATGTTTAGGGTCTGAAGTTTTCCTAATAGCTCAGCAAATTAGCTTATTTGACCCCCCAAGGTTCTGAAGTGTTCCTTTTCGTGGTGGTGTTCCATGAAGATACACCGACACGCCTCTGTTCCACTAGAAGAAAATTGACCAGTGACTTTGTATCAAAGCCAAACATAGAATTAATTTGTCCTGTTAATTGAGGAATTTTTTCCCAAACTGTCCCACTTTTTGAAAGTTTTTTCCAAACCGCCCTACTTTTTTTTTTTTAATTTCCAAACCATCCCACTCGGTCTTTGAAAGACCGAGTGTAGTTAAAATGCACGCGGTCTTTCAAAGACCGAGTCTTAGGATTCGATTTTTCAAAGTCTAAGACTCGATCTTTGAAAGACCGCGTGAGTTTTAACTACACTCGGTCTTTCAAAGACTGAGTCTTAGACTGGGGGGGTTTATTTCAGATCGCTTTCTTTCTTCTTCTCTCTCTCTCCTTTACTTTATTCTATCTTCTCTAATTCATCTCCCTCAATCTAGGGCGACCTCCTACCCACAAAATCTCATCTCAATCTAAATATATTTACCAATTATTTCCTAACCCTCTCACCTTCCACTATAAAAATCCTAAACCCATCTTTCGAAAGATCCATATTTTGGAATTTTCCTAAATTTGAAGAGGATAGCAACTTCAACTCTTCTACTCAAATATCTACGGCTCTATCCTTGAAGCTTGTGAAGATATGATGAATATTGGTTTATAATTTTCTATCTTTTTTATAGATTTTGTTTGTGGGTAGATAATAACTCGCATATTCGTATAAATATACGTAGGTATGGATCTCGAGATTCCTATTTGGTTATACTTGGGTGGTGAAATAATTCGTGATCCAAAAATTGGTTGTTGTTATAGTGTGTTGGATCCAGAAAAAGTTTGGATACCTCGTACCATTACATTTGCAGAAGTAGTTGAGAAAATTTATGAAGTTACTAATTGGGATAGGAATCAATGGAATGTGAAAATTTTAGTTCGATACGCAGCAGGTAGAGAAAGATGGTCAGTATTTTATGACAGTGCCCGTATCTACTGATAATGCAATGAAGTCAATAATTGCTAAGACATTTGATCCCAATTGTACTTGATCTGCATTAGAGTTATATATTCAGCAAATTCAAAATTTGAATGCTCAGCCACATGATATTGCTAGTTCAAGCTTCGTAAGGGTAGTACCTACACAGCAGATGAGGTCTAACCCCGCTCAATCTTCACAACCAAATCCACTGTTCTCACAAGAAAATACCTTCACAAATACAACAAACCCGGATTCTACAGATGTTGAGTTGCCACGCCAATCTAGTCCGGTTCCTGACTATGTTCCAAATGACAGTGTATTTGAACTCTTTCAAAATGCAGTCATTAACAACAGCTTATTAGACGATGATGAAGAAGAGGAAGAAACAGACGATGAAGTTGATGATAGTGTAGAAAACGACGTTGGAGACGAAGATGATGATGTAGCAAATGTAAATAGACCGAACAACAGTTCTAATGAAGTGAGAGCTACTGATAGCTATGCCAATGTTAACGCTCATGTTACCGAGGAGATGACACAAGGTGCTAGAGTACACCAAGTTCCACAAGAGTCGTCTAGTTTATCCAATGTAGACGAATTGTACATTGGACAGGAGTTTGTAAGTAAAGAGTCGATTCAACAAGCTGTCAAGGTGTATTCTATCAAGAAACATCGTGAATTTGTCACATTGAAATCTTCACCGTCACTGTACACTATTAAATGCAAAATGGCACCTAGAAAACGTACAATTGAGGAGATCATACAAGGTCCCCCATGAGTAAGTGATGGTGGATGCCCTTGGAGATTACGAGCAATTGTTCCAAAAGGCGGGACAATTTTTTTGGTGAAGAAGATAGTTGGACCTCATACTTGTATGAATCCCACGTTAAATCAGGACCACTGTAAAGTTGATTCTAACCTTGTTTGTAATTTGATTATGGGTGTGGTGAAGAAAAATATTAGTTTAACACTGGGGCAATTATTGAGATAGTGAAAATACAATATAATTATCAGATTTCATATAAGAAAGCTTGGATTGCAAAACAGAAGGTAATTGAGAGGTTGTTCGGTACCTTCGAAGAAGCATACACGAAGTTGTCTTTTCTACTAACAGCTATTCAAGCAGCAAATACAGGAACCGTTGTCTACTAGGATAAATATGAGTCTAGTCCTAGCGAGGAAACATTCAAGGGAGTATTTTGGGCATTTGGTCCTTCGATTGAAGGTTTCAAGTCTTGCAGACCTGTTATTAGTGTCGACGGAACTCACTTGTACGGTAAGTACAAGGGTTGTTTGCTAATTGCTGTTTTCCCAGATGCGAATGATTGTTGATTTCCTTTTGCATTTGCTTTGGTTTATAGAGAGAGTATAGTTGATAGAGAGAGTATAAATACGTGGACATGGTTCGTGAGTTGCATTCGGTATTATGTCACCGATCGCACTGAGTTGTGTGTTATCTCGGATCGTCATGCTGGTATATTATCTGCTATGGATTTGCAAAATGGAGCTTGGAATGAACCAAATGCATATCATCGTTATTGTATGCGTCATTTTGGTACAAATTTCTTTAGTAAATTTGGTAGCAAGGCATTGGAGAAAAAGGCCAAAATTATAGCGCTACAATAGCACTCCACCTCCGCCGCAGTTGAACCTACATTCAATTTATTCTTAAAGGTGTCCTTCAACCACTTCAAACGAATAAATTTACCATTAATCGCACCGGCTTCAACTTTGACACCTAAGTACTCCTCGACTATATAAACCGGGTCGAAGTCCATTGTACCTGTGACTGCCTCTTCATCGATTTGAAACCCGGTAATTATGAAAACATCCTGCAGAGTGACTGTCATCTCCCCAACTAGCAGGTGAAAGGAGTGTGTCTCAGGCCTCCATCTTTCAAGAAGTGCTTCCAAAAGAGGTCAATCGCACTTGATGGAGCTCATCCTACCAATACCGTAGAACCCACAGTCTCTTAGTATCTCGTGTATCCGTAGGTGCATAGGTAGTGGATGACCAGTCCTAAAGCGGCACTCTGTAGCCTCACCATTTCACATATTCTGCGATCGATGCAACGGTTGAAGAGTGAGGAGTGAAGGGTCAAGGGGTCCTGGGCCTCTAGAAGGGATATACGATGATGAAAGGACTGAAGAAGAAGTGCCCGCCTCATTTGGATTGATTTGAACCTACATAGTTGTAACGCCCCAAAAAAAAATTTTTGACTCCAAACTCAAATCTTTCAATTTCTATATCACTTTAATCATAAACTAAGAAAGTTAATTTTCAGGAAAAATTTTGACAAAGTCTCCCCTGTAAACTTTGCCCCGAAACACAAAAAGCTTACGGAATTCTGCTCAAAATTCCGTAGCTCACAATCCACATAATAATATCATGGGCTCCCCAGGCCAAAATGAGCAGAATTACACATGCAATATAATATCATGCTATGGGGGCCAAACTCATAATAGAATTTCAAATATCAAATAAAAACCATAAATTTATTTGAAAACGAGGTAAAAATTTTAGAAAAACCTTTGTAAAACCTACCACAAAGCCCAGTACTCCACAACGAGGTGGGTACGGGTCACAAACATACCACGTCACCCCGCACTATACTCATCGTCATCTTTTACATGCTTATACATCAAAAATACAATTTAAACCACAAATTTTACTATTTCCTCACTAGTTTATACAAAAATTTTAAAATAAAACTCCACCTTACACAACTACGCCTCACCTCTGCACTGCTGAGGACCTGAAACAGTAGGGATTTAGGGTAGTCCTCGGACTCCCCTAACCCCCCAAACACTAAGGGGTTAGCCATTTCTGGTGTGAGTATAATTTAAAAATCTAACAAATAAATTAAATTGTATAACGAAAATAATTTTAAACTTACAACATCGAGTAAGAAGATACATCTTGAACCTCTGAACTTTAAAACATCATAAATACGGCTTTATATTCAATTACTCTTCAAATCTGTATCAAATTATAAATTTGCCCATACTCACACATTCCACTATATATTTCACATCAACCTCATATCTATCCTTACTTTATATTCACACAATACGAATTTCCATTTAATCCATTCCTTTTCAGTTTTAATCCCCTACCCAAATACTTATCACTTCATAATTCCTACCACCTCATCGTTTCTTTATTTCCATACATACTCACATAAAGTCCCTAACTCTTTTCTTCATACTTTTATAACTACGCACTTCATTTTCCATTCATTTACATCTACGAACTCACAACTCATATTCTTAAATACTCATTTTCATTCATAAACCCGTTCTTCCTCAATTTCATATTTCATAACACCGCGTTCATTTATTTCTTATAACCCATATCATCACGTAAGCATATAACCACATAATACCACATTAATTCCTTTCTTATGACAAAATATAACACTTCATTACCTATTGCAATTAACTCACATTTCATCACATCATGAACATATCACTTATTAAATACTCATTCTTATCACATCAAAATATATTTTATAACTCATTCTCATCCCGTTATATCATTTCGTTATTATTCAAGTTAATTTATGACTAACTTACTTTCATCTTCACTTTGCTTTATTTCTCATTTCCATCAATCATTACCACTTTCTTACCAACTCCCCCTGCGAATTGAGCCAAGGCAGGTAGTTCCCACTATTTCCACGGAAATAGCAGGCAGGTAGTTCCTTGACACAATTCCAAGGTACAACTGATATCAATCTGTATTTTACTTTAATAATCACATATACAATACAATTACTTCGTATTATTCATAAGAACACATGTCTCTTCTATTATTCTCATTTTAAATTAACCACTTACTACATTTATCACTTATTTTCATACACTCACTCATAACTCGTTTTTTTTCACATTTACTTCATTCACAACTACTTTCTTTCTCATCCACAATTTACAATTCACTTTCTGTACTTCCCGTATTCATTATCATAACACAATTTCTTCATTTAATCCCTATTAATACGCTTTTCGTATTTTCTGAATCTCATCTTGTAACTACTCATTTATTCTTTATTCGTAACTCATAATACACTTGCTTCATTTCATTTTACACTAGGCACTTTCTTCTCTTTCTCATTCACATTCAATATCATATTCAACTTACCCCAGGTCTATCCCGGAGTACCAATTCTCTCTCAGGTCTATCCTGAGGTATCAACTCTCTCTCCGGTCTATCCGGAGGTATCTACTCTCCTAGGTCCATCCTGGGGAATCAACTCTCTCTCAGGTCAACCCTGAGGTATCATATCTCTCTCCGGTCTATCCGGAGGTATCTGCACTCCCAGGTCCATCCTGGGGTATCAACTCTCTCTCAGGTCAATCCTGAGGTATCATATCTCTCTCCGGTCTATCCGGAGGTATCTGCACTCCCAGGTCCAACCTGGGGTATCAACTCTCTCTCAGTTCAACCCTGAGGTATCATATCTCTCTCCGGTCTATCCGGAGGTATTTGCACTCCCAGGTCCATCCTGGGGTATCAACTCTCTCTCAGGTCAATCCTGAGGTATCATATCTCTCTCCGGTCTATCCGGAGGTATCTGCACTCCCAGGTCCATCCTGGGGTATCAACTCTCTCTCAGGTCCCACCTGAGGTATCATATCTCTCTCCGGTCTATCCGGAGGTATCTACACTCCCAGGTCCATCATGGGGTATCAACTCTCTCTCAGGTCCCACCCGAGGTATCATATCTCTCTCCGGTCTATCCGGAGGTATCTACACTCCCAGGTCCATCCTGGGGTATCATATCTCTCTCCGTCTATGCGGAGGTATCTATTCAAGTCAACCGAAATTATTGTTATTAACATTTACATTTCATATTAACATCACCCTTTATCATCATAACATCTCATCCTTTATTTAAACTTATTATCATAAACAATGATCACCATGTCACTTACCCTTTCAATGCATCACACAAAAGAAAATATCACTGCCATTAATATATAAAATCATCACATCATAATATTGCACATCACAACTGCACTGTATTATTTATTTTATCATTGCCCCATACATTATGCGTATATCATACCATTATCTCAATATCACAAGTTTGCATATGCCCAGTATATCAACACATCACAACATTATATATATAAATACACTCAATACGTTACCATCACACTGGATATTCCAAATCACAACAATTCACAATATACCGACATCTTATATAAATATAACTCATCCCCATATATATATATCACTAATCCATCATCTATAAGTTTATATCAATACCCGAGACGAGTATTTAATCATCCAATCGCATATCAACACCGAACACTAATTTCCCTTTACACATACACCATATTTCGGGATTCATATCAATCATTCAAATTATACTAAAAATTTCTTAAACAACAGATATATAAATATTTTCATACTCACCTCATAGCCCGGGAAGCCTCGAAGCATCACTTCTCCATCCGGCACCCGAAGCCGTTAACATTTCCTATTATCACGTTTCAAAGCAATTAAGGCTCACAACATCCAAATCAACCACAGAAAATAATAACACTATTTCTAATATCACTCAGGCGTTTTATCAAACGTCTGGGATGCACACGTGCATCGCACGTAATAATTAAATTCCTATGGGATGTTTATCCCCAAACAATTTCTAAAATCACCCCCAACTTTTCTAATAGCTCTACTAAAATTCTACTACTGTGAAGAAGATAATTCTCACACATAAAATTTTCTTTTACAAACCCAAAACCCTAATTTATTAGCAACATGCTAAATCTCCCATAATGTACTAATTTCTTATCTCAACTATTCCCAGCATCTCCTAATCTCCCTACCATAACCATTCTACTCAAAATAAATTAACCACACTAAATTTTATACAAATAACTAAAATAAGGTATACCTTTCCGGAGTTATTTCTCCAAATCGATGCTACCACGGTGTAGAGGACCTTTCCATTAGTCATCCCTCCAGATTAATTGAAAAACCACGGAGGGACGAGGTGGAATCGGGCGAGGGAAGATGGCACCGATGGATTCGGCGGTTTCGTTTGGTCGGGGGAAAAAACAGAAGAAGGAAAGAAAGAAGGAAAGAATGGGGATGGGGTGTTGGGGATTTTGTAAAATAAATAATAATATAAATATATTTTATAAAGGAAAATTTACAAATAAGCCCCCAAATCTCCAAAATATTTCAAATAATCCCAACTCTTTCTTTATTAAGACGAACAATATAAAATACATCAAAATTATCTCGTATTAATCCACCAAAATTATAAAATAAAAATAAACCATATTTCTTCATATAAATTTCAACTCTGAGCTCTCAACTCTGAGCTCTCATATCTCAATAATACCAATCGAACACGAATCCAAACACAAATATCAATAGTTAAAATAAAAATACACCAAATAAAATTATCACCACTCAAGGAATATAAAAATGGGTATTTTTTGGTATTTTGCAAATTTGAGGTGTTACAATAGCAATAACACTTACATCAATAGACCGAAATTTCATATAATTCTATTAGAATCAACAATTAATTACTTACATTAGTACCCTCTGTACGAGCACGACCACGATCACGACCACGTCCACCGCGAGTACGTGCTCCATCGCCACGTAGAGGTCTACTACTTTCTCCTTCCTCCATGTTCCCCATTGTGCGTGCCAGTTACAATAAAATACAAATCCTACAACTTCAACAAAATTGTTATTAACTACACATAACCTAGATATTAAAACCAACATTAACAACAATTGCTATATAACAATATAATTTGCTACTCTACTTGTTTTTTTCATTCTCTATTTAAAACTAAATTAAACAACAATGACTACTCTATATTGTCAAGAAAATTACCAACATTGTCATATATATGACCAACATCGTCAACCAAATTGCCATTTGCTACTATACTTGTTTTTTTTCATTTTCTAATTAGAACTAAAATGAACAATATTTGCTACTCTACATTGTCAACAACAATTAGCATTTGTTACTCTACATTGTCAACAATAACACAAATTCAAATAAGCACCTTCACAATAACCCAAAATTAACACAAAATTTGCTTAGCAAAGGCTTGATAAATATACCGTTCGAGTAGGAGATTCCAAAGCTTGATAGTGACAATGTAGAGTACTTTTAGATCCTTCAACCAAGATCTTTCTCCACCGAAGATGAAATTAAACGAGATCTAAGATATTCGGATTAAGGATTTTAGGGTTTAAAGAAAGATTCAAATTTGGTGGAAAAGATGGGGAAAATCAAGTAACGATGAGAGAAGACTAGGGTTGGGGGAAACTTGTTGTGCAATCTAGCTACCTAAATAAAAAGATAAACTAGACACAAATTAAAAACCTCGCAAGTGCACGAATCGTTTATAAAAGCATAGCAATAGCAAGGGTCGATCCCACAGAGATTGTAGACTTTAACTTACTAATCAATAAAAAGACTAAGAATCATAAAGAGTTGTTTTAAAAGTCTAAAAGAAATAAAAAGATTAAAACTAAATTAAGAAGTGTTGAATCACAAGTATTTATGAAGTAGTTGGGTTTAGATATCCACCAATAGTCAATAATGCTAAGTTACCTTCTGAACTTCTTCTTATTACTCATGTTTGTTCTCTTCAAGGGTATGGTATCTACTCCTTAGAGTAATGTTTCCCTAAGCCAAGAATCAGGCATGGTATCTACTCTAATTCGTTTCTTTCATCAAGTGTTTAGCATGGTATCTACTAAGTTGTACTTAAAGAAAACATAAGATTAGTGGAAACGAACAAACACTCAAGGTTCTAGAAATTGGTATCAGATCTAGATCCCTTAAGTTGATTGAACCAAGAACCCCTAAAGATTCCCTTGTTACAAGTTATGAACACGAGATACGGGTCGTCTCAATATGCTCATATAACAGATTCAGATGGATGGTAATGCAAACTTGATATTCTCAAGTTCTGTACGTCAGTCGACTGGCTCTCACCTCAGTCGACTGCTCTCAGAACTTTGAGAACAAATTTGATTATCATAAATCTATATCAATTCAATCAGATTCAATCAATAAGTAAAATAGAAGATTCCAGAAGAATATAGCATTACATAACTACGGCTTCAATCTACCCAACTATGAAATTAGTTCCACATAATAATACTTTTATTGATCAACAAGTTCAAATACATGGTTAACATAAAAGAATAAGAAAGAGAAGGAATAAACTGATGTAGTTCGGCTAGATGGTCGGCTGGCTGTCACACAGTCGACCGGCCGTTCTTTCTTTAGTACTTGATCTCCTTTCTCCTCCTTCTATGTTGATGCCGTGCTGCTCTTGTTGATGACTCTGGAACTCTGCGATTCGGTGATTTAGGAACGTGGAAGAGCCCCTTGAATAATGCTTCTTGGTTGGTATTTATAGAACAAGAGAAGAGAATTAGGGTTTGTACTTTTTGCAGAGAAGTCCTCTTCTTTTGTTATTTCTTTCCTTATCTTCATCAGTCGTTTATTTCTTTCTCTTTTTCTTCTTTCCTTCCTTATCTGCTCACCACGTGCTTCTTGCTTTGATTGTTTGAGAAGTTGTTATTCGCAGAAAACACCTGGGTTTGGATAACTTAATTTTGATTCGGGTTTGGATGAGGATGCATCTGTTCTTATCTTCTGACTCGCCGCATACCAGTCGACTGTCTTGGGGAGCAGTCGACTGTGCCGAGCCTTGTCAAACTCTCTGCCCAGTCGCCTGGTTGAAGAGTCAGTCGACTGATCTCTGCTGTTCCCTGTATATCATCCTCTCAGTCTGTGTTAGTCTGGAATCTGCTTCGTTTTGCTGCTTTTGGTTGTTTCCTATGGAAAAAGAGAAAAGAAGCATAAATACCACATATAGAGCATTTAAATGTCTAATTGCCTTAAGATTATTGCTCCTAAAAGTGAATAATATTTGGTTCATCAAATACCCCCAAACTTAGCTTTTGCTTGTCCTCAAGCAAAGAGTGAATTTATGAACAAGGGGATACTAATAACTATAGACTCAACCACCAAGAATTCTTATTATGTGATCATCAACATAGAAAGGTATAAACAATTTCAGACAAAGTAAAATTAAACATCCCCACTTTCTCTAGTGCAATTGTTTATTCATAACTCCAAACTCAACCACACTTGTCATGCAATTAATTATAGTTATAGTATGTAATTACTCAATCTGTGATTATCCCTTTTTCTCTACTACAAACCGAGTAGCAAACTAGAGTTTTTTTTTTTTTTTTTTTTTTTTTTTTTTAGTCTCTTCTCTAAAGTTGTCACTTGCCTTTTTACGTGAATGCAAAACATTTGTGATGAATCCACCCGGTTACTCAGCAAGTCACAAACTCTAAAGTGCTTTGCATACTCATATTTCAAGTTGCCGTTTGACGTAAAGGTAAACATTGGTGATGAATACCCCTAGTTACTAAGCACTCAAAACATTGGAGTATATTGACTTTATTCAAATATATATATATATATTTTATCACTCTATTTACTTAAACTCAATTTAGGACTAGATCTAAAGGGAATAATCACCAGAAAAAGTATCACATTTGTTTATTATGTATAATTGCATGACTCATATAATTTTGTAAGGAATTTATGAAACTCAACAATCCTAAAGTAAATAAGTATCCTTCTTCTTACTTTATAAGAAATTGTTTATCCTAAAAAAAAATTTCAAAAGACTCAAAAATTAAATAACCCTAATACCCCCAAACTTAGATGGAACATTGTCCTCAATGTTCGAAAGAAAATTTAAAAATAGGCATGTGTCACCATCTAGTAAGGAGAGACTGAAAATAAAAGATGAAAATAAAAGATGAATAAATAAAAGAAAATAGAGGGAAAGTGTAAATACTCCCCTGAAAGTTGGGTTGCCTCCTAATAAGCGCTGTGTTTTCTGTCTTCAGCTAGACTTGATGCGTTCATGCGATGTATTGAATGGTTTGAAGATTCACATCTTCCTCGTGCGGCTCTAGACTCATCTCAATATATGGCTTCGCCCTATGCCCGTTCACCTTAAATGTTTGATTTTTCTCTTGGCTATGGACCTCCAACGCGCCATGTGGAAAGATTCTTGTGACAATGTATGGCCCATACCATCTTGACATGAGCTTGCCTGGAAAAAGTCTTAATCTTGAGTTGTATATTAGTACCTTCTGTCCTTCATAAAACTCCTTCCTTGCTAGCTGTTTGTCATGGTACAACTTTGTCCTTTCCTTGTACAATTTTGCATTTTCATACGCGTCGTGCCTCAACTCTTCAAGCTCATTTAGTTGCAATCTTCTTTTGTCACCTGCTTGTTTCATATCAAAATTGAACCTTTTAATGGCCCAATAAGCTTTGTGTTCCAATTCTACTGGTAAATGACAAGCTTTTCCAAAAACCAAACGGTATGGTGACATGCCGATGGGTGTTTTGTAAGCTGTTCGGTAGGCCCATAATGCGTCATTCAAGCGCAGCGACCAATCCTTCCTCCTTGTGTTGACTGTCTTTTCCAAAATGCTCTTGATTTCTCTGTTGCTGATCTCCACCTGCCCACTAGTTTGAGGATGATATGGGGTGCCCACTCTATGTGTGATACCATATTTTTTCATCAAAGAAGCAAACGGAAAGTTATTGAAGTGGCTCCCTCCATCACTTATTATTGCTCGTGGTGTCCCAAACCTAGTGAAAATGTTCTCCTGTAAAAACTTGACAACAACTTTGTGATCATTAGTTTTTGAGGGAACAGCCTCGACCCATTTAGACACATAATCCACACCAACAAGTATATATAAATAACCAAATGAGTTAGGAAAGGGACACATGAAGTCGATTCCCCAAACATCAAAAAGCTCGATCACTTGGATGTTTTGCAGTGGCATTTGATTTCTAGAGGAGATGTTGCCTGTCCTTTGGCATTTGTCACAAGTCCTGCAAAAAGAAAAAGCATCTTTGAATACTTTAGGCCAATAAAATCCAGATTGCAATACCTTGAGTGCTGTTCTTTTTGGTCCAAAATGTCCTCCACATGCGTATTGGTGGCAATGTTGTAAAATGCTCATTTGCTCTTCTTCTGCCACACATCTTCTTATAATTTGATCAGGGCAAAATTTGAACAAATAAGGATCATCCCAATAATAGTGCTTGCACATAGCTACCAGTCTCTTTCGTTCCTAACTTGTCATACCTGGAGGGAAAACATGAGCAGTGAGATAATTTACAATGTCAGCAAACCATGGAAAGTTTGAGCAATGAGATACCAGTCGACTGGTCCTGTTACCAGTCGACTGTCCCGATGATATGTTTATTTCAAATAGATGTTCATTTGGGAAATTTTCATTAAGTGGCGGCACAATTCTTTCTTCCTCCTGCAGTAGCCTGGACATGTGATCTGCAACAACATTGTCGCTTCCTTTTTTATCTCTAATCTCAAGATCGAATTCTTGAAGCAACAGCACCCATCTGATCAACCTAGGCTTAGCATCTTTTTTCGCAAATAAATATCTCAAAGCAGCATGGTCAGTGAAAACAATAACTTTAGAACCAATCAAATATGATCTAAACTTCTCTACAGCAAAAATAACAGCTAACATTTCTTTTTCAGTAGTGGAATAATTTAGCTGTGCATCATTTAGAGTTCGAGAAGCATAGTAAATAACATGGGGTTTCTTATTGATTCTTTGACCTAAAACAGCTCCTAAGGCATAATCACTTGCATCACACATGAGCTCGAAAGGATGGCTCCAATCTGGTGCCATGACAATAGGTGCAGAAATGAGAAGAATTTTCAATGTATTAAAAGCATTTGTGCACTCTTCTGTCCATACAAACTCAACATCCTTAGCCAACAAATCACAAAGGGGTTTGGAGATTTTTGAGAAATCTTTTATAAATCTTCTATAGAACCCTGCATGTCCAAGAAAACTCCTAACACCCTTAATTGTAGTGGGAGGGGGTAGTTTTGATATTATATCGATTTTCGCTTTGTCTACCTCTATGCCTCTTTTTGACACCACATGTCCCAACACAATACCTTATTGTACCATGAAGTGGCACTTTTCCCAATTCAGCACTAAATTGCATTCTTCACATCTTTTAAGCACAAGCTACAAATGGTTAAGGCATTCATCAAAACAAGATCCAAAAATACTAAAGTCATCCATAAATACCTCGATGAACCTTTCCACCATGTCTGAAAATATACTCATCATGCATCTTTGAAATGTTGCTGGTGCGTTGCACAATCCAAAGGGCATCCTCCTGTATGCAAAAGTACCAAAAGGACATGTAAAAGTGGTTTTCTCTTGATCTTCTGGAGCAATAGCAATTTGATTATAGCCACTATAACCATCTAAAAAACAATAATGACTATATCCTGCTAATCTTTCTAACATTTGATCAATAAAAGGAAGAGGGAATTGATCTTTCCTGGTTTCGTTATTCAATTTTCTGTAATCAATGCAAACCCTCCATCCTGTGGTCACTCTTGTCGGGATAAGTTCATTTTCTTCATTTGTCACCACTGTGACTCTACTTTTCTTAGGCACTACATGTATAGGACTTACCCATTTGCTATCTGAGATAGGGTAGATGATGCCAACATCTAGTAGCTTCAGAATCTCTGCTCTTACCACTTCCTTCATGTTTGGGTTAAGCCTTCTCTGTGTTTTCCTGCTTGGTTTTGCGTTGTTTTCAAGGAGTATTCGATGCATGCATTTGGATGGACTTATTCCCTTGATGTCTGCAATGGTCCATCCTATTGCCTTCTTGTGTTCTCGTAATACCCTTAGCAGCTTATCTTCTTCCTGTGCACTCAAGTTTGCAGCAATTATTACTGGTAGCGTCTGGTTCTCGCCCAAATATGCATCCTTCAAATGGTCGGGCAACTGCTTAAGCTCTATGTCTGGAAGTCTCGGTGCAGTCGACTCATCCTGTCCTCCAGTCGACTTGTCTGGTCCACCAGTCGACTTGTATAGTACACCAGTCGACTTGTCTGCAGAAACAAAAATGTCATCAGTCACTAATTTTTCAAACACAGGTGCAAACTTACCTGAGTATGACTTTGGAGTTTCAAGGTGATGTATTGTCTCTGCAATCCTCCATTCATCGTACTCCTGTTCAACATTAGATAAAGTGAGAGATTGTGTAATTGTGGCTTGTAGTGGTTCAACGCTATGTACCTGAAATGTTTGATCAACAATATCCTGCACCACATCAACATTATAGCATTCATGATCATCATGTGGTAATTTCAGTGTATCGAACATTTTAAATTCAACTTTCTCTCCGTTTATTTTCATGCTTATAGTACCCTTTTTAACACAAATTTTTATATCAGCTGTACTCATAAAGGGCCTACCTAAAATGATTGGTAAAAAAGATGGCATTGAAGAGTCCTCCATGTCTAACACAACAAAATCAGCAGGCAAAATGAAATCGTTTACCTGAACTAGGACATCTTCCAAAATACCTCTAGGTCTTTTGATACTGCGATCCGCCAACTGCAATGTGATGGATGTTGGTTGGAGTTCCCCCAATCCTAGCTTTTCATAGATGGTGTATGGGAGAAGATTGATGCTTGCCCCCAAGTCTAGTAGTGCTTTCTCAAAGAAGTGCTCACCAATCCTGCAAGGAATGGTAAAACTACCTGGGTCTTTTAGTTTGGAAGGTAATTTTCTTAATAAGACAGCGCTCACTTCTTCTGTCAAAGCCACATCCTCCCTAACCTGAAATGTTCTTTTGTGAGTGCAACATTCTTTCAAAAATTTAGCATAAGAAGGAATTTGTTTAATAGCATCAAGTAGGGGGATATTAATTTCTACCTTCCTGAGGGTTTCAAAGATGTCAAATAAATGTTGTTCTTTCTTTTGCTTGACTAACCTTTGAGGGAATGGTGGCACAACTGTTCTTTCTTTTTCACTTACCTTGTTGGACCCCACAACTTTTGATGGTTGTGTTTCTGTTTCTTCGGTGTGTGCTCCAACCTTGTTGTCAATTGTCTTACCACTTCTGAGAGTTGTTACTGATTTGAGCTGTTCTTGGCCTCCAGGGTTTGGTATGGTTTGTGAAGGAAGTTCACCTGCCTTTCGTTCGCTTAATTCTTTTGCAATTTGGCCAATCTGCGTTTCCAACTTCTGAATTGCTTGTCCTTGTTGGTTGGTTGTTTGATGTTGTTGTTGGAGCAATTGAAGAACGGTCGATTCAAAATCCAACTTCTTTTGTTCTTGAATTGGCCAATCAAACCCACTTCCCATTTGGAAGTTCCGTGCATGTACTTGTGAAGATTGAGTCCCTTGATTATTCTGATTATTGCTCCAGGAGAAGTTTGGATGGTTCCTCCATCCTGGGTTGTATGTATTTGAGAATGGATTGTTCTTTGGTGGAAACACTCCTCGACCAACATAGTTTGCATGCTCCTGATCTGTGAAAGAAGACATGGGACATGTATCAGTGGTATGATCTACATGAGAACAAATTGCACAAATTTCATTTGTTTGATTTTTAACTCCACCCATCATCGACATTGCATTAACAAGCATATCAATTTTCTTATTCATGTTTACCATTTCTAATTGAAGGTTATTGCTATTAGAAATTTCGTAAACTCCCTGTTTTTTCGAAGGACCCCTCCTTGTTGAGAATTGTTGTGAATTCTCGCTGAGTTCTTCAAATAGTTCTATGGCCTCTTCACCGCTTTTCCTCATTAAGATCCCGTTGCAAGCTGAATCCACAATTGTCTTGTTAGTATCATTTAAACCTTCATAAAAAGCTTGTACCTGATCATCTTTAGGCATGTTGTGCGTAGGACATTTGAGTAGTTTGTTCTTGAAATCCTTCCATGCTTCAAAAAATAAGTCTCCATCCTTTTGTTGGAAGAGTTGAATCTCCCTTTTTAGCTGTTTGGTCTTTTTGGGCTGGAAAGAATTCTTTTAAGAACTTTGTCGCCAATTGCTCCCATGAGTTTATTGATCCTGGTTCCAAAGAATTATACCATAGTTTAGCGTTAAGTTTTAAGGAAAAAGGAAACAAGATTAACCTGATTTGCTCAGGGGTGAGCCCTTGGACGCTTTGTGTCCTGCAAAGATCGAAAAAGTCTTGTAAATGGAGATGAGGCTCTTCATCTGGCTTGCCACTAAAGTGGGGAACCATACTCAGTAACTGAGGAGATAGATGCATGTTCCCGGTGACATTAGGTTGATACGCAATGCAGGAAGGTTGCTCAATATTCTTAGGCATAAATTTGTCCTGCATTGGCACTCGATTTGGCATTTCCTCAGCCATTGCTGTATGTGAACTGGGTCTCTGAGCAGTCGACTGGTTCGCAGCGACAGTCGACTGGTTTGCTGCAGACAACTTGCCTAGTCTGTGCAAAGTGCGTTCTGTTTCTGCGTCAATAGGTAGTAGCTCTGGACGAAGTGATCTCCTTCCGTGCATCCACCAAAATTCTGTAACCTAAAAGAAAAATATTTATTAATAAAATTAAAAGAAAGAAAGTAAAATAAAAACTTTCTACTGATCTATAAGTTAAAATACTAGACAATCCCCGGCAACGGCGCCAAAAACTTGTTGTGCAATCTAGCTACCTAAATAAAAAGATAAACTAGACACAAATTAAAAACCTCGCAAGTGCACGAATCGTTTATAAAAGCGTAGCAATAGCAAGGGTCGATCCCACAGAGATTGTAGACTTTAACTTACTAATCAATAAAAAGACTAAGAATCATAAAGAGTTGTTTTAAAAGTCTAAAAGAAATAAAAAGATTAAAACTAAATTAAGAAGTGTTGAATCACAAGTATTTATGAAGTAGTTGGGTTTAGATATCCACCAATAGTCAATAATGCTAAGTTACCTTCTGAACTTCTTCTTATTACTCATGTTTGTTCTCTTCAAGGGTATGGTATCTACTCCTTAAAGTAATGTTTCCCTAAGCCAAGAATCAGGCATGGTATCTACTCTAATTCGTTTCTTTCATCAAGTGTTTAGCATGGTATCTACTAAGTTGTACTTAAAGAAAACATAAGATTAGTGGAAACGAACAAACACTCAAGGTTCTAGAAATTGGTATCAGATCTAGATCCCTTAAGTTGATTGAACCAAGAACCCCTAAAGATTCCCTTGTTACAAGTTATGAACACGAGATACGGGTCGTCTCAATATGCTCATATAACAGATTCAGATGGATGGTAATGCAAACTTGATATTCTCAAGTTCTGTACGTCAGTCGACTGGCTCTCACCTCAGTCGACTGCTCTCAGAACTTTGAGAACAAATTTGATTATCATAAATCTATATCAATTCAATCAGATTCAATCAATAAGTAAAATAGAAGATTCCAGAAGAATATAGCATTACATAACTACGGCTTCAATCTACCCAACTATGAAATTAGTTCCACATAATAGTACTTTTATTGATCAACAAGTTCAAATACATGGTTAACATAAAAGAATAAGAAAGAGAAGGAATAAACTGATGTAGTTCGGCTAGATGGTCGGCTGGCTGTCACACAGTCGACCGGCCGTTCTTTCTTTAGTACTTGATCTCCTTTCTCCTCCTTCTATGTTGATGCCGTGCTGCTCTTGTTGATGACTCTGGAACTCTGCGATTCGGTGCTTTAGGAACGTGGAAGAGCCCCTTGAATAATGCTTCTTGGTTGGTATTTATAGAACAAGAGAAGAGAATTAGGGTTTGTACTTTTTGCAGAGAAGTCCTCTTCTTTTGTTATTTCTTTCCTTATCTTCATCAGTCGTTTATTTCTTTCTCTTTTTCTTCTTTCCTTCCTTATCTGCTCACCACGTGCTTCTTGCTTTGATTGTTTGAGAAGTTGTTATTCGCAGAAAATACCTGGGTTTGGATAACTTAATTTTGATTCGGGTTTGGATGAGGATGCATCTGTTCTTATCTTCTGACTCGCCGCATACCAGTCGACTGTCTTGGGGAGCAGTCGACTGTGCCGAGCCTTGTCAAACTCTCTGCCCAGTCGCCTGGTTGAAGAGTCAGTCGACTGATCTCTGCTGTTCCCTGTATATCATCCTCTCAGTCTGTGTTAGTCTGGAATCTGCTTCGTTTTGCTGCTTTTGGTTGTTTCCTATGGAAAAAGAGAAAAGAAGCATAAATACCACATATAGAGCATTTAAATGTCTAATTGCCTTAAGATTATTGCTCCTAAAAGTGAATAATATTTGGTTCATCAGGGGAGTGAATCAATCAATTAGAGGGGAAATCGACCAAGAGAATAACTAGGGCGGCGGCGATGGGTTTCATTGAGGGAAATTTCGAAGAAGACGAAAGTAGAGAAAAGAATGAAGTAGAGAAGAAGAAGAAGAAAGAAAAGATGTGAAATAACACTCCCAATCGACACTCGGTCTTCGAGTGTAGTTATTCTTCACGCGGTCTTTCAAAGACCGAGTCTTACTCTTCGAATTTTGGAAGCCTAAGATTCGGTATTTGAAAGACCGCGTGCGTTTTAACTACACTCGGTCTTGGGATGGTTTGGGAATTTTTTTAAAAAAAATAGGGCGGTTTGAAAAAAACTTTCAAAAAGTGGGACAGTTTGGGAAAAAATTCGTTAATTGAGTTTGTTTTCAGTATTACGCATATGCATTTGTCTCTCTTGTTTCTGGTGTACTTGGATAGAAATTGTAGGAAATACAAACTAAGTTAAGGTATTTACGCAAAAAAAATTCAATTTGTGACAGAAATGTAACCTTTCTAAAATTAATACCTAACCTCCTACGATGGTACTCAATGGTTTTTCTTTGGCCAGAAGTGCATTCATTGCTCAATGAAAATAATAGTTACCATTTGTCTTTTTTAACTCAGGGCCTAGTCATGTTTGACAGATCCACCTTATTTTTATCTAAAAAAATTTCTTTTCCTTTCAGTGATAATAGAATGTGAAACTGGAGAATTACGAAAATGTCTTGGAAGGGAAGCTTACTTGTTGAGTGTTGGTTCGACGAGTAAATGGTGATGTTATACAAAAGGTCTCGCCTTAGTAGTATTTTTATATATCGATATCATTTGGATATCTGAAATTTGGAGTAACGTTACTTACAAGCAGATGACTATACTCACCTGACCTGTTTTCTTCTTACTCATATTATGGGCAGTAAATTTTCATTAAATTGGGTGGTTGTTCACTGACTATCTACCGTACACCATACAGTTTCTCTCAAGTGGCATACCATGGTATTAGTTGTAGTATGTACTACGTACTATTTATCTAGGAGAATAGCAAAATTGGTGGAGTCTACGACTTTTTCAAGAAACTTATGGACCTCTTGTTTGTCATTCTATCATAAAATGTAGTAGTATGTTGCCCTGCTGCTCTTTGATTTTTGTAGTCATGCCTGCCTGATTCATCTTATATCAAGTTTGATTTAGATGTTATGTTGTCAACATTAAACCAACACTGAACGATCGATATCAAGTCGTTCACCCTTTTACAACGTGAATTTATCACAGGGTTGTATGACATTGGAAGGTCAGAGCACATCAATCACTTTGTTCTTTGCTCCATATTTGCCAATGTCTTTACTGACTCTCCAATAAGTAAGCTCCCACATTAGCTAGTTTCCCAAGTTCACTTACACAGAGAGACACCCTTTTCAATGTTTTCTCATAACCTACTTAAGGAGTATGATTACCAGTAGCATCAGTTACCTGTTCTCCTGATGCATGGTTTTATTATATTAATTAAATGCACCCAGTCAACGATACATCATTATTGAGTTACGATATATGCACCAAGGGTGATTGTATATGGGTCTGCCTCTCCACAGGCTTGAAACTACTAGGGGTCCGTTTGTTTTGATATTCAGAATAGAGTATTCTGAATAGAGTTATTCTGAATATGAGTTTAAAAACTGTTTGTTTATATTGTATTCTGAATACTGTATTCTGAAAGCTGTTTATCTGAAAAAGAGAGTTTAGAAGCTGTTCGGTTATATTTCTAGCTGAAAACTGTTATCTGAAAGCTGTTTTTCTGAAAAAGCGAGTTTAAAAGCTGTTCGGTTATATTTCTAGCTGAAAACTGTATTCTGAAAGCTGTTTTTCTGAAAATGAGTGTTTAAAAGCTGTTCGGTTATATTTCTAGCTGAAAACAGTTATCTGAAAGCTGTTTTTCTGAAAAAGAGAGTTTAAAAGCTGTTCGGTTATATTTCTAGCTGAAAACTGTATTCTGAAAACTGTTTTTCTGAAAAAGAGTGTTTAAAAGCTGTTCGGTTATATTTCTAGCTGAAAACAGTTACCTGAAAGCTGTTTTTCTGAAAAAGATAGTTTAAAAGCTGTTCTGTTATATTTCTGACAATTTTGAATATCAATTTGAAATAATAATAATAATAATAATAATAATAATAATAATAATAATATATATATAATAATAATAATAATATATATATAATAATAATAATAATAATATATATATATATATATATATATATATATATATATATATATATATATATATATATATATATATATATATATATATATATATATATAATAATAATAATAATATATATAATAATAATAATAATATATATAATAATAATAATTATATATATATAATAATAATAATATATAATAATAATAATAATAATAATAATAATAATAATAATAAATAATAATAATAATAATAATAATAATAATAATAATATATAATAATAATAATATATATAATAATAATAATATATAATAAAAATAATAATAATAATAATAATAATAATAATAATAATAATAATAATAATATATAATAATAATAATAATACTATATATAATAATAATATACATAATAATAATAATAATATAGATAATAATAATAATAATAATAATAATAATAATAATAATAATAATAATAATAATAATAATAATAATAATAATAATAATAATAATAATAATAATAATAATAATAATAATAATAATAATAATAATAATAATAATAATAATAATAATAATAATAATAATAATAATAATAATAATAATAATAATAATAATAATAATAATAATAATAATAATACTAATAATAATAATAATAATAATAATAATAATAATAATAATAATAATAATATATAATAATAATAATAATAATAATAATAATATATAATAATAATAATAATAATAAATAATAATAATAATATATAATAATATATAATAATAATAATATATATATATAATAATAATAATAATAATAATAATATATATAATAATAATAATAATAATAATAATAATAATAATAATAATAATAATAATAATAATAATAATAATAATAATAATATATAATAATAATATATATAATAATAATAATAATAATAATAATAATAAATAATAATAATAATATATATAATAATAATAATATATATAATAATAATAATAATATATAATAATAATAATAATAATAATAATAATAATAATAATAATAATAATAATAATAATAATAATAATATATATAATAATAATAATAATATAATAATAATAATAATAATAATAATAATATATATAATAATAATATATATAATAATAATAATAATAATAATAATAAAGAGAGTAAAGGAGGTGTTTTGGAAAGGAGGTGTTTTGGAAAATAGGGGGTATGAGTATTCTGAATATCAATTCTGAATAACACTTAAAACAAACGCCAACTCAGAATAGAGTATTCTGAATACTCTATTCTGAATATCAAAACAAACGGACCCTAGGTATTTTGTATATGGAAGTCAGTTTCAAAGACTCATCTATTATTTTCCTGCTTTTATCTCTCCCTTCAGTTGTGTACTTTTTCATGTCTATTTGACATAATAAATGTGGGTCAATACTGCTTCTTTGGAGATCTATAGCCTAGGGGTGGACAACTATTATCCGAACCGATCAATCTGAGCCAATTCAATTCGAACCGACCGGTTTTTAACCGAACCAATTGAAGGTTTGGATTGGCTCGGTTCTTGATTTTCAATAACTAACTGGACCGGTTCGGTTGTTAGATGGGGCTTTCAAATAACCGATGAAACCAAACCGACCGTACCGCTATGCATAAGTCCATAAAAAATATAGTTCTCCTTTAATTTCTTGAATATAAAAAGTCATTTCTCATTTTCTTGGACATACAAACAGTCTTCTTTTATTTCTTTAATACAAACCGAGCAACTAATCTACCTATGTTTTGATTCTCCATAATCTTGTGTGTTATATTGTTAAGAAATGCTTGATTTATAGTGTGGCCCAACTTAATAGAATCATGAAGTTGATGTAACATTTAGTAGTTACTTTAATCAAGTTAAGCAGAAATTGTTTTCTAAATCTTTTTTTAATGTACCTAAATTCAATTAGCTATGATTATTAATGTTTCTTTTATGATAATAAGCTAAAATTACAGAATTATGCAAGTGAAAAAGTAGTTTATCTCACCCATTTAAACGTATAATCTCAAACAATTAGTGCAAAATTCAATAACAACTTATGGTTTTATGAATTTTTATTTTAAATCTATTTCTGAATAACAAATAGCAGGTTGTGTCTTAAGTTTGATTGAAGTTGTTCTTTTAAATTTTAACAAAATTATGAATGATGTTGAATGTGAAAAGTAGCACATCGAACCGACCATCCAATCCAATACAAACCGTGCTTAATCGGCTTGGATGGAAACCGATCCAATTAAGATTTGGATTGGTTGCGGATGAGAAAATTAAAAAAACCGATCTTTTTTGGATTGGTGGTGGATGATCCATATCAGGTCGGATACCGACCGATGCCCACCCCTACTATAGCCTATTCTTGATTGTCGTTATGCGGGGTGGGAGACGCTGTCATTTGTTACTTCTATAAGTATATGTATGAACTGGTGGGATTGGGACATCAAGCAATGCCCGCTGTCGCAGTGGAACTAAATAGAGCAATGAGGAAGTCGAAGTGGTAATACCCTGATTTTTTTTCAATTAATGAAAAATTATTTATTTTGCACGTAGTGTGCACGTGCAATATTTTGTTTGGAATATTTTATTATGATGTGTATAAATATTTAAATATTTTCTCAAATTATTTTTGTACAAAAAGCCTTTCTTTAAATAAATAGAAAGCCTTATTTTAATTTAATTAAAAGGCCTTTTTTTTCTTAAAGCCCAAAATGTATTTTATTTTATTTATTTTAAGAACAATTTTGGCCCAAAAATAAAGCCCATGGATTAATCTTCTTTTTATTTAAACTTGTCATGTAGAAGACTATTTTATAACTAATTTATTTTTATACAAAATTAAAATGTACAAATTTGGCCTAGTTGCATGCACGTGCACTACACGTACACGTGCAATGCACACTCTTGATGGTGGCCGGGTTGCATTCTTTTCGGAGGGAGTTTTGAAAACAGTCATGGTGTTCATGGAGGTAGTTTTGTGGATGTGGGTAGTTTTTATAACTCCTACTCTAATCTTGGCCCTCCATTCTACAACCAACTAATCAATCTTGGCCCTCCATTTCACTTGTTTTCTAGTATAAATACCCCCCCCTCTCATGGCTATTTTCATATGCAAATTATATCTTTTCAAACTATAGTCTTATTTTTAATATTAGTGTGAGTTATAAAAGAGTGAGAGTTGTGTGCATTTGGCTTGGAGAGGAGGCCGGCATCATTCCAAGGAGAGGAGCTTTCGGTTGCTTGGTGGCTTGGAGCGTGTGCATCTCGTCGCAAAGGGCTTGTGTTGCTAAATTTGTTTAGTTCTCTCCATACAAGGTGGGTAAACATTTCATATTTCTAATATAGAGAACTATGCTAGATCTCATTAACAAATTGCATGAAAAATGATTAATAAGAAAGCGCCTTTAATTGAATAAATGATCTCTAGTTGATTGAATTATTGATATGCGAATTATGTGTGATTGTATGCCATAAGAATGTGACTACAAAGTGAGTGATTATCTTTGTTTCTAATTAGAAATGATTCATGGAAAATGTTAGTAAGAATACATTTTAATGGAAAGTTAGTTTACAAATTGATTAGTATGTTAATGAACAATTTGCATGTGATTATTATTGTTAATTAAGTTGTAGATAAAATTCTCCATGCTTATTAGAATAAATGAATGATGCTAGTATTGATGCTTGAGAATACTAATGAGGATGTTAGTTTAAATTGAAAAATTGAAGCATGCAAATTGATTAAGAAATAGCACGCTTTTTGGAAAGAACAACTTTCTTGAATGTTTGATGTGTGAACATGATAATTGATAAATGGTTATATATTTTTGTGATGCACATGATTGAACTAGAAGTATATGTTGATTTAAAGGAAACACATTTTTGCCATCACTACTTGCATGAAAAAGAAAATTAATACTTTGTTAGTGCTAATTTGTGAAGAGACCTCTTTAATTATTGTGGGGTTGGACAAATTCAAAGGAAGTAGATTTGTGTGTTAGATGAAAGATTAATATCAGCAAATTTGTATAAGAAATTTTGGATAGAAGAGATTTGAAGACTAAGTGTTAACCAATGTCGAAAATGAAAAATATAGTAGTTTTGATGAACAATTCATGGATTTGTGTGAAAAATATATTTTTATTAGTGCAAAAAATTATTTTAATCTTACTGATATGAAGATCATGTAAGGGAAAGCTAATCTGGAATTCTTCAGTAACTTTCACAAAAGCAATATGAAACAAAGTTTAATTGAACATCGAGTTGTTTTAACAACAGTACCAAAATAATTCATATGGACTTAATCTAGTACTGAGACAACCTGAGCTAGTAGCTCAGGTGGTCACTGTGTGCGATTGGCTTCTCTGGGTTGAACGGTTCGAATCCCTGTATCCACAACATTTTTTTCACAAATTTTTGTAAACACCTAACTGCCGACCGAAAACAATAAGTATTATTTCGACCCCCTTTATATCGCTAGCACAGTTCGGCCGGATGGCGGGTGCTCTTGGCCTTGTTTCCGTTGTGCCTGGGTTCGATTCTCACCCTCGGCATATATGAAAAAATATTTTTCTGGGGCTTTTTAGATGTCCAAAAATTATGAAAAAAATATGGTTATTCTCATAAAAATGTAAGGAATTTTGTAAGAGTGATTTGGGTATTATTTGAATGAAATACACTATGGTTTGTGAACAAAAGGCACAATAAGAACTATGGTTCTAAAATACACACTTGTGAAAAATTATAGTTTATAAAGATAAATTGAAATGGACTATTAAAAAGTAATTGGCAAAAAGGACCTTGTTGTGTGACATAATACTATTTATTCTCACTTGAGAATATTGTGCAAAACATGAAGTATGAATGTTCATTAGTGATGTGAATTTCAAATGTGAAATTATGAAGTGCATGAGTTCATGTATGATTATGGATTAATTAAGGAATTAGAAATCATGTTGATGAAAAAGAAATTCGTTGGCTATGAATATGAATTTTATGAGTTATAAGTATTCAATATGGACATTGTGAATTGGAATTGAATTGAAAGAGTAGCTAAGTCTCCCCCGGCAATTGGAAAGAAAAAGAAATGAATTATTGAAATGAAAGACCAAGGATGGTCACGTTTGTATAAATGAATAAGTCCGGCTTAGTGGAGAGGCTAACTCTAGAACTTTGATTTTATTCATGATTCTATAAAACTAAGGACTAGTGCATAGTGAAGATGTGATGAAAGTAAGAGAAAAACATTGAGTATGAGGGCCCTGGGTAGCGGCGAGAGCGTATCCCAGGAATTCCCATGACGAGTCTGGGTGAGGATACTGCTCCAGAGTACCGTCCCGGTGGCGACGCTCGTGGGATGTTCGAAGACTACGGGTGGTGTCATGTCTATGGTGAGAGCTGAATTACCACAGGATGTCTGCATGATGAGTCATGTCAGCGATGGGATTCCCTCCAGAGTGCCTAGACATGAGTTCGTAGGTCAGAAAACATCTAGGATACTTACCGTAATTACAGTAGTAGATTAAATCATAACGGGGGATTGAACCCTATAAAGATGAAGAACGAATAAGGGCTTGCCCTCGGACCTATGTAGTATGGGATGCATAGAATCCGAACAAGTGCGCATTAGTGTCATGTAATATAAATAAATGCATTAAGGATTAAGTACACAATCACAACACGACATCAATAGGGTAGTCCCTTTAGTTTGAATGTGACAAGTTTGTGTTTGTTAAATATGAAAAGTTAAGTTATACTATTTCCGGCATAGAGAGGATGGCCGTGTATAATGTTCGTCGGTTGAATAAACTGACGTACCCACAGTCTTATATGCAGGTAAATGTCATGTTAAAGATTAAAGAGGAATGGATGCTTAAAGATTATACCATGCTGTTGTACATTTATTTAATTGTTGTATTTTACTTCCGCTGTGCAAAAGAAAAGTGTAATATTGATGTAATCTCTGATGTATGATGAAAAGTTTTAATTTTCCTGTAAAATTGTACTAAAGAAAGTGAAAAGATCCTGTAGAACATCTCGAATTCAGTGTATTTGGGATTCGGGGCGTTACAGAAGTAGATGAGACAAATCAATTGAATAAGCAAGTAGATCCACCAAACTAATGCAAACACAACGATGACTTATCCCGGTTAACTTTTGCTTAATCCGGGGGGGAATATAGGGAGATTTGATATTCAATAAAAGATATTATAATGAGTTATTGATTCACTCAATACAAGGAATTAAACTCACTCACCAAGAAATATCTCTCTCTCTCGAGCCTCCCTTTACAATGGAGAAAATAATCTATGAATTACTCTACTATCATAAAGGAGGAGTTTGCAATATATATATGTATAGAAGAATAGAGAGAAACCTATGTCTAATCTTGATTCTCAGTCGTCCGATATAAGCTGGAAAAGAAGTAACTGAATATGAGCTGTACGATCTAACTTGGAGTTGATTGGGCTGAAACGACCTAACAAATCGAGGTCCAAAACGAACACAGCGCCGCGGTTGGTCGACCGTCTACCTCTCGGCCGAACCCAGTGCAACTGTGGTCGGGTGTGCGGTCGGAGGGTGCGGTCGACCGCAACTTGGGACAGTCGACCGCAACTATGCCTGCACCATTGCTGCTCTGTTTTCTTCTACCCTTTTCGACACTTCGACCTCCGTGCTTCATCTTACATTTTTCTAATCTGAACAACGAGTATTCAAAACGCATTCCTTAACACGAACAACCACTTTCATCACTTGTCATTCTAACATAGGGACAGTGCAATGCCTAGGTGGTGATGCCAAATGAAGATTCTGTAGAGTTTATTTCGTAGAAAGCATTTTCTGTTGGTTGTGAACTATCTACACACCCATCCTTTATCCTGGCTTGCAGCACATAGTGAAGGAGCGAGTCTCGTCTTAAATGTATTATATTATGGAGGTGGTAACCTCTCTATGATTTGATTAGGACTAATTACTATATTGTGTATTCTCATGTATGCATGTTTGATTCTAATTCAAGGGTATTTAATGTTTTATTTCCTTTTGCAGCTAGCTGAGTACATCTTAAGCTTTTCTGTGTTAGCGAACAACAAATTTTGTGTAAATATTTTATTAACATCAAATTGTTTTTGGCATTCTTTTGTTTGAGAATTTTTTAAAGCACCTGAGTTTACTTGTTATGACATTTATTTGTAGTACTTTTTTCTTCTCTGTAGCAAATAACTGAGGAAAGGGTGTAGATGTAGCGATAAAAGCACTGGGGAAACCATTAACTTTTATGCAGTACGTGCACACAAAGCATACGTGATGGTGGGAAAGCTGTTATGGTAGGAGTAGGACTTGGTGTGAGCACTGACATGGGGGAGCTAGATATAAACCATCTTTTTCGTAGGCAGGTGATCGAGTTCTCTATCATCTTAAAGTTTTACTATTTTATCAAATTCATAACAGTTCTAATTTTTGGCTCCTGCGGTCTTGCCTGCAGCAATATTTCTGGCATTGCATTTTACATGTTCATCTCTAACGATCGTGTAAGATTTTTTTCTCTCCTGTTCGAGTCTCTTGTTTTCTTCCTCCAAGAAATAGGTACTCTGGAATGAAAAGAAACGGCTGTGTAATGGGAGGTGGCCTTTACATATTTAAAGTCATTTGAAGTTTTGAGATAAAGTCATTTGAAGTTTTGAAGTATTTATAGCAGAGATTGCCGTTACATATTTAAAGTCATTTGAAGTTTTGAGATGAAGTCATTTTCAGTTTTGAGATGAATGGACAGAACCAAGGTAGTTTTTTTTGGAGAAGTTGGTTGCTTTGTAATGGTGGGTGGCCGTTACATGGAGTTTATGATTTATGTTGATTTACTAGGTTTGCCCGTTGACACGTGCCTACAGCACGTCTTCGGAACGGTGCACCTTGTTTGATCATATAAAATAGTTTTAGAGGTCCAGCAAATTAATTGAAGGAGCAAACATATTATATGAGAAACTTTTGGGGGTCCATAAAAAAACATATTACATGATTTTTTTTCTATTTTTTTGAATTATTTTTAAAATTTTAAAATTTTTAATTTTTTTTAGTTTTTTAATTTTTAATTTTTTCTAAATTTTAATTTTTTTTAGTTTTTAATTTTTTATTTTTTAAAAAAAATTTAAAATTTTTCTTTTCTTAAATTTTTGAATAGAAGATGGAGGGAGAAAGAGAGAGAGAGAGAGAGAAAATAATAATTAAATAAATATAGGAATTGTTTTGGGTGGGGGTTTGAATTTGAATTTTGAGAGAAAACTTTTGGGCGGAAAAATATGTTTTGTGAGAATCAATCTGGACCATTAATTTTAGGAGAGATTGAAGGAGAGCCACTTGATAGCTTTCTTTCTAATTTATTATATAGATAATATTTTTTATTGATTGGGCTGGAGTCTTCCTACTCTATCTGCGGTAATATTTTGTAGTAATTATTGTTGACTGCTTAAAGAATATAGGCATGCAACATATCCAATTTAAGAGAGGGATAAATTTCACCAATTTATACACTGCCATACTCAGTTTATTTCTTGGCCGTTAACCCTACCGTATGAAGGAAAAAAATTTGCACCGCACCCCAAACTAATTGACACGGTTATATTTTGTTTGGAATGTCTAAAATACCCATACTATATATATTTTAAAAACCTAATTTTCAGACAAAATAAGTGTAGGAGCTCTTCCTCAATCAATTTCCCCCAAATTTGAACAAGGGAAATTTCAATTGCGAACTGGGAAGGACGTGGAAGGAGCAGTGAGTCGGAACCTTGAAAGATGACAATGATTTCTCTGGGCATTCCACAAAAGAGGTTAAAATTAAAATATTTACATTCTTGTTAGTTAAATATTGAATTATTTCATAGATATGGATTATGGTGAGATTTTGCTGTTAATTCATGTGTTATTGTGAAATCTATTTTTGGTAAGGTTTGATCCTCTAATTTCATCTTCAAAACAATGCAATTATGTTAGAGTTAGAGTGTGCAGTTAAAATTTGAATGTTTTAGATTCTTCCAGGTCAATTTGTAATCCCTTGTTTATTTTCGTTTAATTTTTTATTTAACATTTGATGAAGATTTGGTAGATTGAAAAACCATAAAATTAGATGCATATAAGTGGTAATAAAGTAATCTCAGTACCAAATTACCATGTTCTCATGCTCAATAGTGGATCAATACTTACATAAGGTTTATTGTTTGTTCTGTTTCGGTTGCAAATCAGTGAAGTTAGGTATTTATTGGGGATAAATTAAATCATGGGGGTATGTTTGTTGGAAGCATGCACAAGAAGTATGTGGGTGGGAAAGTTAGTTCTATAATGATGTAGATGCATATAAGCTTAGTCTAATTGATATAAGGGATGCAATACGAATTTATGGTTTGGTGGCACATACAAGGTATACATGAGATTGTTGACAGGACTTCTTAAGGGCACACTATGAGCAATCACATCAGATCAACTGTTCTGCAGTTTGACATTTCTCACGAAGATGTTGGCAAAATAGAGCTGCATATAGAACATATGGTTGATTTTCCAGTTGAGGCTAATATGGATGAGTTGAATGAGCAAGATATTAAAAGAATAAGGAAGAGAAAAAGAGAAATTATTGACACTAAAGGCTAATATGGAGCTGATATATGGAGATATTGAGCAGACATTTGATATTCCAGAGTCTATTAATGAAAAGGATATTGTTAATGACTAGAAGTGGTGATATGGCTCAAAATAGAACAAAATCGGGACCGTTGAAATCGGTCACTGATCTTAAAGCTCTCAGGGGTAAATGGTAATTTATACTATAAACAGGCCTAACTAGATAAACTGGGCCGTTTTCAAGCCCAGTGACCCGATCCAGCTTGTAATAGAGACTGTTACAATAGCCCTAACGCAAAGGAGTCCAAATTCATCGAATCCAGTTTAAACCCATATATTTCTAGGGGGTAACTGATTCTATTCTTCCACCCACAAGAGAGAGTTTGAAAGCTCTATCTCTTCGTCAAGGGAGAGCCCAGACTCGATCTCTTTATGTGAAAGGGATAATCAACTCTATCCAAACACCGGAAAGTAGAGATAGATGATTACCTTGAAACTGGACCCCCTCGGCGACTATATATACCTCAAGACCTCCTCAAAAACCATGTAACTAACAACTCCGCTCTCAAAACCCATAATATCTTCGAGTTTCTGACTTGAGCGTCGGAGGTTCTGTCGTCGGGGCCACCCCCGGTGTTTCAGACTTATTTGCAGGTCCATGGAAGCGATTTCAGCCATTCCTGACGATCAGATCTTGGAGTTAATTACAGCTTTTTGCAGTCAAAATCGGTGAATAGCGAAGGTTCGATTGTTACTATTTTTATTAAAACAATTCACGTATATGTTTGCTCCCACACAAAAATAAGCAGCAACAGATTGGCGCCGTCTGTGGGAAACTGAAAATATCACCGACCCAACCTCATCGATTTGAAACTACCTTCTCAATCATTCCTCCAAGAAGGATGGCGAGGACGATGGCTACCCATCGACGAGCCAGCTACCTTCCTCCACCTCCTCCCCTCGCGGAAGACCCACTTCAACCACCTCTACAAGTCCAGCAGTCTCAACATCCTCAACTCGAGCAGCCCCCTCTCTAGCAAATCCAACATTTGTCGAGAGGAGCAGCAATGGGGAGGGGCTCTCGATGAAGTCGTCAAGAACAACATCCTCTCCATGACCGTATCTCGGTCCACAATCTTTCCATTGACTCGATGGCCTTGCAAGGTCCTCAAGGGTCAAGGGACCTCCGTCAAATCATCCTCAACCACCAACAAGGGATTGACCTTCGAACCTGTTTGAATGAGAGATGAACTCATGACGAGCCACCTAGTCCAGAACATCAAGGAAACAGGAGAACTCTCTCTCCTCAAAGGCAAAGGCCCAGAAGAACCCCCTCTCCAAAGGGGCACAGAAGAACCCCCTCTCCAAGGGGGCGTAGGAGAACATCCTCTCCCAGGGGACAAAGAAGGTCACCTCTCTCTCGGCAGAAAAAGAGTCAGAGCGCATCCATTCGATATATTCATAGGGTCAACAGAGATGAACAGGCACCCATCACCAAAGCAATGTAATAATTTCAAAAATCAAATCCTCCAAGCCCTCAATGTCACCCTAGACAGAGGTCAACAAACAAACAGTCACCGTCTTACAACCGTACATGAAGGAGAGTCCCACAGGTCGGCCAAATCCGACCAGAGGAACAACTCAGTCCTTCGCCGCCTCTGAGAGATGGAAGCCTATCTTAGCAACATCAACCGAGAAGAGGATCATCAAGCCAAGAATTTCCGACATAGCAGACCTCCATTCTCCAATACGATCATGGAAACCCATGTCCCAGAGACTTTCAAGCCGCCTCACTTTGAGTCCTACAACGGACAGTCTGACCTGGCAGATCACATTGAGAGTTTTAAAACTCTCATGATGATCCATCAAGCTTCAAACTCCCTCCTCTGCAAGACCTTCCCTACCACCTTAAAGGGGCCAGCAAGGGAGTGGTACTCTAGCCTATCTCCCAGTCTGATCTTCTAGTTCAATCAGTTTGAAGAATTTTTCCTCACCCACTTCATTAGTTGTAATACCCCAGATTTTTTAAATAATGTTTTTAAGATTAAAAAATGAATTAAAATGATTTTTTTTGATTTAATAAATATTTTTTTTTGAAAATTTATCCTTTTACACGTGTAAAACACGAGCAAATATTTTCTTGGGAAATTCAAAGTCAAAAATTATTTTCTGGAAAATCATTATTTATTATTAGATATTATTTTTGAATTTTCTGAATTTTTCTGATATTTATTGGACCTATTTGTAAATATTACAAAAAGATGGACTTTTGTGCAAAATTAGCGCTTGGAGTGAAAACTCCAGATTTTGGGATTTTTGGGCTGGGTATGATGCCTAGTCAACTCAGAGGTAAAAATATTTTACGTTTTGTTTTAACAAATTTAGTTTATTTTACAAGTTTTGATGAAAAATGGTCTTTTCGCAAAATCGCCACTAAGAGGGACAAAAGTGCAAATTCATTTTTCTGGGTTTTCAAAACAGTGCCGCCTGACTATTAGGTTTTTTTTTTTGTTTTTAAAACTCAATTAAATTGATTTTATTTAATTTCCAAGTATAATGATCTATATATGTAAAGATATATTTTTAAAAATGTATTTTACAAATCTATTTACAAAACCCTAAAACCTATAATTTCGACCTATTTAAGAGTGGGGTGCAGCCGTCTCTTGCTGTGCTACACAAGGATTTTTATTATTTCTATTTTCTTGGAATTTTCAAGTGAGGATTCTTGGTTTTCTTGCGAAGGAGGATTTTTCTTATTCTTTATTTTTCTTCGGTTGAATCTTCAAAGAGGTAAGTGACATGTTTTTATTTTCTTTTGTTCTATGCATGTTGTATGTGATGATTTGTCTATTAGTAAACATATTAGGGTTTGGATGAAGATATAATGAATTTGATGAGTAGATGAGTTAAAAATTGAATATTTACTTGAAACTATACTATTGATGACCAAAACCCTAATTTGATTAATTGTGATTGCTAAAGAACCTAATAGAAATCATGAGTAGGATGCTTTTAATCATATTGGAGTTGTATGATGTTGTTGTATGAAAAGTAAACAAAAAATTGATTTGAAGGAAGAACCCTACTATGTATGCATATGTTGTCCTGCTCTTGACTTGCGATGGTTAAAATTTTGATTATTTGCATGTTGTGAGTGCATATGTTCATGAGTAATTAAGGTAAGTGATTGGGTATGTGTATAACAAGTTATATAATGAATTGGTGGTTCAAAAAAGATTAAGTTTGAAGTAAAAAAAAGGGGTTTTGCTTTTCGGGTCTGTAGTGTGCAGGCTGAAGGTTGCCTTGATGCATTTTTGTGAAAATCTTGATTTGGATCTGGGTTGTTTGACACTGAGGTTGTTTGGAAACAATATACTACATATATACAGTGGATTCACAATGATTAACTGATGCACAATTATACAAACACACATACACACACCTTCACATTCTTAATCCACTGTTTTGACAGTTTTTATGAGTTTGATAGAGTTTTGATTGGATTTTGATGGTTTTGATATTGAGATGGTTTTGAAATATACCCTACTCCTATTTTGTGAATTTTTGATGCTATATTGATGATTAAATCCTTATTTGAACATATGTGTATATATATTGACTGTTTTGAAGGATTTTTGTGAAAAATTTCTATTTTTGAGATCTTGATATATTTTGATGTGTATTAATAACTCCTACATGTTATATAAGATATGTTTAAGTATCTCAGGAAATTAGATTTTGATTTTACAAGTTTAATCGAGTGTCAGTTGAAAACATGCACAAAACTTCAAACCTGTCTGTATGGTAGCTGGCGGTCGACTGCGAGGTTGATTGTCCATTTTTGAACTAAAATGAAGGTCGACTGTCACGATGGTCGACTGTAAGATCGAATGCAAGGTCGACCGCACCTGCTGTTTTGGGTTGTTTTATTGAGTTTTTCTTCGTTTCTTTAAACGGTTAATTCTTTGAACTTATGGATTATTAATCTACTATTTTAAATAATGTTTTTACTACAGATTATAGTATCTTACAGAGAGTATTAATTTGTTCATAATAAAAATTAAATTGCTTTTCTATGATTTTATAAAGAGAGTTATATGTGATTTTCAAAGGAATTGATGTTTTGTGATATTCTACGACTTCAAAATATGATTTTCTACTATTTAATGGATTTAATATTTTATTTGAAAATCTGGAATTTTATGAGTACATTAAATGGATTTTGGATTTTGTCGTTTTCTTATTATAAACATTTTGATGATGAAAATTAAGAGTTTTATTGGAAGTTTTGGTGTTGATATTTGTTTTGTGAATCTCTAGGAGTTGAGTGGGAGTCCTGTGAACTGCCAGATGAGATTTTGTGGATTTTGACCAGTTGGAGTCATTGGGGTTGTTGTGAAATTTAAGTCCGGCAGGATACACTAACTCTAGAGATGAGGATTTTTGTATTTTTAATAATAACCAACTTAAGGACAAGCACTAGTGGAGATGTGATGGAACTTGAAAAACGTAAGTATATGCTCTTGGTTTGTTAGTCCAACGGATGCGTTCCAGGACTGCTTGTTGTTCTGTCTTGAGAGGACATTTGTATGTTCACGTGTCGAGGATCTGCAGGCCTATTCACGGAGCATGCAGGGTGCATTCGAGTGTCGAGGGTCGGCAGGCCTATTCACGCAATGTTGCAGGTGTATCTGCACGTCGAGGGCCTCGCAAGCCTATTCGTGGGGTACACGGTTGGGAGGTGATTCTCCGATTGTTGAGCTATTCTTACATGATGCTCGCGCGTCGAGGGTTGTGATGCCTATTCGCAGAGTATTCTGGATCTTGTTTACCATCACCGTAGTAGGATTAGTTGCATAACGAGGGATTTAACCCTATAAAGTGGAGAACGATAAGGGCTTGCACCGGACCTATGTATTGTGGGATGCATAGAATCCGACAAGTATGCATTAGAAAGTCAGCATATAGCATTGATGTTTTCTTGACTTGGTTTTATGCATGCTTTCCTACACTTGACACTTAGTCTAGATTCACTTGATGTTTTCATATCTCACTATTTACTATTTCATATTCCTTAATGTTTTCATGTTTTATTTATTGTTATTTCATATTTCATTTATTCATGTTGTTAATACATGTTGTTTATGACTTTATCCTTTATGTCTTATTCATGTTTCTTTTGATGTCACTCACACCGTTATGGATGACCACTATAGTTTTGGGGGTTAGGGTTATCTCTAGCCTCATGTTTTACAGGTAGGTGCTTATAGCTTGGGATTTAGATGCTTGTGCTAGAATGATAATAGAGCTTATGTAAATTGTAAAAGAAGGTGTTGTAAAAGTAAGATTGTAATTCAAGGTGTTTTGTATTCCGCTGTGTTTTGTAAGCAATTAATGTAATAAAAGTTGAAATAAAAATTATCTGTGTTTTTTGGCTATGTTTACTATTGCAATTGAAGTTGATGCTGAAAATTGTGCCACGTATTTCTGAGATATCATATTGGAAATTCGAGGCGCTACATTAGTAGCCGCTGAATTGAAAAGACAAGTGCATCCTTGTTAGACCTGGACCAGAAGAAAGGGGAACGGCTAAGGGACTTTGTTCGGCATTTTACAGCCGAGTCCCGATCCATCGCTTCCCAGGATCAGGCAGTAGTCGCAGCAGCATTCAGACACAATGTTAACAATGCCGACCTGAAGGCATCCCTCGCTAAGAAGCCTCCTCGGAACTTCTCAGAACTCTTGCTGAGGAGTGAGAAGTATATCCGAGCTGAAGAGGCTCTCAATCCCCCCAGTCAAGAACATCCATCTTTCGAGAACAAACGAAAGAGTGCAACGAAGAAGAATCCCAGAAATTCCAGAAGGACAACAACAGTCTGCGCCGCCCTCCTCCTCGTTTTGAGAAGTTCACCTTCTCAATGTCAGTATGTTAGCAGTTCACATGGAGGTGGACAAGGAGGGGTGTATCGCCCTGAATTTCTAATATAATATCTCAGAAATACATGGCCAATTCCCAGCATCTACCTCAATGTAATAGTAAATATAGCCAAAACATAGAATAAAATTTTAAACTTTTATTACATCAATTCTTTACATAGCACAACGGAAAACTAAACACCTTGAATTACAATTTCTTTCTTTTACAACACAATCTTTTACAATTTGCATAAGCCACTTTATCATTCTACCACATGCATCCCAATCCCAAGCTAACATGTACCTACCCACAAAACATGAAGCTAGAGATAACCCTAAACCCCAAAACTACAGGGATCAGCTATAACGGTGTGAGTGACATTAAAAGAAAAATGCAATATAAATAAAGTATAAAGAAATATAAATAAAGTATAAAGAATAAATTCGTAATCAACACATTCTTACAGTAGAGACAAATGAAATATGAAAAGATGGTAAATAATGCATGAAAACGTCAGGTGAAACTAGACTAAGTGTCATGTGTTAGGAAAAAAAAATAGAAAACATCATGCATAACACAAGTCAAGAAATCACAAATGCAGTATGATGACTCTCTAATGCATACTTTTCGAATTCTATGCATCCCACAATACATAGGTCTGGTGCAAGCCCTTATCGTTCTCCACTTTATAGGGTTAAATCACTCGTTTTGCAACTAATCCTACTACGATGATTACTACGAGATTTAGATAAACTGTGAGTATCTGGCCCATGCCCCGATAATTCCAGAGGTCAATCTCTATCCACAGATAATTCCGGAGACTATTTCACTCACACCTGGGAATCTTTGAGAATACCCCACACTGCAAGCTATGGAGCCTGTCATTTAGTCCAGTTCATCACAATTTCTATAAAGCAAGGGGCAAAGCTTCTACGACAGCTTCTCATCACACGAATACCCCATGAGCGTCGCCTCAATCCCGATAATTTCGGAGATCAATCCCACACCGCAGGTAAATCTGGAGACTATTTCACTCACACCTCGATAATTTCGGGGATTATCTCACACCGTAGATCATACTGAGGTCCATAACCCATGTTTGCTTTCATTCATCATATCACCATCTAGTGTGTGTCCTTATCTTATTAAGTTAATTAATTAATTACAAATTTCCTAGAGTTGGTGTACCCTACCGGACTTAACTCAACTAATCAACAACAAGACCACAACTGGCCAAACCACAAAATCTCAACTGCCGGTAACTAGGGTCCCACTCACCCTCTAGAGACTCACAACTCAACTATCAACACCAAATCTTTCATTAAAACACTCAATTCCATTATCAATTCGCTCATATTAAGAAAATTTCTTAAAAATCAACAAATCCAAATCCATCCGAATACTCACAATTTCCAGAACTGAAATGAGATATTAAATCCACTAAATAACCGAGTTTCATATTTGAAGCGTAGAAAAATCACAAAACACCCATATCTTGAAATTTACATATATTTCGCTTCTTAAAGTTGTAGAAATAAAAATTTGAACTTTATCATAATCAAAATATAACTCTGTAAATTATAGTAATCTGCAGTAAAAACTTCATTTAAAATAGTAGGTCGATAATCCGTAAGTTCAAAGAAATAACCATTCAAGAAAAACGACGAAAAACTCAACAAAACACTCAGCCAAACAGTTGCCGGTCGACTGTCAAAACAGTTCAAAAAGACAGCGGTCGACTGTCAAGCAAAATTCAAAAATCCACAACATGGCAGTCGACAGACAATTTCTGTATTGTTCTTGGGCAGTCGATTGTCATGTAAAAACCACAGCTCTTTAATATTCGTGCATTTTTCACTGATATATTGTTAAATCTCTTTAAAAGCATAAATTTGCAAGATAAAATTTCTGAGATGATCACTTATCACTTGTCTAATATATTAGAGTTCATAAAACAAATCAAATTCTCATCAAATTCATAAAAGAGCAATTTTTCATCGAAATTTCTTCAAATCAGGATCTCATGAATTTATATGTATATATGGGTATATATATATCAGTAAACTATCAAAATTCATTGTGTTTGAGTAGTATAATATTCAATTCAAAACTCAGTAACAAAATGAGTCAAGATTCCATCAAATATTTCACAAAAACACCAAAAGTCAAGTTTCGGCTGATCCATGTCAGACCCGAAATATAAAATCCACTTCAACTCATTAAAGCTTGATCTTTAACTTCTAAAATCCTTCTTTTACTTAATTAAACACAACTACAATTAGTTATATTAGTTTGTCCATGATTATAAGTATCTACAACATTCATTCATCAAATTTTCTTCATCAAAACCCTTCAGACAGATCATGCATATCCTTAACAGTAAAGTGTTCATCTTTATTCAATTTTTGTGCATCTCAATCATGTAATCTCATCACATACAATCAAAACAGCAAGAATAGAAAAGAAAACATCACACCCATGATTTCTATTAGGTTCTTGACATTCTTAAGTCATCTATATATAATTTCTATTCATCAATCGCATAGTTTCATGAAAAAGTTCTATTTTTATTCATTCATCCATCAATAACTTCACTATATCATCATACCATCATCTATCATGCATTCTAATAGACCAATAATCACATACAACATGTATAGAACAACAAGAAATCAAAACATATGTCACTCACCTTATTGAAGCTGAAGATAATAAAGAATAAGAAAAGTCCTTCCTTTCGCAAAAATCCAAGATCATCGCTTCGAAATTCCAAGAAAACCAATAGTAAATTAATCTTTTGTTTTTGTAGAGGAGGGGGACGACTGTAGTACCCTCAATATAGGCCGAAATCTAGGGTTCTAGGGTTTTGAGAAGATTTTACAAAATATTCTTTTAGATTATATCTTTACATATATGAATCCTTTATACTAGGAAATTAGATTAACCAATTTAATTAGGATTAAAAATCAAAATATTCTCTCCAGATCTGGTCGGCATCAGTATCAAGTCCAGAAAATAAAATTTGTAAATTTTTGCCTCTAAGTGGCAATTTTGTAAAAAGACCCTTCTTTAATAAATTAGCAACATAATCCAAATCTATTAGAAAAAAATTTAAATTCTTTACCGCTAAGTTGGCTAGCCATCATGCTCAGCCCATAAAATCAAAAATCTGGAGTTTTTACCCCCCAAGTGGTAATTTTGCACAAAAGCACATCATTTTGTAATATTTGCAAATATGTCAAATAAATATCAGAAAAATCAAGAAAATTCATAAATAATACCTTTTAATAAATGTTAGTTTTCCCTAAAATAATTTTTGACTTTGAGTTTCCCAAGAAAATATTCGCACGTGTTTTGCACGTGCAAAAAGAAAAATTTCAGAAAATATTTATTAAATCACCAAAAAATCACTTTAATTCATTTATTAATCTCAAAAACATTATTTAAAATTCTAGGGTGTTACAAGGGGCTACTCCATGCTTCCCCTGGAACGAATACCCCATCAAAGAGGAGAAACAGAGACAAGTGGTACCGCTTTCACAGGGACCATGGCCACGACGCAGACGATTATCGGGCTCTCCAGGAGCAGATCAAAGAGATTATCCAGCGGGGTCATCTTGCTAGATTTTTTCGAAAGGACAAAGTCGATCCTCCTCCACCCTGAGGAGCTAACAAGCGAAAAGAAAAGCCCTCTGAGCCCCAAGACTTGGAGCCAGAAGCAGTTCTCCATTTCATTCATGGAGGGCCATGAGGGGAGAATCAAACTCCTTACGAAAGGCCTTCATCCGAGAAGTTAGTTCAGGACAGAACCTCCCTCCACCCAAGGGCTTCGGAGTCTTAAAGAGAAAAGTACTATGAGAAAAAGTACAACGAGGAAAATTCACGAAGAAAAATTAAAGAGAAAAGTCTGTCTACGTATAAGGTATCATGAATGTAGGTTCAAACCAACCATAACACTCATGACACAAAAGAAAATATGCTCGCATACAATATCACATCAATGTATACGAGGAGAGTATCATGAATGCAAGTTTAATAACTACATCATTCATGACTCCAAACTAACATTCACACTCTAATGTCCACGCTAATTGTGTTTTCCTTATAAGTTTATACTACTTGTTGAATTCGGATCTGATACCATTTGTAACGCCCCGAATTCCAAACATAGGCAATTCGTAGCAAAAACAGGACCTTGTACTTCAACTTCGTACAAAAATACAAGAAATTTAAAACTTTTCATTTACAACATTGTTCTTTACAATATCACAGCATAAATGAATAAGTACAATACAACATATGATAATAGAAGCTCTTCAATCTTGTGATGACCCATCACAGCGACTTCAAATCCCTACCAAATCCAATCCTGCAACTAGAAAATTGTGGGCACGTCAGTTGCATATAACTGACGTAATGCTATAATACAACGATTCTTCTACTTTAGCAAAAACAAACTTGAATGTGAAACAAAATGTGAAAGGTGACTATCCTAAACATGTCAGTGTATGATATGAACTTAATGCCTAATGAAGATATTATACTACGATGACACTAATACACACTTGTTCGGATTCTATGCATCCTAAACTACATAGGTCCAAGGGCAAGCCCGTATCGTACTCCTCATTATAGGGTTCAATCCCTCGATATGAAATCCTACTACGGTGACGAAAACAAGATTTAGACATTCCACGAGTATAGGTTCCAGTCCCGGAGTACATCCACCCAACCATACTGATATGGCTAAAAATAGGGGTTTAATCAAGACCGTCCGAATTGGGCACGAATCCTGAAGTTCAGGGGTAAAACGGTAATTTTACTTGCAAAACGGGTCTGAAACAGGTAATGGGTCTCCTTCTCACAGATCCAATAACCTGCGAACGGATCCACCTCCACTGGGTGCGGGTTGCAACCCGCAACAAACCCGGCCCAGCGGGATAGAATTAGGGTTTCTGATTAATATTAATCAACAGCCCTGATTCATATCTATCCTTTCACTGGGGATTAGGGATGACATTCCTTATCTGTATACACAGGAATTACATGCCTAATATGTTCCCTAGGACGCCTATAAATACCCCCCACCCATCTCCATTAAGAGGTAATCAATCTTTTTCTAGTTAAACGCTCTTTCATAATCATTTCTGGTTACTGACTTGAGCGTCGGAGGGTGCGTCGCCGGGATCAACCCCGGTGTCTCGCACTTCCTTGCAGGTGAACGGCGGGAGTCAACGGTCAAGCTCCGGCGGAACAGGTTAGGTGTTTGCTATTCAGGTTTTCCAAGAACTCACAAATTCTATCTGTTTGCCCCCACACCGAATTTAGCGGCAACAGATTGGCGCCGTCTGTGGGAACCTAACGAATAGGAACATCTCCTTTTCCCCGAAAACAGGGTTTTCTCCAGTCATGCCACCTCGAAAAGTCAGATCGAGGGGGTCCAACCGGGCACCCAACCCAGATCAGCAGTAAGAAGTTCCCAACAATCCTGCTCAACAACAGGGGCAGCTTCCCCCTACGGCGGAAGACCCGCTCCAACAGAACCTTCCCCTTCCTGATCCAAAGGGTCCTAACCCTCAGAAACAACCCCTTCATCAAGAACAGGTCTCCATCCGCAACGCCTCCACTGACTCTATGGCCTCTCATCACCCCCGAGCCTCTGGTCGCCACAATACAGCCCCTAACCGCCAGAAAGAGGATGATCTCCGCCGCCATCTGGAAGAAAAACGGGCCCGAGAGGGAGCCTCCCGCCAACACTATCCGGGCGAGCGGTCTCCTCGCCACCGGTACCACAGGTCCCCCGTCCGCAGAGGGAGGAAGGAGTCCCCCGATCATTACCGAAGAAGGCACTCTCCCGCAGGTCGGCAACAGCCCAGGAACAATGAGGCACCAATCACCCGTGCCGAGTTCCAGCAGTTCCAAGCGACCGTCCTGCAGGCTCTCAACCTTCGTCAAAATCCTAATGAGCCCAAGGTGCCATCCCCTCCTCCAGTCCGAAGCCCTCACCGACGGTCCCCATCTCCTCATCCTGCTCCTAGCAACTCCCGGCGCACCCCAAGTCCTCGCCGCTCCCAAAGTTACCAACGCTACAGCCCTCGCTCTTCCTCATACGAAGACGAGTCTCGTGGCTCGGCAGATTACCGTCGGAGAGATGACACCATGAACCGCCGTCTTCATGAAGTAGAAAGACGTCTGGGTCAGATAAACCGAGAAGAAGAGCTCAGGAGGAGGACCCTACGTCCTAGCCGACCTCCTTTCTCCCGAACCATAGTGGACGCACCTGTCCCGTTCGGCTTCAAACCTCCCCAATTTGAGACTTACACTGGGGAAACCGATCCAGTTGATCACATTGAAAGTTTTAAGACCCTGATGCTCCTACATCAAGCTTCCGATGCCCTCCTCTGCAAAACCTTCCCCGCAACTCTCAAAGGACCGGCCCGAGAGTGGTATTCTCGTCTTGCCCCCTCCTCGATATTCTCCTTCGAACAGTTCGAAACCCTCTTCGTCACACATTTCGTAAGCAGCCGAAGGGCCGAGAAGACAAGCATCTCCCTATTGCACCTCCACCAGAAGAAGGGGGAAAAATTGAGAGACTACGTGAAGAGGTTCACGGCCGAGGCCAGATCCATAGCATCCCTCGACCAGTCGGTCGCTACGGTAGCATTTCAATCCAATGTCCTCAATTCCAACCTCCGCTCCTCCCTCGCCAAGAAACCACCACATGACTTTTCCGACCTTCTCCTTCGCACTGAAAAGTATATCCGGGCCGAAGAGGCCGAACAACAACCCAACTGGGAGGGGTCTACCTCCGGGTTTAAGAGGAAGGGGACGGAAGAAGAAGGAGCCAAGAAGCTCTAGAAAGATAATGCCGGCCAGCGCCGACCTCCTCCTAGATTTGAGAAGTTCACTCCCCTCACCACTAACATCTCCGCCATCTTCATGGAAGTTGAAAAAGAAGGGATCCTGCCTCCAGCTCCAAGGATGAATACCCCCGCAAAAAGAAGAGATAAAGAGAAATGGTGCCGCTATCACCAGGACCATGGGCATGACACCAACGACTGCCCTGCGCTGAGAAATGAGATCGAAGCCCTCATCCAGAGAGGGCAGCTGGCGAAATTTGTAAAAAAGGACCGAGCAGAACTTCCTCCCCAGCCTCGGGGGGCTAACAAGCGTCTGGAACGAGAAGAGACGCCAGACTTTGAGGAAGAGCGAGTCCTCCACCTCATCCATGGGGGTCCAATGGGGGGCTCCTCGAACTCCTCTCAAAAAGCATTTATCAGGGAAGTCAACTCAGTCCGAACCACTCCTCCTCCCAAAGGCCTCGGAGTGCCCGTCACCTTCTCTGATGAGGATCTCGAGGGTGTCCGCACCCCTCATTGTGATGCACTCGTCATCAGTCTCCACATGGCCAATTTCAAAGTGGAGAGGATCTTAGTAGATAACGGCAGCTCTGTCAACATCCTCTTCCTCGACGCTTTTAAGGGCCTGAAGCTCTCCCGAGACAGACTCAAGCCCGCCAGCTACACGCTCCATGGGTTCACGGGAGTGCCGGTGACTATTGAAGGGGTGATTACCCTCGATGTCACAGCTGGCAAAACTCCTACTACCCGCACGGAGTCGATGGATTTCATGGTCGTAGATGTCCCAGCAGCCTACAATGTCATTTTGGGTCGGCCCGGTCTAGCTGCCCTTGAAGCCGTCCCTTCTGCCTTTCATCTCAAAATGAAATTCCCCACTCGGGCCGGAGTAGGGGAAGTAAGGGGCAATCAGGAGCAGGCCCGCAAGTGTTATATGACCTCTACCCTCGGACCCGTCCTCTCTTTAGAAACATTGGAAATTCCCCAAGATGCAGCTCGGCCGACTTCCGAGCCGGCGGACGAGTTGGAGGAGGTGCTCTTCTCGGAGCAAGAGCCGACCCACAAGTTCTTCGTCAGCAAGACCCTGCCGTCCGCCCTATACTCAGATATCGTAAAATGCATCCAGAGCAATCAAGACCTCTTCGCATGGTCAGCTGCAGACATGCCCGGTATCTCCGAAGAACTCTTGGTCCACCGCCTGAGTGTTGATCCGGGGTCCAAACCGGTTCAACAGAAGAGGCGCAAGTTCGCCCCCGAGCGTCAGCTCGCTATAAAAGAGGAGGTGGACAAGCTGCTGAAGGCCCGATTCATACAGGAGGTAAATTACCCTGAATGGTTGTCAAACGTAGTAATGGTGAAGAAGTCCAACGGGACGTGGAGAATTTGTATTGATTTCACCGACCTCAACAAGGCCTGCCCCAAAGATCCTTTCCCTCTGCCGAGCATCGACACTCTGATTGACGCAACCTTGGGACATGAGCTCCTCAGCTTCATGGACGCTTTCTCGGGTTACAATTAGATAAGAATGTTCCCCCCGGATATCCCGAAGACATCTTTTGTGACCGACCAAGGCCTTTATTGCTACAGAGTCATGCCATTCGGCCTAAAGAATGCAGGGGCGACATACCAACGCCTCGTCAACAAGGTTTTCTAGGCCCAGATCGGCTGGAACATGGAAGTGTACGTCGATGACATGCTTGTAAAAAGCATCCGGGGCGTTGATCATGTGGCCGACCTCCAAGAAGCATTTGATGTTCTGAGAAAGCACAATATGAGACTCAACCCGAACAAGTGTGCATTCGGCGTCTCATCAGGAAAGTTCCTCGGCTTTATGGTTAGCCAGCGAGGAATAGAAGCAAATCCGGAGAAGATCAGAGCCATACTGGACATGGCCCCTCCTAGAAATGTCAAAGAAGTTCAGAGGTTGACTGGTCGCCTAGCCGCCATAGGGCGCTTTCTGTCGAAGTTCGGGGAGAAGTGCCTCCCGTTCTTCAAGGCCCTCAGGGGGGCTAAAGGATTCGAGTGGGGGCAGCAGCAACAAGGCTTCTTCGACCAGCTTAAAGCTTACCTCGTCAATCCACCTCTTCTCAGCAAACCAATACCTGGCGAATCCCTCTACCTCTACCTGGCAGCTTCCGAGCAGACGCTTAGTGCGGTCTTAGTCAGAGAAGAAGAGAGGGCTCAGAAGCCCATTTACTACGTCAGCAAAGTGCTTCGGGACGCCGAGCTCCGGTACCCGAAGATTGAGAAAATAGCCTATGCCCTGGTAATGGCCGCGAGAAAGCTTCGACCCTACTTTCAGTCCCATTCGGTGGTCGTCCTTACCGACCAGCCGCTGAAACAGGTCCTTCACAAGCCCGAGACGTCCGGTCGCCTTATGAAGTGGTCAATCGAGCTGAGCCAACATGATATAACATATCAGCCTCGGACCGCGATCAAGGCACAGGCACTGGCCGAATTCATAGTCGAAACCACCATCCCCGACTCCAGCCAAGCAATGAAGGGACCACCAGTTTGGTCGGTCTATGTCGACGGGTCCTCTTGTAACGAGGGAAGTGGGGCAGGGGTCATCCTGGCCGGCCCAGATGACTTTATCCTCCAATACTCCCTCCGCATAAACTTCAAAGCCTCGAACAACGAAGCCGAATACGAGGCGCTCATAGCCGGCCTTGGAATGGCCCGAAATGCAGGGGCACAACGCCTGCGGATCATCAGCAACTCTCAATTGGTCGTCAATCAGGTCCTCGGCGAATATGAAGCCCGCGATGACAGGATGGTTAAGTACTTGGCTAAAGTGAAAAGCCTCATGGCGCTGTTCGAGGAGGCCCTCATCCTTAGAATCCCCAGAGAAGAGAATGCTCAGGCCGACGCCCTATCCAAATTAGCCTCCTCTTCCCTTCAAGGCCTCGAACAAACTGTTCTAATAGAAGTCCTCCTGAAGCCGAGCATAGAGGATGATGCGCTCGACTCCATTGAAACACTGCCAGTCCTCCTCGAAGACAATTGGATGAAGCCCCTCGTCGAGTTCCTAAGAGACGGACTCCTCCCCCAGGATCCGAAGGAGGCACGAAGGATAAGAACCCGAGCCGAGCGTTATGTATTAATCGAAGGCATTCTGTATAAACGCTCCTTCACCCAGGTGGACGGTCGGCCCTACCTAAGGTGCCTCTCCCCCCGGCAAGCTGACTACGCCCTGCGAGAACTCCATGAGGGCATTGGCGGGGCTCATTCTGGCTCCAGAGCCCTAGCGCGCAAAGTGTTGAACTATGGGTATTATTGGCCCACTCTCCTACGGGACGCCGAACAACACGTTCGGCAATGCAGCTCCTGCCAGAAATACTCCGACATCCGCCGCCTCCCACAAGCACCACTCACCTCCCTATCAAGTCCGATCCCCTTCGCAATGTGGGGGATGGATTTACTAGGACCGTTTCTGCCAGCTCCCGGACAGCTAAAGTTTCTAGTTGTGGCAGTCGACTATTTCTCGAAATGGATAGAGGCCGAGCCCCTAGCAACAATCACCGAGCATAGGGTCATCTAATTCTTCTGGAAAAATGTAATCTGCCGATTCGGCGTTCCTCGGGTCATAGTTACAGATAACGGAACGCAGTTCGCTGGGGCTGCCTTCTGAGCCTTATGTGAGGACCTCGCCATACAGCACCGCTTCTCCTCCGTCTCTCATCCCCAGTCAAATGGCCAGGCCGAGAATGCCAACCGACAGATCCTCTCCGGCATCAAGAAGAGACTAGACAAGTGCTCCAAGGGCTTGTGGGTCGATCAGCTACCCAATGTGTTATGGAATTACCGCACCACGAAGCGGACCCCAACAGGCGAGAGTCCGTTCGATCTCACCTATGGGTCCGAGGCCCTCATTCCCCTAGAAGTTGGGATACCCTCTCCTCGTTTGATAGCCTTTGAAGAAGAGAAGAATGCCAGAGAGCTCAGAGCAAGCCTAGACTTGATAGACGAAATCCGAGAAAGAGCTGCTATACGGCAACAAAGTTACCGGAGAAGAATTGAGCTCGCCTACAACAAAAGGGTCCGCCCAACGGACCTCAATAAAGGGGATCTGGTCCTCCGAAAATTGGCCATCTCGTTCCCCGGACAGAAAAGCAAACTGGCCCCGAATTGGGAGGGACCATACAAAATCTCAAAAGTGATCCGCCCCGGTGCGTACAAGCTAGAAGATCTTGAAGGCAGAGAAATTCCCAGGACTTGGAATGCCGACCATCTTTTGAAATACCAAGAGAAGGCAACTACGCCTCTCTAAGTAACTCGAGATGTCGAACCATTCCCTTCCTGTTACTAGTAGTAAATTTTTCCTTTATTTTTTTCATTGTAATAACGGCTAGCAACTTTAGAAGCAGCCGATCATTGGATATTAATGAATAAAGTTTTTCATATCTTTTATACTGTCGCACCTCTCTGCCTTTAATTCTTTAATCTCACAATGGTTCGGAGTCCAGCACTCGGATCGACTCTTCTTCCTCGACTCGCCCATAGGCGAGCCAGGAGCAGATCGCCGTTCGAAATTGCTCCCGCATCCGTTGAATGGTTCGGAGTCCAACACTTGGCTCGATTCTACTTCGCAAGTTCGCTCCTAAGCGGACTAGAAGTAGCTCGCCATTTGGAACTGCTCCTGCATCCCTTAAACTAATCTCACAATGGTTCGGAGTCTAGCACTCGGCTCGACTCTTCTTCCTCGGCTCGCCCATAGGCGAGCCAGGAGCAGACCGCCGTTCGAAATTGCTCCCGCATCCGTTGAATGGTTCGGAGTCCAACACTTGGCTCGATTCTACTTCGCAAGTTCGCTCCTAAGCGGACTAGAAGTAGCTCGCCATTCGGAACTGCTCCTGCATCCCTTAAACTAATCTCACAATGGTTCGGAGTCCAGCACTCGGCTCGACTCTTCTTCCTCGGCTCGCCCATAGGCGAGCCAGGAGCAGATCGCCATTCGAAATTGCTCCCGCATCCGTTGAATGGTTCGGAGTCCAACACTTGGCTCGATTCTACTTCGCAAGTTCGCTCCTAAGCGGACTAGAAGTAGCTCGCCATTCGGAACTGCTCCTGCATCCCTTAAACTAATCTCACAATGGTTCGGAGTCCAGCACTCGGCTCGACTCTTCTTCCTCGGCTCGCCCATAGGCGAGCCAGGAGCAGATCGCCGTTCGAAATTGCTCCCGCATCCGTTGAATGGTTCGGAGTCCAACACTTGGCTCGATTCTACTTCGCAAGTTCGCTCCTAAGCGGACTAAAAGTAGCTCGCCATTCGGAACTGCTCCTGCATCCCTTAAACTAATCTCACAATGGTTCGGAGTCTAGCACTCGGCTCGACTCTTCTTCCTCGGCTCGCCCATAGGCGAGCCAGGAGCAGATCGCCGTTCGAAATTGCTCCTGCATCTGTTGAATGGTTCATAGTCCAACACTTGGCTCGATTCTACTTCGCAAGTTCGCTCCTAAGCGGACTAGAAGTAGCTCGCCATTCGGAACTGCTCCCACAACCCTTAAACTAATCTGACGGTCGGATCTCTCCTATGGCTCGACTCTATCTCACCGGCTCGTCCTCAAACGGGCCGGGGTTAGATAACCAACCTAACCTGCCCCGGGAAAGTCGAGCCGAGGAGCCGGGGTACCGACCCTCGTATATGGCAAAAAAACCTCCCAAGGCAAAACCACCGTCAGATCATCTCAGAAAGTGTGCTAGGGCGTGATGAGCGGATCTAATTTAGCTACGTGTCCACAAAACGACAAGATAGTGTTTTCTTGGAAACTGGACCTGCCTCAAGATTCGGGCAAACATCAGACGGCCCTGATCGCTTCACTTCGCTAGGCGAAGGTCACCCCGGTCTCCAAGCTACGATCAGCCCCTAGCAGCCGAACCGAGCCGCACCTGAAGGGACCGGGCAAGGTTCAGAAGCGCAGCAAAGGAGAAAGTTCCGAGGCCAAGGTGTTCGGTGAGGCAAACGCCCACCTCGCGGTTCATTTCGAACCTACCCTAGATAGCGCGACTAGAGCACAAATAAGAAGACGGCGGAAAACAGTTCGGATAAAACAACTCCAATTCTATTAATAACTTGGGAAAAATTACAAAATGGATTACAAAAGCTTGCAAATGAGTTACAACAACAAGACACGACCCATTCACTGCCTCCGAGGTAGGGGTATGCTCCGGTTCAGTGACATTTTGGGTCAGCGCTTCTTGACCTCCGAGCTCGTCTCCAGCCCAACGAACCGAGACGCCCCCTCGCCACTGACCCTGACGGTCGCTCCAACCGAAGCACCACTTGAAGACACCGCTACACCGCTTTGGGCGTCGGCTGCTGACCTGCCTACGATAGGGGTCTGGCTCGCCGCTTGGTAGAACGTGATCCCTCGCTCGATCTCTTCGCTAGTGCACGAGGTACTCCGGACGTTAGCTCTCACCGGCTGAGGCTTGAGCCGAGCAACCTCTTCCTCCAGTTCAACGATCCGGTCCTTCAATGTGTCATCCTTCACTATCACCTTAAACCGAGGAAGTTTTGCCGAACCAGGATACTCGGTGCTATCGGAGATAATGCGGCGCAAGTGGGTCACCTCGATACTCTTGTCGACCGTCACCCTCTGCAGCTCTTCCACCTTCTTCGCTAAGCCATCTCATTCGGCCGAAACTCACGCCAGTTCCTCTTCCTTAGCAGATAGCTCGGCCTCGACTATCCGTAGGTGGTGCAGCTCGACCAAAGCCTTGCTATGCCTAATCTCTAAGTTGTGAAGTATCCTCCTCGTCAAGTCAACCTCACCCTCGAGACGATCCTCCCGAGATCGCTTGAACAACTCAGCCCGACGCTGTTCAGCCGAGGTGTTATGAGTCTGCTCAGCAATCTGAAATAAGGAAGAGAGAGCATTAAAATACTACACTACCGAGCCCAACACTTAGACAAATTTCGGAGTCAAAATACTACACTACCGAGTCAAACACTTTGACAAATTTCAGAGTCAAAATACTTTTCATTCATTAAAAAGCGGTGGCCAGTCCGCAAAAGGCGTTACAATGCTCGGAAGAAAAAACAACAAAAACTACAAAAAAGCTTAACGTGGGGATCAGGGGCCCACCTTCTTCGTCGCGTCGACCACGGGCGCATCGACGGATGGCCCCTCGATCCGCCCCTCAACCCGGCCGTCCGCCGCAGACTCTTCGGCCTCTTCCTCCTCGTCCTCCCCTTCGGCCTCGTCGTCCTCGCCCTCCCCCTCACCGCCTGAAGGCGACCCTGGCCACAGGCGGTAGCCGACCCGCTCGAAGCCAGGGATCCGTTCTTGCACATGGTCGAGCGCCGTTTGGTAAGACCGCTCCATGTTCTCGGCCATGTGCTTCTTCGCCTCGGCCTCGACCTCCTTCTCCACCTCAGCCCTGATCTTCGTAGCCAGGGCCTTCTTCTCCACCTTCTCTTCGGCCAAGGACTTCGTCGCCGCAGCCAGCTCCTCGGCGGCCTTGGCAGCCTTGGCAGACTCCGCCTCGAGGCACCCCTTGACTTTCTCCAGGGCGGCAACAAGGTCGGCCACCCGGACTTCCAAGGCCTCGGCTCTCCTCTGCTCGGCCTCGAGTTCCTTGACCGCCCGGACCTTCGCCAACCTGTCTTTGTCGCTCGCCGCCCTCAATTCCTTCTCCTGCTCGGCGAATGTCTCGAGGAGATGGCCGAAGTGACAGGTAGCCTGCGAAGACTAACGGTGAGCGCGCTAAACAAACCGGGCAGTAAACTTGGAAAAAACTTAGCAAGAAGAAACTTACCGAGACGAGTGACCGAGCCACCTCGTAGGTGTCGTCACCCACCGTCCCCGCCTTTAGCGCGGCTCGATCCTTCGGAGTCGCCAAGTGTTTGACGACCTGCACTGACATTTGCGAATTGCCGAGGAACCCGTCATGATTCCTCACTCGCCAATTCGGCACGAACAGCTGCTTGTGCTGCTCGGTCAGAATCTCCTCGGCATCTCTGGTCAGCGGTGGTGCCTCGATCGACAGCGCCGCGTTCACGTCAAAGGTCCCCTCAATCACGCCAGGGACCACGGGAGACGAGGGCTCCTCGACGACAACAACCTCCGAGGGCGCGTCAGCAGTCGGAGGGGCCGGGGCGATGGTCGTGGCGACCGTGGGCGGCGGAGTTGACGAGGTAGCCACGGCCGCTCTTTTCCTCTTCCTACCCCCGACCAACTTCGACCTATCAGCCATCATGGAGTTGAAGTCGATCTTCATTGCTTCTGCGTCGAGCCACAAAAAAAAAAGACGAGTTAGCGAGTCGAACTAAAAACTTGTAAGAAAAATGAAAACAAATGAGATGTCAGGAGCATACTCGGGTCGATGGGGCTTAGGCCGGACCCGAACAACACCTCCTCCGTCAAATCCCTCCAACTCAACAGCGGAAGGGCCATTATCCTCCTCGCCACCTCCTCCTCGGCCTCGAGCAGTACAGGGTCGGCTCGCGCAAATTTCGGCACCTCCACTTTCCACCGGCTCGGAATGTGCCGAATCGCCTCACCCCTGACTATAAAATACTTCTCCTTCCAACCCTTAATTGAGTCAGGGTTTTCTACAATCTTAACCCCCTTCCTCGGCCCCAAATAGTACCGATACTCCGTCTTGTGCTGTCTGTTTATCCGATACATGCCTCGGAAGACTGTTAAGTCCAGCTCCACTTCGGCTCTGTGGCACTGAAGCAAAAAGGTGTTCACGTGGCACCACGTGTTCGGCATGAATTGAGTCGGTGCAAGGCAGAACCAGCCGAGGATCTCAAGAATGAAGGGGTGCAGCGGGAAACGTAGCCCGGCATTCAAGGAGTCGACGTCGAACATACACATATCCGACGACGGCAACTTGGAGTTCGCTCGTATCCCGGGCCCGGGGAGGATCAGCTTGTACTCCGGAGGAATGGCGAAGGCCCTCCTAACCCGAAGTAGGTCCTTCTCGGCCAGCAACGTGATGAGCTCGTCGGCTTCAGTGGGAAGGGCCGGGTTAGGTTCCTCGACGATCTTGGACTTCCCATAGATCGCCTTCTCCAGCAGGCCGCCCTTGTACTGCCTGACCCCCGAATGCCCGGACAGGACAGAAGGATATCGTCCCATCTCGGGGGCTTGCTTCGGATTCTCCACAATCACCGCTACTACGGGAGATTGGGTCTCCACCCTCCTCTTCTTCTTCTCACGCCTCGTCTCGGCTACAGACGGTTCGGCAACCTGTTTTCCCTTTCTCCGAATCTCCGACCACCTCCTCTCCTCGGCACCATCATCGCCCGAGGACGAGGCCCCACTCCCCGAGTTCACTCGAGACATCTCTAGAAAAATTATTTAGATTAAGTGAACTGACCTTTTGAAGTGACGTTCACGGTCGGAGTGCTCTCGCCGGAAATCGCCTGGCCCACGCGACAGCTAACGGCAACGCCTTGGAGAGAAAATCGCCACTAGCAGAGAACTTAGAGATCAAAAGTAAAAAACTTGAGAGTAAAAAGTAAGAAATGAGCTTGAGAGTGAGGGTGAAAGCTTATAACCCCTAACAAGTTGGGCCTCCTTGGGAAACGCAAAAGCCCACTAAGAAGCCAAAGCGACAAGCGGAAGAGTTACGAAGTTACGAGAAGCAAGAAACTCTTCAAAATACCAAGTCAACAACTCGGCCACCGCTCTGCCGGGCCGAGCTATCGAACAGCTCGGCTGAGCAACCGAGCTACTACGCTCCTTCAAAACATCCAACTCAGCACCTCGGCCAAACAGCCCTGATGCGCCGAGCCGAGGTACCGGGGTACCGACCCTCGTATATGGCAAAAAATCGTCCCGAGGCGAAGTCACCGTCGGATCTCTTTAAATTTCGCAACAGAATCTGATGGACGGTTCAGATCGTGCCACGTCCACTACACGACAAGATAACGTTTTCTCGTGATCTGAACCCCATCCTCGTAATGCGCGCTATGATGAACGGCTCAGATCCGACCACGCGTATCTTCCGAGACGCCTGCCATCGGCTCGCCCAGCCGAGCTACCGAACAGCTCAGCCGAGCAGCCGAGCTACTGGGCGCAGAGGAGTGGAACCCTCAAGAGGTACTTCCTTCAAAACATCCAACTCAGCACCTCGGCCAAACAGCCCTGATGCGCCGAGCCGAGGTACCGGGGTACCGACCCTCGTATATGGCAAAAAATCGTCCCGAGGCGAAGTCACCGTCGGATCTCTTTAAATTTCACGACAGAATCTAATGGACGGTTCAGATCGTGCCACGTCCACTACACGAAAAGATAACGTTTTCTCGTGATCTGAACCCCATCCTCGTGATGCGCGCCATGATGAACGGCTCAGATCCGGCCACGCGTATCTTCCGAGACGCCTGCCATCGGCTCGCCCAGCCGAGCTACCAACAGCTCAGCCGAGCAGCCGAGCTACTGGGCGCAGAGGAGTGGAACCCTCAAGAGGTACTTCCTTCAAAACATCCAACTCAGCACCTCGGCCAAACAGCCCTGATGCGCCGAGCCGAGGTACCGGGGTACCGACCCTCGTATATGGCAAAAAATCGTCCCGAGGCGAAGTCACCGTCGGATCTCTTTAAATTTCACGACAGAATCTGATGGACGGTTCAGATCGTGCCACGTCCACTACACGACAAGATAGCGTTTTCTCGTGATCTGAACCCCATCCTCGTGATGCGCGCCATGGTGAACGGCTCAGATCCGGCCACGCGTATCTTCCGAGACGCCTGCCATCGGCTCGCCCAGCCGAGCTACCGAACAGCTCAGCCGAGCAGCCGAGCTACTGGGCGCGGAGGAGTGGAACCCTCAAGAGGTACTTCCTTCAAAACATCCAACTCAGCACCTTGGCCAAACAGCCCTGATGCGCCGAGCCGAGGTACCGGGGTACCGACCCTCGTATATGGCAAAAAATCGTCCCGAGGCGAAGTCACCGTCGGATCTCTTTAAATTTCGCGACAGAATCTGATGGACGGCTCAGATCGTGTCACGTCCACTACACGACAAGATAGCGTTTTATGGAGATCCGCGCTGAAATAGACGGCTCAGATGATGCCACGTACCTCGGAATCATCGAGCCGAGGCGCTGACCATTCGAGCCGAGGCACTGGTCCTCGAGATACCAAGCCGAGCCGAGGCACAGACCCTCCGAGCCGGGGTGCCGGGGTACCGACCCTCGTATATGGCAAAAAATCACTCCGACCCATATCAGCCATTGGATCTTGTGAAAAAGCGCGCTCGTCATGATGGACGGCCCAGATTTGGCCACGTCCACTAAACGACAAGATAGCGTTTTATGGAGATCCGCGCTGAAATAGACGGCTCAGATGATGCCACGTACCTCGGAATCATCGAGCCGAGGCACTGACCATCCGAGCCGAGGCACTAGTCCTCGAGATACCAAGCCGAGCCGAGGTACCGAGGTACTGACCCTCGTATACAGCGGAAAAGCTTTCCGAGGAGCAGGGACCGTCTGATCTCTCCGAAAATCGCGCTCCGCCCTGATCGAGGGCTCTGATGACGCCACGCAATAAATAAATATTAAAAAATCGATTTTTATTTATTTAAATCATTTTATTTATCTAAAAATTGCGAAAAATTACTTAAAAATTCGGGAAAATTAGCTAAAAATTCCAGGAAATAATTGAAAATTCGGGGAATGCTTCCAAACCTCCGAACGAACAATTATGGCCTAGAAGGCACGGCTAAAGCCCCCGAACGACTAGCTGACGCATCGCGAAATTAGATAAATAGCCTGAAAAAATAGATAAAAACTTGATATACCATATGGCTTCAAGAAAGAGGAAGAAATTGCCTTACCACCCACTTCAGGATTCCAAAAACACCCACTCGGACTTCGATACAACTCCTCTAGCCACCAAAACAGTCAAACTACTCCTCAAAGACTGATTCTCCTCAGCCTTTAGGAGTGAGGGGCTCGTGATATGGCTAAAAATAGGGGTTTAATCAAGACCGTCCGAATTGGGCACGAATCCTGAAGTTCAGGGGTAAAACGGTAATTTTACCTGCAAAACGGGTCTGAAACAGGTAATGGGTCTCCTTCTCACAGATCCAATAACCTGCGAACGGATCCACCTCCACTGGGTGCGGGTTGCAACCCGCAACAAACCCGGCCCAGCGGGATAGAATTAGGGTTTCTGATTAATATTAATCAACGGCCCTGATTCATATCTATCCTTTCACTGGGGATTAGGGATGACATTCCTTATCTGTATACACAGGAATTACATGCCTAATCTGTTCCCTAGGACGCCTATAAATACCCCCCACCCATTTCCATTAAGAGGTAATCAATCTTTTTCTAGTTAAACGCTCTTTCATAATCATTTCTGGTTACTGACTTGAGCGTCGGAGGGTGCGTCGCCGGGATCAACCCCGGTGTCTCGCACTTCCTTGCAGGTGAACGGCGGGAGTCAACGGTCAAGCTCCGGCGGAACAGGTTAGGTGTTTGCTATTCAGGTTTTCCAAGAACTCACAAATTCTATCTGTTTGCCCCCACACCGAATTTAGCGGCAACACATACAAAACCCTCGTCATGCAACATCTCGAAAGCGTCGCTCTAGCTCAGAACCCTGGAGATTCGTCTCCCTTCCACCTGACTATTCATAATCCCGGAGTACATCCGCCCGATCATTCATTGTCCTGGAAATAATTGAGACTTGTCTCCCTTGAAAAACACAGTCCCGAAATATATCCGCTCGACTGTAACCATAGTCCCGAAATACATTCGCCCGACCATGTTGAGCCCAATCCCGGAATACATCCGCCCGAATGTAACTATAGTCCCGGAATACATCCGCCCGACTATATAGAGTCATCCTACTCACGTTTGCTCAAACTTCATCACATCTCCTTTTCTAGTGTCTGTCCTTAAGTTCAAACATAAAATAATATCACCTAGATCTAGCTTACCTTCCAGCCGGACTTAAATCAACACCCGATAACATTAGCCCATACTGGCAATTTCTCAAACTTTCATAATCATAAATTTTCCAGTACCCTGGGTCTTGCTCAGCCTCTAGAATTCACACACTCCAAAATATTCACAATATTTCTAGATTATCCATAATGTAATGCCCCGAATTCCAAATAAGACCAAATTCGAGATTCCACAGGATCTTTACACTTCACTTCGTACAATTTTAGAAGGAAATTTAAACTTTTCATCATACATCAGAGTTCTTTACAATTGTTTACAGAACGGAAGATAAAATGAAGTACAACAATAAAAATTATACACAACTTGTAACATCTTTAACATGTAATTAATCAACAGCATCATATCAACTTTACTTCTTCATGAATATGTCCATTTCTTGCATAAAAAGCTGTGGGCACGTCAGTTACTTACAACTGACGAAAATGTTATACTCTGCCATCCTCTCTATGCCATACATATAACGATCTCAATACTTTAACAAATCACAAATTTGAATGCAAAAATAGTGTGTTAAATGTGACTACGCTAAACATGTAAGTGTATGCGATGCCTTAATGCCTAATGCAGATATTTTATACTAGGATGACACTAATGCATACTTGTTCATATTCTATGCATCCCATACTACATAGGTCCGAGGGCAAGCACCTACGTACTTCACAATAAAGGGTTCGATCCCTCGCCATGACAAACTACCAAGTAATAAGTCAAAGTTGAGACGTTCCACGAGTATGGTCCCAGTCCCGGAGAACCGTCGCAGCAAATCCCCCACCCGACTGTTATACAGACTCCTCATCGTGCAAACCTCCCGCAAGTACCCCTCTAGCCCCAGTATATGTATATACTTTGGATTACGGCAAACTATCTGCCTGAATAGGCAAGTCCCGAATTTAAAATAAAAGCTTGTCTTCCACGAGGCAACCACAGTCCCGGAGTACACCGTCCAACTGGATCTATAGTCCCGATGAACCGCTGCAACAAATCCACCGCCCGACTATATAGAGCGCCGTACTTATGTTTGCCTAGGTTTTACTACATCTTCACTTATGTGCCTAATTCTTAAGTTCAAGACATGAATCAATTACAACCCTTAGAGTTAGCTTTAACCCCCTACCAGACTTAATCACAAAACCGAGATAGCTCCATAGCCATATCTCAAAATATATCAATCATTTAATTTAACTTGCCGATACCCGGGGCCTCACTACACCTCTAGATCACAACTTTTCATGTACTCAAATTCATGGGTACTCATACCCTCCAATAATCATGTATCAAACTTAAAGTATTCTTATCTTCAACTTATTTGCAAATAGATCAATGTCTTATTTTAGCATCATTCATTCAATTCATTCACTATCTTTCAAGGGCAATAATTCTTTTCGTGAACTCATAGCATAGATTCAAATCTCATTTGAAAACTTAATCACATAAAAATTCTTAACCACAATCAAGAATATTCATATAGTCTCATCAAAGGAAATCAAGTAACAAAGCAATTTTTCCCAAAGCTCTATATGAACTCACAATAGATTTTAATCTCATCAAGTATTTCTCAAATCAAATAGGTGTATAATCTCTTCAAGAGAAATCCATAACATAGTAAATATTTTTCTCTTCTTCTCAAAATAAAAGTCGTATACTCAATTAAATAATTTTGAAGTCAATAACTCATTTTTTATCTCAATTCCCCTTTTTATTTCTCAAAATATACATGAAAATTATGAAACTATTTTAAATAAGTTCTAAATCTTTTTAGAGAAAATATTAAAAACTTTCCCCAATTTTAATTGAATTCAAAACCTCTTAAAATATTAAAAACACAAGAAAATATAAAAAGGTGGCTATCAAGTTTCGAACCCAGCCAAACCGCACGCTACAGTAGCGCCCAAAGCCCACTCCACTAGCCACTAAGTCCAAGTGGACTTGGCGTCAAGAATCCAAACCGAAACCCCAATATACTGATTCTCGAGTTTCGGAAATATTTAAACAAAACAAAACAAAATGGGTTTAACAAGTTTTGAGCCCACGATCTCTTACAAGTATAGTAGTGTTCTGTGGTGCACTGGCTAACCAGTAAGTCCAAGTGTGATTTCTGATTTGGAATCATGCTACTGCAGTTTTGTTCACAACATTCTGAAATTAGTTATTTTTCACAAAACTCGACACATGATCGATCTAACATTTTTTTATGAACTGTACTTTTCTTATTCATACCGATTTTACTTGAAACGATGATTTACAAATTTCCAAACTTGTATTCTAAACATTGTATCTATATTCAAATTATCTCTTCTCTCGAATGAACAAAAGTTTCATTTCTTCATTTTAATCAAAAATAACATAATGTACCTCTTGCAAATAATTTCAAAAATGATTCTATGTATATTAATTCAATTTCACCCAAAAATTTATTTTTATCAAAAGAGAAAAATCTCAATAAGTAATCTTTCCATTATATTTCTACATAAGCATGCATGGCCATAACTCTTTTTCTTATTTCAAGTTAACATGATGACAACTTGTTTCTTTAATCGCATCAAAATTTCTACAATTCATAGCACACATAAAAGCATGGATTTTGTTCTCTTTCTTTTTCTTATTTTCAATCAACATGTTGATTATAATAAAATTTCTACAATTCATAAATAGCATAGAATTGCTCTCTTATTATCACATTCACTTTATCTTTACTACTCATGTAATAAATTAGCATGCATGTCTCATAATTTAGAAAAAAAATACAAGATTACTCACTTCACATCAATTGATCTATATTACTAATATCATATTCTAGCATGCTCAACCTATGCTCAACCTAAAAATTAGAAAATAAAGAGACCACCCACCTCTAATGAAGAATAAACAACCAAGACTGAAGAGACACAACTCCTAGAGAAACTCTGATTTGCATCGAATTTCGTGCACAAGCTCCAATTCCCATTTCGGCAAGAACAGTAAGCATCATCTTTTTTGGCAGTAACCAGGAACTCCATCTTCATTTCGGTAAAAAGACCAAAAGCATCTTCTTCTCCTTCATGTGCATATACCATATCTACATATATATATATATATATATATATATATATATATATATATATATATATATATATATATATATATAATGAATGATATATGTATATTGCCGCTAAATTTGGTGTGGGGGCAAACAGATAGTATATGTGGATTCTTAGGGAAACTGAATAGTAAACCTGTATACCTGTTCCGTCGAAGTATGATACCTGTTCCGTCGAAGTATGATAGTCACTCCCGCCGTACACCTGCAAAAAGTGCGAGACACCGGGGTTGTTCCCGGCGACGCACCCTCCGACGCTCAAGTCAGTAATCTAGGAAGACTATGAAAGAGCGCAAAACTGGAGAAAGATTGATTACCTCTTAATGGAGATGGATGGGGGGTATTTATAGGCGCCGCTGGGATCAGATTAGGAATGTAATCCCCCTGTGGTTAGATAAGGAATGTAATCCCTAATCCCCAGTGAAGGGATAGATATGAATCAGGGCCATTGATTATGGTTTAATCAGGAACCCTAATTCTATCCCTTCTGGACCGGGTTCGTTGCGGGTTGAAACCCGCACCCAGTTGATTTGGATCCGTTCGCGGGTTAGTGGATTCCCAAGAAGGAGAACCAGTACCCGCTTCAGACCCATTGGTAGGTGAAATTACCGTTTTGCCCCTGGGCTTCAAGATTCGTGCCTGATTTGGACGGTTCTGATTAAACCCCATTTTTAGCCATATCACGAGCCCCCCACTCTCGAAGACTGAGCTTGGTCAGCCTTTGAGGAGTAGTTTTACTGTTTTAATGGCTAGTGGAGTTGTATCGGAGTCCGAATGGAGGGTTTTGAATCTCGAAGGGGTAGTGAGGTGATTTTTGAAGTCGTGAGCTGTTCCGAAGCCTTGTTGAGTATTTGGCGGTTTTTATCTATTTTTCCGGATTATTTATTTAATTTTTCGATGTGTTAACTAATCGTTCGGGGTCCTTAACAGTACATTCTAGGCAATAATTGTTCGTTCAGGGGCTCAAAAATATCCCCGAACTTTTAATTATTTTTTAGAATTTTTTAGTTAATTTTCCCGAATTTTTAGCAATTTTTTCGCAATTTTTAAATAAATAAAACGATTTAAATAAATAAAAATTGATTTTTTAATACCGATTTATGGCGTGGCGCAATCTGGACCCTTGATCAGTGCCTAGCGCAATTTTCTGGGCGATCAGACGATCCCTATTCCTCGGCAGGTAGTTTCTTTATTAACGAGGGTCGGCTCATCGGTACCTCGGCTCGGCAGGTCGGCTCCTCGGCTCGGAATCAGCCGAGGTACGTGGCGTTATCTGGGCCGTCCATCTTAGCGCGGATCCCCAAAAAATGCTATCTTTTCGTTTAGTGACCGTGGCGAGATCTGAACCGTTCATCATGACGAGCACGCTCTTTGACAAGATCCAATGGCTGACATGGGTCGGCAGGTTTTTTCGCCATATACGAGGGTCGGTTCCTCGTCCCCTCGGCTCGGCGGGCTGTTTCGCCATATTCGAGGATCGGTTCTTCGTCCCCTCGGCTCGGCAGGCTTTTTCGCCATATACGAGGGTCGGTTCTTCGTCCCTTCGGCTCGGCAGGTCGGCACACGTAGTTCGGAATCTGCCGAGGTACGTAGCGAGATTTGGGCCGTCCATCTTAGCGCGGATCCCCAAAAAACACTATCTTGTCGTTTAGTGGACGTGGTGAGATCTGAACTGTCCATCATGACGAGCGCGCCCTTTGGCAAGATCCAACGGCTGAGGATGGTCGGCAGGTTTTTTTTCCATATATGAGGGTCGGTTCCTCGTCCCCTCGGTTCAGAGATTCGGTGTCGTCGGCCGAGGTGTGGGGTTGGATGTTTTGAAGAGTCTTGGCTTTGGAGGGTCGCTACCTTCCGGCCCAGTAGCTCAGCTACTTGGCCGAGCTGTTCGGTAGCCCGGTCAAGCTGGCCGGTGGCAGGCCGTTCGGAAGGTGCACGTGGTAGAACCTGGAGCGTCCATCTTTGCGTGAATCACGAGGACGGGGTTCAGATCACGAGAAAACGTAATCTTGTCGTTTTGTGGGCGTGGCGCAATCTGAACCGTCCATCGAGTTTTGACACGAATTTTGGGGAGATCCGACAATGACTTCGCCTCGGAAGGATTTTTCCCCATATACGAGGGTCGGTTCCTCGTCTCCTCGGATCGGAGGTTCGGTGCTTTTGGTCGACGTATGGAGACTCAGTAGCTCGGTGGCCTAGCCAAGCTGTTCGATAGCTTGGTTAAGCACACCGGTGGCCGAGTTACGGACTTGGTTGTTTCAAGATCCTCTGTCGTTGAAACTGAAACGTCGCAACTCTCCGCTTTGGTGCTTTGGCTTCTTAATGGGCTTTTTAGATTCCCAAGGTGGCCCAAACTCGCTTTTGGGTTTATAAAAGATCATTCCCCCACCTCCAAGCTCATTTCTCACTTTTCACTCTTAAGATTTTACTTTTACTCTGTGCTCTCTGCTAGCGGCGATCTTTGCTCCAAGGCGGTTGTGCTAGCTGTCGCGTGGGCCAGGCGATTTCCGACGATCTCATTCCGACCGTGAACGTCACTTCAAGGTCAGTCTATTAGCCTTAGCTTTTTTATAGAGATGTCAAGAGTGAACTCGGGGAGTGAGGCCTTGTCCTCGGGCAATGATGGCACCGAGGAGAGGAGGAAGGCGGAGATCCGAAGGAAGGGGAAACAGGTCGCCGAGCCGACTGCGGCCGAGGCGAGGAAGGAGAAGAAGAAGAGGAGGGTGGTCTCCCAATCTCCCGTGGTCAAGGTGATCGTGGAGAACCCGAAGCAGGCCCCCGAGATGGGACGATAACCTTCTGTATTGTCCGGGCATTCGGGGGTTAGGCAGTACGAAGGCGATCTTTTGAAGAAGGCGATCTTCGGCCAGTCGGAGGTTTACGAGGAACCCAATCCGGCACTTCCTACCGAGGCAGACGAGATTGGGTCGGTGCTATCTGAGAGGGATCTCCTTCGGATCAAAAAGGGATTCGCCATCCCTCCGGAGTATAAGTTAATTGTCCCCGGCGCTGGGATGCAGGTGAATTCCAAACTATCGTCGTCGGATATGTGCATGTTCGACTTCGACTCCCTGAATGCCAGACTGCATTTTCCGTTGCATCCCTTCATTCCCCAGGTCCTCGGGTGGTTCTGCCTCGCGCCGACCCAATTTATGCCGAACACATGGCATCATGTGAACGCTTTCCTGCTCCAGTGCCGCAACGCTGAAGTCGAGCCGGACCTGACTGTCTTCTGAGGCCTGTATCAAATAAATCGGATGCACAAGACCGAGCATCGGTACTACTTGGGGCCGAGGAAGGGTGTCAGGATCATAGAAAACCCAGACTCAATTAAAGGCTGGAAAGAAAAGTTCTTCATATTGAGGGGGGAACCAATGCTGCAAATTCCGAGCCGGTGGAAGCCAGAGGTGCCCAAGTTTGCAAGAGTCGACCCCGTACTAACCGAGGCCGAAGAGGAGGTGGCGAGGAAGATCATGGCCCTCCCCATGTTGAGTTGGAGGGAGTTGACGAAGGAGGTGCTGTTCGGGTCTGGCCTTAGCCCCATCGACCCGAGTATGCTCCTCACATCTCGTTTATTTTGTTTTTCTTTCAAGTCTTTAGCTCGTCTTACTGACTCAGTTTGTGTTTTGTTTGATGCAGAAGCGCCGAAGATGGATTTCAATGCCATGATGATCGATAGGTCCAAAGTGGCCGGTGGCAGGAAGAGGAAGAGGCCGACCGTGGCTGCCTCGTCAGGTCCGCAGCCCAAGGTTGCTTCGACTACCACTCCGCCCCCTCCGACCACCGAGGCGCCCTCGACAGTGGTTGTTGCCGAAGAGCCCTCGGCGCCTGTGGCATCTGCCCCGGTTGGTGGGGCCTTCGATGTCAATGCGGCGTTGTCGCTCGATGCTCCGCCGTTGACCGATGCGGCCGAGGAGATCCTGACCGAGCAGCACAAACAGCTGTTCGTGCCGAACTGGCGAGTGAAGAACCACGACGGATTCCTCGAAAACTCGCAGATGTCGGTGCAGGTCGTCAAGCACCTGGCGACTCCGAAAGATAGAGCCGCGCTGAAGGCGGGGACAGTCGGCGACGATACCTACGAAGTGGCTCGGTCGCTCGTATCGGTAAGTTGTGAATTTCTTCAAGTTTATTGCTCGGCCCGTATCTTGTACTCATCGTTTGTTGTCTTTATAGGCCACCTGTCACTTCGGCCATCTCCTCGAGACGTTCGCCGTGCAGGAGAAAGAGTTGAAGGCCACCAGCGACAAGGACAGGGCAGAAAATGTCAAGGCGGTTCGGCAACTCGAGGCCGAGCAGAGACGAGTCGAGGCCTTGGAGGTCCGGGTTGCCGATCTTGTGGCCGATCTGGAACGCGTCAAGGGGCGGCTTGACGCGGAGTCTGCCAAAGTCGCAAAGGCCACCGAGGAGCTGGCTGCGTCGGCGAAGTCTCTAGCCGATGTGAAGGCGGAGAAAGATGCCTTGGCAGCGACGATCAAGGCGGAGGTCGAGGCCGAGGCGAAGAAGCATATGGCCACCAACATGGAGATGTCCTATCAGAGGGCGCTCGACCACGTTCAGGACCGCGTCTCCGGCTTCGAACGGGTCGGCTACAGACTGTGGCCCGGTCCCCCATCGGACGGCGAGGAGGATGGAGGCGAAGGTGACGAGGGGGAAGGTGACGACGACGAGGAGGTGGAGGTCGACCCTTCGGTGGCAGAAACCCAGGTCGAGGGGAGAAATGAGGGGCCATCTGGCGATGCGCCTGTGGTTGAAGTGGTGACGCAGGTGGACCCCTGATCTCCTCGTAACTTTTGTAGTTTTTGTTTTCTTTTCCAAAAACAATGTAATGTCTTTTGCGGACTGGCCACCACTTTTATGATGAATGAAAAAGATTGTTTTGGTTTTGGATTTGTCCAAGTGTTTGGTTCGGCCATGTAGTTTTTCAATGTTATCCTTTTTTATTTCAGACCGTCGAGGAAACACATGTCACCGAGGCAGCACGGCGCCGTGCAGAGTTGTTTCAGCAATCCCATGAGGCTCGCCTTGAGGGCGAGGTTCACCTGACGAGGAGAATACTACACAACGTAGAGAAAAGAAACAGCGAGTTGCTGGTCGAGTTGCACCACCTGCGACTTGTTGAGGCCGAACTCTCTGCGAAGGAGGAAGAGTTGGCCCTGGCTTTGGCCGAGCGAGATGATTTCGCAAGGAGGGTTGAATAGCTGCAAAGGGTAACGGTTGACAAGAGTATCGAGGTGACCCACTTGCGCCGTGTCATATCTGATAGCGTCGAGTATCCTGGTTCGGCGAAGCTTCCTCGGTTCAAGGTAATTGTGAGGGACGACACCCTGAAGGACAGGATCATTGAACTGGAGGAAGAGGTTGCTCGGCTTAAGCCTCAGCCGGTGAGGGCTAATGTCCGCAGTACCTCGTGTACTCGCGAAGAGATTGACCGAGGGATTACGTTCTATCAACTCGCGAGCCGAGCCCCCATCGTAGGCCGGATAGCGGCCGATGCCCAAAGTGGAGTGGCCGTATCTTCAAGTGTTGCTTCGGTTGGAGCGACTGTTAGGGTCAGTGGCGAGGGAGCGTCTCGATTCGTCGGCTTAGAGACGAGCTCGGAGGTCAAGAAGCGCCGACCCCGAGTATCCCTGAACCGGAGCGTCCCCCTTCCGCGGAGGCACTAAACGGGTCGTATTGTGTTTTTGAGTCTCCGAACCGTCTTTTGTTGTAGCCTTTGGATTTTGTAAATTTATCAAAGTTATATTAATGAGATTGGAGTTGTCTTGCTCGGTTGCTTTACTCTTGAGTTGACTTGCGAGAAGTGTTTGCTTCGTCGAGCGCCCTAGCCGCGAGACTCATGTTTTAGCCGTGGTCCAGACTCTTGCTCGGTACCTCGGCAGATGTGTAACTCTGTTTCGAGGCAGGAGCCACGTGGCCTGATCTAGATGGTGGATCATGATCAGGGCGCGGATCACAAGAAGGGAGGCGCAATTTCCAAGAAAACACTATCTTGTCGTTTTGTGGACACGTGGTACGATCAGGTCCGTTCATCACGCTCTAGCACGCATTTTGAGATGAACTAACGGTGAAATTGGTTCGGCAGGATTTTTCTCCATATACGAGGGTTGGTCCCTCGTCCGCTCGGCTCGAGGTTTTGAGTGAGCATAGTCGATCCGAACCACCGTTATAGTCGCTCGACGGTTGTGGGAGCAGTTCCGAACAGCGATCTACTTCTGGCTCGCTTAAGGGCGAGCCGGAGAAGTAAAGTCGAGCCGAGTGTTGGACTTCGAACCATCGGTGTAGTTCAACGGTTGTGGGAGCAGTTCCGAACGGCGATCTACTACTGGCTCGCCTAAGGGCAAGCCGGAGAAGTAAAGTCGAGCTGAGTGTTGGACTCCGAACCATCGGTGTAGTTCAACGGTTGTGGGAGCAGTTCCGAACGGCGATCTACTTCTGGCTCGCCTAAGGGCGAGCCGGAGAAGTAAAGTCGAGCCGAGTGTTGGACTCCGAACCATCGGTGTAGTTCAACGGTTGTGGGAGTAGTTCCGAACGGCGATCTACTTCTGGCTCGCCTAAGGGCGAGCCGAGCCGAGTGTTGGACTCCGAACCATCGGTGTAGTTTAACGGTTGTGGGAGCAGTTCCGAACGGCGATCTACTTCTGGCTCGCTTAAGGGCGAGCCGGAGAACTAAAATCGAGCCGAGTGTTGGACTTCGAACCATCGGTGTAGTTCAACGGTTGTGGGAGCAGTTCCGAACGGCGATCTACTTCTGGCTCGCCTAAGGGCGAGCCGGAGAAGTAAAGTCGAGCCGAGTGTTGGACTCCGAACCATCGGTGTAGTTCAACGGTTGTGGGAGCAGTTCCGAACGGCGATCTACTTCTGGCTCGCCTAAGGGCGAGCCGGAGAAGTAAAGTCGAGCCGAGTGTTGGACTCCGAATCATCGTTAGATTGAAGAGTTAAAAGCAGAGAGATGTAAACAATAGCAAAAATATGAAAAGACTATCCATTAATGACTAATAATCGGCTGCTTCTAAAGTTGCTAGCCGTAATTACAAGGAAAAAATGAAAGAAAATCATTACAAGTAACAGGAAAGGAACGGTTCGACATCTCGAAGTATTTAGAGAGGCGTTGGCTCTCTCTCTTGGTATTTTAAGAGATGGTCGGCATTCCAAGTCCTGGGGATCTCCCTGCCTTCGAGATCTCCTAGTCTGTATGTGCCGGGGCAGATTACTTTGGAGATCTTGTAAGGTCCTTCCCAATTCGGGGCGAGTTTGCTCTTCTGTCCGGGGAAGGAGATGGCTAACTTCCTGAGGACCAGGTCCCCTTCCTTAAGGTCGACAGGATGGACTTTCTTGTTGTATGCCATCTCAATCCTTCTTCGGTAGCTTTGTTGTCGGATGGCGGCTCTTTCTCGGATCTCATCTATCAGGTCTAGACTTGCTCTGAGCTCTTTGGCATTTTGTTCTTCTTCATAAGCTATCAGACGAGGAGAGGGTATTCCGACTTCTAGGGGGATGATGGCCTCGGACCCATAGGTGAGATTGAATGGGCTCTCTCCTGTTGGGGTCCGTTTTGTGGTGCGGTATTTCCACAGCACGTTGGGAAGCTGATCGACCCATAATCCTTTGGAACACTTATCTAACCTTCTCTTAATGCCGGAGAAGATCTGCCGATTAGCATTTTCGGTTTGGCCATTCGACTGTGGATAAGAGACGGAGGAGAACCGGTGTTGGATGGTAAGGTCTTCGCATAAAGCTCGGAAGGCAGACCCCGTGAACTGGGTTCCATTGTCCGTTACCAGGACCCTGGGGATGCCAAATCGGCAGATCACGCTCTTCCAAAAGAATTGAACGACCTTGTTCTCGGTGATCGTGGCCAGGGGCTCGGCCTCTATCCATTTTGAGAAATAGTCGATTGCTACGACTAAGAACTTGAGCTGTTCGGGAGCTGGTGGAAACGGCCCTAGTAAATCCATCCCCTACATCGCGAAGGGGATCAAACTTGATAGGGAAGTGAGTGGAGCTTGTGGGAGGCGTCGGATATCGGAATACTTCTGACAGGAGCTGCATTGCCGAACATGTCGTTCAGCGTCTCGTAGGAGAGTGGGCCAGAAATATTCGTAGTTCAACACTTTGCGTGCTAGGGCTCTGGAACCCGAATGTGCCCTGCCGATGCCCTCATGAAGTTCTTGCAGGGCGTAGTCGGCTTGCCTGGGGGAGAGGCACCTCAGGTAGGGCCGGGCGTCCACCTGTGTGAAGGAGCGTTTATACAGGATACCTCCGATTAGTGTGTAACGCTCGGCCCGGGTTCTTACTCTTCGAGCTTCCTTGGGATCCTCGGGGAGGAGTCCGTCCCTTAAAAATTCGACGAGGGGTTTCATCCAATTACCTTCGAGGAGGACAGGTAATGTCTCTATGGAGTCGAGAGCTTTGTCCTCTATGCTTGGCTTCAGAAGGACTTCTATCAAAACGGTCTGCTCGAGACCTTGGAGGGAGGAGGAGGCTAGTTTGGAGAGGGCGTCGGCCTGAGCATTTTCTTCCCGGGGGATTCTTTGGATGAGGGCTTCTTCGAATAGTGCCATGAGGCTCTTGACTTTGGCTAAGTATTTGACCATCCTGCCATCGCGTGCTTCATACTCGCCGAGGACCTGATTGACGACCAGCTGGGAGTCGCTAAAGATCCGTAGGCGTTGCGCCCCTACATTTCGGGCCATTCCAAGGCCGGCTATGAGTGCCTCGTATTCAGCTTCATTGTTGGAGGCTTTGAAGTTTATACGGAGGGAGTATTGGAGGATGAAGTCATCTGGGCCTGCCAGAATGATCCCTGCCCTGCTTCCCTCATTGCAGGAGGATCCGTCCACATAAACTGACCAGACGGGTGGTCCCTTCACTGTTTGGCTGGACTCGGGGATAGTACTCTCAACTATGAATTCGGCTAACGCCTGAGCCTTGATCGCGGTCCGAGGCTGATAAGTTATATCGTGTTGGCTCAGCTCGATAGACCACTTCATAAGACGACCCGAAGTCTCGGGCTTGTGGAGGACTTGCTTCAACGGTTGGTCGGTAAGAACGACCACCGAATGGGACTTAAAGTACGGGCGAAGTTTTCTCGCGGCCATCACCAGGGCATAAGCCATCTTTTCTATCTTCGGGTATCGGAGCTCGGCGTCCCGAAGCACCTTGCTCACATAGTAGATGGGCTTCTGAGCCCGGTCTTCTTCCCTCACTAAAACTGCACTGAGGGTCTGCTCGGAGGCTGCCAAGTAGAGGTAGAGGGGTTCACCAGCGATCGGTTTGCTGAGGAGAGGGGGATTGACGAGGTAAGCCTTGAGCTGGTCGAAGGACTCCTGTTGCTGCAGCCCCCATTCGAAACCTTTAGCCCCCCCGAGGGCCTTGAAGAAAGGGAGGCATTTTTCCCCGGACTTCGAGAGAAAGCGCCCAATGGCGGCTAAGCGGCCCGTTAACCTCTGGACTTCCTTAACATTTTTGGGAGGGGCCATGTCTAATATGGCCTTGATTTTCTCCGGGTTTGCTTCAATTCCTCGTTGGCTAACCATGAAGCCGAGGAACTTCCCTGAGGAGACTCCGAATGCACACTTGTTCGGATTGAGCTTCATGTTGTGCTTTCTCAGAACGTCAAATGCTTCTTGGAGGTCGGTCACATGATCAACACCTCGGATGCTTTTCACAAGCATGTCGTCAACATACACCTCCATGTTTCGGCCGATTTGAGCTTGGAATACCTTGTTGACGAGGCGTTGGTATGTTGCTCCTGCGTTCTTTAGGCCGAAAGGCATGACCCTGTAACAATAGAGGCCTTGGTCGGTAACGAATGATGTCTTCGGGATATCCGGGGGGAACATCCGGATCTGATTGTAGCCTGAGAAGGCATCCATGAAGCTGAGGAGTTCGTGTCCCGAGGTGGCATCAATCAGAGTGACAATACTCGGAAGAGGGAAGGGGTCCTTGGGGCAAGCCTTGTTGAGATCGGTAAAATCAATACAAATCCTCCAAGTCCCATTGGACTTCTTCACCATTACTACATTCGACAACCACTCGGGATAATTCACCTCCTGTATGAACCGGGCCTTCGAGAGCTTGTCCACCTCTTCCTTAATAGCTAGTTGACGCTCGGGGGCGAACTTGCACCTCTTCTGCTGAACCGGTTTGGACCCCGGAACAACGCTCAGGTGGTGGACTAAGAGCTCTTCGGAGATTCCGGGCATATCTGCAGCTGACCAAGCGAAGAGATCTTGGTTCCTTCGGATGCACTGTACAATGTCGGAGCATAGAGCGGATGGGAAGGTCTTGCTAACAAAGAACTTGCGAGTTGGGTCCTGCTCAGAAAAGAGCACTTCCTCCAATTCGTCCACCGGCTCGGACGTCGGTCGAGCAGCATCTTGGGGGATTTCCAGAGTTTCTAAGGAGAGGACTGGTCTGAGGGTAGAGGTCATGTAACACTTACGGGCTGTCTCCTGATTGCCCCTTACTTCCCCAACTTCGGCCCATGTGGGAAACTTCATTTTGAGGTGGTAGGCAGAAGGGACGGCCTCGAGGGCGGCTAGGCCGGGCCAACCTAGAATGACATTGTAGGCTGCTGGGACATCTACGACCATGAAGTCCATCGACTCCGTTCGAGTAGTAGGAGTTTTGCCAGCGGTTACGTCGAGGTTAATCACCCCTTCAATAGTCACTGGCACTCCCGTGAACCCATGGAGCGTGTAGCCGGCGGGCTTGAGTCTATCTCGGGAGAGCTTTAGGCCTTTAAAAGCGGCGAGGAAGAGGATGTTTACGGAGCTGCCATTATCCACTAGAATCCTCTCCACTTTGAAGTTCGCCATGTGGAGGCTGATGACAAGTGCGTCACAATGTGGGGTTTGAACCCCTTCAAGATCTTCGTCTGAGAATGTGACAGGTACTCCGAGGCCTTTGGGAGGAAGGGTGGTTCGGACAGAGTTGACTTCTCTTATAAATGCCTTCCGAGAGGAGTTTGAGGAGCCCCCCATTGGGCCCCCATGAATGAGGTGGAGGACTCGCTCTTCCTCGAAGTCGGGCGTCTCATCTCGTTCTGGACGCTTGTTAGCCCCTGAGGTGGGGGAGGAAGTTCGGCTCGGTCCTTTCTTACGAACCTGGTCAGCTGCCCCCTCTGGATAAGGGCTTCTATCTCGTTCTTCAAGGCGCGACAATCATTGGTGTCGTGCCCGTGGTCCCGGTGGTAACGGCACCATTTCTCTTTATCTCTTTTCTTGGCAGGGGTGTTCATCCTCGGAGCAGGAGGTATGATCCCTTCCTTTTCGACTTCCATCAGAATGGTAGAGACGTTAGTGGTGAGGGGAGTGAACTTCTCGAATCTGAGGGGAAGTCGGCGCTGGCCGGCATTATTCTTCTGGAGCTTCTTGGCTCCTTCTTCTTCTGTTCCCTTTCTCTTAAACCCGGAGGAAGACCCCTCCCAGTTGGGCCGATGCTCGGCTTCTTCGGCCCGAATGTACTTTTTACTGCGAAGGAGGAGGTCAGAGAAGTTCTGTGGGGGCTTCTTGGCGAGGGAGGAGCGGAGGTTGGAATTGAGGACATTAGATCGAAATGCTGTCGCAGCGACCGATTGGTCGAGGGATGCTATGGACCTGGCTTCAGCTGTGAACCTCTTCACATAGTCTCTCAATTTCTCACCCTTCTTCTGGTAGAGGTGCAATAGCGAGATGCTGGTCTTCTCAGCTCTTCGGCTACTTACGAAATGGGTGATGAAGAGGGTCTCGAACTGCTCGAAGGAGAATATTGAGGAGGGGGCAAGGCGAGAGTACCACTCTCGAGCTGGGCCCTTGAGAGTTGCGAGGAAGGTTTTGCAGAGGAGGGCATCGAAAGCTTGATGGAGGAGCATTAGGGTCTTGAAGCTTTCGATGTGGTCAACAGGGTCAGTCTCCCCGGAATAGGTCTCAAATTGAGGAGGCTTGATGTAGCGCCCCGAATTTCTAACATGATAACTTAGAAAATACGTGGCACAATCCCAGCATCCACTTCAATGCAACAATAAACACAACCAACACCACTAAAATTTTCAACTTTTATTACAACAAACTTTTACAAATCACAGCGGAATTCAAAACAACTCAAACAATATTTTCTGTCATTTACAACTCAAATTATCTCAAAACTGCTTTTACAAATTTACACCAAACTCTTATAAATCAAATTTATCTCAATTATGCCCAAGCATCCAAACCTCCAAACTCTAAGCAACAACCTGCAATATGTGAGGCTAGAGATGATCCCTAACCCCCAAAACTAAAGGGGTTAGCCATAAATGGTGTGAGTGACATAAAACAATCAACATAATTTAATTGTTAAACATAAGGTCATCAACAACATGTATTAACCACAATGATAAATGAATGAGGAAAAGACAAGATGTAAAGCATGAAAACATCATAAGATGAAAACAACAAGTGCATCTAGTATAAAGGTCAAGTGTAGGAAAACTGGAAAACTCATGCATAAAACCAAGTCAAGAAAACACAATTTCTATATGCGGACTCTCTAATGCATACTTGTCGAAGTCTATGCATCCCATTCTACATAGGTTCGGTGCAAGCCCTTAACGTCTCCAAATCATAGGGTTCAATCCCCGCTATGCAACTAATCTTAACACGATGACTACTACGAGATAAAGATAAACTGTGAGAATTAGCCCATGCCTGATAATTCAGGAGATGGATCCCACATCTCAGGTATTTTACCTGGATAATTCAGGAGATCATCCCACATCTAGACATAGACACATCATCGCATGATTACCCCATGTGCGTCGCCTCGACCTTGATAATTCAGGAGTTCAATCCCGCATCTCAAGCAAACCACTTGGATAATTCAGGAGATATATCTCACATCTCAGGTAAATTACCTGGATAATTCAGGAGATAAATCCCACATCTCAAGGTAGTTACTTGGATAATTCAGGAGATCAAATCTCTCATCTAAAGCCGTATTGAGGTGCATAACTCATGTTCCCGTTCATCATATCATCACTAGTGCCTGTCCTTATTATTTTTGGTTACTGAACAAATCTCCTAGAGTAGTGTACCCTACCGGCCTAAAAATTAGACTGAATAACTGAAAATGCCTCAATGGGCCTCAACAAAATAACTTAACAAATATCTCAACACCGGTATACTAGGGTCACGTACCTCTAGAGACTCAAACTCAAGAATCTAAACAAATTCCCACTAACAAGAGTGGCTCAACTGAATATCTTATGATCAAATACTGAACTGAATATGGTATAGACTGATTTATCTGAAACCAATCACTCGAAATAACACTAAAGATACAAAGAATCCTTCAGTACCAGTCGACTTATACTTTGGTAAGTCGACTGTCCAGAGGACGATACCCAAAATTTCACAAAATAGACCAAGTCATATCAGTCGACTTAAAAGAGAATCGGTCGACTGACCAGAAGGGGCTGAACAAAATAATCTCTCAACAGACCAGTCGACTGACATCAGTCTAGGTCGACTGTCCAGAACAAATTTTACAAAGTAAAGACCTCAGGACACCAGTCGACTTATACTGTAGTAAGTCGACTGTCCAGAGGAGAATATCTATAATTTTTACGAAAATAAACTAAGTAACATAAGTTGACTTATAACAACATAAGGTGACTTACCAAAAACATAAGTAGACTTATAAAAACATAAGGTGACTTACCGAAAACATAAGTAGACTTATAAAATTCATAAGTAGACTTATAAAAACATAAGTTGACTTACCAACAATATAAGATGACTTATAAAAATCATAAGTTGACTTACCAACAATATAAGATGACTTATAAAAATTATAAGTTGACTTACCAGATCATAAGTAGACTTATAGAACACATAAGTCGACTTAAAGGAGACATAAGTCAACTCATAAGAACATAAGTCGACTTATAAAAACATAAGTCGACTTACCAGAGAGAAATTCCAGAAATCTTTAAGAAAATATTCTAAGTGTCATAAGTCGACTTGCAAAGTCATAAGTCGACTTAAAATACAATATAAGTCGACTTAAAAGGTCATAAGTCGACTTACCAGAGAAAATCTAAGATAATTTTGAAAAATAACTTGTAAGTGTACCAGTCGACTGAAAAGGGGTCAAAGTCGACTGTCCAGAGCGAATTTTCAAGAAAACTAAAGATACAGTAGCTAGGTCGTACCAGTCGACTGATTAGTATACCAGTCGACTGTTGGCCTTCAGTCTGCAAGGTTTGGTTGTTCATGATAATCAAAATTAGGGTTTTCCAAAAGCAATTGTTGTTTACTAAAATAATTTGTATTTAGGTAAAATCGACAATCTCAAATAATCTCCATTATGGATACATTTCCTCAAATCAACCGTTATCTCAAAACTTAATTCTCATGTTCTAATCTCCTAATTCTTCCATTAGGATTTCTCAATACTAAATATCTTTCACAACCATGATCAAAGTCTGATTTATAACCATGAGATCCAGATGTTCGTCATCCGATCTCAACATAATCAATTCTTAACATGCTTTCTAACAATATAATCTCATAATTTAAGATCTACTCAATATTCATGAGTTTCACAAACATGGTCCAAGCAATAACAATGGTTCATTCACATCACAATACAAGGATCATATCATTCATATAATGAAACAAAGCAAACGATGTCATTCACATAAATCAAAACAACCAATTTCATATCATTCGCAAAATCAAACAACAACACAAACAATGTCACTCACCTTGATTTAGAGAAGACTCCACGAAAAAGTCTTCCTTTTGCTAGATCCAAAAATCCTCCTCCCGATCACCAAGAAAATAATATTTTAATAAATCTGGAGTTGTGCAGCGAATGACGGCTGCACACCCTCTTTTATACAGGCCGGAATTGAAAGGAATTAGGGTTTTGAAGTACTTTTGCAAAATAGTCATTTTTCAATTTATTACTTCACATATATAACCTTTCTTAGTCAAAATAAGTTAAATAAATCAAAACTAAATAAAATCTTTTTACCACTAAGTTTTCCAACAACCCAGCACGGTCCAGAGATAAGAAAATCCCGGATTTACACTCAGGGTGGCGATTTTGCACAAAAGCCCTCCCTTTTGTAATATTTGCAAATACATCATAAGATATTCATAAAAATCCAAAAAAATCTGAAATAATATATAGTAATACATATTATAGTTTCCAATAAAAATATTTAACTTTTACCTTCCAGAAAAACATTTGCACAAAGATCCAACATAAATTCTATATTTGCAAAAACACCCTTTTTGTTTAAATCTTCACCAAATCGACTTTAAATAAATTTCAAATATATTTAAATTCAAATGATGACCATGGAGAACCAAAATATCAGTAAAACAAATTTTCATAGTTTATTTAAGATCCAAACGACTTTTTACATAAAAGCCCCTCTCTTTCGAGATATTTGTAAAAATAGTTTCTTTATTCAGAAAAATCCCAAAATTTAGAATACGCTCCATAATAAGTATGGGAACTTATTAAAAATATAAAAATTGTATATGCACACCAAAATTATTTGCACGTGTTTCGCACGTGTAAAAAGATAAATCTTTTAGAAAATATTTTATTAAATTTTCAGTAAATCATTTTAATTCATTTTCAAATAATTAAAATAATATTTGAAAATACGGGGTTCTACACTTGAAGCCGATAGGCACAGGAGCATCCATTATGGTCCGGGAGAAAGGAGGTCTGCTAGGGCAAAGGGTTCTTCCTCTAAGTTCCTCTTCTCGGTCTAATTGACCCAAGCGCCTCTCCATCTCATGGAGACGGCATTACATAGCGTCGTCCCTCCGGTGGTAATCAGCCGAGCCTCTAGACTCGTCTTCGTACGAGGGAGAGCAAGGGGTCCGGCGGCGGTAACTCCTGGAGTGACGAGGACTCGGGGTACGCCGGGAGTTGCTAGGAGCGGGAGGAGGAGATGGGGATCGTCGGTGAGGGCTTCGAACCGGAGGAGGAGAGGGGATCTTAGGTGCCTCGTTGTTGGGACGGAGATTGAGAGCTTGTAGGACGGTTGCTTGGAACTGCTGGAACTCGGCACGGGTGATGGGTGCCTCATCGTTCCTAGGCTGTTGCCGACCTGCAGGGGAGTGTGGCCTTCTTCGGTAATGTTCGGGGGACTCCTTCCGCCCCCTTCGGATGGGGGATCTTCTGTATTCTCGGCGGCGAGGAGACCGCTTGTCCGGACGGTGTTGGCGGGAGGTTCCCTCTCGGGCCCGCTTTTCATCTAGATGGCGGCGAAGATCGTCATCCTTCTGCCGATTGAGGACGGTATTGTGGGGGCCAGAAGCTCGGGGATGATGGGAGGCCATAGAGTTCGAAGAGGCATTGTGGATGGAGACGTGGTCTTGGTGAAGAGGTTGTTTTTTAGGGTTAGGACCCTTAGGAGGTGGCTGATTAGGAGGAGGAAGGTCCTGTTGGATTGGGTCTTCCGCTGGAGGAGGAAGTTGCCCCTGCTGTTGGGTAGGCTGGGTGGGAATTTCGTGCTACTGATCGGGGTTGGGTCCTCTGTTAGACCCTCTTGATCTGACTTTCCTGGGAGGCATGGCTGGAGAAGATCTGTTCAACGAGAAGAGGGGAGGTCTCTATTCGTTAGTTTTCCACAGACGGCGCCAATCTGTTGCCGCTAAATTTGGTGTGGGGGCAAACAGACAGTATATGTGGATTCTTAGGGAAACTGAATAGTAAACCTGTATACCTGTTCCGTCGAAGTATGATCGTCACTCCCGCCGTACACCTGCAAAAAGTGCGAGACACCGGGATTGTTCCCGGCGACACACCCTCCGACGCTCAAGTCAGTAATCTAGGAAGACTGTGAAAGAGCGCAAAAACTGGAGAAAGATTGATTACCTCTTAATGGAGATGGATGGGGGGTATTTATAGGCGCCGCTGGGATCAGATTAGGAATGTAATCCCCCTGTGGTTAGATAAGGAATGTAATCCCTAATCCCCAGTGAAGGGATAGATATGAATCAGGGCCGTTGATTATGGTTTAATCAGGAACCCTAATTCTATCCCTTCTGGACCGGGTTCGTTGCGGGTTGAAACCCGCACCCAGTTGATTTGGATCCGTTCGCGGGTTAGTGGATTCCCAAGAAGGAGAACCAGTACCCGCTTCAGACCCATTGGTAGGTGAAATTACCGTTTTGCCCCTGGGCTTCAAGATTCGTGCCTGATTTGGACGGTTCCGATTAAACCCCATTTTTAGCCATATCAATGTATATGGTTGGATAGGTGGAGTAGGATAGCAAAAGAAACAGAGGGGTGGCTGATTTGATTTCGAAAAGAACAGGGAACAAGAAATGAAAGAAAGGAAGTAGTATATATATCTACATATATACATATATATATATATATTATAGGAGCTATATATGTATATGTAGCCATAGAAGTAGGTGGAGAAATAAAAGGACATGCTGGACTTGCTTGGTTGTTTGCTTCGGAAATGATAGGAGAGGAGAAAGGGGGAGATGAGGAAATGTGAGGGAGTTTAGAGGCATTATATAATGGGATTAAGGGGGTGGTTATATTAACTACCCATTAATTATCCACTCTCCCACTTTCTCCATCTCTTCACATCCCTAACTCCCGACCTCTCTCATTCCAAACCGGCCCCTCTCCATCTTCCAACCAAAACTCCAGTTCATGTGTGCGATATATTTTACCTTATTTACATAGATATTCATGTGCGCAATATATTTGACCTTATATATATATATATATATATATATATATATATATATATATATATATATATATATATATATATATATGTGTGTGTGTGTGTGTGTGTGTGTGTTTGTGTGTGTGTGTGTGTGTGTGTGTGTGTACAAAAGACTATAGGATATAGGTATAGTAATGTAGGCAACAGTGGAATGGGGACCATTGCTGAGTTGGGTTGTACTGTTGTGTTCGGATTTAGACAAGTAAGGAAAGAAAGGGGATTAGGTGTGCATATATATATATATATATATATATATATATATATATATATATATATATATATATATATATATATATATATATACCCAATATGTATGTAACAATTAGTTTAATAAAAAATTTATAATGCTTCATGCACAAATAAAATAAATGCACACACATTTTATGAAATTTATTTTAAGAAAGAATACGCCCAAATACGCACATCGAAACAAACACGTGCGTCGCACGTAAAATATCAAAAATACAAAATTCAACATTATCAACGAAAAAATGTTAAAGATAATAAAAATATAATATAAGAAAATATATTTATTAATTTTACGGTGTAATTGCTACGTACGTAAAAAACACGTGCATTACACGTATAATAATATTTTAATCAAAATAAGTGAAAATGAATTTCCGTTTATAAAAATAGATTTGAATGCCTAAAATAAATAATTTAAACACATAGAAAATATTGCACGTAGCGGTGGAAATACATAATCGATACGTGCATCAAAAACACGTAAAAAGCACGTAAAACCCAGAGATTGAAATTTAATATTTTAGTTGACTCAAATTGGATAAAATATACGGGAAATGCATAAATGGTCAGAAATCACAATACATAATGAAAACACGTTACAAATATTACCAGTATCGATACAAAATACACATGCGTAACACACGAAGGCAAAATTATCATTTCCAATTTTGCGGGTTGTTACACATAACCTCTTTTATAATCAATTACAAATTTCATTCATTCATATACTCAATTCATCTCTAATTCATTCCATCCAATTAGTCATCCTCAAATAACTAGATAAAATCTTCCAAACTGTTACAATAGGACTTCAAAAGCCTCAATTCAATGAACATCATCTCCGTTCTAATATCTCAAATCTAATTACCAAATATGTACTAAAATTGTTAATTCAAATGTGAATTTTAATCCAAAACATTTGTACCAATTTCCATCAGATCTTAATTCTCCAAGATACTAATATCTTTTAAAATCATCTCTATTCAAACTCTTCAAATCCAATCACCAAATATGTGTTCAATCCTTTATCTAAGTGGGGCAATTAATCCAAATTTTTTTTTACAAATTACACTCAAAATATTTTCCCAAAAATCAATTTATATTTTCAATATACTTAAAACAGTAAATATTACCAAATTCGAACTCACCAAGACTCAAACCTACAATCTCAAAGATCCTAAGCCACATGCACTAACCAATAATCCAAGACTATTTCTTTATCAACTTCGATTCAAGGTAACAACATCTATATATTTTATTTGAATGTTCAACTTGGACATCAACCCAATGGTATTGTAAAAATCATATAAATTTCAATACTACTCCAAAAATAGATTTCTTAGTTTCATAAGAAACATAAATGAGTCTACTAAAACTTTGTAGTTAAAATCATCTAAATTCATCCTCAAGTACTTCTTCTAAATTCATTTGCAAAACAATAAGTTCAAAATCTGAAACTGCAGCTCATGCGACTTGAAAAATCATATAAAATTCTTTACTTCATGAAACTTTGTATTGTTTATATAAAATTAAATTTATACAGGTCTACTATAACTTTGTAGTTATAAGTTTCTGCAAAATATTATGTCTATAACCCTGAATTCTTCGAAATTTACAGTCGGGTCGAAATGTTACACAGACTGCCACTTGTTCAATCTTGTAAAATTCATTATCAATTCTATTCTTCATGGAAATTTGATTTCTTAGACTATAAAGAAAGGTTAACGAGTCTACTTCAACTTCTTAGTTTTAACTTTTCTCAAAATACTGTATCAAAGATGCCGAAATTTACACAAATTTCCAGCAACTAGCTAACTGTCAACCAGTCCTAAGTTTGGATTTTATTAAAATAGTAAACGACATCCAAATATTATGAAATTTTAATGAGATGTTCTCGACATATACAAGATGCTCCGATAAACATTTTAGCTCTAGATTCCATCTAGTTTAATAGATATGATTTTCTGAAGTGTGACTAAAACTTAAAACAAAAAATTTTGAAAATGCTCCCAAATCAGTCATTTCATAATTTCACACCTTTAATCAACACCATATAATCTAAAAATGAATACTCAATCTATATAGGATATCATGTATCTAACAATTCACACATATACATTCTACAATCTAGCATTCTACTAATAAAATTATATTAGAAAGTTGGAGAAACACCCACCTCTTTCTTGATGCAATTAGGAAGTAGAAACTCCAAGAAATAATCCCTCAAGCCTATCCTCTCTCCAAAAATCCAAGGCTCCAAAGCCAAAGTGAAGATTTTCCAGCACACAAAAAAAAATGATGGAAGGCTCCTCCTTCACTTGGCCGGGATTGGTTCTTAATAAAGGGGAATGAGGTAATGAGGGTTTTCATTAACCACCTACTAGTCAACTAACTACCCATAACTCCTCCACTAATCCACTACTTAACCTAATTAGATTTCCCACCCAAAACAATTGGCCGGCCATTCTAGAGTGTGGGTAAAACATGTGTTTTTGAATGTGTTTGTGTGTGCATGTAGAATGCACACAAAATTTAGGAATTTTATTTAATAAAATTTTCCATGTGTTACTCAAATCAATAAAAAATTAATAAAATTAGTTCAAATTAATAATAAAAAGTTTTTATGCACAAATAAAAATAAACGTACATACTTCATAAATTTATTTTGAAAAAGAATGCACTCAACAAATGCACCGCAAACACGTGCATCGCACGTATCGATAAATATTCAAATATGAAAGGGATTGGAGCAACGGAGAAATGTTTATAAATAATTGAAATATGAAAAATGTAAAAAATATTTATATTGATAATATTACAGATATTTCACGTTACAGAAAAATATACGTAATCAACAAATGTATTGAAAGCACATGCAATGCACGTAAAAACACAAAGATTTAAAATAAATGTTTAAGTTGGCCCATAATAGGATAAAAATGAATTTTGAGAATACGGAAAATATATAAATAATTGAAATACAGAAATACGTAGGACATTTATAAAATACGTTACGGATATTACCCGTAACAGTACAAAATACATGTGCTTAACTCCAGTGGACAAAATTGTCGTAACTCAATTTTGCGGGGTGTTACAATATATATATTAGGTTTTTCCGTGGACACGTGCCTATGGCACATCTTTGTGAACGATGCAGCATATGAAAAGCACTATAAACACATAAAGAAAATGCAGGCAAAGCACATAAAGAAGTTAAAGAAATTCCAGCATGCTAGTGTTACTACTAACCATCAAATTGTTGAAGAAGGTCTGATTTTGTAGCTACTTTTCTGAAAAGTGAAGAGAGAGGGAGAAATGAAAAAGTGAAGAGATGAGAGAGAGGGACATAGTAATAAAGTAAGGATGATTTATGTCTTGGGCGATAATTTTAGTTTTTGGGGGAAACTTTTTTTTTTGGTGGGTGGGGGGGGGGGGGGGGATGTCTTTTAGGGGGATGAATGTGAGCCATTGATTTTGTTTCAAAAAGGATAGTCACTTGATAACTTTTTTCAAATTGCCTTGTGATATATATATTGGTGCTCAGTTGCAAATGGGACTGTTTGCATAGACCCGTTGCAAACCGAGCTCCTGGCCATTGGATCGTTTCTATCCAGATCCAGCAGCCGGGATTGAACCCGCTCATCAGTTCCCCCTCTCACTTAAGTGATGAGGGTTATTTTGGATATTTTACCCCCAAATAACTCTTCAACTTAGCTACTCTCTCGCACTCGCTCTCTGTCGAAGCTGATCAAGTCCTCTCTTTTTTGGCCAAATTTTAACATAGGGTGTTGTTGCGAACAAGGGCCTAAGAGCATCCACAGTCGTTATTGTTAAAAAATGGATAAATGGATAAATGCATATAGCAATTTATCATTTAACTGCAGTCGTCGAATGCTATATTTTACCAATTTAAATTAAAATAATATACAGACGGAGCTTCACATTGCGCCGGAGAGAAAAAAAAATTAATTCGGTCGGATGCAACATGACCTTGTGTCGGAGAGGGAAAAAAAATTAATGGTGGGACAGCACTTGAAGTGCCGTCAGAAGGGAAAAATCGTACTCGGAGTGCAAAAAAAAATTACAAAAAAATATAAAAATTACAAAAAATTTACAAAAAATTTTCAAAAAATTACAAAAAACTACAGAGGAGGCCTGGGACGCAACTTCATGTTGCGTCCGAGAGAAGTGGGGTTTTTTTGGTTTTTTTTAATTACGAAATTAATTTTTTTTTGGAGGGACGGCACTTCAAGTGCCGTCCAACCATTAAAATATTTTTTTTTTGTGCAACGGCACTTCGAGCTCCGTCTTTTATATATGCATAATTCTTATTTCAGTTCTCATATATGGTACTCTACTGTAGCGATTTATGCAAAGTACGCATATTTACACAATGACTGTAGCGCTCTTTTTTACAAAATATGCATGTTATGCATATATACCAAACGACTACAGATGCTCTTAGTAATTCAAAATATTTTTGAACCTTAGTTGTTGCTTCCAACAACAGCCTATGTATAACCTAGGACGTTATGGGAAACAACAACGTCTTAGGTTATACAACTTTTTAAAACACTTGTACAAAATTCGCTCAAATTTCTACCTCTATCTCTCACTCTCTTTTGCCTTGCTCTATCTCTCTTTCTCGTTCCAGAACCCAACAGCCCCAAACCCAAGCTCCTCCTTCACTTAATCCACCCCTACTCTTTCACCTCACTCTTTCACTCACTCTCTTCCTCTTCTCGAACTCTCTCTCTCTCTCTTCCTGAAGAATCTCCCAAACCCAAAAACCCTAGCCTTAACGAAATCTCCCAAACCCTACTCCTCCCCCGTCTACAGCAGTGCCTCCACCTCCTTTTTCTCCTTCTTAATAACTTATATTGTGTAAGGTGTTCATTCTATTCTAGCTTCGTAGATGTAGCTATGTTAACTGATTGAATTAATTTTGTAAACTTTTTAGTCTACAATTTTTTTGTGATGCGTAGTTATTTGTTTGATGTGTGTTGTATATAGTTGTTCTTTAATTGTAGACAGTTGAATTTTAGAATTAGTTGTTTCTCCAAATTATAGTTGTAGTTCTAGATTTTATTGTTCGTTATTTATAAAAGCGCACAAACAAGATCCAAAAATTCCGAATTTTTCCGAGTAGGTCAGACACACCATGCACAAGCCAATGTAACTTGTAGAACTGAGTTTCGATTCACAGTTTGCGGGATATGGTTGTGTATCGCTTTCCATTCTTTTTCGTGAACGAAAGCGATACATTTCCGTATCTTGCAAACCGTGAGTCGAAACTCATTTCTACAAGTTGTGTTGGCTTGTGCATAGTGAGTCCGACCTAATTGCAAAGTTTCAAAATTTTTGGATGTCATTTGTGCAGTTTTTCCAAATTTCTTATTTTTTTCTAAATATATGCAGATAGTGTGAATCCTTCTATATGATTAGTATATTGCTAATTGTTGTATTATTTTTTATATTAGATATAGATAGTGGTGAAGAAAATTCTGTTGTCGGCAATAATTTTTTACATGCACAAGAAAGTGGTGAATGCATGCCGCTAGTTGAAGAGCACCTCAAACCAAAGATAGGTATGATGTTTCATACTTTAGATCAAGCTGAGAACTTTTATTCGTCATATACTAAATTTGAGAATTTTGCAATGCGTGAGGGTGGGAATAAATACAAAGGAGAGAGTTTCGTGGATAAGTTTTATTTATGTAATAAAGCAGGGACTTCACTGAGTCAACCTAGTGATGATAGACGGGGAATTACTTCTAAACGGTTTGCAAAGCATTCGTTCGTGTAAAACTGAATGAAGAAATTAATAAATTGGTGTTGTATTTATTTATGAACCACACAATCATGAATTCACTTCACCTGGTAGAAGATATCTTTTGCCCCCAAAATCGTTCTGTGTCGAAGACCGATAAAAGAATAATGTATCAACTTACCCAAGCTAGTATCCCAACATGCAAAAAGATGCTCTTCTTCGAAAGTGCTAGTGGTGGTCGCAATAAAATAGGATTTTACGAAAAAGATGCTAGAAATCTACATAGAAACTCACATGAAGCGATGAAAGGACACGAAGAGAACTTGCTCATTGATTTTTTTGAATTTGAAAAAACAGACGAATCCTTCTTTTTTTTTATGATTTCCAAGTAAATCCCGAAGGCCGTTTGTCTCATTGTATTTGGGTGGATGGAACTTCTAGGATGAATTATGAAGAATTTAGGGATGTACTTTGCTTTGATGCCACATACAATACGAACCGATATGGAATGCTATTTGTTCTATTTATTGGAATCAATCATCATTGGCAATCAACGTTCTTAGGGGGTGGGTTCATTCCAAATGAGAATGTCTCTTTGTTTGTGTGGTTCTTTGAAAAGTTGCTAAGGGTAATGAATCGTGCTCCATCCAGCATAGTGACGAACCAGAATCGTGGAATTGCCGCCGCAATGAGTGAAGTTTTTCCCGAGACTCGGCATCGGTATTGCTTTTGGCACATATTGGATAAGTTATCGTATGAGGTGCGTATGTCGAATGTTGTTGATAAATTTACGAATATGTACATAAGTTTGAGGAGAAGTGGAAGTTAGTGCTTTTGTAATACGGAGTAGAGAATAACAAATGGTTGAACGATATATTTGAAATTCATGACAAATGGGCACCCATTTATGTAAGGGATTTATTTTGAGACAGCATATTGAGTAACCAATGGGTTGAGTCTATGCATTCTTCCTTGAAGCATCATATAGAAAAGAAGTACTCGTTACATGAATTTGTCGTCATCTTCGAACGATTTACTTAAAGAAAATCACTGTAACCTCGAGAAGAGACCGAATTGAAAACCCAATGGGCTTTGGAAGAACATATGGCGCAAATCTACACATTGAAGATTTTTTACAAATTCTAAGATGAAGTTACAAAAAACTTATTATATAATGTGACTTTTGTTGTTAATCTTGACACACCGGATAGTTAAACTTTTCATGTGATTCTTCGTGGAGAATCAGAACCGGGGAGGTAGATTCAATTATGCAAACTTCGTCAAATGGCTACTTGTGGTTGTCACTTGTTCGAGTTCGTAGGCATTCCTGGCAAACATATTTTGGTCGTTCTTCAGTTCAACCATCACACTTCTCTACCGGATATATATATTAAAAGAAGATGGACCCGGGACGTGATGAGAAGAATCTATACATCTATTCCACACGAAGGCACTAGCCCGAATTTTGCTTCTCGCTATTGTGAATTGAGACATCACGCAAAAATAGATGGTCAATCTTGGTTGTTCCTCCAATGAAAGTTACAAATACATTCTCGATCTTATGGTCAAGGGAAATGATGTCGTTTCCCGTTTGCAACCCGGAATTAGCAGAAATCTCGAGGGTAGTGCACAACCCCATGCTAGTGGACAACATGTTGAAGGGAGTGGACATGAACATGGAACAAACGTGGATATGCCTCATGTAAGCAGTTAGGTTTCAAATGCAATCACAGATTAAATACACAGCGGAAAAATTACAAAAATATATTGAAACCTAGCCATGAATCCATGAGAAAACTATAAATCGTGTTTAGCAGTTATACCTTAAAGATGGATCTACTATCTCCACAATATGCCGATCACAACACTGCAATATTGTTGTGCCTCTACAGTATCCACACGAATGGAACGAAAAATGGTTTTCCCTTAGACCGCGGTGCTAGCTGCGGAAAGGGGACATTCCTCCTCACAATCTCTCTCTCACTTTCTGCGACGGTTAGGGTTTTTTTCACATGTGTCTTTTCCACAAATATTTATCATATATATAGGTGCAGAAAACCAGCTCTAAGAGAGTAATGAGTTGTTGGGCTCACAATCTGACCTGGGTCAGATTCGTGTGTGGGCTTTTGAACTTTAGTCGGCCCATTTAATCTAATTAAATATCCAACCAATGTCAGGATTCCAAGTCTTATTTGGATCCCTAATTAAATTTATCTTATGAATTTAAATCCCAATTTTGATCCATTCTAAGTGTGTAACCTTGTAAGTTCCCATTACGTTGACAGTAATACTAAAATCATATTCGAGTATTACAAACAGTGAGCGGCATCTAGCAATACATCACTGCTACTCAAGTAATGGGAATATCAGTGATTTGGCATAACCTATCAATGACCAATGTTACCATGTAGTCTAGTCCATTTGTCCAGATATCTTAATTGACCACAAGGCATAGAGCGTGTCACCCTTGTATAGTTCAATCTTTGGTTTCTTGATGTCCGAGTAGACTTACTAAAACAAATGAGATCAATGTCTCATATTGACTCATTTGAGTATGGCCATGCATTTTGCATTCTCACTCAATCAAGGGGCCCGTAGATATCGTTCCTATTACGTAAGATGTACAAATCCTATTTAAGTCACTCACATCCCTCCGTGTGATTTGTAGTATATCCAATAGTCGATTTTATAATCACCTTATTACAAGAAACGTTTGACGGCATTAAAATATATAACTTCTCATGTAGGGAACCGTAGTGACTTCAAGTCAAAGGACTATATACCCCATGATCACTATGAGAACCGCTTATGACACTAACGTAACGATTATGCAGCGTTCTCATGGTGGGTCAGTCCAGTACATTATTACTCTAATATGTACCTATGTGAAAACTTTATATATCATATACATGACCCCTGAGAATGACCATCAGTTTACGCACACACTAGTCTCTATATATTATCGTTGTCCTAATTCATAATAGTACTTGACTAAGGATATTTAAGAACAGTACTATGATTTCAGCCAATAGGATCTCACAATCAAGTCATGCACTTGATATCCCATGACATTGAACTTACTATTCTAAGGACTTCATTATGTTCATTTAATCCACAATAAATGAAAATGCCTATATATGAAATAAATGTCACGATACAATGTAAACTAGTAATGTCAATACACAACTGGCGTCTAGGGCATACACCAACAATTTCCCACTTGCACTAGAGCCAATCAGACATTCATCCAATGCCTATAGATCTAGTATGGACCTCATGCTTTTGCTGTACAAGAGGCTTTGTCAGTGTGGGTCATCGATGTTATTATCTATCGGTACTCTGCATATCTTCACATCTCCTCTATCGATGATCTCTCGAATGAGATGGAAGCGTCTAAGTATATGTTTGGATCACTGGTGAGATCTAGACCACTTAGCATGTGCAATGGCCCCATTGTTATCACAATAGAGGTCCACCGGGTCCACAATGCCAGGAACTAGGCCAAGTTCAGTGATGAACTTTCTTATCCAAACAGTTTTCTTTACTGCATTGGAGGTAGCAATATACTCAGCCTCTGTGGTAGAATCGGCTACAGTCTCTTGCTTCGAACTCTTCCATCTCAGAGCTCCACCATTTAGGCAAAACAAAAAATCCAATTGCGATTTGGAGTTGTCCTTATCGGACTGGAAGCTAGCGTCAGTGTAACCCTTTACAACAAGCTCTTCCTTGGTTCCATATACCAAGAACAAATCCTTAGTCCTTCTTAATCACTTAGGAATGTTCTTGGCAGTAGTCCAGTGACTCTCACCGGGATCTGACAGGTACCTGCTCGTCATGATCAAGGCATATGAGAGATCGAGACGAGTACATAACCAGGCATACCTGATAGATCCAATTATAGATGCATATGGAATCTTAGTCATGTGGTCCCTCTCATCTTGAGCCTTAGACAGAAATGTTGTCTATGTATGTACTCTGACTCAGGCCAAGCAATCTTCTTGATCTATCTCTATAGATCTTGATGCCTAATACATAAGTAGCTTCATCCAAGTCCTTCATGGAAAAGCATTTCCCTAGCCAAGTCTTTACAAATTATAAGGTAGGGATGTCATTCCCGATGAGTAGTATGTCATCTACATACAACACCAGAAAGACAATTGTGCTCCCACTAATTTTCTTGTAGACACAAGATTCATCTTCATTCTTGATGAAACCAAACTATTTGATTGCATCATTGAAGCAAATATTCCAGCTTCTAGAAGCTTGTTCTAACCCATAAATGGATCGTTGCAGCTTACACACATTTCCAGCATCCTTTGGAGTGACAAAACCCTCAAGCTGTGTCATGTACACATCCTTGAGAAGATTTCCATTTAGGAAAGCAGTTTTGACATCCATCTGTTAGATTTTATAATCGTGATATGTTGCGATAGCAAACAAGATCTAAATCGATTTAAGCTTGACAACTGTGGAAAAAGTTTTATCATAGTCTACACCATGAACTTGCTTGAAATCTTTAGCCACCAACCGCTCCTTAAAGGTTTGCACGTTACCATCAATGTCAGTTTTCTTTTTGAAAATCCATTTGCACCCACTAGGTTTTACCCCTTCAAGTGAGTTTACCAAGGTCCATACTTGGTTGGCATACATGGATTCCATCTCAGATCTCATGGTTTCAAGCCATTTCTTAGAGTCTGTGCCTTTTACTGCTTCCTCATAAGTCATAGGCTCATCTTGATCCATGAGCACGTTGAGTCACGAGAAATCCATATCTTTCGGGTTGATGCGGTATCCTACAAGACTTACGTAGGCCTCGTGCTACTTGACCAGGTTGTTGTTCCACAACGATTTGTGGAGCTTGCTCCATTTCTACCATTGGTTCGCTACTACTTTGCAAAGTATAAATTTCTTCAAGTTCTATCATTCTCCCACTTCTCTTGGAAACGAATTCACTCTCTAGAAACACAACATTCCGTGCAACAAACACTTTGCCTTCAATGGGATTATAGAAATAGTATTCCTTGGTTTCCTTGAGATATCCTACAAAGAAGTACTTATCAAATTTGGGACCAAGTTTATCAGATACTTGGCGCCTTACATAGGCTTCACAACCCCAAATCTACATAAAAGGCACACTAGGACGCCTCCTAGTCCATATCTCATATGGTGTCTCTTGAACCGTTTTAGATGGAACATGGTTAAGTGTGAAAGCAGCTGTTAATAGAGCATGTCCCCAGAAGGAGGTTGAAAGATCTGCATGACTCATCATGGATCAGACCATGTCTAACAAGGTCTGGTTCTCCTCTTAGAGACACAATTCCATTGCGGTGTTTAAGAGGGTGTGAGTTGAGATATTATCCCGTACTCTTTTAGATGGTCATCAAAATCTTGGCTTAAGTACACACCACCTTAATTTGATCGAAGAGCTGTAATACTTGTACTAAGTTGGTTTTGTACCTCGTTCTTGAATTCTTTGAACTTTTCAAATGACTCTAATTTGTGTTTCATCAGATACTCAAACCTATATCTACTGAAATCACAGTAAATGTAATGAAGTACTGAAAACCTCCTCTAGCCAATGTGTTGAAATATTCGCAGACATCACTATATAAAGATGACTTGCCCTTTCACATTTTCCAGTGAATGGAGCTTTTGTCATCTTGCCCAACAAACAAGGTTCACATACCTCATATGATTCAATATCAAATGAGTCCAAGAATCCATCTTTATGGAGTTTGGATATGAGGTTCTCATTTATGTGGCCCAAACAACAATGCCAGAGGTAAGTTGGGTTCATATCATTTGATTTGAAGCTCTTAGTATTTATATTATAGACGAGTATTTCTAGGTCGGGAATATAAAGCCCATTACTCAATTGTGCACTAGCATAACAGATATCATTTAAATAAATAAAGCAACTTTTGTCCCTTTTTATAAATGAAAAACTCTTCTTGTCCAAAAAAGAAATAGAAATAATATTTGTAACGCCCCGAATTCCAAATAAGACCGAATTCGAAGTTCCACAGGATCTTTAAACTTCACTTCGTACAAATTTACAACGAAATTTGAACTTTTTATAATTCAACAGAGTGCTTCACATTTATTTATACAGCGGAAGATAAAATGAAGTACAATAATGAAAAATTATACAATTGCAACATCTTTAACATTTAAATAAATCAGCAGCAGCATATCAACTTTATATCTTCATGAAAATCTAACTCTTGCATATAAAACTGTGGGCACGTCAGTTGCTTACAATCGACGAAAATGTTATACACGGCCATCCTCGCTATACCGAAATTATAACGATCTCAATACTTTAACAAACCACAACTTGAATGTAAATAAAGTGTTAAATGTGAATACTCTAAACATGTAAGTGTATGTAATGACCTAAGGCCTAATGCAGATATTTTACACTAAGATGACACTAATGCATACTTGTTCGGATTCTATGCATCCCATACTACATAGGTCCGAGGGCAAGCACCTACGTACTCCACATTAAAAGGGTTCGATCCCTCGCCATGAAAAACTACCCAGTAATAGAAGCAAGGTTTAGATATTCCACGAGTACGGATCCCAGTCCCGGAGTACACCGCTCGACTGTTATACACACTCCTCGTTGTGCAAACACCCCACAAGTGCCCCTCTAGTCCCGGTATACGTATATACACTGGAGTACGACAAACTATCCGCCCGACTACGCATAGTCTCGAATTTAAAAATAAAACTTGTCTCCATCGAAGCAAGCTCAGTCCCGGAGTACACCACCCGACTGGGTCTATAGTCCCGAAGTACATCGCTCGACTATATAGAGTGCCCCACTTATGTTTGCCCAGGTTTACTACATCTTCTCTTAGTGCCTAGTTCTTAAGTTCAAGACATGAATAATTATCATACCTAGAGTTAGTTTTACCCCTTACCAGACTTAATCACAAATACCGAGATAGCTCCACGGCCATATCTCAAAAATATAACTCAAATCTTTTAATTCAACAATGCCAGTATCCGAGGTCTCACTAAACTCTAGATCACATCCTTTCATGTACAAGAAACCATGGGTACTCATACCCTTCCATAATCATGTATTAAACTCAATATATTCTTATCTTCAACTTATTCTCAATATAATCAATGTCTTATCTTAGCATCATTCATAATTCAATTATTCATTCATAATCTTTAAAAGCAATATTTCATTTTATGAACATAGATTCATCCACTTTAAGTATCATTAGCAATGTAAGTTCATAAAGTAATTTATATCTCAACCCACATCAACTATTTCTTACTCAACATAAGTATATAATCTTATCAAGAGAATCCATAACATGGCAAATATTTTTCTCTTCTTCTCAAAATAAAAATCATATTCTCAAATAAATAATTTTGAAGTCGAAAACACATTTTCTATCTCAATTCCTGTTTTAATATCTTAAAATATACATGAAAATTTCTAAAACTATTTCTAATAAATTCTATATCATTTTACAGGAATATCTCCTAGAGTTGGTGTACCCTACCGGACTTAACTCAACTGATCAACAACAAGCTTCAACAGGCAAAATCACAAACTCTCAACTGCCGGTATACTAGGGTCCCACACACCACAAATACTAAAGAAACAATCGTTTATAAAATCATTAGAAAAGTTCAAGAAAACGTCAGTCAGAGCAGTGAAAGTCGGCTTCATTCTGTAGTCGGTCGACTGTCCCGCATAAAAAAAATCCAAAACCTCGAGAAACACTAATCAGAGCAGCGACAGTCGACTGTATAAAGTGGTCAGACGAATGTCCCGCATAAAAATCCAAAACTCCAAGAAAATACAAATCAGAGCAGTGGTAGTCGACTGTATAAAGTGGTTAGTCGACTGCCATCTCAACAAATTTCATACAATTATATATTTCTACATTTGTAAATTAACATGCATATCTATATAATAAAACACAAAGAAAGCTATCAAGTGGCTCTCCTTCAACCCCCCAAAAAATCAAAGGTCTAGATCTAATCTTATAAAACATATTTTCCCTCCAAAACTCAAATTCAAATCTCTCACCCAAACCAACTCCTATGTATATATATTTTTCTCTCTCCCTCCCTCCCTCTTCTATTCAAAAAATTAAAAAAATTAAAAATTTTTAAAAATTAAAAATTTTTAAAAACTAAAAAAATTTAAAATTTTAAAAACTTTAAAAATAATTCAAAAAAAAATAAAATAAAAAAAATCATATAATATATTTTTTGCTCTATGTTTGCTACTTCAATTAATTTGTTAGACCTCCAAAACTATTTTATATAATCAAACAAGGTGCACCGTTCCGAAGACGTGCCGTAGGCACGTGTCAACGGGCAAACCTAGTTTGTTTATAATACTCATTATTTCTTTTTCTCATTTCCAACTAACATGATGACAATTAGTTTCTTAATCAAATTAAAATTTCTACAATTCACGGCACACATAATAGCATGGATTTGTTCTACATTTATCACATCAATCTTATCTATACTACTCATTTAACATATTAGTATGCATTTCCTACATTTTGAAAGCACAAGATCACCCACCTAATATGAAGAACTTGCAACAAAGATGATGGGGCACAACTCCTAGCTCCAACAAGCAACACCTAGTCCTTCTCCTCCTAGCAAGAGCACTCCAAAAAGCCTCCAATGCAACAAGAACACTCTCCAACTCTCTTTCTTTTTCCTCTCTCTAATTTGTTTAGTTTAGGTGTAAAATGAGAGGACAAATAGGGGTGTATTTATAGAACAAGAGAAGGGCAAAAATACAAATTTCACCCACCTAATAATTACCCACTCAACTATTCACCTCTCCACTTTCTCCACCTCTTCATCTCCCTAAACTCCCGGCCTCTCCTCTTCTAAAACCGGCCCCCTCTCTCTCTCTAAAACACGTTCACGTGTTGTGCACTAGTGCACACACACACAAAATTAAATACAAATCATATAATTCTAATATGTATATTAAAAGTTGTTATATGTCATGTGTGAGTCCATGCACAATTAAAAAAATATATTTAATTAATGAGCTTGTCTTATGGGCTTGCTTTTAATTAATTTAATCAATTAGTCTAGTGGGCTAGAATCTATTTTTAGGTCCATGGGTTTAATGAAAGGCTAATAAAAGACTCATGCATGCTAAAATAATAAATGAGAATAAGAAAAATAAAGATGGAAAAATTAGCACGTGCATCGTACGTGCAAAAATTGAAAAAAAAAAGTATTTTTAATTAAAATACGGAATGTTACAGCACTCCCTCCTTAGAATAGTTCCGTCCTCGGAACTACACTTAAGAGTGAGAAAAGACAAAGAAAGAAAAGAAAGAAAAGAAAAGAGTTTACAAATTTTAGTTAAAAAGCTCAGGGTGATCTTTCATCATCCTCTCCTCTGATTCCCAAGTAGCTTCCTCAACAAATTAGTTCCTTCAAATGACCTTGACCATAGTTATTGTCTTATTTCTTAAGACCTTCTCTCGACGATCCACAATCTCTACTGGACGTTCTGCATAGCTTAAATCCAACTGCAAATCTTCTAGCACATGTGGCAAATGATGACTCAGATCCGGAATATAACCTCGTAACATAGACACATGAAAGACATTGTGCACTTAGGCCAACTCTTCCGGTAATTCTAACCGATAAACTGTCTTCCCAATCCTTTTCAATATCTTATAAGGTCTTATATATCTCGGGGCTAATTTTCCTTCCCTACCAAACCGAATCACCTCTTTGGTCGGAAACACCTTCACAAAGACAAAGTCACCTTCATCAAAGTCCAGGTCTCTCCTCCGGTTGTCGGCATAACTCTTCTGCCTGCTCTGTGCGTCGACCAACCTCTTCCTGATCAGCTCGATCTTTTCTGCGGTCTGCTACATAATCTCCGGCCCATACAGCTGTCGTTCCTCTACTTCATACCAACATACCTGTGTCCTACACTTCCTTCCATACAGAGCCTCATATGGTGCCATCCCAATGCTTGCCTGGAAACTATTGTTGTAGGCAAATTCCGCAAGAGCCAAATGCTTCTCGTAACTACCACCAAAGTCCAACACACAAAATCTCAGCATATCTTCTAGTACTCTATTGACTCTCTCAGTCTGCCCATCAGTTTGAGGATAAAAGGTCGTCCTGAAATCAGTCTTCGTCCCCAAAGCTGCTTGAAGACTTCTCCAGAAATGCGAAGTGAAACGCGCATCTCGGTCGGATACTATCGATAGCGGAACTCCATGAAGCTTTACAATCTCGCCAACATACAACTCGGCCAGCTTCTCCATCGACCAATTAAGCTTCATCGCCAAAAAGTGAGCTGATTTGGTGAGTCGGTCCACTATCACCCAAATTGCATCATTGCTCTTGGAACTCTTGGGCAAACCTGTGATAAAGTTTATGTTGATACAATCCCGCTTCCATTCCGGGATGGGTAATGGATGCAAAAAACCTCCGAGTTTCTGATTCTCAGTTTTGACTCTCTGACAAACTACACACTTGGCAACAAACTCAGCCACTTCTCGCTTCATCCCTGGCCACCAGAAATATTGCTTTACGTCCTTGTACATCTTGGTACTCCCTACATGCATGGATAATAAAGTAGCATGCGCTTCCTGAAGAATACTCTCTTTCAGTTCCGCTATATCTAGCACACACAACCACTCTCCAAACCACAATACTTCATCCTTCACTTGAAATCTTGCCAACCTGCCAACGCCAACCTGCTCCATCATCTCCTGGATTTCTGGATCGGTCTTCTGATTGTCGATGATTCTGTCTTTCAAAGTAGGTTGAATCCTTAACTGAGCTAAGGAAGCTCCCAAACCTTGCAAAACCACCTCAATCTCTACTCGATCGAGCTCCTCTGCCAACTTCTCCTGAGTTGTGATCAATCGAGACAAACTGCACTTCCTATTGAGCGCATCAGCCACAACATTGGCCTTGCCCGGATGGTACTTGATCTCGGGTCGGATGTCCTCCAACACTTCCAACCACCTCCTCTGCCTCAGATTCAAGTCCCTCTGCTGATGGATATACTTCAGACTCTTATGATCCGTGTACATGTTGACCTTCTCCCCGTACATGTAGTGCCTCTACTGCTTCAATGCAAAAATGATCGCTGCTAACTCCAGATCATGGGTTGGGTAATTCTTTTCATGTGGTCTCAGCTGCCTAGACCCATAAGCTATTACCTTTCCCTCTTGCATTAGCACACAGCCCAAGCGATGGGAAGCATCGCTGTAGACATCATATTCGACTCCTGTTCTTGGCAAAGCCAAAATGGGAGCGGTAGTCAACCTTTCCTTCAACTCCTGAAAGCTAGCTTCACACTGCTCCGTCCATTTGAAACTCACGTTCTTCCTTGTAAGTCATGTGAGTGGTACTGCTATCTAGGCGTAACCATGAATGAAACTTCTGTAGTATCCAGTTAAACTTCTATAGTATCCAGTTAAACTTCTGTAGAAAACTCCTAATCTCTTTTACTGTGGTCGGTCTTGGCCAATATTTCATTGCCTCAATCTTCTGCGGGTCAGTAGATACTCCCTCCTTAGAAAGGATGTGACCTAGGAAGGTGACTTCGGTTTTCCAGAAGTCACATTTGGACAGCTTCTCATACAATTTCTGCTCCTGTAGCTTCTTCAGTGCCTCTACTAGGTGCTTGGCATGCTCCTCTTCTGACTTGGAATAGACCAATATGTCGTTGATGAACACAATGACAAAAGAATCGATGAATGGCCGCAGGACCCTGTACATCATGTCCACGAAAATAGCAGGTGCATTGGTTACTCCAAACGGCATGACTAGAAACTCATAGTGACCATGCCTAGTTCGGAAAGTCATCTTGTGCACATCTTCTTCCTTTACTCAGACTTGGTGATATCCTGACTGAAAGTCTGTCTTGGAGAAAATAGCTGCTCCTTGTAGACGGTTGAATAGATCATCGATTCGAGGAATTAGATACTTGTTTTGCACTGTAACCTTATTCAACTCTCTGTAGTTGATACACATCGTCATCGATCCATCCTTCTTCTTCACCAAAAGAACTGGGGCTCCCCAAGGTGACGCACTAGGCCTGATGAATCCTTTGCCCAACAACTCTTCAATCTACTTCTTCATCTCATCTTGCTCAACCGGTGCCATTCTGTATGGTGCCTTGGAAATGGGTGCACTCCCTGGCTGACCGGAGATGCTGACCTCTACATCTCGATGAGGGGAAAGTCCAGGTAGATCTTCAAGAAACACTGCTGGAAAATCTCGAACCACTGGAATCTGCCTCACTCCTTTAGGAACCTTCTGCTCCGCCAAAGCTGCTACCAACTGTTGACACTTCCTCTTCCCTTGAAATGTAACTGCTGGTCCTCCTGGTGCCTTCACTACAACTTCCTTGCTCTTGCACTCAATAATGGCACTGTAAATTGACATCCAGTCTATGCCAATAATGATGTCGACCCCCAAAACTGCCAACTTAATGAGGTCGATGCCAAAGAGCCTGCCTCTGATCTCAAGATCACAACCTTCATAATATCGGTCGGTAGTCAAGTTTTCTCCTGATGGAGTAGCCACAGATAGAACTTTGCCAGGAAAATTTTTAGGTTCGACTCCCAATCGTTTTGCAAATGAGGGTGACACAAATGTGTGCGATGATCCTGTATCAAATAAAACTGACACTTTTATTCCATTTATTCGAATGTCTCCTCTTACATAAGAGTACTCTTATTACATAACATTTCTTACATAAATAGAAAAGCAACAAAGCAACTAAACATCATCTCCCATATCCATGATGACGTTGTCCAGATCATCAGCATCGGCCTCGATCAAAGCAAACACTCGCCTCAGCCGGAATTGCTTCTGCCCTGGGTTGGACTGCTTATGACTCGGCCCTTCCCACTGAAGTTAGGGCAAAATGGCTTGATGTGACCCTCCTTCCCACAAAGATAACAAGTTTTGCTTGCCTGCGACTTGGTACACCCAGGAGCTAAGTGGCCTGACTCTCCACACTTGAAGAGGGTGGGTACCCTTCCAGTCACTGCAACAGCATTTGCTCCGGTTGGTTTGAAATGCTGTGCTGGGGGCTGTCCCCTGGAATTGCCCGGTGCTGGAGGCCTCTTGCCAATAATCCAATTACTCCTTTTGACCTGTACTGCCTGGAACTAGTTCATATCTAACTCAATAGCGGCAGCCCTCTTGACCAACCTTTCAAATCTTCGGATACCTAGGGGTATCATGTGGGTTCTCAAGCTTGGCCTCAACCCTTGCTCAAACTTTCGCGCTTTCTTGGCTTCATCCTGAACCATTTCCGGCGCGCATCTTGAGAGTTGTTGAATTTGGTCTCATATTCCCGCATGGTCATACCACCCTGCTGCAAGCCCAAAAATTTCATAGCCTTCTTCTCTTGAACATCCATGGGAAAATAGTGACTCCTGAATTCTCCAAGAAACTCTTCCCAAGTAAGCTGCACATTGCCCAAAGTCCTCTTCAGTGATTGCCACCAAACTCCTGCATCTTTCTCTAGCTGGATGGTGGCCAACTTCACCTTACCTGCCTCTGGGGTCTCTAGCACTTCAAAGACTGACTCAATCTGCCTAATCCAGTCGTCTGCAGCGTCTGGATTTGCCTGATCCTCAAACACAGGTGGCCTCATCCTTTTGAATGATTCTACCAGCCTGATTGCTTCAGGGACCTGCACAGCTGGACCTGGCCCAGCGTTCCCAGTGATGCTGGCAGCAAAAGCATTTAAGGTCTGATATACTCGAGCTAGTTCGATCTCCAAATCTAGCCCATTCTCACCGATATGCCCTTCGCCGTTCCTGTTCCTTCGTGCCATTTCTGAGTTATAAAATTCATCATTAATCATCATAAATAACACAAATAACATCGCTTCAACAAAATTTATTCATTCGAAAATTTAACTTTTTACATTCAGAAAGAAAAACTTTGCTTCAATACATCCATTACATCTTTTTAACAAAAGACATCCTATATTCTACGGTTTCTCTTGACTGCTCTGAGCACTTCCCGTAGTTCCTGGATTACCTTCTTCATGTCTTCAAATCTCTGATGCCGCTCTTGCTTGTCCCAACGAGTGAGGTGGTCCAACTTGGCAAAGTGTCGATCATTCACATGCTGAACCTTCTCGAGTTCGCACACTTGAAAACTCAGCTCCTGAATACGCTCCTTATCTTCTACCCATTACGCTTCCAAGTGGTTTACTCTCCACTTTTGAGCATCCAATTCTCTTCGAAGAGAAGCAACAATATCATCTTGGTCATCTGGAACGAGTTCTTCGTCTGAGGATTCTTCAGGAAAATCAGGTGGAGGTGGAGTAATCTCCCTGGACTCGGGGAATTCCTCTTCTATCTCCTCTGGGTCTTCTTCTTCCTCCATTGGCTCTTCCTCTTCATCCTCGAAGGGGATAAAACAATTTTCCTCATTCTGGGGATCATGCTGATTGGCCATCTTATAGGGAAAGGAGGAAAAAATGTCATCATATAGAGCAATACAAACGTAAGTTACTTACATTTAAATCTCTATAAGTTGAAAATCACCCTCTAATGTCCACTCTGGAGTATCGTTCCTTATAAATTTGTACTACTTATGAAGCGTGGCTCTGATACCACTCTGTAATGCCCCAAATTCCAAATAAGACCGAATTCAAAGTTCTACATGATCTTTACACTTCACTTTGTACAATTTTACAAGGAAAATTGAACTTTTTATAATATAACAAAGTCCTTTACATTTATTTACACAGTGGAAGATAAAATGAAGTAAAATAATAAAAAAATATACAATTGCAACATCTTTAACATTTAAATGAATCAACAGTAGCATATCAACTTTACATCTTCATGAAAATCCAACTCATGCATATAAAACTATAGGCACGTCAGTTGCTTACAACCGACGAAAATGTTATACACGGCCATCCTCTCTATGCCGAAAATATAACGATCTCAATACTTTAACAAATCACAACTTGAATGCAAATAAAGTGTTAAATGTGACTACTCTAAACATGTAAGTGTATGCAATGCCTTAAGGACTAATGCAGATATTTTACACTAAGATGACACTAATGCATACTTTTTCGGATTCTATGCATCCCATACTACATAGGTCTGAGGGCAATCACCTAAGTACTCCACATTAAAAGGGTTCAATCCCTCACCATGAAAAACTATCCAGTAATAGAAGCAAGGTTTAGATAATCCACGAGTACGGATCCCAATCCCGGAGTACACCGCCCGACTGTTCTATGGACTCCTCGTCGTGCGAACACCCCGCAAGTGCCCCTCTAGCCCCGGTATACGTATATACAGTGGAGTACAACAAACTATCCACCCGACTACGTATAGTAACGGATTTAAAAATAAAACTCATGTCCATCAAAGCAACCTCAGTCCTTGAGTACACCGCCCGACTGGGTCTATAGTCCCGAAGTACATCTCCCGACTATATAGGGTGCCCCACTTACGTTTGCCTAGGTTTACTACATCTTCTCTTAGTTCCTAATTCTTAAGTTCAAGACATGAATAATTATCATACCTAGAGTTAGTTTTACCCCTTACCAGACTTAATCACAAATACCGAGATAGCTCCACGGCCATATCTCAAAAATATAACTCAAATCTTTTAATTCAACAATGCCAGTATCCGAGGTCTCACTAAACTCTAGATCACATCCTTTCATGTACAAGAAACCATGGGTACTCATACCCTTCCATAATCATGTATTAAACTCAATATATTCTTATCTTCAACTTATTCTCAATATAATCAATGTCTTATCTTAGCATCATTCATAATTCAATTATTCATTCATAATCTTTAAAAGCAATATTTCATTTTATGAACATAGATTCATCCACTTTAAGTATCATTAGCAATGTAAGTTCATAAAGTAATTTATATCTCAACCCACATCAACTATTTCTTACTCAACATAAGTATATAATCTTATCAAGAGAATCCATAACATGGCAAATATTTTTCTCTTCTTCTCAAAATAAAAATCATATTCTCAAATAAATAATTTTGAAGTCGAAAACACATTTTCTATCTCAATTCCTGTTTTAATATCTTAAAATATACATGAAAATTTCTAAAACTATTTCTAATAAATTCTATATCATTTTACAGGAATATCTCCTAGAGTTGGTGTACCCTACCGGACTTAACTCAACTGATCAACAACAAGCTTCAACAGGCAAAACCACAAACTCTCAACTGTCGGTATACTAGGGTCCCACACACCACAAATATTAAAGAATCAATCGTTTATTAGATCATTAGAAAAGTTCAAGAAAACATCAGTCAGAGCAGTGAAAGTCGGCCTCATTCTGTAGTCCGTAAAAAAAATCCAAAACCTCGAGAAACACTAATCAGAGCAGCGACAATCGACTGTATAAAGTGGTCAGACGAATGTCCCACATAAAAATCCAAAACTCCAAGAAAATACAAATCAGAGCAGTGGTAGTCGGTTGTATAAAGTGGTCAGTCGACTGCCATCTCAACAAATTTCATACAGTTATATATTTCTACATTTGTAAATTAACATGCATATTTGTTTATAATACTCATTATTTCTTTTTCTCATTTCCAACTAACATGATGACAATTAGTTTCTTAATCAAATCAAAATTTCTACAATTCATGGCACACATAATAGCATGGATTTGTTCTCCATTTATCACATCAATCTTATCTATACTACTCATTTAACATATTGGCATGCATTTCCTACATTTAGAAAGCACAAGATCACCCACCTAATATGAAGAACTTGCAACAATGATGATGGGACACAACTCCTAGATCCAACAAGCAACACCTAGTCCTTCTCCTCCTAGCAAGAGCACTCCAAAAGGCCACCAATGCAACAAGAACACTCTCCAACTCTCTTTCTTTTTCCTCTCTCTAATTTGTTTAGTTGAGGTGTAAAATGAGACGACAAATAGTGGTGTATTTATAGGACAAGAGAAGGGCAAAAATGCAAATTTCACCCACCTAATAATTACCCACTCAACTATTCACCTCCCCACTTTCTCCCCCTCTTCATTTTCCTAAACTCCCGGCCTCTCCTCTTCTAAAATCGGCCCCCTCTCTCTCTCTAAAACACGTGCACGTGTTGTGCACTAGTGCACACACACACAAAATTAAATACAAATCCTATAATTCTAATATGTGTATTAAAAGTTGTTACATGTCATGTGTGAGTCCATGCACAACTAAAAAAATAGATTTAATTAATGGGCTTGTCTTGTGGGCTTGCTTTTTAATTAATTTAACCAATTAGTCTAGTGGGCTAGAATTTATTTTTAGGTCCATGTGTTTAATGAAAGTCTAATAAAAGACTCATGCATGCTAAAATAATAAATAAGAGTAAGAAAAATAAAGATGGAAAAATTATCACGTGCATCGTACGTGCAAAAATTGAAAAAAAATGTATTTTTAATTAAAATAAAAATACGAGATGTTACAGCACTCCTTCCTTAGAAAAGTTCCATCCTCGGAACTACACTTAAGAGTGAGAAAAGACAAAGAAAGAAAAGAAAGAAAAGAAAAGAGTTTACAAATTTTAGTTAAAAAGCTCAGGGTGATCTTTCATTATCCTCTCCTCTGATTCCCAATTGGCCTCCTCAACAAATTGATTCCTCCAAATGACCTTGACCATAGGTATTGTCTTATTTCTCAAGTCCACGATCTCTACTGGACGCTCTGCATAGCTTAAATTCAACTGCAAACCTTCTGGCACATATGGCAAATGATGACTCGGATCCGGGATATAACCTCGTAACATAGACACATGAAAGTCATTGTGCACTTAGGCCAACTCTTCCGGTAATTCTAACTGATAAGCTGTCTTCTCAATTCTTTTCAATACCTTATAAGGTCCTATGTATCTCGGGGCTAATTTTCCTCCCCTGCCAAACCAAATCACCCCCTTAGTCGGAGACACCTTCACAAAGACAAAGTCACCTTCATCAAAATCCATGTCTCTCATCTGGTTGTCGGCATAACTTTTCTGCCTGCTCTGTGCATCGACTAACCTCTTCCTGATCAGCTCGATCTTTTCTGAGATCTGCTGCACAATCTCTGGCCCATACAGCTGTCGTTTCCCTACTTCATACCAACATACCGGTGTCCTGCACTTCCTTCCATATAGAGCCTCATACGGCGTCATCCCAATGCTTGCCTGAAAACTGTTTTTGTAGGCAAATTCCATAAGAGCCAAATGCTTCTCCCAACTGCCACCAAAGTCTAACAAAACTGTTGTTGTGGGCTTGCCTTTTAATTAATTTAATCAATTAGTCTAGTGAGCTAGAATTTATTTTTAGGTCCATGGGTTTAATGAAAGGATAATAAAAGACTCATGCATGCTAAAATAATAAATGAGAGTAAGAAAAATAAAGATGAAAAAATTAGCACGTGCATCGTACGTGCAAAAATTGAAAAAAATGTATTTTTAATTAAAATAAAAATACAGGATGTTACAATATTCCTACTAATACCAAGCACAAAATAACAGTTCTCTAACTCAATGATAAGTTCAGTGGACAATGATAAATGACAAGTTCCTACAGCTAAAGCAGCAACTTCTGCTCCATTTCCAACTCGTAGGTCAACTTCGCCCTTAGCCAATGGTCTAATCCTTTTGAGATTCTGTACATTTACACAAATGTGATATCCACATCCAGTATCTAATACCCTTGATGCAGAAGTAGATAAATTGACTTCTATAACAAAAATATCTGTAGTTGAAGTCTCACTTCCTTTCTTCTTCTTAAGCTCCTGGCAGTTCCTCTTCCAATATCCGGTCTCACCACAGTGGAAGCATGTGCCCTACTTGGCCACCCCACCTTTTGGTTTTGAGGCAGAAGTGTTGGGCTTGAAATTGTCCTTGTCCTTCCCCTTGACCTTCCCATTACCCTTGGGTTTCTTAATCTGCTTTTTGCCCTTGTCCTTACCTTTGGCCTGTTGGGCCATCATAATGGTATTTCCCTTACTAATATTCTGCTCAGCAGTTCGCAACTAGGGGTGTAAAATAAACAGGACGGTCTGTCGTCGGTTCGATCCTGGCTTGAGAAATGGCTCGACCGTGGACCGTCCGAACTGTTATACAAATCGAACTTGAACAAATTGTTAGGTCCGATGTTTTATCCAGCTCGATCTGGACATAAGTCCGTCCGAGTATTATTGCGGCCCGATGCTTTACCGAACCAAGTCCAGACTATAAAAATTTTGTCCGACTTGGACCAAGCTGGAAAAAATCCCATCTGAATATAATTTCGGTCCAACCTTGAACATTTGGCTATCCGGTCCCGTCTGGTTCGATTTACAGCCCTATTTTCAACATGCTTAGCAGTTCTGGCAGAAGTTTATCAATTTCATTCATGTTGTAGTTCATGACAAATTAACTATAATTTTCTGGCAACAATTACAGGACCAAGTCAGTGGCCATTTCTTGAACCAAAGGGAAACCAAGCCTTTCAAGGTTCTCTATGTACCCAATCATCTTGAGCGCATGAGTTCCAACAGGGCTTCCTTCTGTCAGTTTGCACTGAAACAATGCCTTTGAGACTTCAAATCTTTCATGCCTAGCTTGCTCTTGATAAAGCCTTTTGAGGTGGACGATCATATCGTAGGCATCCATGTTCTCATGTTGCTTCTGAAGCTCAGAGTTCATAGTGGCTAGCATGAGACAACCAATGTCCAAGGCGTCATCTTGATGCTTCTTATGAGCATCATTTTCTGTGCGAGGGGCACTTGCAGCAGGTATCTTAGGAATAGGTTGCTATTGAACATACAACTTTTTCTCATGGCTGAGGACTATCCTCAGATTCCTGTACCAGTCTAGGAAAATTTGTACCAGAAAGTTTGTCCTTCTCAAGGACAGATCGCAATGATAGGTTATTTAATGTGTTGTATACCATTGTAATCTATGAACAAAAATATGCAAAGTAAATATCATTTCATTGAAATATTAAACAGAAATATTCGAAGTATGTATCATGATATTGAAATATTTAATAAGGTCTTTTATTAAATACACATCCTACTATTATTATTCAAATCAACGACCCTCACCATTGACTCAAAAAATCTCATCATAAGATTTTCTAGTAGGCCAAATCCATATTTCACCTATTTCTGAGTCAGCTTTGGCTGATCACCCAAAATTTAGTTATTTAGGTAGGGAATACTTCCCAATTACGTCGTATGCAACTCTTGGATAGTTTGGTGAATAACACTTATTTTAATCTATCTCATAGACGAAAGCCCAACTTTATGCCTCTAAACATTTAATCCTATTGAAATAGCCTAGTTAAGTCAGACCCAATGGTTAGGAATTGAATATTACTTTTATCTCATCGCGTCTCACTAGAATAGATAAAGGCACCATACTTTAGCAGACCTACAATTAATCGATCCTAGCCTAGACGAGTGCCATGCATTAGAAGCCATCTTATTGCGATTTAATATTTACTTTGAGCGGTTTTGTTATTTTATTAATTGATCTTACCATTTATCATCCATTAGCATATAACTAAAATAATGCATCTTATACAAAATTAAAAGTATAAAATATATGTGACATGGTTGTGGCCCTAACACAGTGTTTCTCTCAAGCCAATGAGAGTATCAAAAACTGAACGAAGGGTTTATACCTTCTTCTCCAAGTAGCTTCCCAATCTTGTCCTTATATGGTTGCAAATTCAATTTTTCGTCAGTGAGATTACATTTACATATAAAGAAAGAACGTACAATCGGAGTGTAGAGAGAAATGATTACATTGAGAATATAAAGAGAAAGGCACGACACGCAGGCTGTATTCAAAATACCAAAATATAAACAATACATCACAGAACATAAACCAAGCATCACAGAACTAAACTATGCATCACAGAACTAAGGCCACAACCACGCACCATGCATCACATAACATAATAAACAAAGAATATGTTGTTATGATTTTATTTAGTTTATTTTAAAATGATTGATTTTTGGGGAATCAATATTGCCCTACGCAGAGTTTGGGGTCCCGCTGCCCGGTCAGCAGGCAGGGGTTAAGAGGAGGCTGCCCCTTACGGGGTGCAGGCAGCACCCGGGAGCAAAAATTTGCCTCATCATCCCTTGACACCGCTAGAGCATGAAATCTTAATGTTTTAAGAAACCCTAACGCCACTACAAATGACACAGGTGTATGAACTCTTCATACTTTAAGAAACCCTAACGTCACTGTAAATCATATCTTACTGCTCTAGGGTTTTTAATGGTTCCAAACCGAGGGCTACCCTAGTATGGAATCTATGTTAACAACCAACACATAAACGAATCCTTATATTGTAATGGATGCAAAAATTATATCACATATGAATCTTTCTTCCAAAAGTGCGAACATATCATGAATAATCACATATCATACATAACCAAATTATGATTTCGCAAGTGGCTCTGATACCACTATTATGTTTCGAATATATTTTTGTAAATTTTTTGCTATGTATTTAATCTAAGATTGCATTCGAAACCTAACAGTGAGTATCAGAGCCACTTGCGAAACCATAATTCGGTTTCACAAGTAGCTCTGATATGTCTAACAAATCATGCTGAAGGGAATAGACATGAACATGAAACAAATGTGGATATGCCTCATTTAAGCATGAGGGACCCACGATAGTGCATTACAAAGGGAAGGCCTCGGGGGAAGAGATTGAAGCCGATAAGTGAGCAACTTCATTGAAAACCTAGATGGTGCAGAACATGAAGACTGCAGACAATCGAACATGATTCAAGGAATTGTCCAAGCCGAGTTGAGGGGTAATATATTTCTTTCTTTAGTTAACATATGTTGAAAATCTCAAATTCACTTTTCATTTTTAAGTTGAAAAATAAAATGTTGACTAACTCAAACTATCTCATTTATTTTAGGGCATCCAATCAAGAAGAAGGGGATCCACCCGATGAAGAGAGTTCCGGCGATAATTTTGATGAACCGTTGTGACGTAAAATTTTAACTTTGTGAAATTGAAAAATATATGTCGAAAGAAATACTAATCCCCTTTGTTTGAATTTTAAAAATTATGGTCAGGTTTTGATTGGTGGAAGCTCCATTGTGATCTTCAAATATCAAATTGTTAAGTTCAAAATTATATATACGTGTATAAATATAAATGGTTCAATTATTTTGTTTTGGTTGTAATTGTTGTTGTGATGAAATTGTATGTCTATCACAATTTTGGATGGATGTGTATGGATGTAGTGGGTTTGTTGGTATTGTTGTCGTTATTTTAATTGATATTGATTATGTTTTGGTTGATTTGATGTTACTCGTATGATTTTGGAACTATCCTTGGATGAGATGAGAATTGTGATGCTTGAATGAGATTGTATACGAAGTTGATGAGAACGTGAATGAAATTTTTGTAGCAGCTGATGTTGATTTTGGCATCTGATGTTGATTTTGGCATCAGTTTTATTTTGTTTTGAAACTTTTTCCTAACCCGTTGTTGGAAACAACAACTTATGCTTTAACATGAAATGCCTGAAAATAACCAGTCCAACTCAGAGAAAAATGCAACTTATTCAAATTTGGTATATAAATGGTAGCTATTGTTGGAAGCAACGACCTAGGGTTAGCTAATTTTTTTGTGTATATTGAAGCAAAGATTGAAGCAAAGACTCTTTCCTGACTTATGCTTTCCGTTTTATACCAATTTAAGTTGTTGTCTAAGACAATGACCAAGAGTGGCTTAGGCCGTGGTCTCACACAACAGCCTTAGCTACAAAATATTGAAGCCAAAATTTGGTATGCACTCTAACTTGAACATGCCAATCTTCAAAATAATAATAATAATAATAATAATAATAATAATAATAACCTTAGTCATTGTTCCATGCAACAACCGCCTTCAACCTTGGCCTTTGTTGGAACCAACGGCTTTAGTTTAGCTAATTTTCAGAGAGTTAGTATATAAAATATTTTTTTTTTAAATCTGTAAATGTGAAGAGCGTGAATGAATTATTTGGCCGCGATTGTTGGACTCCAAATAAGGGTTGTAGCGGTTCTTTTTTAAGTTTTGGATAGGGGTATCTTAAGGGGTAAGGTCAAGGGTAGGGTTGGAGGGTTATGGTAGGGTTAGGGTTAGGGAGGGTTAGGATTAGGGTAGGGTGTACACAAACGATTCATTTGCACATAGAAATCCCAACTACTTGAAAGTGTTCCACAAGTTCAATTTTATAAAGTGAATTGAGATTTGTGTATATTTGAAATGTCGAAGTAATTTCAGTTTAAATTTATTTAAAAATCATCTAAATCTTTTTTTAAATCGTTCCTTATGTTCTGCATGATCTCAATAGATGTGTTCATCCCATTAAATAGAGATATCATCACTTTTTGAAAATTAATAAAAATATTAAATAACATTGTTCACTTTACCACTACACTTTAGTACCCAAAAAACTTCAGACTATAGTAAATAAAAATTGAAAAAAATCCATTAAAAATGGGGGTTCATACCCCCTCCAAGTTAGAGAGCACTATTGTTTTTCTCACATTTATGTTTAACCCCTAGGTCGTTGCTTTTGTTTGCAAACAATGACCTAGGGTTTTTTTTTTCCTTTGCATAGGAGTATTCCTTTACAAATGTATTTTTGCATGCATAGGACGCAAAATAAGGTCTTTATTTTCATATTCTTGACTGCACAGTGAGTTCTGAGTCCTATCATTATTATTGCAGTAAATAATTGATCTAGGTTGTTTGCCCATTTGTTACTGAAGTGAATAGGCAAGTCACCCGAAATTAGCAAATAGAAATTTCATATTCTTAAAGTGTTCCAAAATAAAGAGGAAAAAATAGTGTATGACTTTTTAGTTGTAATTTATATAAAATAATTCAAGCCCTATATTTTAACAACGGTTAGAAACAAAAATTAAAAAATAAACAAATTTTTAAAAAGGGGTACAGACCCCTTTTTTGATTATTTTTTTAAGCCCTAGGTCGTTGTTGGGAGTAACGACTTATTTTATTGTTTTTTTAGGCCTTTTTATTTTCCTTTGGGACACTAATTATTTTTTTATTGGGGGAATTCTATGTATGTGAAGAGCGTACATAAGTGTCATTTTATTGCGATCGCTCTCCACTTATAAATTAATATATATACATAGATATTCAACTACCTGTATGTGCCACTCAAACATCCAGAATAGAATACAGAAGAGATGAATTACAACTCCCACAAGTGAAGATAAGTACATTGAACATGTAAAAATGCGGTGAATTATATATTCACCGTCTACATAAACTATATCTTTTCGAATATTATTAAAAAAAATACAAATATTCCCAAAACCCGGAGCAAAAAAATAACAAAAAATTCAGAAGAACTCTATTTTTAACCCTAGGCCGTTGTGCGCAACAACGGCCTAGATTACAAAAAGGGAAGAGGGGGGGGGGGGGGGGGGGGGGGGGGGGGGGGGGGGGGGGGGGGGGGGGGGTGTTACATGCCCGCGTCAATTAAAAGAGCAAGTCATATATTGGAGGGTTGGTGGATTAGGGTCGAAGTAGACACTAGTTTTCTTATATAATTCTATGTAATTTTGAATGTTCATTCACTCTTGCTTCACTATATATAAAAAATGTTCCTTACAATCTATATGTCCTACAAAAATAATAAAAAATAAAACATTTACAATTTACCCAAAAAAAGACACACTACTTTTTTTGCCACATTTTTCAGGAAGAACGGTCTAACAGTCTGACAAGAAATTTTAAAATTTTAAAAATAAATAATAATAAATTACAATACTAGGGAGGGTAGGATTAGGGTCGAAGTAGACACTAGTTTTCTTATATAATTCTATGTAATTTTGAATGTTCATTCACTCTTGCTTCACTATATATAAAAAATGTTCCTTACAATCTATATGTCCTACAAAAATAATAAAAAATAAAACATTTACAATTTACCCAAAAAAAGACACACTACTTTTTTTGCCACATTTTTCAGGAAGAACGGTCTAACAGTCTGACAAGAAATTTTAAAATTTTAAAAATAAATAATAATAAATTACAATACTAGGGAGGGTAGGATTACTATAAAAACAACCAACTTCTTTAAGTAAAAAATTAAAATTTTAAATAATTACCAAATAAAGTGGTTAAAATGACAAGTTCATGTCATAGAGCAAGACAACTTTCTTCATCGTTTTGATTTTAACTTAAACCGTTACCTACAACAACGACCTAGGTTATACTTGGTCGTTGTCTCCAACAATGACTTCAATTCTAGCAAGGCAATTCATGACTAGGACGCAAGTCAGAGAGCAAGGTTCACAAATGTTTTGATTTTAAATGCAGCCGTTGTCTGCAACAACGACCTAGGTTATATTAGGTCGTTGTCTCCAACAACAACTTTAGTTATAGCAAGGCAACTTACAAATGGCTAGTCTTCAAGTCAAAGAGCAAGGCAACGTTCATAAATTTGTGATATTAAGTGAAGCTATTTTCTCCCACAACGATCTAGGTTATAGTAGGTCGTTGTCTTGGACAACGACTTCTGTTGGCATAAAATGGCATGATATAGTCAGAGAACAATTCTTATTTCTTCATTTTACCATTGCGCAACGACTCAGGTTAATGAAAAAAAAAAGTTACACATATATACATCAACAGCCGCAACAGCTGGTACATTTTCAAAATCTCATTCATCAAACACTTCACAATCAGCTGCAACATTTCAAACACTTCACAATTATGATCATTCAAACATCATATCATTGTCTCAACTACACAGAAAAACTAACAATAATAACAATATAATCAACAACAGTAAGAGCAATAATTTTCAAACTTAACTAACAACAATAACATTAACATTAACATCAACATTAACAATAAAACAAACAAAGTTCCTCTTGGACAACGAATCAAAAGTCAATGAATCTAACCTGAAGTATAGTGTTGTGGCTTTTGCCTCTTTAGATCGTTTATCGCCGAGTACGCCCAACTTAGGTTACTTGTGAAGGGCAGGTCTCTTCTTCTTCTACGTGTTCTTCTTGAATTTCTTCTTGATGCTCTTCTTCTTGTGGTGGAAGTTAGTGTTGTCGTTGTTGCCCCGGGCGAGATGGCCTAGTACTCACGCTCTTAGGCTGTTGTGAACATACCATCTGATATGGCTAAAAATGGGGTTAAATCAGAACCGTCCAAAGCAGGAACAAATCTTAAAGCTTAGGGGTAAAATGGTAATTTCATCTACCAATAGGTCTGAAGTGGGTACTGGATCTCTTCCCCAAAGATCCAATAACCCACGAACGGATCCGCCCCAATTGGGTGCGGGTTTCAACCCGCAGAAAACCCGATATAGCAGGATAGGATTAGGATCTCTGATTAATACTAATCAACGGCCCTGATCCACATCTATCCTTTCACTGGGAATTAGAGATTACATTCCTAATCTGATTGCGGGGATTATATTCCTTATCAGATCACGGGGATTATATTCCTAATCTGATCCCCAAGGCGCCTGTAAATACCCCCCATCCATCTCCATTAAGAGGTAATCAATCTTTTGCCAATTTACGCTCTTTCATAATCTCCCTGATTACTGACTTGAGCGTCGGAGGGTGCGTCACCGGGATCAACCCCGCTGTCTCGCACTTCTTGCAGGTGAACGGCGGGAGTCAACGGTCAAACTCTGACGGAACAGGTAACAGGTTTACTATTCAAATTTTTCCAAGAATCCACAAATACTATCTGTTTGCCCCCACACCAGATTTAGCGGTAACAGATTGGCACCGTCTGTGGGAATCAAACGAATAGCAGCCTCTCCTCTTCCCGTTGGTCAGATCTTCTCCAGCCATGCCTCCTAGGAAAGTTAGATCCCGAGGGTTCAACCGTGGACCCAACCCCCCTGATCAGCAGCAGGAAGTCCCCATCCAACCTGCTCAGCAGCAGGGGCAACTTCCGCCTCAAGCCAAGGACCCTCTCCAATAGGACCTGCCTCCTCTTCAGAATCAACAACCTCCTAAGGGTCCCCCCCGGTCCTGCAAATACCGGTGCAGGGGTCTCACGTCCCAACCCACAGAAACCTCTCCATCAGGACCACGTCTCAATCCACAATGCCTCTACGGATTCTATGGCCTCCCACAATCCCCGAGCTTCCGACCTTCGTAATACCATCCTCAATCGACAGAAGGATGAGGATCTTCGCCACCGTCTGGATGAAAAGCGGGCCCGAGAGGGAACCTCCTGCCAACAACGTTCGGATGAGCGATCTCCTCATCGCCGAGACTACAGAAGGTCCCCTATCCGAAGAGGGCGGAGAGAGTCCCCCGAGCATCACAGGAGAAGACCCCATTCCCCTGCCGGTCGGCAACATCCAAGGAACGATAAGGCACCCATCACCCGTGCTGAGTTCCAGCAATTCCAAGCAACCGTCATAAAAGCTCTCAACCTCCGTCCCAACAACACCAATGCTCCGAGGATTCCCACTCCTCCTCCCGTTCGAAGTCCTCGCCGACTGTCCCTAACTCCTCCCCCAGCTCCTAGCAACTCCCGGCACATTCCTAGTCCTCGCTGCTCCAGGAGCTACTGTCGTCGTAGCCCCCGCCCTCCCTCGTACAAAGACGAGTCTAGAGGCTCGATTGATTACCGTCGTAGGGATGACGCTGTCTACCGCCGTCTCTACGAAATGGAGAGGTGCTTGGGTCAGTTAGACAGAGAAGAAAATCTTAGAGGAAGGACCCTTCGCCCTAGTCGACCTCCTTTTTCCCGAACCATAATGGAGGCACCCGTACCAATTGGCTTTAAGCCTCCTCAATTCGAGACTTATTCCGGGGAGTCTGACCCCGTCGACCACATCGAAAGCTTTAAGACCCTCATGCTCATCCATCAAGCTTCCGATGCCCTGCTGTGCAAGTCCTTCCCCGCTACTCTCAAGGGTCCAGCTCGAGAATGGTACTCTCACCTTGCCCCATCCTCAATATTCTCCTTCGAGCAATTTGAGACCCTCTTCGTCACCCACTTTGTGAGTAGCCGCCGAACTGAGAAGACCAGCATTTCGCTACTCTACCTCAACCAGAAGAAGGGTGAGAAGCTGAGAGACTATGTGAAAAGGTTCACAGCGGAAGCAAGATCCATAGCATCCCTCAACGAGTCGGTCGCTGCAGCCGCATTCTAATCCAATGTCCTCAACTCCAGCCTCCACTCCTCCCTCGCCAAGAAGCCCCCGCAGAACTTCTCTGACCTCCTCCTCCGGAGAGAAAAGTAAATTCGGGCCGAGGAAGCTCAGTACTGCCCCAACTTGGAGGGGCCTTCCTCCGGGTCCAAGAGAAAAGGAACAGAAGAAGAAGGAGCCAAGAAGCTCCAGAAGGATAATGGCGGGCAGCGCCGACCTCCCCCCAGATTTGGAAAGTTTACTCCCCTTAACGCCAACATCTCCACGATTCTTATGGAAGTTGAGAAGGAGGGGGTGATACCTCCTGCGCCAAAAATGAACACCCCTGGCAAAAAGAGGGATAAAGAAAAGTGGTGCCGATATCACCGGGACCATGGCCACGACACCAATGATTGTCGGGCCCTAAAGAACGAGATAGAAGCCCTCATCCAGAGGGGTCAGCTGAACAAGTTCGTGGAAAGGACCGAACCGATCTTCCTCCCCCGCCTCGGGGGGCTAACAAGCGTCCTGAACGCGATGAAACGCCCGAATTCGAAGAGGAGCGTGTTCTACACCTCATTCATGGGGGCCCAATGGGGGGCTCCTCCAACTCCTCTCGAGAGGCATTTATAAGGGAAGTTAATTCGGTTCGCGCCACACCTCCTCCTAAAGGCCTCAGAGTGCCCGTCACATTTTCAGATAAAGACCTTGAGGGTGTCCGAACCCCCCATTGTGACGCACTTGTCATCAACCTCCACATGGCGAACTTTAAAGTGGAAAGGATCCTGGTGGACAATGGCAGCTCTGTTAACATCCTTTTCCTCACCGCTTTCAAAGGCCTCAAACTATCCCGAGATAGACTTAAACCCACCGGCTACACACTCCATGGGTTCATAGGAGTGCCAGTGACTATTAAAGGGGTGATCACCCTCGACGTAACCGCTGGCAAAACTCCTACTACCCGAACGGAGTCGATGGACTTTATGGTTGTGGATGTCCCTGCAGCTTACAATGTTATTTTGGGCCGCCCCGGCTTAGCAGCTCTTGAAGCCGTCCCTTCCGCCTATCACCTGAAGATGAAATTCTCCACCCGTGCAGGAGTAGGGGAAGTGAAAGGCAATCAGGAAACAGCCTGCAAATGCTACATGACCTCTACCCTGGGTCCAGTCCTCTCCCTTGAAACTCTTGAGATCCCCCAAGTCGATGCCCTCTCCAAGCTAGCTTCCTCCTCCTTCCAAGGTCTCGAGCAGACCGTCTTAACTGAGGTGCTCCTGAAGCCAAGTATAGAAGATGAAACTTTCGACTCGATGGAGTCGCTGCCTATCCTGCTTCAAGATAATTGGATGAAACCCCTCGTTGAATTTCTAAGGGATGGGCTCCTCCCCGAAGACCCTAAAGAAGCTCGCCGAGTGAGAACCCGAGCAGAGCGATACACACTTATCGAGGGCATCCTATACAAGCGCTCCTTCACGCAAGTGGACGGCAGGCCTTATTTGAGATGCCTCTCCCCGGAGCAAGCCGAATACACCCTGTAAGAACTCCATGAAGGCATCGGCGGGGCACATTCAGGGTCCAGATCCCTAGCTCGGAAAGTGTTGAATTATGGATACTTCTGGCCTACTCTCCTACAGGACGTCGAACTACACGTTCGGCAATGCAGCTCTTGTCAGAAATACTCCAACGTCCGTGCCTTCCACAAGCTCCACTCACCTCCCTATCAAGTCCTATCCCTTTCGCTATGTGGGGGATGGATTTACTAGGGCCATTCCCACCTGCTCCCGGCCAGTTCAAATTCTTAGTCGTGGCAATCGACTACTTCTCGAAGTGGATAGAGGCCGAGCCCTTGGCCACAATCACCGAGAACAAAGTACTTCAGTTCTTCTGGAAGAACGTCATCTTCCGATTCAGTGTCCCTCGAGTTCTCATAATAGACAACGGAACCCAGTTTACCGGGGCTGCCTTCCGAGCTCTATGTGAAGACCTCGCCATCCAACAACGTTTCTCCTCCGTCTCCCATCCACAGTCGAGTGGTCAAGTGGAGAATGCTAACCGACAGATCCTCTCCGGTATTAAGAAAAGGCTGGATAAGTGCTCTAAAGGCTTATGGGTCAATCAGCTCCCAAACGTGCTGTGGAACTACCGCACCACAAAACGGACCCCTACAGGAGAGTCGCCATTCAACCTCACCTATGGGTCCGAGGCTGTGATCCCATTAGAAGTCGGCATACCTTCTCCTCGCCTTCTTGCCTACAAAGAAGAACAGAATGCCAGAGAACTTGGGGCAAACTTAGACTTGGTCGACAAGCTACGAGAAAGGGCGTCAATCCGCCAACAGGGTTATCGGAGGAGGATCGAACTGGCGTACAATAAGAAAGTCCGTCCTACCGACCTCAAAGAAGGGGACTTGGTCCTCAGAAAGTTAGCAATCTCTTTTCCTGGTCAGAAGAGTAAACTAGCTCCAAATTGGGAAGGACCCTACAAGATCACCAAAGTAGTTCGGCCCGAGACATATCGACTAGAAGACCTCGAAGGCAGAGAGATCCCCAGGACTTGGAATGCCGACCATCTCTTGAAATACCAAGAGAGAGCATCAACGCCTCTCTAAGTATTTTGGGATGTCGAACCGTTCCTTTCCTTTTACTTGTATTTTTTCCTTTATTTCTCTCATGTAATAATGGCTCACAACTTAGAAGCAGCCAACTATTAGTGATCAATAAAGAAAGTTTTTTCATATTCTACTTGTAAAAATTGTTTGTATCTCTCTGCTTTTACTCTTCACCCTAACGACGAGTTCGGAGTTCAACACTTGGTTCGATTCTGCTCCGCAAGCTCGCTCTTAAGCGAACTAGGAGTGGTTCGCCATTCGGAATTGCTCCCACAACCGTTGAACAAACTTTAACGATGAGTTCGAAGTCCAACACTTGGTTCGATTCTGCTCTGCAAGCTCGCTCTTAAGCGAGCTTAGGAGTGGGTCGCCATTCGGAATTGCTCCCACAACCATTGAACAAACTCTAACGACGAGTTCGGAGTCCAACACTTGGTTCGATTCTGCTTCGCAAGCTGGCTCTTAAGCAAGCTAGGAGTGGGTCACCATTCGGAATTGCTCCCACAACCTTGAACAAACTCTAACGATGAGTTCGGAGTCCAACACTTGGTTTGATTCTGCTCTGCAAGCTCGCTCTTAAGCGAGCTAGGAGTGGGTCGCCATTCGGAATTGCTCCCACAACCGTTGAACAAACTCTAACGACGAGTTCGGAGTCCAACACTTGGTTCGATTCTGCTCCGCAAGCTGACTCTTAAGCAAGCTAGGAGTGGGTCACCATTCGGAATTGCTCCCACAACCGTTGAACAAACTCTAACGACGAGTTCGGAGTCCAACACTTGGTTCGATTCTGCTCCGCAAGCTCGCTTTTAAGTGAGCTAGGAGTGGGTCGCCATTCGGAATTGCTCCCACAACCGTTGAACAAACTCTAACGACGAGTTCGGAGTCCAACACTTGGTTCGATTCTGCTCTGCAAGCTCGCTCTTAAGCAAGCTAGGAGTGGGTCGCCATTCGGAATTGCTCCCACAACCGTTGAACAAACTCTAACGACGAGTTCGGAGTCCAACACTTGGCTCGACTCCACTTCTCAAGCTCTATTAAGCAGGCCAGAACTGGTTCGCCCATAAGAAAGAAAATTTGCTTCAGATTTTGAGTAGTTGTCAAAAGTTGGAAGAGTTATACTTAAACTAATACCAACCAACACAACATTCGAACATCAGGATCAAAACAAACTTTTTTATTAAGAGTCCAAACAAGACTGACACTACAACAGAATTTTCATAATAACTTGAAGAGCATAATACAACTTATTCAGCGCTTCTTTGGAAGGGGAACGCTTCGGTTCAGAGACACACGGGGGCGGCGTCGCCTTACCTCTGAGCTCGACTCTAAACCAGCGAAGCGAGAACCCCCTTCGCCGCTAACTCTAGCTGTGGCCCCAACCGAGGTGCCACTAGACGAAACAGCTACACCACTCTGAGCGTCAGCTGGGCTCTGCCTAACGACAAGCGAACGAGTCGCAAGTTCATAAAACGAGATACCTCTTTCGCTCTCTTCGCGAGTACACGACGTACTGCGAACATTGGCCCTTACGGGCTGAGGCTTCAGCATTGCAATCTCCTCCTCTAGCTCGACGATCCTATCTCTCAGAATATCGTCCTCCATCGATACTTTGAAACGGGGAAGTTTTGACGAGCCTGCGACGTTAGTGCTATCGGCCATAATACAGCAGAAATGAGTCACCGATACCCCTGTCAATTGTGATCCTCCTCAGTTTGTCAATTCTTACCGACAACTCATCGCGCTCGGACATCAACTTCCCCACCTTCGAGGCTAACTCCTCTTCCTCCGCCGAATGTTCTTTCATCGTCACCTCCAAGTGACGAATCTCCACCAGTAGTTCACTATTTCTTTGGACGACATCGAAGAGCTCCTTACGGAGCAACTCTATCTCACCTTCGAGACGAGTTTCTCGAGATTGCTTCCGCAGTTGCCTCAACTCGCAAAAATACCCTCTCGCGGTTGCTTTAATGTCCTCCAACTTCAAGAAGTCGTAAAACGCTTTATCATGCCAGCGAGAAAGAGCCCCCTTCATTTTCTCCAGCTCAGCACGAAGATGGGAGACCTCAGTGATCGGGCCCAACTCGACCTGAAAAGTTGAGGAATATCAAAAGAAGTCCTCAATACTCAAAGACACAATCCGAGCAAAAGGAGTTGAACACTTTGCGAAAATTTCGTAATATTCAGCCAAAACACCACCGTTTTTATTGAAAGTCAAAAGTTTATAAAAAGTGGTGGCCAGTCCGCAGTTAGGCATTACAAAAGAAAAAAGAAAACAGAGAAGAGACGACAAAGTCAGGGGTCGACCTCATCATCGGTCAGCACAGCTACAATCGCACGCTCGGCACCACTCTCGCCTTCGGAGTCTTCGCCCTCCAGCCTCGGAGCGAACTCGGCCAAGGGCAGCTCTTCCTCACCCTCCACGGAGTCGTAGAAGAAATAGGGCGAGACGTTGAACCCGGGGTTCCGAGCGACGATATGCTTCAGTGCTCGGCCATACGCCTCCTCCATGTTCGTCAGCATGTGAGCCTCGGCTTCGTCCCGAACTGCCTTCTCTGCAGCCGCCACCTTCGACGCTTGCTCGCTCAGGGCTTCCTCCGTTGCCTTCTGCGCCTGAGACAGCTCTCCTTCGAGCCGAGCCCTCTTCTTTTCAAGGGTCTCGACCTTGGAAGCCTCGGCGGCCGAGCTCCTCAGTGCCTCGGCGAGCTGAGCCTTTAAGTCGGCGACCTCGGTCTCGAGCGAAGTAGAACGCAACTGTTCGGCCTCCAGCTCCTTCACTGCTTTAGACAGCTCTGACCGTTCCCGGTCGTTCATAATGGTCATCTCCTTCTCCTTGCTCGCAATTCCTCGAGCAAATAGTTGAAGTGGCAGAGGGTCTACAAGCAACACAAGAAACAGTCAAGAACGAGCGCAAAAACTTAGAAAAATTCTCAAGAAAGTGATCTACTACTTACCGACATAGTGTTCCGAGCGATCTGCATCGCGGCATCACCAACTTCACCTGCCTTAAGCACCGCTCGGTCTTTGGGGGTCGGCAGGTGCTTCACCACCTGCATGCAAATGTTATCGTCCCCTAAGAACCCGTCGACCTTCATCACCCGCCAGTCGGGGACGAAAATGCGCTTGTGCTGCTCGATCAGGATCGTCTCCACCTCGGCAGTAAGGGGCGGGACATCGAGAGCCAGCAACGCACTGATGTTAAATGCTCCGCCCGAAGACCCTGGAGCGTCCGTTCTCACCATTGGGGTCGGCGCATCCGAGGTAGGTGGGATGGTCGGCATGACGAGGCCCTGATCGGGCTTGACCAGATCGACAACCTGACGCTCGGGGGTCGGAGAGACCGAGGGTAACTTGGGCGCTCGGTCGCCTTGAGGTCCAGACACGGTCCTTTTTCTCTTCCTCGTCTCCTGCTCCCTAGCTGCTCGGGCCTTAGCCATCAGACCTTTGTAGTCCATGCCGGAGGATTCTGCACAAACCGAGTGAAAAAAGTTAGAAAAATTTTCCAAGACCTCAAAGACAAAACAAGAAAAGGAGAGGCATACTAGGGTCGATCGGACTGAGACCCCTCGGAATAATGCCTCCTCGGTGATGTCTTTCCAACTGAGGGTCAGAAGTCCGAGCAACTTCTTCACGACTTCTGCCTCCTCATTGCTGAGCACGGGCTCTTTCTTCGCCCGCTTCGGAAGACCGTCCCTCGACCACACTGTCGGGATCACCCATGGCTCGGGAGCTCGGACGAGGAAGTACTTTTCCTTCCAATGCTTGATCGAGTCTGGGTTCTCGATCAGCTTCATACCCTTCCTCGGCGAGAGGTAGTACCTCTGCTCATTTTTGCTTGGTTGGCACGGACGGAAGAGACTCCGAAGGATGAACATGTTGGACTGAGCGCCGACCTCCTGGCATTGAAGAACGAATGCCATGATGTGCCGCCACGTGTTCGGCATTAGCTGAGCCGGACACAAGCCGTACCACTGCAGCACCTCGACCACGAATGGGTGCAGCGGCAGACGAAGTCCGGCATTCAGGGAGTCGGCAGGGAAAACGCATATGTCGGCCGAGGACGAGGTGCACGCTCGGAAGCCAGGGCCGGGGAGAAGGAGCCCGTACTCAAGGGGATTTGGAACCCGCTCCGGATCCGATGCAAATCAGCCTCAGTCAGGACCGAAGAGATCTGATCCACCTCGGAGGTTTCCCTCGGCTCGTTCTCCTCGATCGACTTGGCAGTGCCCTGCGTCACCTTCTCCAGCAGATCTCCGGAGTAGCTCCGCACACCGCCGACGCTCGACAGAGTGCTCGGATGCCGACCCAACTCTCCTGCGGTCTTCGGGTGCTCGATTATAGTTTCCACACCCTTGCCCTTGCTAGATCGGGCCACTACCTCCTGAAGAGGCTCGGCAACCTCAACATCTGTACTCGGGCTGACCGTAGTCTCTTCGGTCGGCTCCACTACCTCCTTCCCTTTACCCTTGCTCGGATTGGCCGCTCGGCTAACGCCTCGGTCTGAGGAAGGGGTCTCATCCATAGAAGAAATCTTAACCATTTTACAAAGATGAGGAAAAGGACTGACCTTGAAATGACTAGCGTAGCCGAAAAAGATCGCCGGAGTTCGAAACGCCTCACCGCGACAGCTAGTAGCGCCACTCGAGAGCTAAAAACTTTGCAAAAGAGTAAAAACCAAGAGTGAGAAAGTGAAAGTGAGAAATGAGGTGAAGTGTTGAGGGGGTGAAAACTTATAATAAAAATGATGCCTCTTGGGCTTTGTAATGTAAAGGCACAACTATTGGGCCTCCATTGAAGCGTTACAAAAGCCCAAACGGCTAAGTAACGAAGAGCCACGACTGTTGACAACGGAAGCGACGTTTCGACACAAGTAAAACAGCTCAGCACTTCGGAATCAAAATCCGAGCGACAGACGATCCGACCTCAGCAACAGAGAGGATCGCTCGGATTCCGAGCAAGTGCCAATCCGAGCTACAAATTGGAGAAAAACAACTTTCCCCTCAAGATTCGCGTAAGATTTCGATCAGACGGCTCAGATCATGCCAGCACCACTAAACGACAAGATAGTGTTTTCTTGGGAACTGAGCCAGAATTGAGATCTGTGCCATCATCCAACGGCTAAGATCGCCCCACGTCCCTCGGATCCAACACCCGAGCGACAGGCGATCCGAGCCACTTCGCTCGGATTCCGAGCAAGTGCCAATCCGAGCTACGAAATGGAGAAAAACAACTTTTCCCTCAAAATTCGCGTAAGATTTCGATCAGACGGCTCAGATTACGCCACGACCACTAAACGACAAGATAGTGTTTTCTTGGGAACTGAGCCAGCATCGAGATCTGTGCCATCATCCAACGGCTAAGATCGCCCCACGTCCCTCGGATCCAACACCCGAGCGACAGGCGATCTGAGCCACTTCGCTCGGATTCCGAGCAAGTGCCAATCCGAGCTACGAAATGGAGAAAAACAACTTTTCCCTCAAAATTCGAGTAAGATTTCGATCAGACGGCTCAGATTACGCCACGACCACTAAACGAAAAGATAGTGTTTTCTTGGGAACTGAGCCAGCATCGAGATCTGTGCCATCATCCAACGGCTAAGATCGCCCCACGTCCCTCGAAACAAAAATCGGAGCGACAGGCAATCCGATCTCCGCAAAAAAAAGGATAGCTCGGAATACCGAGCTAATAGTTCAGCCACCGAGCTATACGATCGGCCACCGAGCTACATCGCTCAGATTCAGAGCAAGTGCCAATCCGAGCTACGAATTGGAGAAAAACGAATTTCCCCTCAAAATTCGCGTACGATTTCGATCAGACGGCCCAGATCTTGCCAACGCCACTAAACAACAAGATAATATTTTCTTGGGAACCGTGCTACTTCAAGATTCGCACCAAGATCCGACGGCTCAAATCACTCCACGTCACTCAAAAATCCGAACCGAGCAACGAACAATCCGAGCCACTCACGCAAGGGAAAAACCGAGCTATTTTGCTCGGATTCCGAGCAAGTGCCAATCTGACCCTCGAAAGTGAAGAAAAATGATGCCGAGTGCCTCCGACCATTGGATCATTACGAAATTCGTGCCTGATATGATGGACGGCCTAGATTGCGCCACGTCCACTAAACGACAAGATAGTATTTTCTTGGGAGCTGTGCCTGCCTCGAGATTCGGGCCAAGATCCAACGGCTCAGATCGCTCCACGTCACTCGGAATTTCGAGCCGAGCGACTAGCGATCCGAGCGACTCGTGCGAGGGAAGGACTGAGCCACTTCGCTCGGATTCCGAGCAAGTGCCCATCCGACCCACAAAAGCGGAGAAATTTCTGCCGAGCGATTCTGGCCATCCGATCTTTCAGAAACTCACGCTCGCACGAAATCAACGGTCCGGATCGCTCCACGCCTTAATTCGGTATTTTATTTATTAAAAATCATTTTATTTACTTAAAAATTGCGAAAAATGGTTAAAAATTCGGGAAAATTAATTAAAAATCCTGGAAAATAATTATAAAGTCGGGGAAATATTTTTGAACTCCTGAGTAAATAATTATTGCCTAGGACCATTTATTAAGACCCCCGAACGACGAATCAACACTTCGCAAAATTAAGTAAATATTCCGAAAAAATAGATAAAAATCACCGAATGTCCAGAAGAGCTCAAGAACAACTTAGAGCGCAACCAACTTAAAAAATTACCATACTGCCCCTGCAAAGATTCGAAACCTTCCATTTGGACTCCGATACAACTTCGTTAGCCATTAAAACAGTAAAACTACTCCACAAAGGCTGATCAAGCTCAGTCTTTGGGAGTGGGGGGCTCGTGATATGGCTAAAAATGGGGTTAAATCAGAACCGTCCAAAGCAGGAACAAATCTTAAAGCTTAGGGGTAAAATGGTAATTTCATCTACCAATAGGTTTGAAGCGGGTACTGGATCTCTTCCCCAAAGATCCAATAACCCACGAATGGATCCACCCCAATTGGGTGTGGGTTTCAACCCGCAGAAAACCCGATCCAGCAGGATTGGATTAGGATCTCTGATTAATACTAATCAACGGCCCTGATCCACATCTATCCTTTCACTGGGAATTAGAGATTACATTCCTAATCTGATTGCGGGGATTATATTCCTTATCAGATCACGGGGATTATATTCCTAATCTGATCCCCAAGGTGCCTATAAATACCCCCCATCCATCTCCATTAAGAGGTAATCAATCTTTTGCCAATTTACGCTCTTTCATAATCTCCCTGATTACTGAATTGAGCGTCGGAGGGTGCGTCGCCGGGATCAACCCCGGTGTCTCGCACTTCTTGCAGGTGAACAGCGGGAGTCAACGGTCAAACTCTGACAGAACAGGTAACAGGTTTGCTATTCAAAGTTTTCCAAGAATCCACAAATACTATCTGTTTGCCCCCACACCAGATTTAGCGGTAACACCGTTGTCTCTAAAAAATGGGTCAACCGTTCTCCATCTCCTACCTCTTCAAGTGAGCCTCGGAATGAACTAAGCATCATGCGGGCAAAATATTTCATGTTCTCGACGGCATTACTCTTAAGTAACCGAGCACATTTCTTGGTCACGTCCCATGTATTATCGATCTAAAACACAAAAGAAAATATATTAGACACAAATCCAAGATGAAATAATCAATTTAAAAACACTGAATCGAATACAAAAAACGTGAAACAAATTTGACTCACCAACACACGATATGATGATGCCTTCGTTTGGAACATGGGTTGTGACGTGGAATAGGCCGGTGTTGGTTCAATCTCTCTCTCTCTCTGGAATTGGTACTTGAATCCCAACAGCTAGAAATTTTGTCATCGGAGATATGTACAAATGTGTTATCAATCGGTACCAATTCATGTAATTTGTATGTTCGTTGCCATCATACGGCTTGACTCCTTCATGTTCCAATTCAAACAATCGTTCATTCCACATTGCCACAAAACTAGTGAAAATCATCCCAGTCATGATTGGGCATACGACATATACCTCTAACGGAGTGTAACTCAGAGTCGTATGAGCAGTTGGTGGGCATTTTTGGTACAGCCCGAACTGGCAAAGAACTCTATTTTTCCAATGATGCTCCATCGTACCAAAGTTGACGAGTGGGGCTATCGTCAACCACAACTACGAAGCAGCCGTACACACTGGTGGTAGTCTTTCCATGCGGTCAAGGGTATATGGCTCTCAAATTACCAAGTCATCTCGCAGTTGGTCGAGCTCATCTCTGTAGTATATTAAAACACCTTTTGGGTTGTTTTTGTAGCTCCTTCCACCGGCCCAAAACACTCCCAAAGGTGGTCACATCTCAATGATCGATGCATCAGCCAACCAACCCTCTGTTACCCCAAAATTTACCTTAAAATAGTAGGATTAAGTACAATTTAATATACTAATTTAATACACTCCTAAAAGAGTAGGCAACATGAAGGTGTGAAAGAGTGGGTAACATATTGTATACATCAGGCAATTTAATATACTACAGAGCGTTACCACCTTTGGGAGTGTATATATCTTTCACTCTGTATTTAAATTTAATATACTAATTTAAGTACAAATTTAATATATTAATTTATATTTAATTTGTGTATATCAGACAACCTGTACAAAACATCTTTTCAAACATACTTCCCAACATTACCCAAAAATTTTACACCAAAATTCTACAACAATTACAAAACACTCACATTCCTATCTCATTCATCATAATAAGTTTATAAAAAGTTTTAATCAACTATATTTCTTCAACATTAACCCAAAATACTCAAAATACCATCTCCTTCAAATTTCCACATTACTCTACTTCTTCATGAAGCTGAAAAACACAGCAAATAGAAACACACCAACAATCATATCAGCAACAAACCCTTCTTTCCAACCCTTCCTCCTAAAAGTCACTCATTCCTCCATCAGCTCCAACCTTGCCATGTTCAGCTCCTCAGTTAGGATGTCAATGTGATCATAAAGCATTTCATTGCCTGTTGGACTATCAAGATTGTGGTAATTTGCAGCCCAATTAAAAATTATTTCGTACTCCACATATCACATAAATAATTGGAAACCCTTTCAAAATTTTGGACAATTGATATAGGGTCTACCAAAATTAGCTACCGAGTTGGAGTACTTCACTCGTGTGAGGAGATTGCATTTTCAAGGGGTGTGGGGAGAAACATGTTACTTACCCGAATTCCTAGAAAAAGTGTGGTAGGAAAATGAATTTTTGTTGTTGTTTGAGTATGAACTAGCCATCCTACAACAAAGTGAACAAATAAACATAGGAGTGATTTATATGCTTGCGAAAAAATAGTAGCCCCATCTATTACATACTCAAAACCCTACTTTTCATATGTTCTAACTAAAGCAAGGGTCTTCTAGAAAATTATAACAATTTGTATTCCAATTCTAGGGATTTCATCACAAAAAACCTAAAAAATTTCATCCCAAATCTTGGGATCAACGACAAATTACTCCAAATCATTATATATACTGATATAAAAAAAAGATATAAGAGCTATTGTAACCCCTGTTTTCCATTTTCTTATATTTTGGATATATTATCTTTTTCTGTGTATTCGATCTAATTGTATTCTTCTATTCCATCCGAACCATGTGTTTACTCTTCGTTCTCAATAAATCTATCTGTCTTGGCTTTGATTCAATTTTTTGGCCTTGAATATATTCTTGATTTAATTTTTTTCTACCTAGTTATTGTCTCCATTTGAATTGCAAAATCCTAATTAATTGTTTCATGGCCTATTTATTTGTCTTTCACCTAACCCTAACCCAATAGCCTGTGTACCCTATGACCCATCATCCTACATCCCTGATTGGTTATCCAATACCTGTTACCCCCTGAAACCCTACCCATCTCCTATATATTATCACCTACTATTAACCCTACTAATCCAAACCCTAATCATTTTTTACCCTAGTCGTTATTCACTTATCCCCTACCTCCTTCACCCGACCTCCTGTTCTCCCTCTCTCTCACTGTGATCCCGACTGCACCCCCCTACCCGACTGCCGACCACCCTTCGGCGATCCCCCGCCTACCACGATGCCACGGCAGTGCCCTGCCCTACCACCACGACCCCAGCGCTCCCCTTCTCCCATCCCAAAGTCGGTAGCAGCCACCTCAACGATAGCAGCACCCATTAGCCACAGCGTGCCTCCTCATCGCTGTCCCACCCCTGACGCCAACCAGCAGCCACCCCTAGGTCGTTCCCTTGCCGTTACGTTCCATTACTGCCGTCGCCTCCCACCGCAGTGCACTCTTTTTTCCCCGGGCTACCTTTGCCTTGGTTGTGTGCACGTGTGGATCTCGAGCGTCGGATTCATGGTCTCATTCGTGATCGTCCACCCATAGTATTGTGTTCGTGCCCGGGAACCTATTCCTGTTATTCTCTTCTTCTCGTCGGTTTCGTCGTCTCCTCAAAGGCAAGTAATTTGTATTTCTTTTGTTGTATATACAAGTACTAAATACCGTCTGTAGTGTGGCTTTTATTTCTAGATTCATTCTCATGAAAAATCCTTGTTAGATCTTATCTCTATTTGTTGATCCATCCATAGTCGTCCTTTGTTACACACACAACATGAAATAATTAGATCTAATTAAATTCTTGATGCATGTATGTATGTTGTTTCGTGACCCATGATATGTTGTATGAGTCTTGCATGCTTGATGTGTTAGTCGTAGTATCTTGTGGTAGACTTGTTAAAATACCCATTACCATGTTGTTTAGACATATATTATACCATGTTGTGCTTGTTATAATTGGATTTGTTGTATATGAACTAATTGATTTGATGAAGATTTCTGTTTTGCTGTTGCCTTGTTTTGTTTCAGTATTTTAGACCCTATTGAGGTCAGTAAATCAAATTACTTTGTGAATATAAATCGTAGATGTCGTTGTCTATTTTCCAGATTTTCTGACAGATCTCTGTTTCAATTTGTGAGAAGTGAGTTACTGCTGTTTTACTACAGATGTGCAGAAAATTCCAAATGATGTTTTATGTGCATTCTGTATACTTATTTATTTTAATACTGATGTTAAATATAAGATTTGGACCTAATATTTTGCTGGGTATGACTAGACTTGACTGGGATTAACCCCAAACTTTTGTAGATTTAATTGATGACATTTATAAACTATTCTATGCTCGTGAACAAACTATTATATTTTCAGAACTGCACGCTGTTCAGTGAATAACCGTGTTGTCAACCTGATTCTATTTGCTGTTGGTAAAAACTTTGTGAATATAAAATGTAGCATGCTGTATCTATTTTACAACCCTTTTGACGAATTTGGATTTTGAGTTATAATTTTTAATCTATCATTATTTTAGTACTGATGTGTCTAAAGTTCCAGATTTACAAATTTGTTGTATCTTGCTGTTTTCCGAAATTATTTGACTATACTATCTATGTCAGAATATTATGAAATTATATTCACTGATACTAGACAAACTAGGAAATACCCCAGATTTATCTTGGATTTTATAAGTAAGTTTGTACGTAAATTTCATGCTTATGAATACAACCTTGTGATTTCTGGTTGAACATATTTTCTGCATATAATTCTGTTTTGAGCCCTGTTCCTGCAATAATTATATGACTTATATATATGCGTTGCATTCAGATGAGAGTCTATTTTCTAGATTTTCGGACAAATCCAGAGCATTCCTTTGGCAATGGGAATTTTGGTTTTGGTGCAGTACTGTCTTACTGTCCAGAATTGAAAGTTTCATTATCCTAGTCTATTATGAGTTGTCTGTCACCCGTGTATGTCTTCTTCCCAACCTGAGTTGTTCCTTGCTTCTTTCCATATTTTTCTCACCCTGTTTGTGCACTTGTATGTCTGCTTTAATAATAATGACACATAATCAAGCTGGGGTTAAAGAAAAGATCTAGTAGTGAAAAGTATAGAAATGTGTACTTAGAAAAAGGCCATGATCCCACCTGTTATGTGTTTCATGATTACATGATACATGATTATGTTTATCTGATTACCTGGATACATACTTCCCTATAGGAAGGTGTACTCAGAAGGGGACCCGTAAGTCCTACCTGTACCTGTTTACCTGATACCTGAGTACACGGCCCTATACGGTCCACTACGAAATCTAAACGTAACTTGTTTGAATGTAGAAATCATGTGGTAAAAATTTGGGATGCATGAAGTGCTACCTAGTTAGGATTAAGTATAAGACCTGTAATAACATGATCACCTACACATTTCTGTTACCTGTACACCTGTACATGCTACCTGACACCTATTACCTGTATACCTGCTTGCATGCTACTTGACACCTGTTACATGTTACCTACACCATGTCACCTTATCATATTACTTGCATCTGCTTCTGAACTATGTTAGTCATTCTGTTTTGATGTCACTCTCATTCCATGCTTATTCAGTACTTGCTTCCGCTGTTACTCTACACTTGTCTATCTGTTTTCTTCTGCACTTGTTGCCTGTACTACAAGCGGCCCGTAACTTGCATTAACGGGCATTTTATTTTTTTTCTCTCTCTCTGCAATTTGTTAAACTTGCAGACTTTGGTGGCCAGTTGGCCGAAGGAGTAGGTGACCAAACTTTCTAGTCGGCAGGAGTTCTTGCTATATTTATTTCTTGTTACTTTTGAATAAATGTAATTATTACATGGATTATTTTTTGTATTGGGCAGTTTGACCCATAATTTATAATTTGTTCCAGATCTGATTTATTTATTTTGTTTCAAGTAAATTCTGTTGGTTATCTTAATTATTCATGCATGCATGGTTGATTTCTCCTTTTTTATTCTTGTTTATTCCTATGAAATGTTGTAAATATCCTTATAGCTTATGAATGGTGAAAGTCATTCGTTGAACTTAGTCGTGTATCCGTATTTTGTATTCCTTTTTGGGAAGCAGGGCGTGACAAAGTTTTTAGTGGTATCAGAGCATCAGGTTTGGATAATATATTAGTTTGACTAATATGTTAGACAAGTTTGGGCTCTGTCAAGGATTGGGTCAACAGTACACAGACCATGCATTACATGGACAAATAATAATCAACATGATCTAGAAGCTAATTATTTTTGATTTTGTGCAGACCATGGCTTGCAGAGGTCCCACTTCCCGCCCACAAGAGGAACAGCCTGGATTGGAGGCTGTTACAAATGTGTTGAAGCGATTGGTCCAAATACAGCAGAATCACAGTAATCTTGTGATGGCCACAATGGAGGTTGCTTGGAACCCAACTCCCGTTGTGCCTACACAGGCAACTCTTCCTCCTCATCCAGGTACAGTTGCAGATTTTATGAGGCTGCACCTTGATAAATTTTTCGGCACCGAGACGCCTTTGGAGGCCGAATAGTGGTTGATGAGGACGAAGCAGTTACTGTTGGTAGCAAGAGTTGCCGATGTTGATCGTGTGGATGTGGTGACCATCCAATTGGTAGACCTTACCTACATATGGTGGAGGGATGAGTCCAAGCGGCTCGAGCGGCCCATTGCTTGGACCACGTTCACTAGGAGCTTCTTGGAGAAGTTCTTCCCTAGCCGCACTCCGGTTGAGATGGAGCAACAGTTCGTGGCCCTGAAACAGGTTGGTCATTGTTCTGTTATTGGAGTTTGTTACATATTGTTTATGCAATGTTGTAACATGAGACTCTCTTGAAACAGGGTGCCAGGTCAGTGGATGAGTATGCGGCAGAGTTCACCAGGCTTAGCCGCTTCGCAGCCGTTCTAGTGGTGAATGAAGAGGATCGGGCTCGGAAATTCCTTCTGAGACTTGAGCAAGATATTCAGATGCATCTCGTTTCCCTCGGTTTACGTACTTATGCTGAGGCTCTTGAGGTAGCCCGAGCTTAGGAGCAAGCTCGCAGCAAGTTGGCTCCTCCCCAACGGACTATTCAGCACCCTGCTGCTGCTGTTAGGCCTTTTGGTGGGCCGATTCGGAGGCCTGTCTCAGCCCATCCGGTCAGGGCGGCTCCCTACTCTTCTGTTGCTCCAAGGGGAGCTAGCTTCTGTGCCAGCTGGCTGGGCATGATCGCAGGGACAGTAGGCGAGCCAACTGCCGATGCCTTAGGTGTGGCGCTGCTAACCATTCAGTGCAGGATTGCCCACGGCAGCGGATGGCTCTTCCAGCCGAGGGTCCAATTTAGCAGGTAGCCCCAGCTCATGGTCCGGTCAGGCCACCGCTTTCTCCTCAGCGCCAGATTGTCGGTCAGAGGACCGCTGCCCCTATGAGAGGTCAGGCTTACAACCTGACAGCTGCAGATGCTGAGACGGTAGAAGGTGTCGTTGCAGGTATTTTTGCATTTTTTTGTTTTGTTATTTCCTTTACTTCTTTCATTTATCTTGCACTATTCGTTCATATTATCTTTTCTGCATGTTATTCCTCACTCCTTAATCATCAATTTTTTTTACCTTGCTTTTTGACTCTACCTTAGGTGTTATCCTAGTTTGTTCTTTCCCTGCTCATGTTCTCTTTGATTTCGGGGCGACCCATTTCTTCGTCTCTTTCTGCTTTATGGCTCGTCATCAGTTAGAGTGTAGCATCATGTCAGAGGCTTGGAACATTGTCAAAGGTGGCGGTGTTGTCGTCTATTCTCGGAAGTGCAAGCAGAGTTCCATGGTTATTGGCGGTGCAGATTTCAAGGCCGACCTAATTGTCATTGGGAATTCTGGACTCGATGTCATTCTCGGTATGAATTGGTTGGGTGAATCCCATGCAATTATAGATTGCCGTGCAAAGAAAGTTGTATTCCGAATCTCAAGTCGTGCAGAGTTTGAGTTCCATTCTGGGGAGACACCCCTAGGCCGAGCTGAGATTGCAGTTGATCAGGAGACTTATGCAATGGAGTTGCACTCAGGCTGTGAGGCTGCACCTCTAGTAGTGCGGGAATTCCTAGATGTGTTTCTAGAGGAGTTGCATGTCTTATCCCCTGATAGGAATGTGCAATTCGGTATTAAAGTTCAGCCTGGCACAGCACCAATATCAAAGAGTCCCCACAGATCAGCACCGATTGAGCTAACAGAGCTGAAGGTGTAGATTCAGGGTTTGCTAGATTTGGGGTTCATCAGACCCAGTGTTTCGCCGTGGGGAGCTCCAGTTCTTTTTGTCAGCAAGAAGGATGGTAGCCGTCGATTGTGCATCGATTATCGGAAACTGAACAGTGTTACTGTGAAGAACCGGTATCCGCTACTCAGGATCGATGACTTGTTTGATCAGTTGGGCAAAGCGTCAGTCTTCTCGAAGTTGGATCTTCGCTCAGGGTATCATCAGGTCAAGGTGGAAGCGGCTGATGTGCAGAAGACTACATTCAGATTCAGATATGGGCATTATGAGTTCCTTGTGATGCCTTTCGGAGTCACGAATGCGCCAGCTGTGTTTATGAGTCTAATGAACATGATCTTTTCCCCATTCCTAGATAGATTTGTGGTGGTCTTCATAGATGATATTCTGGTGTATTCTAGGAGCCAGGAGATCACGTTGAGCATCTAAGGTTGGTTCTACAGACCTTGAGGGAGAATCAGCTCTATGGAAAACTCAGCAAATGTGAGTTCTGGCTGGACCGAGTTACCTTCTTGGGGCACATTATCTCGGGCAATGGTATGTCAGTTGATCCGTCCAAGGTTGCTGGAGTGAAAGATTGGCCAGTGCCCAAGTCAGTGTCAGAGGTGAAAAGTTTCTTGGGTCTAGCTGGATATTATCAGAAATTCGTCCAAGACTTTTCGAAGATAGCAGGTCCTTTGACTGAGCTAATAGGGAAGGATCAGAAGTTCTATTGGGATGAGGCTTGTTGTGAGGCCTTTGCTGAGTTGAAGAGCGGGTTGACGTCAGTGCTAGTGTTGACTATTCCAAATGGTTCAGGCAGATTTGTGGTTCACTGTTAAGCTTCTGGCAAGGGTCTTGGTGCAGTTCTGATGCAGAAGGGCCGAGTTGTTGCTTATGCATCAAGGCAGTTAAGGCCGCATGAGAGGAACTATCTGACTCATGATTTGGAGTTGGTGGCAGTGATCTTTGCTTTAAAGCTGTGGAGGCACTATTTACTTGGAGACCGAATGGAGATCTTTACCGACCACAAAAGTCTCAAGTATGTATTCACCCAGAAGGAATTGAACATGAGGCAGAGGCGTTGGTTGGAGCTGATGGCCGACTATGACATTAGTTTGCAATACCATCCCGGTAGAGTGAACTTGGTGCCAGATGCTTTGAGCATGAGACCGGCAGCCATGTTCTTGACTCAGCAGAGAGATCTGGTTGAGCAGATGCGGAGGTTGGAGTTGGATGTGTTGTTGCTGAATTCTGATCGGAGTTGCATGATGCTTCAGCTTCAGTCGTCTCTTGTCGATCAGATTAAAGAGGTTCAGACTGGTGATGAGCAGTTGCAGGGATTCAGAGCAGAGGTTGAGGCTAGTTCCCGAATGGATATGGTTGTTCATTCTGATGGTTCGCTTCGTTTTGGGTCCAGATTATGTGTCCCGAAGGGTAAAGTTCGTCAGAGGTTACTTGAAGAAGCCCACCAGTTGTAGTACTCTATTCATCCCGGAGGTACTAAGATGTACCGGGACTTTTAGCTTCACTTCTGGTGGCATGGTATGAACAGGGCCGTGGCTCGGTTTGTATCTCAATGTATGATCTGCCAGCAGGGGAAGGCAGAGCATCAAAGAACTGCCGGACTTCTTCAACCGCTTCCCATTCCGGAGTGGAAGTGGGAACACATCACTATAGATTTGTTTACCGCTTTGCCGAGGAGTCCCAAGGGTCACAATGCCATTTGGGTGATTATCGACCGACTGACGAAGAGTGCTCACTACATTCCCTTCCGAGTCAGACAGTCTACTGAGAGCCTAGATGAGAAGTACATGCAAGAGATTGTCAGGCTTCACGGTGTTCCAGTCAGTATTGTATCCGACAGGGATATGAGGTTCAGATCTCAGTTTTGGGAGAGTCTTCAGAGTAGTCTGGGGAGTAAACTGAAATACAGTACAGCTCTTCATCCTCAGACAGATGGATAGTCAGAGAGGACCATCGAGACTCTAGAGGACATGTTGAGGTCCTGTGTGTTGCAGTTTGGTGGATCATGGGAGGACCATTTGCATCTTGTAGAGTTCTCGTACAATAACAGCTTTCAAGCCAGTCTTAAAGCTGCACCGTTTGAGGCATTATATGGTCAGAAGTGCAGATCACCAGTGTGCTGGGATGAAATTGGTGAGAGGAAGTTGTTGGGTCCGGAGTTGATCACTAGGACAGTTGATGCGGTGACTCAGATCAGGAAGCATCTTCAAGCAGCACAGGACAGGCAGCGGAAATGAGCAGATGTCCATAGGAGAGCCTTGGAGTTTGAGGTTGGTGACCATGTTTTCCTTAAGGTATTGTCGTGGCGAGGTATCATCCGGTTTGGTGGTGGGAGCAAGCTCAGCCCTAGGTTTATCGAACCATTTGATATTGTGGAACGAGTAGGCAAGGTCGCTTACGTCTTGCATTGCCACCAGATTTATCTGGAGTGCAAGATATTTTTTATGTCTCACAACTCAAGAGATATATCCGTGATGAGAGCCACGTGATCGACTACTCAGAGTTGATCGTGCGGCCGGATCTGTCTTGTGAGATTCTGCAGTTGCTATCTTAGACCGGCGAGAGAAAGTGTTGAAGAACAAAGTCATCAAGCTAGTTCGAGTTTCTTGGAATCCTCACTCACCGGGTGAGTCAACTTGGGAACTGGATGAGGAGATCCTGCAGAAGTTCCCTCATCTATTTGAGTAGCTTTTGTTTTCTTGTTGCTCTTTCTTTTTCTTTGGGGGTTACCCTATGTACTTCTTGTTTGAATTTCGATGATGAAATTCTTCTTGTTAGGTGGATAGGATTTGTAACCCCTGTTTTCTATTTTCTTGTATTTTTGATATATTATCATTTTCTATGTATTCGATCTAATTGTATTCTTCTATTTCTTCCTAACCATGTGTTTACTCTTCGTTCTCAATAAATCTATCTGTCTAGCCTTTGACTCAATTTTGTGGCCGTAAATATATTCTTGATTTAATTTTTTTTCTGTCTAATTATTGTCTCCGTTTGAATTGCTAAATCCTAATTAATTGTTTCATTGCCAATTCATTTGTCTTTCACCTAACCCTAACCCAATAGCCCGTGTACCCTATGACCCATCATCCTACATCCCTGATTGGTTTTCCCCCCAATATCCAATACCTGTTACCCCCCTGAAACCCTACCCATCTCCTATATATTATCACCTACTGTTAACCCTACTAATACAAACCCTAATCATCTTTTACCCTAGCCGCTATTTACTTATCCCCTACCTCCTTCACCCGACCTCCTATTCTCCCTCTATCTCATTATGATCCTGACAGCACCCCCCTACCCGACTACCGACCACCCTCCGGTGACCCCCTGCCAGCCGCGATGCCACGGCAGTGCCCTGCCCTGCCACCAGGACCCCAGCGCTCCCCTTCTCCCCTTCCGAAGTCGGTAGCAGCCACCTTAGCGATAGCAGCACCCATCAGCCACAGCGCGCCCCCTCGTCGCTGTCCCACTCCCGATGCCAGCCAACAGCCACCCCTCGGTTATTCCCTTGCCATCACGTTCCCTTGCCGCCATCGCCTCCCACCACAGTGCACTCTTTTTCCCCGAGCTGCCTTTGCCTTGGTTGTGTGCACATGTGGATCTCGAGCATCGGATTCGTGGTCTCATTCGTGATCATCCACCAATAGTATTGTGTTCGTGCCCGGGAACCTATTCCTTGTTATTCTCTTCTTCTCGTCGGTTTCGTCGTCTCCTTAAAGGCAAGTAACTTGTATTCCTTTTGTTGTATATACAAGTACTAAATACCGCCTGTAGTGTGGCTTTTATTTCTAAATTCATTCTCATGAAAAACCCTTATTAGATCTTGTCTCTACTTGTTGATCCATCCGTAGTTGTCCTAGTTACACACACGACACGAAATAATTTAGATCGAATTAAATTCTTGATGCATGAATGTATGTTGTTTCGTGACCCATGATATGTTGTATCAGTCTTGCATGCTTGATGTGTTAGTTGTAGTATCTTGTGGTAGACTTGTTAAAATACCCATTACCATGTTGTTTAGACATCTATTATACCATGTTGTGCTTGTTATAATCGGATTTGTTGCGTATGAACTAATTGATTTGATGAAGATTTCTATTTTGCTGCTACCCTATTTTGTTTCAATATTTTTGACCCTGTTGAGGTCAGTAAATCAAATTAATTTGTGAATATAAATCATAGACACTGTTGTCTATTTTCTAGCATTTCTGACAGATCTTAGTTTCGATTTGTGAGTTGTGAGTTAATGGTGTTTTACTACAGATGTGTAGAAAATTCCAGATGCTGTTTTATGTGCATTCTGTATAGTTATTTATTTTAATACTGATGTTAAAGATAAGATTTGGACCTAATATTTTTCTGGGTATGACTAGATTTGACTGGGATTATTCCCAAATTTTTGTAGATTTAATTGATGACATTTATAAACTATTCTATGCTCATGAACAAACTATTATATTTTCAGAACTGCACGTTGTGCAGTGAATAACCATGTTGTCAACCTGATTCTATTTGCTGTTGATAAAAACTTTGTGAATATAAAATGTAGCTTGCTGTATTTATTTTACAACCCTTTTGAAGGATTTGGATTTCGAGTTATACTTTGTAATCTATCGCTGTTTTAGTACTGTTGTATCTAAAGTTCCAAATTTACAAAATTGCTGTATCTTGTTGTTTCCCGGAATTATTTGACTATACTATCTATGCCGGAATAATATGAAATTATATTTTCTAATACTAGACATACTAGGGAATACCCAAGATTTTTTTTGGATTTAATCAGTAAGTTTTTATGCCAATTTCATGCTTATGAATACAACCTTGTGATTTCTGGCTGAACATGTATTATGCATATAATTCTGTTTTGAGCCCTGTTCCTGCAATTATTATATATGCGCTGGGTTCGGCTGAGAGTCTAGTTTCTAAATTTTTTGATAGATCTAGATTTGCATTTCTGTGGCAACGGGAATTTTGATTTTGGTGGAGTACTATTTTGCTGTCCATAATTGAAAGTTTCGTTTTCCTAGTCTATTATGAGTTGTCTGTGACCCGTGTATGTCTTCTACCCAACCTGATTTGATCCTTGCTTCTTGCCATGTTTTTCTCACCCTGTTTGTACACTTGTATGCCTGCTTTAATAATAATGACACATAATCATGTTGGGGTTAAGGAAAAGATCTAGTAGTGGAAAATATAGAAATGTGTACTTAGAAGGGGGCCGTGATACCACCTGTTACGTGTTTCATGATTACATGATACATGATTCCGTATAACTGATTACTTGGCTACATACTTCCCTATAGGAAGGTGTACTCAGAAGGGGATCCGTAGGTCCTACCTGTACCTGTTTACCTGATAACCGAGTATACGACCCTATACAGTCTACTATAAAATCTAAACGTAACTTGTTTGAATGTAGCAACCATGTGGTAAAATTTGGGATGCATGAAGTGCTACCTAGTTACGATTAAGTTCAAGACCTTCTTGCATGCTAGGTGACACCTGTTACTTGTTACCTGTATACCTTCTTGCATGCCACTTGACACCTGTTACATGTTACCTGCACCCTGTCACCTCATCATATTACTTGAATCTGCTTCTGAACTATGTTAGTCATTCTATTTTGATATCACTCTCATTCCATACTTATTCATTACTTGCTTCCGCTATTACTCTATACTTGTCTATCTGTTTTCTTTTGTACTTGTTGTCTGCACTACAAGCGGCCCATAACTTGCATTGACGGGCGTTTTGTTTCTTTTTTCTCTTCCTGCAATTTGTTAAACTTGCAGACTTTGGTGACCAGCTGCCCGAAGGAGTAGGTGACCAAACTTTCTAGTTGGCTAGAGTTATTGCTATATTTATTTCCTGTTGCTTATGAATAAATGTAATTGTTACATGGATTATTTTTTGTATTAGTCTGTTTGACCCAGAATTTATAACTTGTTCCAGATCTGATTTATTTGAGATTTATTTATTTTGTTTCAAGTAAATTCTGTTCGTTATATTAATTTATTCATGCATGCGTGATTGATTTCTCCTTGTTTATTTTTATTTATTCGTGTGAAATGTTGTAAAGATCTTTACAGCTTAAGAATGGTAAAAGCCATTCGCTGGACTTAGTCGTGTATCCGTATTCCGTATTCCTTTTTGGGAAGCGGGGCGTGACAGCTACTAGACCATAAGGGAAAGTAGAAAATCACCTTCAGCTTGAGCTCAATCCACTGTCCTACTTTCCTCAAATAGAACTAGGGTTCATCTCCTGTCTGAAATGCCCATTTATATAGGCTAATCAAAGGGTAATTTGGTTATTTAAAAGTACATACAGCGGCACTTGCTGGCTCATGATCGTAAAAACCTCTCAAAACAGACGGAGTATGTCAAAACGCCTAACAGAATTAACGGCGGTAAGATTAACTTCCAAGAAATAAATCGAGTAGGGTTAAGTACAAATTTACCTTAAAAGAGTGATGCAACTTCTACCAACTCTTCTTACATATTCATCTGTATGAAAGTTACGGTAGTTATCAATTCATTTTTCATAGAATTCAATGATATCTTCTTACTTTGTAAGAGATTGAAAGTAAAAAGGGATGAAGTATGGACAAGGTACTTGAGAGTTGTTAAAAATAGGCCTATTTATAGGCATAGTGGAAGTTCGGACAGCTTAAAGCTTTGACTCAGTCCCACTGTTGATGCGCAGTAGTTAAGTCTCTGACTTGGTCATCCACAGGCTAATCGCAGGTGTACACATGGCTAGAGCTCAACCTGAATGACTACAATGTGGGAGACTTCCGACCCATTAGTCTCCTTAACTGCTCAGTCAAAATTATCACTAAATTTCTGGCGAACATATAAGCAAAGGTGATGGATGGAATGATCAACAGCGAACAAAATGGCTTTATCAAAGGCCGGTACATTCTGGACTACGCATAAGGAATAATCCACCAATGTCACATCTCAAACAACAAGAGCTACCTATTAAAGCTGGATTTCGAGAAAGCCTATGATTCAGCTGACTGGGATTGTCTTCAGGAGGCACTTAGGGGAAAAGGTTTTGGGGATAGGTGGATTAGATGGATCCGTCACTGTCTAACCACGAGCAGGACGTCCATCATGGTTAATGACTTGCTGGAGCACCGTTCTCATATAGATGAGGGTTGAGGCAAGGGGACCCAATATCCTTCTCCTTTTTACAATTGTGGTAGACGTTCTTAAATCCAAGTTGGATAATTGCAGACAAACTAGATGGATAGAACCTATAGCCAGCGGTAGAAACCATATGAGTTGTACATTCTTACAATACGAGTGATGACACCTTACTTTTTGGTAACGGTGATTTGGGGGAAACCATAACCTTTAAAGGAGTTCTCTACTGTTTCAAGGCATGGTCCGACCTTCGAGTAAACCACCATAAGAGTGCTCTTATCCCTATTGCCATGATAGAAGAAGAAGCACAAGCACATGCAACCACACTGAACTGCAAACTTGACCCTTTTTCCTTTCAAGTACCTTGGACTACCAATTCGACCAGGTAAACTTAAAAAATGGGCTGGCTACCGATAATTGAAAAAGTTGAGGCAAGGATGTCAGGATGGAAAGGGAACTCACTTTTCCATAGAGGGAGAGTGACAGTTATCAATGTGGTTCTCTCCAACCTCCCAACCTATTACATGTCAATTTTTGAATGACCATAACGGGTAATCAAGAAAATCCACTGAGTTCGGAGGAGATTCTTTTGGAGATGTGTCAATGAGGATAGAGGAGGTTACCATCTCATTAAATGGGAGAAGGCATGCACAAAGAAGATACATGGCGGACTGGGCATCATAGATCTGAAAGATATGAACATGGCCCTTCTTGAAAAGTGGTGGTAGAAAGTATATCAACCCAATGGGGAAGGATAGCAAGACTTCATCCAATCTTACCTCCAAAGAAAGGGTATGCAAAATCTTGGCTTCCAGATGGGCCCCAGGGTGTCCTGGTCTTGGAGAAGTGTGTATAGAGCCTACGACTCGTTTAGCAGCGGTGTCACGTCATCCATTGGTAATGGGATGAAGACCAAGTTTTGGTGGGACAAATGGTGCATTCCTCACCCACTCCGCGCTCCGTTCCCAGATATTTACGAGATAGCCTCTCACCCCCACATCTCGGTGGCCAAACTTGGAAAAGAGGGATGTGGAGACCCTACTCCAAAACCTGTCTTATTCAAGAGTCCCAATTGTGGCTCGAAGCACTGAAAGCACACATTACACACTAGGGGATTAGGTGCTCACAGGGGCTGGACAGGCAAGGGTGGGATCTGGAGAAGTGTGGGTCCTTTACGATTCGCTCTCTATATAATCACATCCACTTTATGGGCTTTAGACTGAATTGGTCATCAATTCTTTGGAAAGCCAAAGTCCCCTTGAAAGTGAGGGTATTCCTGTGGCTAGTCTTAAATGATGTTATCTTAACTAGACAGAACCTAACTAAAAGACAGCCGAATATCGCAGCCAATTATGGTTTCTGCAGCTTATAATCCGGAGACAAAAAACCACCTTTTCTTGGATTGTCATAGGAGCAGATTTTTTCTTGTTGAGATATTGAAGGCCCTCAGAACAAATGCGTATCCCCAATCCTACGAGAACTTATGGGTTGGCCCCATATTTGGTAATGAGATGCATGAAATGAAAGAAGCCTGGTACATTGTCATCATTGCAATGACCTAGGTTTTATAGCTTGACAGAATTAACATTTACTTTCGTGGGATTTGGAATAATATTATTGGTAATATAACTCATATATGCATTTTATCTCTTTTTGGGCCACAGCTGCAGCGATGTGACCGAGAGGGATGATCGACATGGCCTTCCAGGTGGACGAGTACGACAACAAGGAGTTCGTGATTGGCCCCACACTTGACTGATCGGAGCGTTACAGTTTGACTCCCACCCTCCATGGTTTTGTTGGAGGAACCTCCGATGCTTTGATTGTACTTGTTTTGTTGCTTTTTAATTTATGTCGATCCTGATTTGGATTCGTCGCACCCTCCAAAGATTTGTTGGAGGTATTATGTTTTATTTCCTATTTGGTAGTCTTTGTACATTGGTTTAGTACTCTGAGTATGTTTTGTTAAAATCTTATTAATGAAACATGGTGGCTATACTCCATCATTTTCTTTTTTTTTAAACAATCAACGAAAAAGTTCTAAATTCATACTTAGATACAAATGAAATTGTGTTATATGTGTTCTCATATGAAACTCTTGTCTCCAGCTATTGGAGATCCCATTTCCATACCAACTCAAGATATGCTTATCAGACTCTATGTATTAACGATCGGGAATCGACGGGTTATTTGTGCAAATGGGTATAATCCATATAATAGTTGACAACAATAACTATAAGTATACGAAAGAGAAAGAACTCCATTTTTGTAGTTCATGTGATGCACTTGGAGCTTATCGGCAGAAACAAATCAATTTAGATAGCCCTTTTTGGCTTCGTTAGCAGCTAGATCAACGTGTCATTAGCTCAAGAGAAATTCCCATCGAAGTTCAATATGAATCCTTGGGTACATCTCATGAGATTTATGGGCACTATTTAATAGTAGTAAGTGTAACAAAAAGAAATATGTTGTATATACATTCGAACCACAGTTGGTCATGTTTCTTTTTATCGAAAAATAGAAGAAGCCATACAGGGATTTTGCCGGGCCTACTCATACCCTATCTAAACTAAGAAATTCGATTAGATGACACTCGTGCTTGCGGGAATTCAAGATTATCCAGTTTCACTGGTATTATCATTTTTTTAAATTTCTACGTGAGTAGTGGAATTGTACCCCCTATTTCTGTTTTTTTTTTCCGAATCTTTATTTGTAATTCTTCTTCTTAAATTTTTGTATTCGACTTTATTTTAATAATAAATTTTGCTATCCCTTGGACTCATTTGTTCTCTTTTGATCATCTGTGTTTTTTTGGCTTGAACCCTAAAATTTTGGTGCACTGCTAATTTTGTTCTTTTGTGTTTTGGGTTTATTTTAATCCACTATATTCATATCTTCATTATTATTATTTATTCTCTTGTGGATCCTAAACCTATACCCAATAACCCGTTAACCCGCAACCCAGCACCTTCCTCACCTTGTCGCCATCCCCGATCACCTGAACCCATCCACCATCGAGCCACCACCACGCAACCCCCTTCAGCCATGCCAGCAATCCTTTGTCTTAATCCCTGTGCACCACCGCCGTGCACACCCAAGCGTGCCCTTGCTTTCTTCCCCTGCACCACCTCGACCACCATCGCCTTCCCTACACTGTCGACCTCCACCATCGCAGAGCACCCCCACGCCAACGACCACCTTCCCTGTGCACCGCCGCCCGTCGAAGTCGAGCCGAAGCTGTAAGTCCCTGTCGTTGCTGTTCTTGCATTGCGTTGCTGTTGTTATTGTGCACGTGTGTCGCACGTGCTGTTGTTGCTATGCTGTGTTTGCTGTTAGGTGATCTTACCGCTTGCTTTGTCGCTGTTTGTTGTTCCGTGTTTGCATGTGCTCTGCCCGTAGTTGCACGTGTTGCGCTGTCGGGATCCTAATCCTGTTATTCTCTCATTCTGATTAATCACTAGTATAAGGCAAGTTCTCTTTAACCAATTTATTATTCGTGTTCAAGAATTCTTTTGATCTTCAGCAAGTAGTTCACATTCCACTTATCTTATATATTTGCTTGATATTTGTTCAAGAGAATTATCACTTGGTTTCGGTTGAGGAAAGGAAGTTTTTGAATCACTAGGCCCATTGTTGAATCCTACTAATCGGAATATGGAGGTACTTATGGCAGAATGGGCCAACATGGTCTTTCACAATAAACTGATAGATGGAACTGCTATGAAATAACTTATTAGTAGATTAATATATCATTTCAGAATGGCATACACATCACATATCCTGGATCAAGTGAAGACTTTGGGTTTCCAGCAAGCCACTGCTACATTTATTTCATTTGGAATAGATGATCTTTTAACAATACCTTTTAAGGGATGGTTAGTCCAAGATGCTGAACAACAAAGTTTTATTTTGGAGAAACACCATCATTATGAGAATGTACAGGCGGTCAAAAAATTACGCCAATCCATTGAAATATGGTATGCCACAAGTGAATATTTGAGACAAGAAATGAATCCTAAATTTCGGATGACTAATCCTTTTAATCCAGTACATCTAATGTCCTTTTCAAGAGCTAGAGGAAATGCATCTCAAGTACATCAATTAGTAGGTATGAAAGGATTAATGTCGGACTCTCATGGACAAATGATTGATTTACCCATTCAAAACAATTTACGCAAAGGACTTTGACAGAATATATAATTTCCTGCTACAGAGCTCGAAAAGGAGTCATGAATACCGTTGTACGAATATCAGATGCTGGATATCTAGCTCGTAGACTTGTTGAAGTAGTTCAACACATTATTGTACATTGAACAGATTGTGGTACTATCCAAGGTACTTCAATCAGTTCTCGAAATGGGATGACAGAAAAGAAAAGAAAAAAGGTCCAAACCCTAATTGGTCATGTATTAGCAAATGATATATATATGGAGATACGATGCATTGTCACTAAAAAATCAAAATATTGGGATTGGACTTGCCAATCGATTCATAACCTCCGGAACCCAACCAATATATATTCGAACCCCCTTTACTTGTAGGAATATATCTTGGATCTGTCAATTATGTTATGGCAGAAGCCCCACCTACAGCAATCTGGTCAAATTAGGGGAAGTCATAGGTATTATTGCGGGTCAATCAATCAAGGAACTAAGGACTCAACTAACATTAAGAACGTTTCATACAGGTGGAAGATTTTTTCCAACTATTTTTGAACTATTCGAATCAAAAAAAGTTATCAATGATAACTCATGTACTAAGAATAGAATTTAATTTATAAACTTATGTCTGCTCCTCAAGTAGAAACAATTCACTTTGTCCCTGAATAGATTCCTTCAAAAGGGTTTCCGCTTGCTCGGTAAATGTCTTGGTAGAAGATATAATTTCTTGGAATTGAGGTTTATTCTTTTTAGGTAGGTACGTAATTGAATGAGAAATTTCTTTACCTGTCCAATTTCTAACGAATTAGGATACTTGTTCGCTCTAGTATAAATAGTAGCTATTTGTTCTTCCACTGTAAGAGGGTCTGATTGGGATTGTTTGAGCAACTGATGTAATTGTTGACCTCGTGTCAATTGATTCTGAGTAACTTTATCGAGATCAGAAGCGAATTGTGCAAAGGCTTTTGATCCGCAAATTGAGCTAGTTCCAATTTTAATTTGCCGGCTACCTGTTTCATGGCTTTAATTTGAGTTGCAGATCCCACTCTAGAAACAGAAATGCCTACATTAATCGTGGGTCGAATTCCTGCATTGAATAGATCGGCAGATAAGAACATTTATCCATCTCTAATGGAAATTACATTAGTAGGAATATAAACCGAAAAGTCTCCCGATTGCATCTCAACTATTGGTAAAGTAGTCATACTCCCTTCACATAAACTGAAAACTGATTTAGCGGCTTTTCCAAAAGGCGTGAGTGCAAATAAAAAACATATCCTTGATAAGCTTCACTGCCAAGGGGTCTTCTTAATAGAAGAGACATTTGGCAATAAGCTTGTCCTTGTTTGGAGAAATCATCATAAATTATTGAAGTATGTCGATCATGATACATAAAATATTCAGCCAAAGCCGCTCCCGTATAAGGAGCAAGGTATTGTAATGTAGCAGGTGAGTCCGCTGTTTATTCCATTGCACATCGCTCCTGGAAATTAGTCACTACCTGAGCCACAAAATATGCTTTTTGGCCAATAGTTACATAAACACAAATTATATTTTCCCCTTTTTGATTAAGAATCGTGTATGTGGATACTGCCGTTTTGTCAGTCTACTTGTCCCCAATAATTAATTCTCGCTGGTTGGATCCAATGGGGATCATCGCATCAATAGCAATAAGCCATGTTTGAAGATGTTCATATACGGAGCGTCTTGAAATAATACCTGGGGCAGGAGATTCAATTAATCGAGATTCAACAGCGGAAATCTCACCTCTCCCGTCAATAGGTTTAACCAAGGCATTTATAACACGACCCAAATAAGCCTCGCTCACGGGTATCTGAGCAATTCTTCATGTTGCTATTATAAAACTTCCTTCTTGTATCATCAAACCATCATCCATTAATACAACGCCAACATTATTTGATTCCAAATTGAGAGCAATGCCTATTGTACCTTCTTCAAATTCTACTAATTCACCTAGCCTTACTTCATCAAGACCGTGAATACGAGCAATATCATTTCCTACTTGAAGTACGGTACCAGTATTCACTATCTTTACTTCTCTATTATATTATTCAATACGTTCATGGATAATATTACTAATTTCGTCAGCTCGAAGAGTTGCCATTAGTCTCTTTTTTTTTTCTTTTTCAGAACAAAGGGAAAAAATAATGCCTAAACACTATGGTAAAGTAAAAATAGAAGGGCTAATCAGTTATTTCTTCCATGGCCCTGAGGGTTCCAATATTAGCATTGATAGTACGGAAGGGTAAATCACTATTCCACAACTATTCAGAGTTCCTAGAGCTCCTTGTAAGGCTTGTTAGAAAACTTCTTGTTTTTTTTTATACGATGGATAGAGCCTTACGACTCCAGCCCAAAAAATATATATTGCAAAAAATAAAGAGTAGCATACAAAGACCAATTTTACAAGGAGTAAAACTAGGGAACAAAATAAAACAGCAACTCTACAACAAGAGGTACCCCCAAGGCACAACAACAACCGCAGCTGAATAACAAAGGCGACACCAACAGCAGCAAAAGAAAGAAACGAAGCGACAGAGCAGCCGAGCAGCCGGGCGACCAACAATCATCACTTTTGCCCAGAACTGAACAGGGACAGGAACAGCTGGCGACAGGCCACTCACTGACCCCGATCAGCCAACACAAGAGACCGAGGAGGGCTGTACAAATCAACCGAAAACACGGCAGCAGCTCACAGAACAGGACCAGCACCCCTCCCTGCAGGAAACACCGAAGAACGCAACCAACAATCAAGAACAAAGCGCTAATAATAGCTCTGGGCCTAACCCCAACCTCAGAAAACGAAAAGAAAAAAAAACCAGAATAAGAGCATAACGCAAGTAACTCCTGCACTGCATCTCAGTGAGACCCAAAGAAGAAATAGAACAAATGGAACCCTCAGACTACAACGCAGTAACAACAAACAACCAGGGCCTAACCCCTTTACTTGCAATCAACAAGCACGAACAAAGCTCAAAGCACGTCTTGGGCCTAGCCCCAGACTCAGAAAACGAAACAAAACAAGCGAAATGGGGAGCAAAACAAGAGCAGCCCCTCCATTGCATCTCTGTCGCAATCCCCAAAAGAGACGCAGAACAAAAGCATCCCTCACATTGCAGCGCAATGACAACAACTCAGCCCTGGATTGGCCAAGAGCCAAAACGACATCGATAGCAAACCACAAAAGAAGCATACACAGAGCAGCCAACTAGTGATAAGTCAATAATAAACAAGGCCTAAAAGGCGCCCAATCAAGGATAAAACCCCAACCAGGGCAAACAAACAGAAGTCCAGAACTGAAGAAAGAAAAGAACGAGGGGAGCAACATTATAACAAACCTCCCGCTACCAAAAGAAGCCAAACAAAGGCAAAGGGCCATCAGAGAGAGACACCCCACCGCTAAGCAACCAAAAGCACGCGAGAGTGCTGCCTAACCACCACCAAAAGAACCAAATGACAACGAGATCCTTAAGCCTGCAAGAAAACCAAAGCTAATGAAATTAGGGAGAATCAATATTAAGAATAGTAGCAGTAATGAAAGCCGAACGTAAAAACACAGCAGCATCGTCAAGCCTATCCAGGCTTAACCACTGGCTTTTGTGTGGCGGTAGAGCGGAAGACCAATGCTTCGAGAAGAAGATAAAGTCATCAACGATAGTATCAATAGACTTAACAGCGTTATTAAAGATACGATTATTTCTTTCTGTCCAGGTAACCCATATAATAGCCATGATAGAAAGAAACCAGGACTTATGATACTTTTTACACACTTAATGACAGTTCCAGCTATGAAGGAAAGAGGGGGGAAGAGAGGGAACCTGCCAAGCCAGAAGGCAGATCAGCTAAAGTGGTTTTATAAAAAATACATTGAACAAACAGATGATCAGTGTCTTCATGACACTGGTAGCATAAAGAACATAACTGACCTAAAGCAAGATTCCTTTTGTTAAGAACTTCAACAGTAAGAAGCTTATTTTTAATAGCTAGCCAAGACAAAATTTTAGCGGACACAGCAGCTCCAAATAAATTTAGCGAAAGGAGAGGATACACATCCGAGATTAAGAAAGTTATAATAGGATTTAACCGAGAAGGAACCAGAGTTGGTCCAACGCCGAACAAAATCATCCTTGGGAAACCAAGCGTAGCTGTTTAGGAGCGAAAGGAGGTGCTAGAAATCCTGCTCGAGATTGCGGGGGAGGTCACTAGAGAACGGGATCAACCATTCTCTAGTGGTTGGCATGAACACTAAGATAGTCTGACACTTTGGCCACAAGGTTGAGAACAATGCAGAATAAATCCGGATAAGCAGAAGCCAGCTTTAGATTGCCAATCCAAAGGTCATTCCAGAACTGGGTATTGAGACCATCAGCACAAATATGGAAAATACTACAACGGAAGGGGTCTACTACTTTCCAGACCCCTTTCCAGACCGACGATGCTCTAGTTGAGAGAGAGGGGCGTAATTCCCAGACCCTCTGATGGCAGAAGCATTTATTGGAAATCAGACGGGCCCAGAGAAGGTGGTCCTCCTTGAGCATCCTCCATAACCATTTAGCCAATAACGCTAAAATTTGGTTTCTAAGATTGAGGACACCCAAGCCGCATGCTGCCTTACAAGTGCAAACCAACTTCCAAATACAAAGATGAGAACCAGCTCTATAAGTATCGAAGCCAGACCAAAAGAAATTTCTTCTGATTTGATCAATCCTATTGATAACCCAAGAAGGAACGTAGAAGAAGGACATCATATAAAGGGGGATAGAGGTGATGACCGCATTCACCAGAATTAATCTACCACCTCTAGAAAGGTTTTTTCCGGTCCACACATTAAGTCTGGACTCGACTTTATCAATCATCGGCAACCAATCTGATTTGTGTAGCTTATCCCATCGCAAAGGGATCCCAAGATACTTAACCGGGAAGGAAGCGGCATTACAGTTAAAGAATTGAGCAATCTCTAATTGACGATTGTTAAAACCTCCAAGCTAAAGAACTGCTGATTTTTGGAAGTTGATAGACCAGACACACTTTCGAAGAGGTAAAGCAGGAGCTTAAGATTACGAAGGGAGCACCCGTTGAGCTTGGCAAATATAATAGTGTCATCCGCATATTGAAGGTTGAGGACGCCCCGGAAGCTGTGAGAGCCGCCAAGTCCCTCTATAGCCTGAGCATCCCAGGCATGCTTCAGTAATTTACTGAAGACATCCACCACAAGAGTGAACAAGAGAGAGAAAATCGGATCACCCTGGCGAAGGTCGCACTTACACTTGAATTTGTGACCTTCCGATCCGTTAATAAGAATGGAAGAGGTGCCAGCAAAGAGACTGGACTTAATCCAAGCAATCCACTTAGGGCCGAAACCCCTATGGAGAAGGATGTCGAAAAGAAAGGCCCAACTCACCTTATGTAGGCTTTCTCAAAGTCAAATTTTAACATAATCCCTTCCGAATTAGACTTATGGCACTGGGAGATAATTTTTTGAGCTAAAGCCACACTATCAAGGATAAAACGATCCCTAATGAAACCCGACTGAGCGGTATCAATAAGAGGAGAGATGACGAGACTCAGTCTATTAGATAGAACTTTCCTTATGATCTTGAACGTAGTATTAGGGAGACTAATCGGTCTGAAGTTAGCCAGTGAATTCGCACCAATAAATTTGGGAATGAGAACGATGTGAGCGTAATTAATACGATCAAAGGAAGAGGATCCTTGGTGAAGGTCAGCGAACATTTCTAAGAGATCATCTTTCAGATACTCCCAGAACTTTTTGAAAAAGAAGGACGGGAATCCATCTGGACCTGGAGCAGAGTCACTTTTTAATGAGAAAACAGCAGATTTAATCTCATCCAAAGAAAAGGGAGTCTCCAAGCTAGATAAATCATGAGTTTTCTGACTGTAAAGCTGTATCCAATCCAGATGAATGGACTGAGATTGAGAGGATCCAAGGAGGTTTTTATAGAACTGCAGAAAAGTAGCATGAAGGTCAGCATCTGAGTGCAGCTCTACACCGTCATTAATGATGGTAAAGATACGGTTGCACCATTGGCGGTGCGAAGCAAAGTTATGGAAGAATGCAGTGTTACCGTCACCTTCTTTGAGCCAGCGAACTTTGGCTCGCTGCGCCCATTTGATATGATCATTATGAAGAATAGAAGTGAATTCCTCTTTGCAGGAACTCCTTTCATTACGAAGAGACTCAGAGATAGGAGCAAGCTCTTCAAGCTTATCAATGGCTTCAATAGTGGAAAGGAATAAGAGTTTAAGCTCATTAGTGAAGGTAAATCTTTCTTTGCGCCAGATTTTGCAGCCAAATTTAATAGCATGCAGCTTGAGCAAAATGCGACCTAATCCGTGAGACCCCGTGATCGAGGAGAGGCATTCAGTAATAAGGTTCACAAAGACCTGATCTTGAAGCCAGAATTTTTCAAAACGGATCTTAAACGGCTTAGAGAAGTTAAAGTTAGAATGAAAAGTAATGGGAACGTGATCTGAGGCTGGATTGGGCAAAGCACTAGAGAATGAGTTGTGAAAGAAGGATATCCAGTCATTAGAAATAAGAAATCGATCTAGTTTGGCCATGGACGGAGATAGGCGCATATTAGACCAAGTGAAGGACCTAGCATTAAGAGGGATATCGGAGAGGTTAAGAGAACGAATGCACTCGTTAAAGCGGAGAGAGTCCAAACTAGACGAGGCGTTCCCAAATCTTTCGTGGGAGAATCTGGTGACATTAAAGTCACCACAGAAGATCCAAAATCGGTGAATGTTGTTATGGAAGGAACGAAACTCATACCAGAAAAGGTTGCACATGTCTACAAAAAAAGGACCATACACTGAGACCACTATAAGACCACAGTTGTATTCTTGCCAATGAAGACTAACGATAAGAAAAAACGTAAGACGATGAACGGAGATGACAGAAAAGCGGGATTCCTTGTAGCCAAAGAGGATACCCCCACACGGTCTCGATCGCGTTAAGAGGAATCCAATTGGAAATAAAAGATCCACCAATAGCTCTAAGGAGAGCGGGGGAAGTAGAATCCAACTTGGATTCCTGAATGGAGACTAAGTCACAATGAGAGGAAGAAATAAGGTGAAACAGCGCTTATTGTTTGGACCGACAGTGAAGACCCCGAATGTTCCAAGAGAGATTAATCATAAGCACTATTGGACTCATAAGCTCTGGAGATTTCCCGTCTGCGAATGACCTCAAGATCCTCAAGGAGGGCTGAGCTCACCACAAACCCCATACTAGAAATCAGGTTCGTCATGTTCGGATTAGACAAAGAGTCGAAGTGAACTTGGTAAACGGATCCAAGTGCTAAAGACTTCGACCCATCAGCGACATGGGGAGGGATATCCGAATTGCGGATGTGAGCCGCAAGGGAAGCTTCCGAATCGTTACCCAAGAGATTATTGTGCTTAGCTCTGATTCGAGCACTGGAACGGATGATAATTGGAGAAGATTTATGTTTCCGGGAGTGAGGAAAACAAGATACTTTAGAATCGACTAGTGTAGAAACAGCTTGAACAGGTACAGATAGAGACAATAGTCCATTATAGGGAGTATCATCAGAACATAGGAGAAGGGAAGGGGGGAAGACGATAGGGATGCGTAACCCTTCGAAAGAGGCACAACCGGTAGAGATGAGGTAGAAGCAATAAAAGAAGAATTAATAGGGAGAGGGGAGGAAGAAATAATCGAGGAGGTAGAATTGATCGTCTCCTCTAATATAGGGTGACGAAAGTTAACTAAAGAAGGAGAATTAGGTAATCGCCACCCGACATTAACATGATTAAAAGTAGTGAGGCAGAAATTAAGAGTAAAGTAACTAGGGAAGGCATAATAGAGGAAGCACCTGCAGCGAAGGGAAGAGCAGGAGGACCAACCGGAACAGAGGGCACAGGCAAAACCGTGAGAGGGAGGGTTTTACTCGCAGAGTCAGAGGGAGTGTCGTGGTAGCTAATGGAGATTGGGAAGAGAGTCTGACCAATGCGAAGATTATAAGTAGTCACTCTCTCCGAAGGAGGAGGGCGGAGAAATTCAGCTTCAACAAGCAAGCAGCCAGAGGCCAGTAATGAAGTAGCAGAAGTTCGAGTCAGGTCTCCGACTCAGCCACTAGGCGGGGGGAGTCGCAGAACGGCAGCAATCCCAGAAGAGACACCTTAGTGGGAGTAGAATGTAGTCGGAGGAGAGAAACGTTGATGAATCCACTTACGAATATTATGGTTGACAGAGCCAATGGAGAATGTGCTAATGGACAATAGCTCATCCAGCACCTTAGACGAAGGACAGATGATCACAACATCTTCGTTCGAGCAAGAATTGACGGCCCAAGACCACTCAGGGACGTTGCAGGTGTTGGAGAGAAACGAGTCTAGGGCAAAGTTGGAGATAGACCTTCCAATGAACGAGACGGCCCCATAACAATCGAATTTGTTAATTTTGACATCAATGTCCGGAGAGGGAACATAGAGCAGAGTCACCTGGGAGGGAATAGCCGAAGTCTTAGAGGACGATGGAGGGATAGGAGGCTCCGCCGAAATTGGGGGGAAGGGGTGGAAAGGGAAGAGGACGTGGAGGAAGGGGGAAGCACTCCTGTTGTGATGTGATGAGACACCAGGGGATGGGGAGAAGAGGGGAAGCCACAGAGAGTTTGCCCTTCTTCGACTTATGAGTCTCCGGGGTACGAGCCTGGAGGGAAGGGTGGTCAAGAGCCTTAACGACTTGGTCGGAGATAGGAACCCCCACCGAAAGTCCTAAGAGCTGCTGTAGGGTGAAACACTGATTCCAAGAGTGTCCAGGCTTGAGATAGAACATACACATCATATTAGAAGAACAAAAAGCTTTGAAGTGCCCTGATCGAAGACACCTGAAGCAATGGAGAGCGGTGGAGGAGGAGGAAGGGGAAAGACGGGAAGTAGAATAGGTGAAAGAGCGAAATGAGCGGAGGTGAGAGACGGAGGGGTCTTGAAGCTTCGGAGAGAAGGGCCTTCCTCCAGAATGGCCCAAAGTCGACAGAGTCGACAATAGGTTTTTTTATAAAAAAAAAATTCTTTTAACCACATCAACCCATGTGGAACCCATGAAGCGGCCCACCCAAAAAACAGAAGAGAAGGGAACAGGAACCATAGCAATCGAACGCTGGGGACAATGGTGATCCCCACCAACCAGAAAAATGCAACCAAAGAACGGGATTGAGGTGGTGAACACGATAGACTTTCGAAAAACAAACAAAGGGAAATATCAGGATCAGAGGAATCGACAGAGATAAAACCACGCACAGAACAAGAATAAGTCCTCACTAAAAGGAGGACACCCAAAAACACACAAGAACTAATGCAAGAGCACACTCAATACAGAGAATCCACAGGGAGAGGGAAGCGAAAGCCTCAAATGAAACAAACGGCCGCTAGGCCGCAACACGATAGCTCCACAGAAGGGGAGCAACAACGGCAAAGGAAAAGCAATAAAATAAAACCAGGGCAACACAAATAAACAAGAAGGAGGGAAGTACTTACAGTGGAGATGAGGGCCAAAGTAAACTTACACTGAGATCCAACCAAAAACGTGGGAGAAACACCTCGGCGGACTATGCAAACACCCAAGGCTGCCTTTGAGAGAGCGAACAGAGACGGATCTGTGCTGAGGAAGATGGAAGCGAAGTGGAGCAAGGCCACAACTTCGCAGCCAGGAGAAGAGGAAGGAGATAAAGTGGAGGACGCCCACTACCCGAGCTTCCGCTAGGAAAACGCAAAGAGGCGGAGCCGCGCAAAGGAAAACGGAAGCTCAGCAGAGCAAAGCCACAACAACAGAGCTGGAGGGAAAGGAAGGAGAGGAAGAGGATGAGGGGAGGGAACGCCAAAATAGAAGAAAATGACCTGGGTCTGTAGATCTAGGAGAGATCTACAAAACTTGTGAGAGGAGGGGAGGACGAAGAGGGTCGAGGCGGACAGATCTTGAGGAGAAGTCCTAAAATTTTCAAGTTGAAAGTTGAAAAAAAAAACCCTTCACTGTGAACTATTGCTTAGAAAACTTCTTGTTGAACCCGATTAATCGCTCTTTGTTGTTCAAAATGAAGAGTTTCATTTTTATAATTTTCTAATTGTTCCAAACTATAAGAAGTAACATTAATCAAATTGACTTTTTCTCATTCTGTCTCAGAATATACATTCATACTCATCCGCTTCTATTTCAACTTTACGTAAACGAGCCAGCACCTTTTCGAGCTGCTCAATAGCTCCTCTATGTAATTCTTCTGAAATTTGAAAGTACTCAAAATTCTCTATTTTCAATTTCTAATGAATCATATAATGAAAGTAGATTATCTGATCATTTATTTGACAATTTTCATGATTAAATATGAAAAGTTCGCACAATCCTTCTCAGTAAACTGTGTTTCATATCTCTGTGACATGTGATAGCTACACTGTTAAGTGAGTTTTTAAACTAAAGCTTCGCCTTTAAAATATGTAGTTAATTGAAAATTACAAGTCGGTGACTATTCACAAAACACACAACTCCAAATTACTACTTAAAACAATAGAGATGTAGAACAAAAAGTGCTTATCAGAGCATCCACAGTCGTTTGCTTTATTGCCATATTTTCCATTTTTTTTCTACTGTAGCGCTCGCAGTCGTTTGCCATTTTGCCATTTTTTGGCAAAAGCGCTACAGTAGATACGGAGATATAGCAATCGAAATAGCAATATGCATATTATAGCGGACGAAACATGATGTTTCGTCTGGATTATTTTATTATTTTCTAAATTGGTCGGACGAAACATGATGTTTCGTCCGAATTGAAATAAATTAAATAAACCGAAAAAAATAACAGTCCAGTTTGAGACGAAACATGATGTTTCGCCCCAATCCCATTTTTAAAAAAATTAGTAAATTTTAAATTTTTTTTGCAATTATTTAAGTTGATTTTGCAAAAAAAAAATTACAATATGTTCAAAAAAAAAAATTTGCAATTTTTTTTTTACAAAAAAACCCCCCGGAAATTCCGGACGAAACATGGTGTTTCGTCCAGATTTCTGGGCCACCTTTCCGGACTGATGGAATTTTTTGTAATATTATTTAATTGTTTTTGCAATTTTTTAATTGTTTTTGCAAATATTATTTACAAACAATTTTTAAAAATTGTTTTTTGCAAAATTTTTTTGCAAAAAAAACCTTCAATTTTTTTCAATTTTTGGGACGAAACATCATGTTTCGTTTCAGCCACTTTTGCCTTTTTTTTGCCAATTGACGACTGTGCGTGCTCATCGAATTGGATTGCTAAAAAATGCAGTTTGCCATTTTTTAGCATCAACGACTGTGGATGCTCTCAAAAGTTTTAAAAAATAGCTGTGAACTGCCACTGTTTTTCTAACAAGATGTTTTGACCCATCCAATTTAATAACGGATCCAATCCAAATTTGGGGTCAATTGCTGATCCAGATCCGACCCGATTTAGACTAAATACTGAAATGGTCTTCACATTAATTACATCTAACGGATTAGTTAAGCCACTGTCGGATTCAAACCCAATAACCCGAACAATGAGTGCATTTCGGTATTGTTCAAACTTCAAACCTTCGATCTTAAATTTTAACTACTTTCTAACACAATAATAAATTCTTGTTATAACGAGTTAAAACAAAAATCAATTTTTAAAGTTACCGAACTCATCTTCTTCTTCATTTATTTCTTGCCATTTTTTTTTTTGATCATAAAGGTTGGCCAAAGCCCCCCGAGTTTCAAATTTCTTGCCATTTTAAAAATATAAATCCTAGACAATTTCTCCATTAACTTCCTCAAAGGTGGAAGCTTTCCTCATCTTCAATCAATTCCACTCCTGCCCTCAAAATCCCGCGATCCAACGAGCGCAGATTCACTCCCAAATTCCAAGAGTCTCTCGGAAAGATCCGATCTTGGAAGCTCCAGAAATGGTAATTCTTTCTCCTAAATTTGGTTGCTTTTTTTCTCTTAAAGATACGATTTTGGAATGTGTTGTTAGGTTCATTTTATTTCTTGTTGCTGTTTTTAGATTCCATGAAAATCCCAGTTTGAAACCATCCATACATTTGGAATAAATAGAGATAGAGATAGAGATTTAAGTTAGAGCAATGACAATAGCTTCGCCTAAAGCACTGGGTGGGATTATAGCAGTTCCGAAGTCGAGATCATCCATTGTTGTAACAGTAGGAGGGTTGGCAGCTTTCCTGGTTGTGGTATCCTTTCTGTTGGTTTCATATCCGATCAGTTCGCCGATATTGAAAGGGTACTATCAGGAGGAGGGTGTGGAGAAGGAACTGGCGAAGAATTGGGGGGAGAAGAGGGATACTAGATTAGTTGTTTCTCAAAGTAGGAATCTAAAAAATGCTATGGAAAGTCGTAGAACGGAAGTTCGTGATAGTAATAGTGTTCCTTCAGAAATATCTTCGAATGGGGAATCTAGTAATGGGGTAGCTGAAATTAATAAGAATCTTTCCTCTGATGTAAAGAATGGTTCGGAAAGTGATAGATCGGAAGTTCATGATGACAAGAGTAGTGCACCTGCAGGAATCTCTTCTAATGGGGGAAGAAAAGAAGCTACGGTGAGTGATGGAAATCCGGATTCTAGTGTCGAGAAAATTTCTGAGAATGGTGCTTTGGATGTCAGACTAACTCCTGTGGTGGATGGGAGTTCCAATGGGAAGGAAAGTGTAAGGGTAAATGATGGTTCTGTTTCACAGAATAGTACGGGCGTTGTGGGAAGTGATAAAATTGGTTCTGAAAAGGCCAGCTCGGAAGTTCGTAACGTTGAGGCGTCTGGTTCAGATGGTGCAGCACCAGTTTCTACTTCTCCATTGACATCTAATACCAAAGTTACTAAACCTGGTTCAAGTAAGTTGCCTGCTGTCTTTGCTTATCGATAGATTTTTTTTTTCCTTTTCCCAACATGAGCGTTGAATTTATAACTTATGTGGATCAATTCAATTTATTGATGGGATAAGTGAACTTCAGTCAAATCTATTTGCATTTGTTTGTTGTGTAATTCATTTACATTTAAAGAGTTTTGTAGTTATTTCTGCATAATTTCCTAGATTACAGTTCACATGTTCTTAATTTTATTCGTGCTGAAATTTGACTTACATCCATCCATGTTGTTGTAGGGAAGTTGAATCACTCGAGATATTGTATGAGACATAAAACTTAATGAAACAGAGTGCAAACTATGTAGGACTTTAGAGATGCAGTCCATATAATAGCTCAGATATACTATGGAAGTTTATATTGTTTACTTGCAGTGGGTAGGTTATCTTTATACTCTAATCAAATTCACTGAAGAAATGTTAAAATTAAGTTCTACAACTATTGGTAAAGATAAAAATTTTGTGTACCAATCAAGTCATGTATTCTGTTGGACATACTCTACATTATTCTTTACATTTTTATTATGTATATCAAGATAAAAGCTTTATATTCCTATCAAATCATACATGATGTGTCGTATTTATGAGTTCATAGTTGAATAACTCTAGTGGACATGTTCTCGCTCGATCTACATCAAAAACTATGTTTCAACACATTATGTGAAAACTCATTATTTATATTTGTGGAAGGGTGATCACAAGGAGGAAAGACAATTGTGAAGAAAACTACAACGAACTAGCCAAAGTCCTTGAAGAAGTAGAAAAATTATTAATTATTGTGGTTCTTAATGGTATTCTTGTTGCACGAATGGACCACGAGTGATGAGGACATCGATTCAGACGACTCAGGCGTTTATCAGCACAGACGTCGTCTAGGATGACTATTTTATTAGCCTATTTATCTTTATTTCAGCAATTTTTATTTGTTTTTGGTCATTTTAGCCATATGTAGTAGTTTTACAATTTGCACAATTTATTTTCTACATTAGAATATTTTGTTTTGGGCTTATATATAGGCCTTGAGAATAATGAGAATGTATACTATTATTGACTAAAAAAATATTGTATGTTGAGTTGTTGCTCTGCATTCTTTTCTTGTGTGTGATACCATAAAAAATTATTATTGTTTCTGAGAAATCCTAAAAAAGTATTGGGTTTGTGAGAAACCCTAATTTATACCCCATCCCCTTCCAAATACATCCCCTACACCAGCACCCTCTCTCCTTCTCCCTTTTCAGCCGAAACCCATCCACCCTCTTTCTTCTTGAAACCCATCAGCCTACTCCCTTCACACCCGCAGGTCAAGTCGCGCCTCCACCGACGCCCCGTCGAACACCCCGACCCCCACCTTGTCGTCGTCCCTTACCACCAGCGCCACAAAAGCCCCGTCGAACACCCCGACCCCCACCTTGTTGTCGTCTCTCTCCACCCGATCCCTCACATCCGCCTCATCCCCAAACCCACTACAAATTCCCTCAAATCCTAAGTCCTAATTCTCAAATCCAATCACATCCAAAACCGTAATCCCCCAAGTCCACTTCAAATTCGAAACCTTAATCCCCAAATTCAATTCAAATTCTAAACCCTAATTCCCAAATCTCCAATTCAAATCCTAACCCTAATCTTCATATCAAGAGAAAGAACTACGGAGAAGTACAACGCTATTGACTGTAACGATTGGCATCTTCTTCCTCTTCATTTGTGGCAACTTATTCATCGAACCCGGTAACTTTTTTTCACTTCTCAAGTATTTGTGATACTGCTTTATCATCTTTAGATTATTATCTAAATTATCTGTTACCCACAAATATTGAGTGTGTGTGCTTCTACTTGCTAATTAGAGTACGAATCTTTATGGCATATCTTACATGCTAAGAACGATTAAGTACAATTGTTGATTGTTAGACGTGAATCTTCAATTGGGCTTGTTAAACTTATTTCATCAAACCAATTAGTAGTTTTAATTGAAAATCCATCAAACCAATTAGTAGTTTTAATTTCTAACTTAACCGGCATTACATGTTGGTAAACTTAATCTTTTAATATTCTTGGAAATTCTCTCTCTAGGGTTAAGTTTACATCTGCGAGGCTCCCCAAATTGCCTCCAAGCGTCATAGAGCACTTATGAACAATAGTGCCATGCATTTTTAATCCTATCTTGCCACCGCATATGCTAAAGTCCGAACCCAAAACCTCCTTTAAGCGAATGAGTGGTCATACTGGTTGGGCCAAGCCAATTAGGTTGAAATTTGGTTATTTAATTGGAGTGGTATAGAAATCGGCCTAAATGTTTATTTGCAAACAAAGAGTGTCAATCTTGTGCGGTAGAGTAGTATGGTGGACATTCTCAATCAAAATAAATTTATTGGATATGAAATAACTTACATATCTCAAGGGAAGTCCATCTAAATTGTTATGCTCTTCATATTAAATCTACCTAGGGCCTTTGTATAGGTTAACAGCTAACATGAACTTAAACCTGCGAAGATTCTCAAATAAAACTGATTGTCAGTCCCTCGGAAAATCTATCATATCTCAATTATAACTTATGTAAATTAAAAAAAATCAATAGTTTTAACTATGTTATGGCCTAATGATACACTAGCTAACAACCACAATTTTGAGGGATCCCCTATTGACACTGGGATTCTGGGTGGAGATAAGCTATTTGTCGACGTCGGTATAGCTGGACTCAATAATCTTCTTTTCCATCTTCCAGATGTTGGCATGCACAACTAGATGTTGTGTATGCAAAATCATCAATAGATGCCTACCGGTAATGTTTTTAATATGCATATTCTTATAGGTGATCTTTCTTGATAGTTTTTCCTTATACAAGCATCTCCTGTTAAACACTTTAAAGCCCAGAATTGCAATATTGGCTCTTGTTGCATATGGGGATGCCTGTATCAATCAATTTTGGTTGCATTAGTTTCACATGGTAGATACTAGATCATCCACAATTGCTACAAAAGTTTAAATTTTAGAGGCTGGGATGTGTAAAAGGACAGATAATTTGTTGCAATGCTAATTTGTATCTGCCCTGGACAGATAGAAGTCATTGCTGCTTGGGTGTTTCTCTAATATTAGTAAATCGTTGCTATAAGAGTACACAAGCTTGACCTAAATGTGATGAATAAGAACAATTTTAAGCGTTCTTGTTTGGTGTTTCTGTGAGGCTCTAGTATAACTGTAACTGCAGATATACTTTGTTGTTATCCAAACATATGATATCATTCAGTTTACCCCAAAAAAATTGACATCATTCTCTTGTTTAGAAGGAAAAATTATGCCTTCTCTGGTCTATAAAGTAGTTCTAAATTTTGCAGAATTTTGTCAAGGTTGCATAAAATAGTACTATTTGCTGATTGGTGCTTTCATCAAAATTTCGAAGTTAAATATGGGGAGCAACTGATTTGATTCAATATATATTTTCTTTGTGCTTGTAATTTTTGTAACCTGAACATCATTTAACTACTTTTAACTACTTTTAACTACTTCTGAATAGTAATGCTAATATTTAGTTTACTTTCTGTCACTTTATGTGCAGAAGGCTGTGATCTATACCAAGGGAAATGGATCTATGATCCAGCCGGACCATTGTATACAAACAACTCATGTCCATTGATCACTCAAATGCAAAATTGCCAGGGAAATGGGAGGCCAGACAAAGACTACGAAAACTACAGGTGGAGCCCTCATCAGTGTAACCTCCCACGTTTCAATCCCAGGAAATTCTTGGAATTGATGAGGGGCAAGACGATTGCTTTCGTTGGGGATTCAGTTGCTCGGAATGAGATGGAGTCCATGTTGTGCATTCTATGGCAGGCAAGCTTCATTAACCTTTCATTTTTGCCATAAATAGAAAAAGAATAATATGGTAGTCGACAGTGGTCTTGTTCATGTCACCTCTCTAAAACTTCCGTAGTTTGATATAAACAACTACACCCTCCAAAAGGATGAAATATCCTCTGCAGTAGGTGTTAAAAGTAAGGGTATTTTTGTCGGTTTTGAAGTTTTTGATGTAATTAAAGTTTAGTAGGGGGTTATTATCAGAATAAGAAAGTTTTTGAAGGTGAATAAGAAAACTTTATTTTATTGTGCACCTCGAATTAAATAAAGGATCCCTTACAAGTCACAAGTGCCATGATCATGGAGAAAACAACCTCCATTTTATCTCAAACTTGACGAATTCAATATAGAAGAAATGTACGGTTAGTTTATGTATAGGCATCTGTTCCTTTGTAACCGATGGATGGGCTCGATAACAGAACCCCCAGTTTCCGAACATTTTCATGAAGTTAAACATTTTTAAGTGATGCCTGAGCCATGAATTTCGAACTTCAGATGAGATACTCATATTTGGAAGATGCAGTCCCCAGGAAGTCTCTGACTAGACTTCGACCAAGTTGACCACAACTTCCGTCACTAAGTCTCGGAATTGTATGCCTTAAAATAATAAATTATTCATTAGTTTATGTTCTTCGATTTTATCTAACAGGCAGAAGTTCCCAAGAATTGTGGTAGCCGTCGGATGCAGAAATGGCAGTTCAAGTCCACCAACACGATGGTTGCTCGTATTTGGTCATCATGGCTTGTCCACACTGATGAAGAGCCCTTCCAGTTTGCACCCAAAGGCATCACCAAGGTTTTCCTTGACGTCCCCGACGAAACTTTCATGAACTATCTCCTTACTTTCGACATAGTTGTCCTCTCATCTGGCCATTGGTTTGCCAAACAATCAGCCTATGTACTCAATAACAACATTGTTGGTGGTCAGCTCTGGTGGCCAAAAGATGCTGGCCCAATGAAAGTTAATAACGTCGTGGCGTTTGGTATCTCGGTCGAGACAATGATGACGGCCATCGCGAATCACCCAAACTTCACAGGCCTAGCGATTCTCAGATCGTACTCCCCGGACCACTATGAGGGTGGGGCTTGGAACACAGGCGGGTCGTGCACCGGTAAGGCTAAACCACTTGACGAGGCACTGAGGAACGGGTTCACTGATTTCATGCATGACAAGCAGATAAAGGGTTTTGAGCGATCTGTGGGTAAGTCGAACAATGGTGGTGCCAAACTGAGATTAATGGACATAACAGAGGCATTTAGTTACAGAGCCGATGGGCATCCGGGTCCATACAGGAATCTGGACCCAAACAAGAAAACCAAGAGAGGGCCACATGGCGAGCCACCGCCTCAGGATTGCTTGCACTGGTGCATGCCAGGGCCAATCGACACGTGGAATGAAATTTTGTTGGAGATCATAAGAAGAGAATTCGAGGGAGAATGAGGAAGAACCTTAAGCTACTGGTTAGTTGTAGTTCAAGTAAGATTATCAGCGAACGATTACATCTTATTGTTGTATGTGTCATATTTAGCTTACACATAATATAGAAGGTATGTTGTATTCCATTCTTTTTAACTCATATAAAGCAAGCAACGGGTTGTTGTTTTGAACACCCAGAGGCTGCTTGCTAACAAATATGTTGTTGAACATTGATTATAATAAATGATTACGAGCTGATGAACTCGAGCAATTTCTGTGTGCTATACATTTCGTTACAATTTGAGTTCATGATCAGGTTAATTGCGACTCGTGAAGTCCTGATTTGATTCATTTGCACTGCAAGAGGGACCACTTCGACTTATTGATATCGACAACATCGATCTTCAAGGGGGCTTGTCTATCTCCAGTGTTTCGTCGTCCTCATTTAGGATATTCGTGTAAACCTGTGGGCCTTACTCAAATTTATATGGAATTTTTTCCCAAATTGACCCTTTTTGTAAAAGTATTGCCACAAACGACCTGTTTTTTTTTTTTATTTCCACAAACGCCCTACTCGCTTTTTGAGAAAGCGGGTTTGGTACAAACCCTCGCGCTTTTTCAAAAAGCGAGTCTTGGGTTTCAGAAAATTGGAAACCTGAGACTCGCTTTTGGAAAAAGCGGGATAGTTTGTACCAAACTCGCTTTTTCCAAAAGCGAGTCTTGGGCTTCTTTGCAGACCAACACTCGCTTTTTGAAAAAGCGGGGGTAATTATACCACACTCGCTTTTTCAAAAAGCGAGTGTCGATTGGGACTTAAACCCCCGCCCCCAAAACAGATCTCACTTCTCTCTATCTTCTTCAAGACTCGCTTTCGAAAAACCCTAACCCATCGCTCGAAACCTGCGATTTCTTGCCTATTTCATCAAATTAGCCGTCAATTAGCTCCTAAAATCTTCGCTTTCTCATCCCCATCTAGTTTCTCACGTTGTGCTTGAGTTTTATTTTCGAAATTTTGGGTGATTTCGGTCGATTGAAGAAGAAGGGTTTGAGGTCGGTGACGCTCGCGATTCGGTGGTGATTGCGGTGGTTTGTGGTGTTTGCGGTGGTTAAATTCTTGCGTGAAGCTTGAGGTATATTTCTAGAACTCAATATTTGCTAATGTTGTATATATATTGTGTGTAATATGTGGTGGTGTGTGTAGAATTTGTGAACGATTTCCTGAATATATAACTCTATATCTTTGATTTGAACGATTTGTCTGTAATGTGTGTAGAATTTGGGGATTTGTGAGTAAAAGTGTAATTGTGCGTATGCGAGTAGTATTTGTGCATATGTGCATATGTGAGTAAAAGTTCAATTGTGCATATGTGATTTTGTGAAAGTGTAATTTGGGATCTGAACGATTCTAGAATTCAATTTTTTATTTTACTTAAAAAAAGAATTGTAGATTTGTGCATATGTGAGTTGTTTTTGTGAGTTGTATTTGAGAGTTGTGACTTTGGGATTTGTGATCAGTATAAATTTACTGCAATTATAAGTATATAGTTGGGATTTGTAATGAGGAGAAATTTACTGCAATTCTAATTATATTTTTACTGTAATTCACAGACCAACTATTTGAATTTAGGATATGTGAGTTGTATTTGTCAGTTGTAGATGTTTTGAGTAAAATTAGGATAATATATCCACCTATAGATTAGGATAATTTGTCAGCTGTCTCTTTTGCTTCCGTGTTTATTTAAATTGCTACAATAATTTTGGTACTGTTAATAATGATTACTCGTTCATCATTGTAGGATACTCTTTTTTTTGAATAAATGGCACGGAATAAGGGACGTGCGGAGGCTGGCAGTAGTAGTAGAGTCAATCGTGGGGATGGACCACGTGTCTCTTTTGGCCAACCACCACGTAGTGGACGTGGTGGTGGACGTGGTGGTGGTGGTGGTCGACGTGGTGGCAACGAACAAACTAATGTAAGTTATATTTTTTTTTGCATTCGATTTGTTTCACTGTCATAAAATTGATTGTTATATTTATTTGCTGACGTAACTGGTGTTTTGCAGGTCCCAACAAACCAAAATGTGCCTGGTACTTCGTCGCCTGCCCCTCCTTCATCTACGGTTCCGCTTGTTGGTCCAGGTCCACTCGACCCCAGTCTTCTAACTTGTCAGTCGCACCATCGCTCCAGAGATGTGTGGGAGGGGGATTCGAAAGAGTGTACCTTCCGTGGGGGGCATCCTCTCCCTATGCACCCACGGATTCACCAAATACTACGGGATTGCGGCCTATATGGCATCGCACTGATGAGCGGCATCAAGTGCGATCGGCCTCTACTGACAGCACTCCTGGAGAGATGGCGTCCTGAGACCCATAGTTTCCACTTGACAGCTGGGGAGATGACTGTTACGTTGCAGGACGTTTCAGTCATCACAGGCCTCCCGGTAGATGGGCAGGCGGTGACCGGTTCCATGGACTTCAACGCGGCATACTTAGTAGAAGAATACCTAGGCGTCCAAGTGGAGACAGGTGCAGTAGTTGGGAAACAAATTCGTCTGAAGTGGTTGAAGGAAAAATTTAAAGATAAATTGACAGATGATTCGACCGAAGAGGAGGTCCAGATGTACTGCAGGGCGTACATCCTTACTCTATTTGGAGGGGTACTATTCTCTAACTCAAGTGGTCATTCCGTTCCCCTCATGTACCTCCCGCTTATTGCCGACCTTGGACGAGTCGGCCAGTATAGTTGGGGTAGCGCCGCCCTAGCAGCCCTCTACAGGAGTTTGTGCCTGTGTGCCCTCGGGTCCGTGCAGATGAATGGCCCGATGATTTTGCTTCAAGTGTGGAGCTGGGAGCGTATCCATGTTGGGCGTCCCGTAGTTAAAAAACAATCACCCAGCTGGATCAACCTCCCTGAAGACCCGTACATGCTTCCTCCTCTAGGTGTGTACTGGTCGGGTAACCTAACTTGGACTGCCAACCCGAACAGATGCCTGACCTACTACCGTGATGAGTTGGACAGGTTGGCAGACAACTGCGTTGTATGGATGCCCTACACGGAGGAGCGTCTAGCACGATTACCGCCCAGTGCCTTGTATAGGCGAGACCTTTGGCTGACCAAAGCACCGCTCATTAACTTCAGCACTGTCGAGTTGTATTTTGTTAGCAGAGTACTACGGCAGTTTGGTCTCCAGCAGTCGATACCAGTAGCTGTGCCCTTCAATGCTGATCTCCATAAAATTACCGGAATGGGTCGTACGCCAGGTCACAATTGGGCGGAAAGCTTCTCCACCTATGTCGAGAGATGGAACCTCCAAAGATTTGATGAAATAATCCGCGACATTCCTCCATTCCAATTAGCAGACCACGCGAACTACATGAATTGGTATCGGAGGATGACAAGGCGGTACATCTCTCCGACAGGACCGACTCCAGCCGGTGTGGTGATGCCTATACGTCGACCGGCGGCAGAACCGGTAGATGTGCACTCCATGCATTTGCCGATGTTTCAACCGAAGGCGTCGGCTCTTCGCACGATTGTAAGTTTTATCGAAATTTATAAGTCTTTTATTTTTTTTTGAACTCTAACTACAAAAAACAATATATTATATTTTGTAGATGGCCCAGACTTGGAGTATGGGCAGGAAATGTGCAGCGGTATTGAGTAGCAACGTGGCCGATGCGGTGAAGGACTTCGCACGCGAAATGCTGACATCCTGTCGAGCTCAGGCCGATGCTGTGGGGGAGGGGGCGACCTTGGATGCAATCTTAAACACTCCCGCACATCGGACTAATACACGCCAAAGACGATTCAAGAAAGTCGCAAGTAAACCACCGCGTCGTACATGAGAACATGGGATATGGTATAGATGAAATTTCATACATGTGCACGTCTTCGTTCCCAAATTCACAGTGTGCAAGTTCCCACCCTTCCTTTCTCCACCCACCATGCGTATACCCGTTCTCACGGAAAAAATTCCTGGTTGATGATGGAACATTGTCACCCCATGTCCATTAGCTCTCTCACGGCGACTATCAAGCTTTTCATGTACTTTTCGAGAAAAAATCCTCCCTTCGGATAAAAGTTGAGTTGCTTCTTGTCGGCGAGTAGTAAAATAATTGTTCAGACGTTCGAAGATCGTCTCAACAATCGCTGTCACTGGCAAACTACGGACTCCTTTCAAGACTGAGTTGAACACTTCTGACAAGTTCGTAGTCATTATTCCGTATCTGCGACCTTCATCTGCATAAAGTGCTCATTTCTCAACCGGCTTCTCTTTTAACCAATTAGCCGCTTCCACATTTACGTTCTCAAGCTCAGCAAGTTTGGCCATGAACTTCTTGGGTTGGTGTTCACACGCTATTATTTTCGCCTTATTACGCAATGCCTTACTACCAAATTTAGTAAAGAAATTTGTAGCAAAATGGCGCATACAATAACGGTGATACCCACTTGGTTCGTTCCAAGCTCCATTTTGTAACTCCATAGCATGCATTATACCAGCGTGACGATCGGAAATAACACACAACTCAGTGCGATCGGTGACATAATGTCGGATGCAACTCATGAACCATGTCCACGTATTTATACTCTCTCCATCAACCAATGCAAATGCAAATGGAAATAAACAATCATTCGCGTCTGGGGAAACAGCAATTAGCAAGCAACCCTTGTACTTACCGTACAAGTGAGTTCCGTCAACACTGATCACCGGTCTGCAGGACTTGAAACCTTGAATTGAAGGACCAAATGCCCAGAATACACCCTTGAATATTTCCTCGTCAGGACCAGACGGATACTTATCCCAGTGAACAACGGTTCCTGTATTTGCAGCTTGAATTGCTGTGAGTAGAGCAGGCAGCTTTGTGTATGCTTCTTCGAAAGTACCATACAACCTCTCGATCGCTTTTTGTTTTGCTCGCCAAGCTTTCTTATAGGAAATCTGGTAATTATATTGTATCTTAACAATCTCAATAATTGACCTCGGCGATAAAGCGGTATCTTTTTTCACCACATCAACAATCAGATTACAAACAATATTGTAATCAATTTTAAGGTGATCTTGATTGAGCGTTGGATTCGTACAAGTGTGTGGCCCAACTATCTTCTTCACCACAAAATTCGTCCCGCCTTTTGGAACCATCGCTCGTAATCTCCAAGGGCAGCCAACATCACTTACTCCGGGGGGCCCTTGCACGATCTCCTCAATGGTACGTTTTCTAGGTGCCATTTTGCATTTAACAGTGTACAGTGACGGTGTAGATTTCAAAGTTACAAATTCACGATGTTTTTTGATAGAATACAACTTCACTGCCTGTTGAATCGACTTCTTACTTATAAACTCCTGTCCAACGTACAATTCGTCTACATTGGACGAACCAGACGACTCTTGTGGAACTAGGTTTACTCTAGCACCTTCAGCCATTTCCTCAGTAACATGACCGTCAACATTGCCGTAGCTATAAGTACCTCTAGCTTCACTAGAACTGTTGTTCGTGGGATTTACATCTGCACCACTGTCAACATCTTCATCATCGTCTACGTCATCAGTGTCACCACTATCAACATCTTCATCGTCTGTTTCTTCATCTTCTTCATCATCTTCTAATAAGCTGTTGTTACAGACTGCATTTTCAAAGAGCTCAAACATGCTGTTATTTGGAACAGAGTCAGGAACCGGGCTAGGTTGGCGTGGCGGCTCAACATTTACAGAATCCGGAATTGAAGCATGGGCGAAGGTGTTTTCTTGTGAGGATATCGGATTTGGTTGTGATGATTGATCGGGGGTAGGCCTCGACTCCTGTGTAGGTACTACCCGTATGAAGCTTGCACTGGGGATATCATGTGGCTGAGCATTCACAACTCGAATTTGCTGAATATATAACTCTAAAACAGACCAAGCACAACTGGGATCAAATGTCCTAGCAATCAATGACTTCAGCGCATTATCAGTAGGTACGGGCACTGTCATAAAATACTGACCATCTCCTCTTCCTGCTGAGTATCGAGCTAAAATTTTCACATTCCATTCATTCCTATCCCAATTAGTAACTTCATAGATTTTCCCAACTAGTTCTTCAAATGTAATGGTACGGGGTACCCAAACTATTTCCGGTTCTAAATGACTATAAGAGCAACCAATCTTTGGATCACGAATTATTTCACCACCAAAATATAACCAAATAGGAATCTCCAAATCCATACCTACGTTAATTTATACCAATAATCGAGTTATTATCAACCCATAAAGAAAACCTATTTAAATTAACAAAATAATGGGGAAATAAACAACATACCTTCACAATAAAGTTGCTTCCCTTTTGAAGTATACCCAAATTCCAACAAATTAAACCTCTAACGGAAGATGGGTTTAAGTTGTCCAAAGCAATTTTGTGGGTAATTCAACAAAATATGAGGGTATTTTGACGAATTTGAGATGAGAGATGGGTTAGGGTTTCGCGAACGAAGAGGAAGAGAAAGAATAGAGAGAAGAAGTGAGATCTGTTTTGGGGGCGGGGGTTTAAGTCCCAATCGACACTCGCTTTTTGAAAAAGCGAGTGTGGTATAATTACCCCCGCTTTTTCAAAAAGCGAGTGTTGGTCTGCAAAGAAGCCCAAGACTCGCTTTTGGAAAAAGCGAGTTTGGTACAAACTATCCCGCTTTTTCCAAAAGCGAGTCTCAGGTTTCCAATTTTCTGAAACCCAAGACTCGCTTTTTGAAAAAGCGCGAGGGTTTGTACCAAACCCGCTTTCTCAAAAAGCGAGTAGGGCGTTTGTGGAAATAAAAAAAAAAACAGGTCGTTTGTGGCAATACTTTTACAAAAAGGGTCAATTTGGGAAAAAATTCATTTATATGTAAGTAGTTGTTTCGAATTTGGTTCTTCCCTAAAGAGGGTTTGGTGGTTGTTGGGTCAAAAGAGGTTTGCTGCTACTATCCAAAGTTGGAGAACCATAGCATACCTTCTTTTGGTTTTTCTCAACAAATTCAACCTTCCAACTTAAATAAATATAAATAAATAAATAAATAAATATAAGACCAACTATGTTAAAAGAACTTCACATAAAATAAAGGTTAAATTTCAGAAACTACCAAACTTTTTAATCAGAGAATAGTTTGTTTGTTTGTTTGTTTTTTTTTTTTTCTCTTTCTTTTGCTTTCAGTTTCGGCAAATCACATCGCCAACTTTTAGTACCGAACTAAGATCCCTCTTTCGGTGTAAATTACCCAATGTTCTTGATCTCGTTGACAATATATTTTTTACCGGAAAAAACTTTTTAATTCAAATATCGAAAGTGAAAAGAATTAAATTACAAAAAAATTAAAAAACAAAAATTAAGGTAAACTAATTAATTTTGGTTAGAGCTGGTGGTTTTAGAATTTTTTGCCGTGATAAGCCATTTTTTGAAAATATTTACATTTTTGGATCAGTTTTCCAACTATTAGCTTTTTTGGGTACTTTGTGTCACGTCAGCAGCGGCCGCTATTTCCAATAGCAGCATCTTTATTGTCAAGGTCGCTAATGGAAATAGTGACCTATATTTTAATTTTTTTTGAATTTTTTGTTTGTCGTCGTTATTTCCACTAGCGATCTTAGTATATACGAGGTCGTTAGTGGGATTAGCGATCTTTAATGAGTTGTATTCTAACACTTGGCAAAATCTACAGAGCTTTTACTCTCTGAAAAATGACAATCAATTTATTTTTAAAACTAAAGTCGCTATTCGGAATAGAGGTTTTTATTGTACTAAGGTTGCTATTCCGAATAGAGACCTTAGTTGTATGACTAATTAGCAAATTTTACAAAAGAACAGAGAGTTGTGTTTCCTACTGAGGTCGCTATTCCCAATAGCGACCTCAGTTTTAAATTTTTGGGGAAAGCTCTTTAGGAATCGCTAAGTGTCTCAGTACGTCCATTCAAGGTCGAATAGCGACAACAAACAAAAAATTCAAAAACATTTAAAACATAGGCCGCTATTCCTATTAGCGACATTCGAAATGAATAGGTCGCTAATCAGAATAGCGGTCGCTGCTGACGTGGCACAAGTTAGCCCACAAGCGCCAAGTTAGCTCACGCGCTTTAATAGTTTCGAAACTGGTCCACAATCACAAATATTTTCAAAACGTGGCCTATCACGGGAAAAAATTCGTGTTTTTCCAAAATTCATCTCCTTTAAAAAGTCAATAATTCGGACTTGAGAGTGTCACATCGTCCTCAACCAGAGAGACTACAAGTCGACACAAATGACGTCACTCCCCTTTGAACATTGAGTGCTAAAATCGTAGACTAGGATGCGTTAATTCGCGCACACGCCGATTGCTTTCTCAAACTGGCAAAAAAGATTGCAGTTTTGGGCCTCACAAGCCGCACCAAATCTAGGGTTTCTGAGGTAATCTTCGCCGTCTCTTGAAATCTTGAACGGGTCTTATCCGAGATCTAGGGTTTCAGTTCTGATTTTGGGGGGATTGGTTGTGAATTGGTGTGAAACGGCATCTGAAGTAGTAAAGTTGCGATCTTGGAGGGCTTCAGCTTATTTTTTGGGGGGGAATTCTGTGTATTTTGTGAAATTTGGAGGAGAAATGGTACTGGAAGTGGTAAAATTGGGATTTTGAAGGGTTTCATCCGAGATCTACGGTTTGTGATTTGTGTGAGAATTTATTGATTTTTGAACTGAGGGGATGACTTTTCTGTGAAATTTGGGGAGGATTGTTTGTGAATTGTGGGAAAATGGCGTTGAAAGTTCCGCCGCAGAAGGCTGCTGAGATTGCCATAAATTCGATTGGGTTGGGGTATGATATTGCGGCGGATATTAGGTTGAAGTACTGTAAGAGGGAATCGGGGGATCCGTGTTTGATTGAGCTGGAGGGTGATCAGGTGCAAGATATAGTGCTGCCCGGTGGAATTAGTGTGGAGAAAGTGCCGAAGTCGATCAAGTGTGATAAGGGGGAGAGGATGCGGTTTCGGTCTGATATTCTGTCTTTTCAACAGGTATTACTCTTTCTTGATTTTGTCGATTAGTATGCAGTTTTTGTTAAGTTGAGGTAATGGTAGTTAGTTTGTGTTTTAGATAGTACTAGTACTGGTAACGTTTGCGCACTAGTTGCAGTTCGGCCGTGTAGAGAATCATGTGATTAAGAGAGGATAGTTTCAAGTTTGATGATGTATGTATATTCAATGAAATGTGCTTCTTTTATACTTGAGTTCTTATTCAGTGTAATCTCTTGATTTATTTGTGTTTTAGATTATAGTAACATTATTTGAAATTGTTTTAAGCCAAAGCACATGTGTTGAGCATTAGTAGTTTTCCATTCTAGGAGATTCCCTCCCATCCCTTCTTCTTTCTATCCAATAGCTAGTCATTTGGTTAGAAATTATTATTTTGTTCGTATTTATGAAATTGTCACCATCTGTCGGAGGCTCATAAATCATCATCTGTTGTTTAGCATTAAAAGTGCCCCCCCCCCCCCCCCCCCCCCCCAAATTCTATGTTTAACAAAAGATGTCATTCTGATTTTAATCATTAAGGACTTTTGCACAGATGTCAGAGCAATTCAACCAGGAACTTTCATTGACCGGTAAAATCCCATCGGGGCTTTTCAATTCTATGTTTGATTTTTCAAACAGTTGGCAGAAAGATGCAGCCAACACCAAATCTCTTGCATTTGATGGATGGTTTATCACACTGTATACGGTTGCTTTAGCAAAGTCTCAGATTGTGCTCCGAGATCATGTGAAACAGGTTGTTCCATCTTCATGGGATCCTGCTGCATTAGCAAGGTCAGGCTAACATCTTACTCTCCTAAACAATCAATAACATATGTTGAAATTTGTTTTTATTGCACAATTGTAAGAATATTTTTAATCATTTCTATATATCTGTTAGAGTTAAATTTTCCTTGAGGCTATTATTAGGCTATTAGTGCATATATCTCTGCAGTGAAGCCTTGAGTGGAAGCTAATTTGTTGAAATTCACAGAATAATTAATTGAAGTGTTTGTGTTAAACATTGTTATGAATCCTTTTTCATTTCAAATTTGGAATCCTTTTTCATTTCATTTTTGTTATTTTTTTCCCCTCATATTGGTGCATTTATATTGAATACGATTGTTTTGGTTCTTCTGCTATGCATTATAGTTGGCAAATTGTCAGTCTCGTTTGAATTCTAGTAAATATTGATGTGTTATAATTCTTAAAATGGCAAAGCACTGTTTTCTAAACTTGTTATGCTTTCCTAGGCTAAGATTTATGATTGCCAACAGTGATCCATTTCTACCAATAAAATGTGTGTTGAGTAATTCTGATGTCCTGGAAAGTAGGATTTTTAACTTTCTACTCATGTATTACTTTTCAGGTTTATTGAGAGATTTGGCACCCATGTTATTGTTGGTGTGAAAATGGGTGGTAAGGATGTGATATATCTAAAACAGCTGCACTCATCAAATCTGCAACCCGCTGAAGTTCAGAAAAGACTGAAGGATATGGCAGATAAGAGATTCCTAGATGTGAATGGACAGTTTGGTGGGAATTCTGAAGAAGCATTTGGGAAGGATAAGGTCTTAAATTCTTTAACTTTATTTCATTTATGTTAAATTTTCCTTTAAAACTTAGTGGGACATGTAGTAAATGTGCTTGTGGAGCATGAATAGAGAAAAACAAACAAAGAAACTATAACAATGTGATCTTTCTCAATAACTTTATTTGTCGGTTTGTAGGGCTTGAGAAAGGCTTGAGAACAAAAGAAGAGATTCAATTACTGATAGTAATGGAAGGCATATATAAAGGCATACTAAGCTTATTCGCCAAGAGATTAGACCCGTAGAAATGATTGGGTGACTACTACTAATCAAATATAAAGCATCCATATTGACTTATATATGCTGATGTTCTTTTAGCAATAGATGGCTACAAACTAACTTTAATTAAAATTCCCTATACCATTCTGAAATTAGTTTTTCCTAAAATACTTAACACCTACGTTTTCCCATAGCTTAGCTGTGGGCTTCCCAATTCCTTTACTGCCACTTCTAGTATGGACTTCTTTGGTGGATCAGTCCAATATAGAGGGGATTTTGCTTCCCCTGTCAATGAAAGTTCATTCCCCCCTTTGTGGAGAAAAAAACCACTTTTTGAATTAAATCTGCATATGTACTGTCTCATGTATAGGGCCTTTTTGATGATGTAAGGTTGTGCTGCTTAGACAAATCCTTTTTAGAGCATATGTAGTCGTTGGTTGCTAAATTTTGGGTAAATGGCAAATGGAAATAGAAAATATGAGTTGTCGCTGTAGTCGTTTGAAGCCAAAATTTGTCTTTGCGTACGTTTTTTAATATCAGACGAAAGATTATCTACCGTCGCAGCGTTCCGTACACGTAAATTTAGTAAGATGGAGGATTATTTATCGTCCGTTAAATTAGAAAAAAGATGAAAAAAATGAATCGGACGGGAGATCAATTGTCGTCGCTTGGTTTTATTTTATTTTTTAAAAAAATTAGGTCGGACGGGATATTATTTCCCGTCCGAGAAAAGAGGGCAAATTTGACGCGTTTTGGGGCGTGGGACGAGGCTTAATGTTTCGTCTCATTGAATATAATAATTTAAAAAAATTGTGCCAGACGAAACATAATAAAGCGTCCGTGATGTATGGCGCTAAAATGGTTCACGTGCCTTTGATTGAGACTTTCGTCTCTTCTGAAAAGGTAAAAAAAAAAAAAAAAATATCAAAAGGGAAATGATGTTGCTGGTTGAAAGTTTTTAAATGGACATAAATACCCTTCTCTTAATCTGTGTTGATCCTTATATATATGGAGCTTTGGTTTAGAGAAGTTGAAACATATTACATTACTTCTCTGTCTCAATTCTTCATTTCCTTATTTCTTCTTCATTCTAGCTCAATTCCCCAAAAAAATGTCGATTATAACAAAAAAATAAAAAATCAATAGAAATTACTAACTAAAAATTCCATTTCTAAAGATTTCGTTGTAATTCGCAAATCCAAATTGGCTAATTGTTCTCTGATAGCACCCGCTCCTATAGAGATTCCTCAATTTCGAAATGTCTCGAAACCTTGGGTAGTGAAAAAAAGTGGGATGCTATATTTCCGGGATTGGATTTCATACTCGAATAAACCTCGTAATCGTAAGAAAGTAGGTTTTTTAGCTATGGGCCTAGCCCATTTGATATCTTCGTATCCGAGAATCAACAAATTCCACCCCACATTCTTCACAAAATTTTGGGTCTTCCTTTTCCGTTCCAATCACTCAATAATTTCCACAAGCGCAAATTCCACTTTTTATGGACGAAAAATACATAGAATAGACCTTTCGTTATTTATCTCGCCATTCTTGTCTAGTAATAGAACAAGAAATGAGAAACTTTTTAGGTTTTTTTCTGTGAAATAAAAAAAAATAAATAAATAAACAATTCTAATTCTATAAGGTTGAATAAAAAATCGATAAATTTTTTTTATATAATTGCTATGCTTAGTGTGTGACTCGTTAGTTTTTTAAGAAATTACAGCCTTCCAAATAGGAACTGGCCAATCGAAGGGTGCATCTAGTTCTGATCATGGTAATAGAGACATACAACCGGAAGCAGTTACTGTCTTACTGAAGAAGTTGATTTAAGCGATCCTGAAATGTGGACACCGGTAGTCGATAGCCGCACTCATATATGTAAGAATATTACTGAAAATTCTTTTGGTGGGTACTGTAACTTTAGGGGTAGTTGGAATGGTCCAATCAAAGCTTACAAGATTTGTTGTCGTACTAGGTTTGCCCGTCGACACGTGCCTACGGCACGTCTTTGGAACGGTGCACCTTGTTTGATTATATAAAATAGTTTTGTAAGTCCAACAAATTAATTGAAGTAGCAAACATATTATATGAGAAACACTTGGGGGTCCAGCAAAAAACATATTGTATATATATATTTTTTTGAATAATTTTTAAAGTTTTTAAATTTTTAATTTTTTTAGTTTTCTAATGTTTTATTTTTTAAAAATTTTAAAATTTTTTATTTTCTTAATTTTTTTGAATAGAAGAGGGAGGGAGAGAGAAAAAAAAATAAAAATAAATATAGGAGTTGTTTTGGGTGGAGGATTTGAATTTGAGTTTTGGGGGAAAACTTTTGGGGGAAAAATATGTTTTGTGAGGTTAGATCTGGACCTTTAATTTTTGGGAGGATTGAAGGAGGACCACTTGATAGCTTTGTTTGTGTTTTATTATATAGATCCTAGTAGTGAAACAACTAATAGATAATATTGGCTAGCAATGTTTTTTCACAGTTGATACGGAAAAATCATCACATAAGATTGTCGAGTCTTTGGTTGAGAGATGGTGGGACACTATCCACACATTTCATCTCCCATGCTGTGAGTTGAGTTTTACCCCGTTGGATTGGGCGATGTTAACGGGAATATCCATTGGGATCGGTGATCAACCACCATGGAACGACGAGGCATATCCATTCGAAACAGTACAGTTCCGCATTTTTCCTGAACTTACTTTCGATGATTGGAAGTCTCAGGGAATACGTTGTTCATTCCTGAAGAAATATTTCCACAGTAGTTTGATTGAGGCAGCAAAAATTGACTTGGTTCTGGCTGCGAGGGTCGCTAGGGCATTCTTTTTGTTCTTCTTGGGTGAATTCCTTTTCGCAAATGGTGATTCTGTTATTAGGTGTGGATGGCTTGCAGCCTTCGAAGATCTAAGTAAATTTGGTACATTTGATTGGGGTAGTCAAGCTTTTGCATTATTATTTATATCTTTAGATACTTGTTCCAGGCATAGAGTTAAATCATTCAACGGCCCATGGCAAGTACTCGAGGTAATTTTATTAATAAGAGTACTAATTTAAACATTTATATACTCACATTCTCAGCTAATACATCTTTATATTGTCAGTACTGGGCACATGAATACACACATGTGTGTGTTCCAATCACTGTAAATACGGAAAATGTTGCCGACACATTGCGAGCCGCTGACAAAAGGCCAAAAATAACACGTTGGAACATAAGTGAAATTGAGTACTGAAGAACATATCAGGTTAGGTACAATATATCTATTGCTAGGTACCAATTGGATATGCGAACTTTGGCATCAATTATATGGCATCAATTATCTACCGTCCCACACATTTTGTCTTATTCTCAAATGTAGAGACGAAGGATTATGTACCGGCCGACGAAATTTATTATTATTATTATTTTAATTCACAGATGGTATATTATCTTTCGTCCGATCAATTTTGAGCTGCGAATGTGTAGGACGGTGTTTCTTTTTTCGTCCGACCTCTTCGACGAAAGATAATCTTTCGTCTCATTAAACGGACGAAAGATTATCCCTCGTGAGCTATATTTTGGCAAAAGCCATTTCTTTTCCTACATTTGGCCAAGCACTGTTCATGTCAGAGTCACTTTTTGGGTAAATGGCCAACGACTACAGCGTTTCTTTTCTCATTTTTTCCAAAATTTCAGTAAATGGCAAACGACATGCTCTTATGAGATGCTCTTATGAGAGAAGACTTGGATAATGATTATCTTGTCTCGTGTATAGGGCCTTTGAATTAAATCTGCATATGTACTGTCTCATGTATAGGGCCTTTTTGATGATGTAAGGTTGTACTGCTTAGACAAATCCTTTTTATGAGAGAAGACTTGGATAATGATTATCTTGTCTCGTGTATAGGGCCTTTTTGTGCTAGTTCTCTAGCAGTAGGTTGCATAACTGACTATCATGACATAGTTATATCCTTATATCTGTTTAATAATTGGTTGTGCAGTTTGATTTCAAGGAGCAAAGACTAAGGTTTGCAGACTCTAGTCCCACCAGTTCTTACTCCACGAAGGAGGTACATATAATTTGGAAATTATATCTTGAAAGCTTTGTTTTCAACCAAGTTTGGTGTAATTTAAATATTTTGTTTGCATTCGGTTCTTTTTTTCATTTTTGCTCTCTTCATAATTTTATTGAATCTCAGGATATCATGAGAATGTTCAAGAGGAGAGGGGGGAGTGATAGCAAAGAATTATCACATCATGAGTGGTTGAACACTGTTCAGAATGAGCCGAATGTTATCTCTATGTCTTTCATACCAATTACGTCTCTCTTACAAGGAGTCCCAGGAAGTGGTTTCTTGAACCATGCCATCAATCTCTATCTGCGCTGTAAGTTGGACCAAAATGAACATGTTTGCTCATTCTCAAATTATTTAGTCAAACTCACGAGTAGATGCAGTCTTTCCTAGAAACTAACATCATTGCCCATATTTATTTTATACAAGTAAAAAATGTTTATTACTTGTGCAAGGTGTACTTTTATCCAGTTTTAAAAATTTGCTTTCTGCAAATGTTTGTCGTTGAATTAATAATATGATGATTGTGATTGATCTCACACCTTAGATTCTTAACCAGAAGAACTGAGTTCTTGGTGCCTATATAATTAATGTCACTGAAGTGCAGAGCATCAGTACCGAGAAAATGATCTGACTGTTATGTTTGTTTAATATTATGCAGTTGGCACACAGCAAAGTTTCTCAAAAAACTTCTTAAAAACTATGCTTTCAAGAACACTGTGTGTTCTCTTTAGTTTCCTAGTGATGCAGATTGTACTTTAGTGATGAAAAAATGGGTTCATGCATAACATAAGTGCACTTATTTGTACTATTTAGAATGTTTTGAATTAATATATGTTTATTAATTGTCGCCTTCTTGTATTATGTGGGTTATAGCCTCATCCTCCTTGTTTTGATATCTAATTAATGGTTGTATTCACTATCCAGTCTGATATTTGTAATCATCAATGAAACAATAAATCACTCCTGACATTTTTTATTCTAAAAAATTGGAGGACAACTTCATCATCGTCATCATGTATAATTACCGGTCAAAGAGTTTTCCACTTCTCGATCAATTTAGGTTGTGAAGTTGCAACACCTTCTGACTGACATAGGCTACTGCAAGAACATGAAAGCCCATTTTGGCAAGAGTGCCTCAAACATTATTACTGCCTTCCTACTCCCTCCTTAACAAGAAGATAAAACTTGGCATTTTCAGAAAAGCTATCTATCCTTTCTGTGTTCATAAATCCCGGTAGGATGGACTTTAGGTTGTGTTTGTTTTTAGCACTAAGACATGAGACGTAGGAGGAACGCAAGAGGCTAACTTCTTTAACTTTTTCAAACACCTTCATCCCCGCCATTAATCATTGTGGTAGTCAGGGTGTTTTTGAAAAATAATTACTACCTAATGTCTTTTCAAGAGGGAGTTAGTAACTCCCTCATTAAGACCCCCATAGCCAACTTGTATACTGTTGATGGAGTTGCAAACTCCCTTCGACAATGAAGCGAGTGGCAAATCTCTTCTCTTCCAAGTCTCACAGCTTTCAACGAAGTTCACAAAATTCCATATTTCACTATTTTGACCACATTTTTTGAGCTATAGTCCCACATTTTTCGGGGTTTTCGTAAAATTCCGTGATTCACTGTTTCGGTCACATTTTGTAAGCTATAGTTTATAGCCATCTGCCAATTTCATGAAATTTTGTATTTTATTGTTTTAGCCACATTTTGTGGGCATCAATGGTTTTCAGCTAGTTTTTGCGAAATTTTGTATTTCTCTGTTTTGGCCATATTTAGTTGGCGTCCACAGTTTTCAGCCAATTTCACGAAATACAGTTTTTCACAATAGTTTTCGGCCAATTTTTCAAAAAAAATTATTTCACTATTTTGACCTCATTTTGTGGACTAGTCCAAAGTTTTCAGTCATTTTCGTGAAATTCCGTATTTTACTATTTTGATCACTTTTAGCCACATTTTTTTTGGCCTGTAGCAAAATTCTGTATTCAATTTTTTGGCCACATTTTGTGGGCTAGTACTCAGTTTTTGATTAATTTTGTGAAATTCCATATTTCACAGTTTTAACCACATTTTGTGGACTATAGTTCACATTTTTCGACCGTTCTCGTGAAATTCCGTATTTCACTATTTTGGCTACATTTTTTGCTATAGTCCACACTTTTCGGCCAATTTTGTGAAATTTCTTATTTCATTGTTTTGTCACATTTTGTGGGCTAATCTACAATTTTCGTCCAATTTTGCAAAATGTCGTATTTTGCTGTTTTGACCACATTTTATCGGCTATAGTCCACAATTTTTGGCCGTTTTCGTAAAATTCTGCAGTTTATTGTTTGACCCCTTTTTGTGGTTCACAGTTTTCGGTTAATTTCCATAGTTATTGGCTATAGTCCACAATTTTTGTCCATAGTTTGCAGTTGTTTTCACGAAATTTTGTATTTTATTGTTTTGGTCACATTTTGTGGGCTATATAATCTACAATTTTCGTCCAATTTTGCAAAATGTCGTATTTTGACTGTTTTGACCACATTTTATTGGCTATAGTCCACAATTTTTTGCCGTTTTCGTAAAATTCTGCAGTTTATTGTTTTGACGCCTTTTTGTGGTCCACAGTTTTCAGCCAATTTCCCGAAATTGTGTTTTTTTACTGGTTTAGCCATATTTTTGTGGCTATAATCCATGGTTTTCGGCCATAGCTCCGTAACTCGTACATATTTAGGAACCCCTAAGGTACCCTAAGAGGCTAAGGCTATATTTAGTTGTTTTAGTATCTCAATGGACATTAGTTATATTCTTTACTGCTTAATTCCATTTTTTTCTCCTCTATTCATGTCACTGGTTTTGGGGTTGTATTTGGTTTGAAAGTGAGAAGACAGCCAAATGAGAAGGAAAGTTGGTTTCCACTATAGGTTCCTATGGAAATAAAGAACCAAAGGAAAAAGAGGGGAAAGATAAGCTTATTGTTGTCTCAAAGTATCCTATTTATAAAGTGCAATCAAACAACAAAATAACTTTCTGCGTGCGTCTGCACGTGCCCAGAATGTATTGCAACTTGCAAGTATTTGATTTTTTGTTGGTTGGTTGCTTACATCTCACATTGGTTATTATCCTAATAATTGAAAGGTTAGGAGACTTTGTTGGCAATGTAAAGGGGCCATGGTTGAGGATATCATCATTGTAAAATGTCATTGACTCGTTGTTCTGTTCGAGGAAAACTAAAATCTGTTTTACAAATTCATTGATGGAATACACAAACAGTCTCCAGACCCATTTGACCAAAAATACGAATGTGGGTGGATAAATATTTTTTCCACACACATGCACATGCATGGACATACACTCAATCTTCTATTGCAAAATTATTCCTTATGTAACTGCTGGCTAATATTATTCATTTCTTAATCTAGCTTAAGCATCATTTTCATGTTTCAGATAAGCCACCAACTGAAGAACTACACCAGTTCTTAGAGTTTCAGTTACCAAGACAGTGGGCCCCTGTTTTCAGTGACCTTCCTCTTGGGCCTCAGCGAAAACAGCAAAGCACTTCATCTCTACAGTTCACCTTCATGGGTCCCAAGCTTTATGTCAACACTAGTGTGGTAACTACTCATACTTTTTTTCTTTTAGTTCTCGTTGTCCTGTGAATTACACCCAGGTTGCTAGGTTAGAAATTTTGTTAGTTTCACTACTATGTCCAAGAGCTTTTAGCCTTCTAATTACTTCTGAGCATAACAAGATATTTAATGTAAGCAGTGTCATTTTGATCATTATTCGAAGTTTCCAACTTTTCAATCAGAGCGACATTTATGAGCTGCTTCCTGAGATGTGAATAATTGTATTTCACCATTTTGACTTACGAAATCTAAGGAATACAAATATTACACTGAAATCCCTTGTATTAAGCAATATAGTAGCACTGCGAGAGAGAGAGAGAGAGAGAGAGAGAGAGAGAGAGAGGGGGGGGGGGGGGGGGGGGGGGGGGGGGGGTTCCTGGTACCCTGGAATGTTCTATTTGTATTGCTGGATTTGGTATAACATATTGCATTCCCTAGAATATTTATTTTTTGATTGCAAATTTGGCTTTTATTTATTTCAAACTCTGTTTGATTAGGGGAATTCACAAATACCACTCTTTTGAAGGGGATTGCTAATCCCCTGTAATAGAGGACTTTGTATACGGTGGCGATTTAGAATTGTTTCCAAAACTATGCTTACCTTGCCAAACCATGTAATCTACAGAGGATTTGCAGATTCCCTTGCACATTACACCTAGAATATAACAGTATGGTAGACTAGCAGAAAAAGGCAAAACCATTGTTCACAGGATTATTCTGGTAGGACCCACGAAATTTAGACTAGTTTCAGAGTGACAATCAGTTTGAATCTTGTAGTTGGTTGTTTCTACTAAATGCATGCAGTCATCTCCAGGAATTCAAAAGTTGGTTACTTTTCTCCATCTTCAGAATTGTCCTCTAAGATTCTTCACAAACAATCAAATGACAATGCCCCAATTCAATGCAGGTTGATGTAGGCAAGAGGCCAGTTACTGGCCTTCGTCTCTATCTAGAAGGGAAAAGAAGCAACAGGCTTGCAATCCACCTACAGCATCTTTCCTCTCTTCCCAGAATCTTTGAGCTTCACGATGACCCAAGCAGTAGTTACCCTTGTGAATCCCACGACCGCAAATACTACGAGCCCATCCAATGGCGACACTTCTCCCATGTATGCACAGCCCCAGTCGAGGCTGACGATGATAACTCGATTGTCACCGGGGCCCAGCTACATGTCGGTCACTACGGCCTCAAGAAAGTCCTCTTCCTTCGCTTGCATTTCTCTACTGTCTCCAATGTTGCTCTCGTCAGAAATCCTGAGTGGGACGGATCTCCGGGTCTCACTCACAAGTCCGGCCTCATCTCGACACTGATCAGCACACACTTTACAGCAGCTGTTCAGAAGCCACCCCCTCGGCCTGCTGAAGTATACATAAACTCAGCAGTGTACCCAGGGGGCCCACCGGTACCTGTGCGAACACCCAAGCTTCTTAAATTCATAGATACGACGGAGATGGTGAGAGGTCCCCAGGATCCACCAGGATATTGGGTTGTTTCAGGGGCAAAGCTTCAACTAGAAAGGGGTAAGATCTCTCTTCGAGTTAGGTACTCGCTCTTGACAGTTTTGCTACCAGAGGATGATGATATCTAGACAGAGAAAAATAATATAAAAGGACATTGAAGGATGAAAAGAAATTGGATGTCGAAGGAAATTGCATTGGTGGAAAAATGGAAGGTAAAAGGTTTGACCGAATGTGTACTATGTATATTGCTCACAGAGTTCTTCCTGTTGTCGTCTGCAGAATTGGCGTTCCTCATGTAAATTAGGTTTTCATCTTAGGAGTTGGGTAATTCATGTTCATGTAACTTGTTCGTCTTTTTTCATCCAGTGAATTGGTGTTAACTTCTCTTAAATATGAACTAGTATTTTTCATGTGATGCACATTTTGATAAGAGTTGGAGGTTTTTTTTACGTGTGATGTACGTGTTAAGAAATAGTTTGGAAAAAATATTTTGAAGGAAAATTTACAATTTGTACGTGCAATGCATGTATTTATAAGTACAATTTGAGTTGTACGTGCAACACATGTGTATGTTTAGTGTTAAAATTATTCTAATTTTGTTTTGCACGTTTTAAATAGGTGGATTTTTTTTAATTTATTTGTTTTTGTTGTAATTAATGGGAGAGTTGGAGTTGCGCGTGTGAAATTTAGATATTTGCACCCTGTCGAAGTAAGGAACCATGGCATATGTATATTATATATAGTATATATATAATATAGATATAGAAATTTATATTATATATTATAAAGAAGTTTTAGTTATATAAGTTTGAAGTTTTATAAGTTTGAGTTAGGCTCGGGAAACAAAGAATAGATGGATACGAACGAGATATCCAGCAACAAGAAGAAGGAAAATGATTGAATAGAGGAACTCCCGAGCATTTCTTGATCTCAGATGTGCCCATATCAATGGAACGGGTGACTCATTATTTCGATGAATCATTTCTTCGGACAGAAGAAGATTCTGTAAACACTTATTCGAAATCTCACTTATCAGAGTCCGTTGTGGAAGAATCTTCTGAGGAATTGGCCATGATATATCTGATCCATACATAATATCATGAAAAATGGATACAAATTTTTGACTGCTACTTAGTATCGGCAATGGATCTGAAAAAGTATCTATAAGGATGAAATTTAGATATTTGCACCCTGTCGAAATAAGGAACCATGGCATATATTTATATGTTGACAAATGACAATCCTAACTCTTCTATTATAATATTAGAGATTAGAGATATGAGATTCTTAATGATTTGTTTGGCGATTTGGGCATTGGTGTCAACATGAATTCTTGTGCAACTAGGAGGTTACCGCAGCGATAATATAATGTGGAAGTGGTACTTGCTAGTGTTATTACTACTTCTGTCGGTATTTCTGAAGTTGGCTTTGTCTGTTGGAGACTCGTAAATCTAATTAATATAGCAGAGTAAAACAACTTATTTAATGGTTTTCTATAACTGTCACGAAATTAAACATAATTAAATAAGTGAAAGATAGAAAAGAATTTACAAAATTATGACAGTTGAGCTCCAACAATTTGAGGCTAAGTTGGCTCTGTCTGTTGGAGTCTTGGAGACTCCTAAATCTAATTAATATAGCAGAGTAAAACAACTTATTTAATGGTTTTTTTATAACTGTCACGAAATTAAACGTAATAAATAATTGAAAGAAAAGAATTTACGAAATTATGACAGTTGAGCTCCAACAATTCGAGGCTACTAGATCGAGGGAGGGGGAAAATGAGAAAGGCAAATAAAGGAGGGAGGCAAAGAATAAACAGGAATACCCACATTTTTTTTTACTTTTGAAATTAATTTTTTAGCATTTTTATTTGAACTTTGGGTATAATGTATTATTAACTATTGTTTCGTTATTTTCTTATTAATAAAATATGGTGGCGTGTTCAAAGTATATATATCTATCTAATATTTTAATGGGAGAGTCGGGGTTGTCATTTGTAGACAACCTGTAATTTGTAGACATTTAACCATCTAATCTCAATCATTCATTTAGAGCTGCTATCGGGTCCTATCGGGTCGGGTCCTCCACTACCCGAATCCGGACCCGGTACCCCACGGGTCCAAAAATTGAATTCCGACCCGGACTTGCGAGAACCGGGTCCGGCTCCTAGTTAAAAAAATATACCCGTCGGGTCCGATAGTGGTAAATAAAAATCTGCACTAAAGTATTTTTGTACCCGATACCCTACGATTCCAATATTTTTTACACTAAAGTGCATGAATAAATTTTATATTTACGCATCTATCTTCAACAATTACTATTTACATGTATATCCTATAACACTATTATTCAAATTCCATATTTTTGGGAGTATTTTTTAACGGGTCCGGGTTCGGATCCGGGTCGGTTCTATTTTGAGCGGACCCGGACCCGGAAGTGCATCGGGTCTTATTTTAGGACCTGAACCCATATAGATCGGGTCGGTTCCAGTCCAATGCCGGGTCCGGGTCGGGTCCGGGTCGGGTCCGGGTATCGGGTAAATGTGACAGTGCTACATTCGTTTTTAAGTGGGAATTATATTAACCATTCATTTACTCAACTATTATTACTTACCATAATACCCTCAAAGTTTAAATTTATTTACGAATAATTATTTACAAAAATGTCACTCATATAAAATAAAAGTTTGTGCCACAAAGGTAATTTGTAAAAAGTATGTGATGAGTAAAGAGATGTCTCAGGTTCGATGCCAGATTGACTTTTATTATTTACTATATATAAAAAATTAATTAGAACATGCATCGTACGTTCAGATTACTAGTATATATATAGAAAGAGTGAGTCTATTATGAGATGGTGAGAAGAACCTCTTATCGTGAGCAAAAGATCACAGCCATCAGATCTCGATCCAATGGCTGAGATGTTCTCCACCCACTCTCATGAGTTCTGTCTTTTCGTTGAGGGCATTTTGGGGATTTCGAAACCCATCTCATGCTCATTCCTCTCTCATGCTCGTTCCTTTCATTCCCGATCTCAAAACCCCAAATCGAAAACCATAGCTCGTTCTCAAACTCGCCCCCAAATCGAAAACCCTAACTCGTCGCCATCAAACTCCCCCAAATCCTGACGCTCCTCCCTATCGATTCTTCGAACCCGCCGCTCTAAACCCACACCGACGCTCTGCTCGTCGCCATCGAACTCCCCCAAATCGCTAGATATTAGTTGCCGCTTGACGCCCAAGTTCACCCGTCACTTCCTTACCCCTCTCACTTCTAAACCCTACCCCAAATCAAACTCCCCCCCCCCCCCCCCCCCCCCCCCAAACTCTCAGGTATTGAATCATAACCCTAGTTTTATTGGGTTCATGAATGTGTGCACTTGGTCTTATTTTTGTATTGTTTAGAATAGAAAGTGGGAGGCTAATGTTTATGTGAATATTGTGACTACTGACTTATGAACAATTTGCAAAGGCTGGTGATTTTCGAGTTTGGTTTGGAAACAAGCCTTATTACATAGCTTAGATTGAGTTATGGAGAAAAAGATTAAACAATCTTGTTCATTGATTTCTTAAATAATATATGGAGAGATTCCTATACGAAAATGAAGATTACATGTCCAATAAGTTAGTTTATATAAATATATTCATTAGATTGAATATTTTACCAATAAACGTAGACTTACAGGAGTAGATGCTAGATTAATTAATTGGCCAAGTGTATATATCTTCTCAACCTATTCGTTACATACTTCAAAAGTAGCTAAGTTTCTTTAGTTTCTTAAGTTATAGCTCATTTTCTTATGTTTATTATCTCATTTTCTTATGTGTGTTATTTTTTCGTCATATGATCAATTATTGTTGTACAATGCTGATATGGCTAAAAATAGGGGTTTAATCAAGGCCGTCCAAATGGGGCACGAATCCCGAGACTCAGGGGTGAAAAAGTAATTTTACCTACAAAACAGGTCTGAAGCGGGTACTGGGTCTCCTTTTCGCAGATCCAGTGACCCGCGAACGGATCCACCACAACTGGGTGCGGGTTTCAACCCGTAACAAACCCGATCCAGCAGGATAGAATTAGGGTTTCTGATTAATATTAATCAACGGCCCTGATTCATATCTATCCTTTCACTGGGGATTAGGGATCACATTCCTTATCTATATACACAGGAATTACATGCCTAATCTGTTCCCTGAGACGCCTATAAATACCCTCCACCCATCTCCATTAAGAGGTAATCAATCTTTCACCAGTTTTTGGGCTCTTTCATAGTCTTCCTAGATTACTGACTTGAGCGTCGGAGGGTGCGTCGCCGGGAACAACCCCGGTGTCTCGCACTTTTTGCAGGTGTACGGCGGGAACGACGATCGAAGCCCCAAGGAACAGGTATACAGGTTTACTATTCAGTTTCCCTAAGAATCCACAAATTCATCTGTTTGCCCCCACACCAAATTTAGCGGCAACAGATTGGCGCCGTCTGTGGGAAACTAACGAATAGAAACCTCTCCTCTTCCCCGAGAACAGGTCTTCTCCAGCCATGCCGCCTCGCAAAGTCAGGTCAAGGGGGTCTAACCGAGTACCCAATCCTGACCAGCAAGAAGTCCTTCCTGATCCCGCTCAGCAACAAGGGCAACTTCCCCTACCACGGAAGAGCCGCTCCAACAAAACCTTCCCCCTCCTGATCCAAAGGGTCCTAACCCTCAGAAACAGCCTCTTCACCAAGAGAACCTCTCCATCCACAACGCCTCCACTGAATCTATGGCCTCCCATCATCCCCGAGCCTCTGGTCGCCGCAATGCAACCCCCAAATGCCAGAAAGATGATGACCTCCATCGTCATCTGGATGAAAAGCGGGCTCGGGAGGAAGCCTCTCGCCAGCATGAGCGATCCCCTCGTTGCCGAGAGTACAGGAGGTCCCCCATCCAAAGAGGGAGGAAGGAGTCCCCCGATCATTACCGAAGAAGGCACTCTCCCGCAGGTCGGCAACAGCCCAGGAATAATGAGGCACCAATCACCCGTGCCGAGTTCCAGCAGTTCCAAGCGACCGTCCTGCAGGCCCTCAACCTCCGTCAGAATCCTATTGAGCCGAAGCTCCCATCCCCTCCTCCGGTCCGAAGCCCTCGCCGACGGTCCCCCTCTCCTCGACCCGCTCCTACCAACTCCAGGCGCACCCCAAGTCCTCGTCGTTCCCGAAGTTACCATCGCCGCAGCCCTCGCTCTCCCTCATACGAAGACGAGTCCCGTGGCTCGGCAGATTACCGTCGGAGAGATGACGCCATGAACCGCCGTCTTAATGAAGTAGAAAAGCTCCTGGGTCAGATAAACCGAGAAGAGGAGTTTAAAGGGAGGACCGTACGTCCTAGCCGACCCCCTTTTTCCCGGACCATAGTGGATGCACCCGTCCCGTTCGGATTCAAACCTCCCCAATTTGAGACTTACACCGGGGAGACCGATCCAGTTGACCACATCGAAAGCTTTAAGACTCTGATGCTCCTACATCAAGCTTCCGATGCCCTCCTCTGCAAAACCTTCCCCGCAACTCTCAAAGGACCGGCCCGAGAGTGGTATTCTCGTCTCGCCCCCTCCTCGATATTCTCCTTCGAGCAGTTCGAAACACTCTTCGTCACACATTTCGTGAGCAGCCGAAGGGCCGAAAAGACGAGCATCTCCCTATTGCACCTCCACCAGAAGAAGGGGGAAAAACTGAGAGACTACGTGAAGAGGTTTACGGCTGAGGCCAGATCCATAGCATCCCTGGACCAATCGGTCGCCACGGTAGCATTTCAATCCAATGTCCTCAATTCCAACCTCCGCTCCTCCCTCGCCAAGAAGCCACCACATGACTTTTCCGACCTCCTCCTTCGCACTGAAAAGTATATCCGGGCCGAAGAGGCCGAGCAGCAACCCAACTGGGAGGGGTCTACCTCCGGGTTTAAGAGAAAGGGAGCGGAAGAAGAAGGAGCCAAGAAGCTCCAGAAGGATAATGCCGGCCAGCGCCGACCTCCCCCTAGATTTGAGAAGTTCACTCCCCTCACCACTAACATCTCCGCCATCTTCATGGAAGTCGAAAAGGAAGGGGTCTTACCTCCAGCTCCCAAGATGAACACCCCTGCCAAGAGAAGAGATAAAGAGAAATGGTGCCGCTATCACCGGGACCATGGGCATGACACCAACGACTGCCGTGCTCTAAGAAATGAGATCGAAGCCCTTATCCAGAGGGGGCAGCTGGCGAAATTCGTGAGAAAGGACCGAGCCGAGCTTCCTCCCCAGCCTCGGGGGGCTAACAAACGTCCGGAACGAGAAGAGACGCCAGATTTTGAGGAAGAGCGAGTCCTCCACCTCATCCATGGGGGTCCAATGGGGGGCTCCTCGAACTCCTCTCGTAAAGCTTTTATCAGAGAAGTGAACTCGGTCCGAGCCACCCCTCCTCCCAAAGGCCTCGGAGTGCCCGTCGCCTTCTCTGACGAAGATCTCGAGGGTGTCCACACCCCTCATTGTGACGCACTCGTCATTAGTCTTCACATGGCCAATTTCAAAGTTGAGAGGATCTTAGTGGATAACGGTAGCTCCGTCAACATCCTCTTTCTCGACGCTTTCAAGGGCCTGAAGCTCTCCCGAGACAGACTCAAGCCCGCCGGCTATACGCTCCATGGGTTCACAGGAGTGCCGGTTACTATTGAAGGGGTGATTACCCTCGATGTCACAGCCGGCAAAACTCCTACTACCCGCACGGAGTCGATGGATTTCATGGTCGTAGATGTCCCAGCAGCCTACAACGTCATTTTGGGTCGGCCCGGCCTAGCCGCCCTTGAAGCCGTCCCTTCTGCCTATCATCTCAAAATGAAATTCTCCACCCGGGCCGGAGTAGGGGAAGTAAGGGGCAATCAGGAGCAGGCCCGCAAGTGTTATATGACCTCCACCCTCGGGCCCGTTCTCTCATTAGAAACACTGGAAATTCCCCAAGATGCCGCTCGGCCGACTTCCGAGCCGGTGGACGAATTGGAGGAGGTGCTCTTCTCGGAGCAAGAGCCGACCCACAAGTTCTTCATTAGCAAGACCCTCCCGTCCGCCCTATACTCAGATATCGTAAAATGCATCCGAGCCAACCAAGACCTCTTCGCATGGTCAACTGCAGACATGCCCGGTATCTCCGAAGAACTCTTGGTCCACCGCCTGAGTGTTGATCCGGGGTCCAAACCGGTTTAGCAGAAAAGGCGCAAGTTCACCCCCGAGCGTCAGCTCGCTATCAAAGAGGAGGTAGAAAAATTGTTGAAGGCCCGATTCATACAGGAGGTAAATTATCCTGAGTGGTTGTCAAACGTAGTAATGGTGAAGAAGTCCAATGGGACATGGAGAATTTGTATTGATTTCACCGACCTCAACAAGGCCTGTCCCAAAGATCCCTTCCCTCTGCCGAGCATCGACACTCTGATTGACGCAACCTCGGGACATGAGCTCCTGAGCTTCATGGACGCTTTCTCGGGTTACAATCAGATAAGAATGTTCCCCCCGGATATCCCTAAGATATCTTTTGTAACCGACCAAGGCCTTTATTGCTACAAAGTCATGCCATTCGGACTAAAGAATGCAGGGGCAACATACCAACGCCTCGTCAACAAGGTTTTCCAAGCCCAGATCGGCCGGAACATGGAAGTGTACGTCGATGACATGCTTGTGAAAAGCATCAGAAGCGTTGATCATATGGCTGACCTCCAAGAAGCATTTGATGTTTTGAGGAAGCACAATATGAGACTCAACCCGAACAAGTGTGCGTTCGGCGTCTCATCAGGAAAGTTCCTCGGCTTCATGGTTAGCCAACGAGGAATTGAGGCAAACTCGGAAAAGATCAAGGCCATATTGGACATGGCCCCCCTAGAAATGTCAAGGAAGTTCAAAGATTGACTGGTCGCCTAGCCGCCATTGGGCGCTTTCTGTCGAAGTCCGGGGAGAAGTGCCTCCCGTTCTTCAAAGCCCTCAGGGGGGCTAAAGGATTTGAGTGGGGGCAGCAGCAACAAGACTCCTTCGACCAGCTTAAAGCTTACCTCGCCAATCCACCCCTCCTTAGCAAACCAATACCCGGCAAACCACTCTACCTCTACCTGGCAGCTTCCGAACAGATGCTCAGTGCAGTCTTAGTCAGAGAGGAAGAAAGGGCTCAGAAGCCCATCTACTACGTCAGCAAGGTGCTTCGGGACGCCGAGCTCCGGTACCCGAAGATTGAGAAAATAGCCTATGCCCTGGTAATGGCCGTGAGAAAGCTTCGACCCTACTTTCAGTCCCATTCGGTGGTCGTTTTACCGACCAGCCACTGAAACAAGTCCTTCACAAGCCTGAGACTTCCGGCCGGCTCATGAAGTGGTCGATCGAGCTGAGCCAACATGATATAACTTATCAACCTCGGACCGCGATCAAGGCTCAGGCACTGGCCGAATTCACAGTGGAAACAACTATCCCCGACTCCGAGCAAGCAATGAAGGGACCACCCGTCTGGTCGGTCTATGTCGACGGATCCTCTTGTAACGAGGGAAGCGGGGCAGGGGTCATCCTGGCAGGCCCAGATGACTTTGTCCTCCAATATTCCCTCCGTATTAACTTCAAAGCCTCGAACAACGAGGCCGAATACGAGGCACTCATAGCCGGCCTTGGAATGGCCCGAAATGCAGGGGCACGACGCCTGCGGATCTTCAGCGACTCTCAGTTGGTCGTCAACCAGGTCCTCGGCGAATACGAAGCCCGTGATGACAGGATGGTTAAGTACTTGGCTAAAGTGAAAAGCCTCATGGCACTCTTCGAGGAGGCCCTCATCCATAGAATCCCCAGAGAAGAAAATGCTCAGGCCGACGCCCTATCCAAATTAGCTTCCTCTTCCCTTCAAGGCCTCGAACAAACTGTTCTGATAGAAGTCCTCCTGAAGTCGAGCATAGAGGACGATGCGCTCGACTCCGTTGAAACACTGCCAGTCCTCCTCGAAGACAATTGGATGAAGCCCCTCGTCGAGTTTTTAAGAGACGGACTCCTCCCCCAGGATCCGAAGGAAGCCCGAAGGATAAGGACCCGAGCTGAGCGTTACATATTAATCGAAGGCATTCTATATAAGCGCTCCTTCACCCAGGTAGATGGTCGGCCCTACCTAAGGTGCCTCTCCCCCGGGCAAGCCGACTACGCCCTGCAAGAACTTCATGAGGGCATCGGCGGAGCCCACTCCGGCTCCAGAGCCCTAGCGCGCAAAGTGTTAAACTACGGGTATTATTGGCCCACTCTCCTACGGGATGCCGAACGACACGTTCGGCAATGCATCTCCTGCCAGAAGTATTCCGACATCCGACGCCTTCCGCAAGCACCACTTACCTCCCTATCAAGTCCGATCCCCTTCGCAATGTGGGGGATGGATTTACTAAGGCCATTTCCGCCAGCTCCCGGACAATTAAAGTTCCTAGTCGTGGCAGTCAACTATTTCTCGAAATGGATAGAGGCCGAGCCCCTGGCTACAATCACCGAGCATAGAGTTGTTCAATTCTTCTGGAAAAATATAATCTGCCGATTCGGCGTTCCTCGGGTCATAGTTACAGATAACGGAACGCAGTTCGCTGGGGCTGCCTTCCGAGCCTTATGTGAGGACCTCGCCATACAACACTGCTTCTCCTCCGTCTCTCATCCCCAGTCAAATGGCCAGGCCGAGAATGCCAACCGACAGATCCTCTCCGGCATCAAGAAGAGGCTAGATAAGTGCTCCAAGGGCTTGTGGGTCGATCAGCTACCAAATGTGCTCTGGAATCACCGCACCACGAAGCGGACCCCAACAGGCGAGAGTCCGTTTAATCTCACCTATGGGTCCGAGGCCCTCATCCCGCTAGAAGTTGGGATACCCTCTCCTCGTTTGATAGCTTTTGAAGAAGAGCAGAATGCCAGAGAGCTCAGAGCGAGCCTAGATTTGATAGACGAAATCCGAGAAAGAGCGGCTATACGGCAACAAAGTTACCGGAGAAGAATTGAGCTCGCCTACAACAAAAGGGTCCGCCCAACAGACCTCAAAGAAGGGGATCTGGTCCTCCGAAAATTGGCCATCTCGTTCCCCGGACAGAAAAGCAAACTGGCCCCGAATTGGGAGGGACCATACAAAATTTCAAAAGTGATCCGCCCCGGTGCGTACAAGCTAGAAGATCTTGAAGGCAGAGAAATTCCCAGGACTTGGAACGCCGACCATCTTTTGAAATACCAAGACAAGGCAGCTACGCCTATCTAAGTAACTCGAGATGTCGAACCACTCCCTTCCTGTTATTAGTAGTAATTTTTCCTTTATTTTTTCATTGTAATAATGGCTAGCAACTTTAGAAGCAGCCGACCATTAGATATTAATAAATAAAGTTTTTCATATTTTTGATACTATCGCATCTCTCTGCCTTTAATTCTTTAACCACACGATGGTTCGGAGTCCAGCACTCGGCTCGACACTTCTTCCTCGGCTCGCCTACAGACGAGCCGGAAGTAGATCGCCGTTCGAAATTGCTCCTGTAGCCGTTGAATGGATCGGAGTCCAACACTTGGCTCGATTCTACTTTGCAAGTTCGCTCCTAAGCGGACTAGAAGTAGCTCGCCATTCGGAACTGCTCCTGCATCCCTTAAACTAACCACACGATGGTTCGGAGTCCAGCACTCGGCTCGACACTTCTTCCTCGGCTCGCCTACAGACGAGCCGGAAGTAGATCGCCGTTCGAAATTGCTCCTGCAGCCGTTGAATGGATCGGAGTCCAACACTTGGCTCGATTCTACTTCGCAAGTTCGCTCCTAAGCGGACTAGAAGTAGCTCGCCATTCGGAACTGCTCCTGCATCCCTTAAACTAACCACACGATGGTTCGGAGTCCAGCACTCGGCTCGACACTTCTTCCTCGGCTCGCCTACAGACGAGCCAGGAAGTAGATCGCCGTTCGAAATTGCTCCTGCAGCCGTTGAATGGATCGGAGTCCAACACTTGGCTCGATTCTACTTCACAAGTTCGCTCCTAAGTGGACTAGAAGTAGCTCGCCATTCGGAACTGCTCCTGCATCCCTTAAACTAACCACACGATGGTTCGGAGTCCAGCACTCGGCTCGACACTTCTTCCTCAGCTCACCTACAGACGAGCCGGAAGTTGATCGCCGTTCGAAATTGCTCCTGCAGTCGTCGAATGGATCGGAGTCCAACACTTGGCTCGATTCTACTTCCCAAGTTCGCCCCTAAGCGGACTAGAAGTAGCTCGCCATTCGGAACTGCTCCTGCATCCCTTAAACTAATCTAACGACCGGATCTCTCCTATGGCTCGACTCTATCTCTCCGACTCGTCCTCAAACGGGCCGGAATTAGATACAAATCACAGCCCTGACGCGCCGAGCCGAGGTACCGACCCTCGTATATGGCAAAAAAACCTCCCGAGACGAAACCACCGTCAGATCGTCTCAGAAAGTGTGCTAGGGCGTGATGAGCGGATCTCATTCAGCCACGTGTCCACAAAACGACAAGATAGTGTTTTCTTGGGAACTGGACCCGCCTCAAGATCCGTGCAAACATCAGACGGCCCTGATCGCCTCACCTCGCTCGGCGGAAGTCACCCCGGTCCCCAAGCAACGATCAGGCCACGTGGGCACAGTCGAGAAACACCTGTGCCTTAACAGCCAAACCAGGCCGCACCTGAAGGGACCGGGCCAGGCTCAGAAGCGCAGCAAAAGAGAAAATTTCGAGGCCAAGGAGTTCGACGAGCCGAACACCTGTCTCACGGTTCGTTTCGAGCCTACCCTAGTTAGTGCGACTAGAGCGCAAATAAGAAGACAGCATAGAACAGTTCGGATAAAACAAACCCAATGCAATTAATAACTTGGTCAAAGTTACAAAGGGGATTACAACAACAAAAACTTGCGAATAGGTTACAACAACAAGACACGACCCGTCTGCTACTTCCGAGGAAGGGGTATGCTCCGGTTCAGAGACACTTTAGGTCGGCGCTTCTTGACCTCCGAGCTCGAATCCAGTCCGACAAACCGAGACGCCTCCTCGCCGCTGATCCTGACGGTTGCTCCAACCGAAGCACCGCTTGAAGACACCGCCACACCGCTTTGGGCATCGGCGGCTGACTTGCCTACGATAGGAGTCCGGCTCGCCGCTTGATAGAACGTGATCCCTCGCTCGATCTCTTCGCGGGTGCACGAGGTGCTCCGGACGTTAGCCCTCACCGGCTGAGGCTTGAGCCGAGCAACTTCTTCCTCCAGTTCGACGATGCGATCCTTCAATGTGTCATCCTTTACTATCACCTTAAACCGAGGAAGTTTTGCCGAACTGGGGTATTCGGCGCTGTCGAAGATAATGCGACGCAAGTGGGTCACTTCGATACTCTTGTCGACCGTCACCCTCTGCAGCTCTTCCACCTTCTTCGCCAAGCCATCTCGTTCGACCGAAACTCGCGCCAGTTCCTCTTTCCTAGCAGATAGCTCGGCCTCGACTATCCGTAGGTGGTGCAGTTCGACCAAAGCCTCGCTATGCCTAATCTCCAAGTTGTGAAGTATCCTCCTCGTCAAGTGAACCTCACCCTCGAGACGATCCTCCCGAGATTGCTTAAACAACTCGGCTCGGCACTGTTCAGCCGAGGCGTTATGAGTCTGCTCGGTAATCTGAAATAAGAAGGGGATAGAATTGAAATACCACACTACCGAGCCAAACACTTAGACAAATTTCGGAGTCAAAATACTTCATTCATTAAAAAGCGGTGGCCAGTCCGCAAAAGGCATTACAATGATCGGAAGAAAAAATAAAACGAAAACTACAAAGATTTAACAAGGGGATCAAGGGTCCACCTGCGTCGCCGCCTCGACCACGGGCGCATTAACAGATGGCCCCTCGATCCTCCCTTCGTCGACCTGGCCGTCCGCCACCGGTCGGCCGTCCTCCCCCTCCTCGTCTTCGCCTTCTGCGTTGTCGCCTTCGCCTTCCTCTCCCTCGTCGCCTGAAGGCGACCCTGGCCACAGTCGGTAGCCGACCCGCTCGAAGCCCGCGATCCGTTCCTGAACATGGTCGAGCGCCGTTTGGTAAGACCACTCCATGTTCTCGGCCATGTGCTTCTTCGCTTCGTCCTCGACCTCCTTCTCCACTTCGGCCCGGATCTTTGTCGCCAGGGCCTCCTTCTCCGCCTTCTTTTCGGCCAAGGACTTCGTCGCCGCATCCAGCTCCCCGGCGGCCTTGGCAGCCTTGGCAGACTCCGCCTTTAGAGTCTCCTTGACTTTCTCCAGGTCGGCGACAAGGTCGGCCACCCGAACCTCCAAGGCCTCTGCCCTCCTCTGCTCGGCCTCGAGTTCCTTGACCGCCCTCACCTTCGCCAACCGGTCTTTGTCGCTCGCGGCCCTCAGCTCCTTCTCCTGCTCGGCGAACGTCTCGAGGAGATGGCCGAAGTGACAAGTGGCCTGCGGAGACAACAATGAGCGCACTAAGCAAACCGAGCAGTAAACTTAGCAAAAAGAAACTTAGCAACAAGAAACTTACCGAGACGAGTGACCGAGCCACCTCGTAGGTGTCGTCACCCACCGTCCCCGCCTTTAGCGTGGCTTGATCCTTCGGGGTCGCCAAGTGCTTGACGACCTGCACTGACATTTGCGAATTGTCGAGGAACCCGTCATGGTTCTTCACTCGCCAATTCGGTACGAACAGCTACTTGTGCTGCTCGGTCAGAATCTCTTCGGCAGCCTTGGTCAGCGGTGGTGCCTCGATCGACAGCGCCGCGTTCACGTCGAAGGTCCCCTCGATCATGCCAGGGACCACAGGGGACGGGGGCTCCTCAACGACGACAACCTCCGAGGGCGCCTCAACGGTCGGAGGGGGCGGGGAGATGGTCGAGGCGACAGTGGATGGCGGAGTCGACGAGGCAGTCGCGGCCGCCCTCTTCCTCTTTCTCCCCCCGGCCAACTTAGACCTGTCGGCCATCATGGAGTTGAAGTCGATCTTCATTGCTTCTGCGACGAGCCACAAAAAAAAGAGACGAGTTAGCAAGTCGAACCAAAAACTTAAAAGAAAAATGAAAATAAATGAGATGTCAGGAGCATACTCGGGTCGATGGGGCTTAGGCCGGACCCTGAACAACACCTCCTCCGTCAAATCCCTCCAACTCAGTATCGGAAGAGCCATTATCTTCCTCGCCACCTCCTCATCGGCCTCAGACAAAACAGGGTTGGCGCGCGCGAAATTCGGCACCTCCACCTTCCAACGAGTCGGAATGGGCCGAATCGCCTCGCCCCTTACTATAAAATACTTCTCCTTCCAACCCTTAATCGAGTCAGGGTTTCTATAATCTTAACACCCTTCCTCGGCCCCAAGTAGTATCGATACTCCGTCTTGTGCTGCCGGTTTACTCGATACAATCCTCGGAAGACCGTGAGATCCGGCTCCACTTCGGCTCGGTAGCACTGAAGCATAAAGGCGTTCACATGGCGCCATGTGTTCGGCATGAACTGGGTCGGCGCGAGGCAGTACCAGCCGAGGATCTCGAGGATGAATGGGTGCAGAGGGAAACGTAACCCGACATGCAAGGAGTCGACGTCAAACATGCAAATGTCCGACGACGACAGCTTGGAATTCGCTCGTATCCCGGGACCTGGGAGAATCAATTTGTACTCCGGAGGGATGGCGAAAGCCTTTCTAACCCGGAGTAGGTCCTTCTCGGATAACAGCGTGATGAGCTCGTCGGCTTCGGTGGGAAGGGCCGGGTTAGGTTCCTCGACGATCTTAGACTTCCCGTTGATCGCCTTCTCCAGCAAGTCGCCCTGGTACTGCCTGACCCCCGAATGACCAGACAGGACGGAAGGATACCGTCCCATCTCGGGGGCTTGCTTCGGGTTCTCCACAATCACCGCCACTACGGGGGATTGGGCCTCCACCCTCCTCTTCTTCTTCTCCTTCCTCGTCTCGGCTATAGACGGTTCGGCCACTTGCTTACCCTTCCTCCGGATCTCCGACCTCCTCCTCTCCTCGGCACCCTCATCGCCCGAGGACGAGGCCCCACTCTCCGAGTTCACTCGAGACATCTCTAGAAAAATTATTCAGACTAAGTGAACTGACCTTTTGAAGTGACGTCCACGGTCGGAGTGCTCTCGCCGGAAATCGCCTGGCCCACGCGATAGCTAACGGCAATGCCTTAGAGAGAAAATCGCCGCTGGCAGAGAACTTAGAGATCGAAAGTAAAAAACTTGAGTGAAAAGTAAGAAATGAGCTTGAGAGTGAGGGTGAAAGCTTATAACCCCTAGCAAGTTGGGCCTCCTTGGGAAACGCGAAAAGCCCACTAAGGAGCCAAAGCGACAGGCGGAAAAGTTACGAAGTTACGAGAAGCAAGAGACTCTTCAAAAATACCAAGTCAACGTCTCGGCCACCTACGAGAAAACTATCGGACAGCCCGGCTGGGCAACCGAGCCACTGCCCACCTTCGAAACAAACAGCTCGACTCCGAGCCGAGATACCGGGGTACCGACCCTCGTATATGGCAAAAAATCGTCCCGAGGCGAAGTCACCGTCGGATCTCTTTAAAATTCGTGACAGAATCTGATGGACGGTTCAGATCGTGCTATGCCCACAAAATGACAAGATAGCGTTTTCTCGTGATCTGAACCCCATCCTCGAGATGCGCGCCATGATGGACCGCCCAGATCCAGCCACGCGTCCCTCCTTGCTACCTGCCATCGGCTCGCTCAGCCGAGCTACCGAACAGCTTAGCCGAGCAGCCGAGCTACTGGGCGCAGAGGAGTGGAGCCCTCAAGAGGTACTTCCTCCAAAACGCCCAACTCAGTACCTCGGCCAAACAGCCCTGATGCGCCGAGCCGAGATACCGGGGTACTGACCCTCGTATATGGCAAAAAATCGTCCCGAGGCGAAGCCACCGTCAGATCTCTTTAAAATTCGCGACAGAATCTGATGGACGGTTCAGATCGTGCCACGCCCACAAAACGACAAGATAGCATTTTCTCGTGATCTGAACCCCATCCTCGAGATGCGCGCCATGGTGGACCGCCCAGATCCAGCCACGCGTCCCTCATTGCTGCCTGCCATCGGCTCGTCCAGCCGAGCTACCGAACAGCTCAGCCGAGCAGCCGAGCTACTGGGCGCAGAGGAGTGGAGCCCTCAAGAGGTACTTCCTCCAAAATGCCCAACTCAGTACCTCGGCCAAACAACCCTGATGCGCCGAGCCGAGATACCGGGGTACCGACCCTCGTATATGGCAAAAAATCGTCCCGAGGCGAAGCCACCGTCGGATCTCTTCAAAATTTGCGACAGAATCTGATGGACGGTTCAGATCATGCCACGCCCACAAAACGACAAGATAACATTTTCTCGTGATCTGAACCCCATCCTCGTAATGCGCGCCATGATGAACGGCTCAGATCCGTCCACGTGTATCTTCCGAGATGCCTGCCACCGGCTCGCCCAGCCGAGCTACCGAACAGCTCAGCCGAGCAGCCGAGCTACTGGGCACGGAGGCACTTCAAAACGTCCAACTTAGTACCTCGACCAAACAGTCCTGATGCGCCGAACCGAGGTACCGGGGTACCGACCCTCGTATATGGCAAAAAATCGTCCCGAGGCGAAGTCACCGTCGGATCTCTTCAAAATTTGCGACGGAATCTGATGGACGGTTCAGATCATGCCATGCCCACAAAACGACAAGATAACATTTTCTCGTGATCTGAACCCCATCCTCGTGATGCGCACCATGATGAACGGCTCAGATCCGTCCACGCGTATCTCCCGAGACGCCTGCCACCGGCTCGCCCAGCCGAGCTACCGAACAGCTCAGCCAAGCAGCCGAGCCACTGGGCGCGGAGGCACTTCAAAACATCCAACTTAGCACCTCGGCCAAACAGTCCAGATGCGCCGAACCGAGGTGCCGGTGTACCGACCCTCGTACATGGCAAAAAATCATCCCGAGGCTCGTCATGACGCCACAACCCTCGGACCATCCGAACCGAGGCACCGACCCATCTAGCCGAAGAGTCTAGCTGCCGAACCGAGGTGCTGAGTACCGACCCTCGTATATGGCAAAAAATTGCTCCGACGCGTATCAGCCGTTGGATCTTGTGAAAAAACGTGCTTGTCATGATGGACGGCCCAGATTTGGCCACGTCCACTAAACGACAAGATGGCATTTTATGGGGATCCACGCTGAGATGGACGACCCAGATGATGCCACGTACCTCGGAACCATCGAGCCGAGGCACTGACCATCCGAGCCGAGGCACTGGTCCTCGAGATACCAATCCGAACCGAGGTGCAGACCCGCCGAGCCGAGGTGCCGGGGTACCGACCCTCGTATATGGTGAAAAATCACACCGACCCACATCAGCCGTTGGATCTTGTGAAAAAACGTGCTCGTCATGATGGACGGCCCAGATTTGGCCACGTCCACTAAACGACAAGATAACGTTTTATGGAGATCCACGCTGAGATGGACGACCCAGATGATGCCACGTACCTCGGAACCGTAGAGCCTAGGCACTGACCCCCCGAGCCGAGGCACTGGTCCTCGGCACGACAGGCCGAGCCGAAGTACCGAGGTACCGAACCTCATATACGGTGAAAAAACGTGCCGAGGAACATGGACCATCTGATCTCTTCAAAAATCGCGCTCCGCCCTGATCGAGGGCTCTGATGACGCCACGTCATAAATGAATATTAAAAATTCGGTTTTGATTTATTTAAATCATTTTATTTATCTAAAAAAATCGCGAAAAATTACTAAAAATTCGGAAAAATTAGCTAAAAATTCCAGGAAATAATTAAAAATTCGGGGGATATTTCCAAGCCTCCAAACGAATAATTATTCCCTGGGACGCGCAGCTAAAGCCCCCGAACGACTAGCTGACGCATCGCGAAATCAGATAAATAGCCTGAAAAAATAGACAAAAACTCGATACACCATATGGCTTCAAGAAGGAGAAAGAAATTGCCTCACCACCCACTTCGGGATCCCAAAAACACCCATTCAGACTTCGATACAACTCCCTTAGCCACTAAAATAGTCGGACTACTCCTCAAAGACTGAATGACCTCAACCTTTGGGAGTGGGGGGCTCGTGATATGGCTAAAAATAGGGGTTTAATCAAGGCCATCCAAATGGGGCACGAATCCCGAGACTCAGGGGTGAAAAAGTAATTTTACCTACAAAACAGGTCTGAAGCGGGTACTGGGTCTCCTTTTCGCAGATCCAGTGACCCGCGAACGGATCCACCACAACTGGGTGCGGGTTTCAACCCGCAACAAACCCGGTCCAGCAGGATAGAATTAGGGTTTCTGATTAATATTAATCAACGGCCCTGATTCATATCTATCCTTTCACTGGGGATTAGGGATCACATTCCTTATCTGTATACACAGGAATTACATGCCTAATCTATTCCCTGAGACGCCTATAAATACCCCCCACCCATCTCTATTAAGAGGTAATCAATCTTTCACCAGTTTTTGGGCTCTTTCATAGTCTTCCTAGATTACTGACTTGAGCGTCGGAGGGTGCGTCGCCGGGAACAACCCCGGTGTCTTGCACTTTTTGCAGGTGTACGGCGGGAACGACGATCGAAGCTCCAAGGAACAGGTATACAGGTTTACTATTCAGTTTCCCTAAGAATCCACAAATTCATCTGTTTGCCCCCACACCAAATTTAGCGGCAACAAATGCTTTATATCTTGATTCCTTAAATTACTGTTGTATATAAAGGTCTGATGAATTACCCTAAAGGAAAAAATTTCATTGTGCACCACCCCTTCGTGTGCACTCGTGTGCACTCGGCTTTCCCACCTTCGTATCGACGATCTGAACCATTCACATTGATCTACACATCGAAATTAGTATAAATATGTAAAATTAAATCATTTAAAATTTATTTGCCCATCCATCATGTGACTATAAAAAAATAATGATTTTCAGCCATACAATTTTGTAACACTTCAACGGATGGGCAAATAAATTTCAAATGATTTGATTTTACATATTCAGACTAATTTAGATGTGTAGATCAATGTGAACGGTTCGGATCGTCGATACGAAGGCAGGAAGGCCAAGTGCACACGTCGTGTGCACCATAGGTGGTGCACAACAGAAGACTTCCCTTACCCTAAATTTGATGTTTACAGGCCAACTGATGGAAGCACTTCTGTTTGCTATGATGGATTCTAGAATGCACAAAATTTTAAGTTGTTCATGAGAATTTTGAGCTTTGTTTATGTTGTTTTCAAGCTGATTGAGCTCTTCTGTATGTCGAACGATGTCGACAAGTTTAGGGAATCATTAAGACTGTAATCTACGGTTCCGAATATGTACATGAATTTGTAGAAAAATGGAATTTATTGATTTTGCAATACAGATTAGAGAATAATAAATGGTTGACCGATCTATTTGATATCCGTGAAAATTGGGTACCCATCTATGCTAAAGATTCATTTTGGGCCGGCATGTTGAGTAGCCAACAGGTTGAGTCATCGCATTCTGCCTTGAAGCATCATACAGAAAAAAAATATTTCTTTCATGAATTTGTCGTCATCTTCGAACGTTTTTTGGAAAGGCAAAGATACAATGAATTGAAAGAAAATCATCATAACCGTGAGAAAAGACCGAAATTGAAGAGTGAATGGGCAGTGGAGGCACAAATGGCGCGAACATACACTTTGAAATTTTTTTTACAAATTCCAAAATGAAGTTACAAAAAGCTTCATGTATAATGTGACATTCGTTGCCGATCTTGAGACACCAGATAGTTCAACCTTCCATGTGATACTTTGTGGAGAATCAAAATCGGCTCGCCTTCTTCAGTTATGCAAACTCCGTACAATTATTAAATTCTTGTCACTTCTTCGAGTTCGTTGGCATTTCTTGCAGGCATATCTTAGCGGTTCTTCGGTTCAGCCATCACACTTCTCTTCCGGATGTATATATTAAAAGAAGATGAACCCGAGATATGATGAGAAGAAGTTATACATCTGTTCCGACTGAAGGCAATATCGAGAATTTGCTTCCCAATATTGTGAACTGAGTTACCATGCAAAACAGATTATTGATCTTGGTTGTTCCTCCAATGAAAGTTACAAATATACGCTCGAGAATTTGGTTAAGATCATTGACGGCATCTCTCGGCTACAACCCCAGATTGGGTGAACATCCCAAAGAGGCCCCACAACCGCATGATAGAACACAAGCCCAAGGTAGTGCACAACCTCATGATGAAGGCAGTGGACATGTACCTACACGCGTGAGGGACTCATAACAATGCATTACAAAGGGAAGGTCTCGTGCCAAGAGATTGAGGCCGATAAGAGAGCAACTTTACTTTAAAAACCGAGACGGTGCAAAACATGCAGCATTGTGCAAATGGATCATGATTCAAGAAACTGTCCAACATTATTTGAGGGGTAATACTTTTTTTGAGTTGCTCTTCATTAATTTATATTTATTTTATTTGATTTGTGGTAAAAAAAAAATGTCACTAACTAAAACTTGTCATTTAATTAAGGGCAACCAATCCGCAAGAAGTGAATTCATCCAATGAAGAGAGTTCCGACTAGAGATATGATGAAGCGCTGTGAAATTATCTGTGTATGTACATTTCGAGTATGTTAGATTTGAAATGCAATAATTTGGAATGTTGTTGATGTGTAAGCTTTGTTGTTAAAAATTCATGTTGTTTGGATTCAAGTGGTGTTGTTTTGTTGTTGCTGATTTTATTGTGTATTTATATGTTGGTTGGATTGAAATGTATCAGCTATAGCTGCATTTGAAACTTTTAATTTTTTTTCCTTTTTATATCTAGGCCGTTGTCTCCAACAACGGCTTAAGTTATAAGAAAAATTTTGGATTTTTTTGAGTCCCTCTATGTCTTGGCAAAGCCAAAAGAAGCAACAAACTCATAAAAAAATCCAACTTTTTTTTAACTCAGGCCATTGTCTTCAACAATAGCCTAAGTTATATGAAAAAAATTGGATTTTTTTGTGTCCCTCTCTGTCTTGGCTAAGCCAAAAGAAGCAACAAACTCATAAAAAATCCAACTTTTTTAAAACTTAGGCTGTTGTCTCCAACAACAGCCTAAGTTATATGAAAAATTTTGGATTTTTTTGAGTCCCACTCTGTCTTGGCCAAGTCAAAAGAAGCAACAAACTCAAATAAAATCCAACTTTTTTTTTAAACTAAGGCCGTTGTGGACACAACGGCCTAAGTTATATGAAAAATTTTAGATTTTTTTGTGTCTCTCTCTGTTTTGGCCTAGCCAAAAGAAGCAACAAACTCAAATAAAATCCAACTTTTTTTTATACCTAGGCCGTTGTCTCTAACAATGGCCTAAGTTATATGGAAAAAATTTGGATTTTTTTTAGTTGCTCTCTCTGTCTTGGCTAAGTCAAAAGAAGCAACACACTCAAATAAAATCCAACTTTTTTTTTAAACTAAGGCCGTTGTGTCCAACAACAACCTATGTTATATGGAAAATTTTAGATTTTTTTGAGTCCCTCTCTGTCTTAGCCAAGTCAAAAGAAGCAACAAACTCAAATAAAATCCAACTTTATTTTTAAACTAAGGCCGTTGTGTCCAACAACTGCCTAAGTTATATGGAAAATTTTAGATTTATTTGATTTGCTCTCTGTCTCTGGTGAAGCAAAAGGGAGCAACAACTCATAATTATTTTTTAACTAAGGCCGTTGTCTCGGTTATCTGATTAAATTGGGAATTTTTTAATGGTTTTTACAATTGTCTCTCCACTCTTTACGAACAGTGTTTCTCGAACTCTACACCAAAGACATTCATATGCTTGTATATCGTCTCTATATTTTATTAATTTCTATTTTTAGCCACCTAAATGAACAATATACAATCATTAAGGTTAAATGTGTAAATAAGTACCAGAAAATAATTTATATTTTAAAATTTTGTAAAAACCCATTTTTTTCAAACCTTAAAATGTAATTTCTTTTGAAATGTGCATACCTATTCAGCTTAACACCTAACCCCTAACCATACCCCTTAACCCATAATATTTCAACCACAGGTTTGGTTAGGGTTAGGGTCAGGTTAAGGTTAGGGTTAGGATAGGGTTAGTATAAACGATTGAATCTATTAGATAATACATGGGAACTAGTTCGAATCGAATGTTTCAATAGAGAACGATACTGTAACGCCTCGAATTCCAAATAAGACGGAATTCGAAGTTCCACAGGATCTTTACACTTCACTTCGTACAATTTTACAAGGAAATTTGAACTTTTTATAATACAACAGTCCTTTACATTTATTTACACAACGGAAGATAAAATGAAGTACAACAATGAAAATAATATACAATTTGCAACATCTTTAACATGTAATTAATCAACAGCATCATATCACTTTATATCTTCATGAAAATCCAACTCTTGCATATAAAACTGTAGGCACGTCAGTTACTTACAACCGACGAAAATGTTATACACGGCCATCCTCTCTATGCCGTAAATATAATGATCACAATACTTTAACAAACCACAAATTTTAATGCAAATAAAGTGTTAAATGTGACTACTCTAAACATGTAAGTGTATGCAATGCTTTAATGCCTAATGCAGATATTTTATACTAAGATGACACTAATGCATACTTGTTCGGACCTATGCATCCTATACTATATAGGTCCGAGGGCAAGCTCCTACGTACTCCACATTATAAGGGTTCGATCCCCCGCCATGAAAACTACCCAGTAATAAATCAAGATTTAGACATTCCACTGTTGATTCTTGATTTTGATGATTACAACACAATGCAAAGTTTGTTGTGCTACTTCTTATATATTACAGGATATATACAAAGGCAAAATATTCTAACAAGCTTTACAAGGTTCTTGTAGAACCCCGTATTTTCAAATATTATTTTAAATATTTGAAAATGAATTGAAATGATTTTCTGAAGATTTAATAAATATTTTCTAAAAGATTTATCTTTTTACACGTGCGAAACACGTGCAAATAATTTTGGTGTAAATATACAATTTTATATTTTTAATAAGTTCTCATACTTATTATGGAGTGTATTCTAAAATTTGGAATTTTTCTGAGTAGAGAAACTATTTTTATAAATACCTCGAAAGGGAGGGGCTTTTATGTAAAAAGTCGATTGGATCTTAAATAAATTATGAAAATTCGTTTCTTTACTGATATTTTGGTTCTTCATGGTTATCATTTGAATTTAAATATATTTAGATTTCATTTAAAAGTCGATTTGGTGAAGATTTAGTCAAAAAGGGTGTTTTTGCAAATATGGAATTCATATAGAATTTTGTGCAAATGTATTCTGGAAAGTAAAAGTCAAATATTTGGTTGGAAAATATAATATGTATTATTAGGTATTATTTCTGATTTTTCTAAATTTTTATGAATATTTTATGATATGTTTGCAAATATTACAAAAGGGAGGGCTTTTGTGCAAAATCGCCACCCTGAGTTGTAAATCCGGATTTTTCTTATTTACTGGGCTGTGCTGGATTGCTGGACAACTCAGTGATAAGAAGATTTGATTTGGTTTGATTTAGTTAACCTATTTTTAACTAAGAAAGGGTTATATATATGAAAGTTATATTTTGGGAGGACCATTTTGCAAAAGTACTTCAAAACCCTAATTCCTTTCAATCCCGGCATGTATTTAAAAGGACTTTGCAGCCGTCATTGCTGAGAATATACAGAATTTTGGAGATTTGTTTTGGTGGAGAAAGAAGAAGTTTGGATCTAGCAAAGGAAGACCTTTTCGTTGAATCTCCTCAATTAAAGGTGAGTGATGTAAATTTGTTTTGTTTTGTTTTGTGATTGATATGAACTTGTATGGTGGCATGATTTATGTGAACGATTGTTATGTTAGTTGTTTGGCATGAATGTTACTTAGTATTTTTCATGAGAACGATGCAAAGGTTGTTGTTTACACCATGTTTGTGAAATCTAAGAATGTTGAGTAGATGTTGGTTTATAAATTTGTATTGATAAAGAGAATGTTTAAGATTCGAGTATGGTTATGATCGGATGGATGAATATTTGGATCTTGTGAATACAAATAAGATTTGGTTTTGAATTGTGGAGGATATTTAGTATTGAGAAATCCTAATGGAAGAATTAGGAGTTTAGAACATGAGAAATTGAGATTGAGAAATTGGTTGATTTGAGGAACGTATCCATAATGAGGATTATTTGAGATTATTGTTTTATTCGAATACAAACTATTTTAGTAAACAATGATTGCTTTGGAAAACCCTAATTTTGATATACAACCAAAACTAGTCAGTCTGTAGGCCGACAGTCGACTGGCAGACCTTCCAGTCGACTGGTACGACCCTGCTGCTGTGTCTTTAGTTTCTTGAAAATTCGTTCTGGACAGTCGACTTAGCCCTCTTACAGTCGACTGGTATCCCCAGATTACTTTTAAATATACTATAGCTTTCTCTCTGGTAAGTCGACCTATTTCCTTTTCAGTCGACTGCTATACTTAGAATATTTGCTTCAAAGATTATTGAATTTTCTCTGGACAGTCGACCTATAGTATTAACAGTCGACTTATACTATACTTAACTTATTTTCCGAAAGTTACTGGATTTCTCTCTGGACAGTCGACTGGTGAGTTTTGCAGTCGACTGTAGACACTTAAATCTTACTTCTCAAAGATGTTAGTTTTCACTCTGGACAGTCGACTGGTGACCTTTTGCAGTCGACTGGTACTGATACTTTTCTAAGGTGTTTTTGATGTTCTTTAAAAGCCTAACTCTTTAAATGTTTTGGATCTATAACCTACCCTTATAAATATTATTCTTTTATAGAACATACGCTTTCAATATATATTATGGTTGGATTTGGATTATGGAGTTTATTAAAGACTTGAGTTTTGTTGAGTGGAGAGATTTCTCCTTTGATCGTTTGACGATGGATTAGTGAGTTTTGGTTCCGTTTGAGATTTATTGAGATAAGCCTGAGGGGTCTTGGTTAGTTGTTGTTTTGAGTTATTTAGATGTTCGCGTGTCGAGGGTCTATGGGCCTATTCACGGAGCATGCAGGGTGCATTTGCGTGTCGAGGGTCGGCAGACCTATTCACGGAATGTATCAGGTGTATTCGCACGTCGAGGGTCTTGAAGGCCTATTCGTGGGATACATAATATTCAGGTGTTCACGTGTCGAGGGTCTATGGGCCTATTCACGGAGCATGCAGGGTGGATTTGCGTGTCGAGGGTCGGCAGACCTATTCACGGAATCTATCAGGTGTATTCGCACGTCGAGGGTCTTGAAGACCTATTCGTGGGGTACATAATATTCAGGTGTTCGCGTCTCGAGGGTCTATGGGCCTATTCACGGACCATGCAGGGTGCATTTGCGTGTCGAGGGTCGGCAGACCTATTCACGGAATGTATCAGGTGTATTCGCACGTCGAGGATCTTGAAGGCCTATTCGTGGGATACACAGCATGGAGATGATTCTCCGGTTGTTGTTGTTGTTGTTGTTGTTGTTGTTGTTGTTGTTGTTGATATTGAGTTACCTTACTTGATGCTTGCGCGTCGAGGGCGGTGACGCCTATTCGCGAAGTATTCTGAATCTTGTTTCCCATCACCGTAGTGGGATTAGTTGCATTTGGAGTTGTGTTTTCTTAACTTGGTTTTATGCATGTGTTTTCCAGTTTTCCTACACTTGACACTTAGACTAGATTCACTTGTTGATTCATTCCATGATGTTTTCATGCTTTACATCCTTTGTTATTTCTCATTCATTTATCCTTGTTGTTAATACATGCTGTTGATGACTTTATGTTTTATGATTAAATTATGTTGTTTTGTTTTTATATCACTCACACCATTTATGGCTGACCCCTTTAGTTTGGGGGTTAGGGTTCATCTCTAGCCTCATATGTTGCAGGTTGCTGCTTAGAGTTTGGGGGTTTGTACGCTTGAGTTAACTTTGGAGATTATAAGTAATGTAATAGAGCATTGTGTAATTTTTGTAAAGAGAAGTGTTGTAAAAAGAATATTTTTTTATTTATTTAAGGTGTTTGTATTTCCGCTGCATTTGAAAAAGATTGTTGTAATAAAAGTTGGAATAAAATTATTTGTGTTTTTTTGGGCTATGTGTACTATTACATTGAAGATGATGCTGGGATTGTGCCACGTATTTTCTAAGTTATTATATTAGAAATTCGGGGCGCTACAGTTCTTAAAGCAAGTTGATCAAGCAAAGCTACAAACAAAGCTCTTATGGCTAATTGATCAAGAAAGCTACAAGGTTGCCAGCTTCAAAGAAAAAGACGAAGGTTAAAGCTCCATCTCACGACTCAAGACTCAAGACAAGACCTATGCTTCAATATGTTGTATTAAGTGTCTTGTAACAATTGTAACTTTTTTATTTCTTTGAGTCTTAGCAATTCTGTAATAGCCTTATCACACACACTCACACATATCTTTAAAATAATTGAGTGTTTTCAAACTTAAAAAGATCGAAACAAGTTTGAAAAAGCTCAGCTGTTAAGTACCAGTCGACCGCCATTAGGCACCAGTCGACTGTCCTAGTACGAAACTGTATGAACTTATTGAACTTATTCAAACTCTGACCAGTCGATTCATAACGCCAACCCAGTCGACTGTTCAAGTTGTTTCGACGGTTTACTGATTTCAAAACTTGATTTTTTTAATTCAAAAGTTTTATTTTCGTTGGTTGACAGTTGGTACTACTGCTTCTCAACGTCCAGTGATTCTAACTCAATAAATAGAGTGTAGAAATCAATTGGAAAAAGTAACAAGACAATACTCTCTTTTACAAGCTTTCAAGTACTTATTTTCAAAAAGAGAACAAGAGTTCACAAGCTTTCAAATTCTCTACGTTTTTGGTTCTCTGAAATCAGTTTAGTATAACAGTGATTTTGTTTTAGACTGATTTCGGAAGTTGACCTAATATCCATGCACAAAATCACATTCACAACAAGGCTATAGGTTGATTGTAAACATTTTGTTGTTGTTCTTCACTCTCGGGTTGTGAAAGTGGTTCCTCTCGGTCGGAGAGTAGGGCTCTAGGGTGTAGAATCAGGTTTTCACTCTTGGTGGAAGAGTGGGTTGCTTTCTCTAGTGGTGAGAAAGGACAAAAGGTTGGACAAGGTTGTTGTCTAACGCCGTAGGGTATTCTTGTACATTTTATCAAGAATAGTGGAAAATCTCAAGTGGGTTGCTTGGGGACTGGATGTTGGTTGGGAGGACCGAACCAGGATATATCGTGTGTACTCTGTGGTTGTATTTCTCTGAACTTGCATTTCATTTACTTGTTTTTTAAGTTCTCTGTGAAACTTGTCTGGACAGTCGACTATGTCCCTTTTTATGTCGACTGATCAGACTTGTACTACATTCTCTTTGAAAACTTGTCTGGAAAGTCGACTAGTTCTTCTATAAGTCAACTGATTAGACTCGTCTTAAAATACTCTTCTTAACTATCGCCCCAGTCGACTGGTTTCTCTTTTCAAGTCGACTGGACCGAAGAAAAAGTTCAATTCCGCAATTATTTTTATAAAACACTATTCACCTCCCCCCCATCTTGTGCTTCTTGCCTTTCCTACAGTATCCAACATCCACAAGTACGGATCCCAGTCCCAGAGTACACTGCCCGACTGTTATACAGACTCTTCGTTGTGCGAATATCCTGCAAGTGTCCCTCTAGCCCCTGGTATACGTATATACACTGGAGTACAATAAACTATCTGCCCGACTATGCATAGTCCTGGATTTAAAATAAACTCGTCTCCATCGAAGCAACCTCAGTCCCGGAGTACACCTGCCCGACTGGGTCTATAGTCCCGAAGCACATCGCCCGACTATATAGAGTGCCCCACTAATGTTTGCCCAGGTTTACTACATCTTCTTCTAAGTGCCTAGTTCTTAAGTTAAAGACATGAATAAACTATCTTACCTAGAGTTAGTTTTACCCCCTACCGGACTTAATTACAAATACCGAGATAGCTCCATGGCAAATCTCAAAATATAACTCAATCTTTAAATCCAACAATGCCGGTACCCGAGGTCTCATTAAACTCTAGATCACAACCTTTCATGTACAAGAATCCACGGGTGTTCATATCCTTCAATAATCATGTATTTAACTCAAAGTATTCTTATCTTCAAATTATTCACAATTTAATCAATGTCTCATTTTAGCACCATTCGATTCATTTTATTCACTATCTTTCAAAAGCAATAATTCCTTTCATGAACTTAGATTCATCCACTTTAGATTTCATTAGCAAACTTATGCTCATATAATATATCTCAACCACATCAAACATTTCTTAAACAAAAAAAAAGTTATAATTTCTTCAAGAGAATTCAATTTACACAACAATATTTACTCTTCTTTTAAAATAAATGTCACACTCTTAAAAAAATAATTTTAAAGTCATCAACTCATTTTTTATCTCAATTTTTCTTTTAATATCTTAAAATATACATGAAAATTTCTTAAACTATTTTTAATAAATTCCACATCATTTTATAGGAATATTATATATTTTCCCCAAATTTTTATTTGTATGAAAACTCAATTAAAATATTAAAAATGTCCAAAAGATCAAAATGTGGCCATAGGGTTTCGAACTCAAGACCACCCGCGAACTACAGTCAACACCCAAAGCCACCACCAAGCACCACAAAGTCCAAGTGGACTTGGTGTTAAGAAGCCATAACGAAATCCCCTTATACTTGTTCTCGGGTTCGAATTTATTTAAATGAAAATCAAAATTAAAAAAAGTGTCTAACAAGTTTTGAACCCGAGATCTTTTACAAGCACAGTGACAGACCTATGGCGCACTCGCTAGCCAATTAGTCCGAGTATGATTACTCATTAGGACTCACGCTACTGTAGTTTTGTTCATAACGTTCTGAAATTAGTTATTTTTCACAAAACTCGACATATGATCGATCTAATCTTTTTAATGAACTGTAATTTTCTTATTCATACTGACTTTACTTGAAAACAATGATTCACGAATTTCCACACTTATGTTCTAGATATTGTATCTATATTTCAAATTATCTCCTTCTCTTAAATGAACATGAATTGTATTCCTTCAATTTAATCAAACAAGCAATTTGTTTATCTCATGAAATCAATTAAAATTATTCTATGTGTAACCATTTAACTTCACAAAAATTCATTTTTAATCATAAGGAAAAATCTACAATTTTCATACAATTATATTAACATGCATATTTGTTTATGGCAATGACTTATTGTTTCTTTTTCTCATTACTACTAACATGATGATAATTAATTTCTTAATCATAACAAAATTTCTTCAATTCATGGCACAACAACATAGCATTGATTTGTTCTACTTTATCACATAAAATTTTTTACATTACTCATTTAACATTACTTAGCATGCATTTCTACATTTAGAAAGTACAAGATCACCCACCTCTAATGAAGAATTTGCAAATAAGATGGTGGAACACAACTCCTAGCTCCAACAAGCACTCCTCGTCCTTCTCCTCCTAGCAAGAGCACTCCAACAAGCAACAAGAACACTCTAACTCCTTTTCTTTTCCCTCTCTCTAATTTGGTTTATTTTGGTGTGAAAAGAGAAGAAAAGATGGTTGTATTTATAGGACAAAAGAAGGGCTAAAGTGCAAATTTCACCCTCCAAATAAATTACTCAACTCTTCACTTTCCTAACTCTCATCTCTTCACTTTCTCTAACCCCCATCTCTTCACCTCCTAAACTCCCACCTCTTCAACTCCAAACCGGCCACTCTCTCTCTCATAGAACACGTGCACGTGTTGTACACTAGTGCACACATATACACAAAATTAAATACAATTCTTATAATTCTAAAATGTGTATTAAAAGTTATTACATGTCATGTGTGAGTCCATACACAACTAAAAAATAGATTTTATTAATGAGCTTGTCTTGTGGGCTTGATTTTTAATTAATTAATTAATTAGTCTAGCGGGCTAAAATCCATTCTTAGGTGCATGGGTTTAATAAAAGGCTAAATAAAAGACTCTTGCATGCTAAAATAGTAAATGAGAGTAAGAAAATAAAGATGGAAAAATTATTAAAATATAGTCGAAAACAACATAAGAAAAAATATATTTATATATTCCACGAAGTAGTCATTATTTACGTAGAAAACACGTGCATTACATGTACAAAATTATTTAATCAAAGTAGGAGAAAAATGAATTTCTGTTTATATAAACGAATTCAAATACATAAAATAAATAAATAGACAATATCACACGTAGCAGTGGAAAAACATGTAATCGATACGTGCATCAAAAACACGTAAAAAGCACATAAAAATACCAAGATTGAAATATTATATTTGAGTTGACTAAAATAGGATAAAAATATACGGGAAATACACAAATAGTCAGAAATCACAATATGTAATGAAAACACGTTACAAATATTACCAGTAACGGTACAAAATACACGTTCGTAACATACAAGGACAAAATTGTCATTTCCAATTTTGCGGGGTGTTACACCCTCCCCCCCTAGAATAGTTCTATTCCCGAAACTCACTAGGGTAAAGGTTGTATTTTGTACGCGCCAAAGAAAATATCTTACTGTTTATAGAAAACTGTAAACATCCACAAAATAAATGTAGTATAAAAATAAGCAATGAGGAAAAACAAGGCAAACTCTATATAAGAAAACTATTAGTATCAAAATTTTATAAGAACGGAACGAGAAAACTAGGAAAATAGCATAAGGAAATAAATGTGACAAAAAGACAGGATGGATTGAGTGACATTTTTCATACAAAATAATATTAGGTAAACCATTAGATAAAAAGGAAAGTAAACTTAGTCATCAATGGTGGAATAGTTCAGAAAATAGTGCAATAAAGAGAAACATAGTCAACAGATAGTTTATAAGTAGATTTAGTAATCAAAAATCATCAAAATAATAAGCAATAGAATAATAAAATCGCAAAACTGAATTGGTACTGTATGACCAAAATTGAATTAGCAATTTAAAAGAAAACTATTGGATAAAAGTCTGAAAAATAAACGAGAATGAATTTCAGTTAAAAGTTTAGACAACATAAAATGATTTTGTATACCAATTAATATCATAAAATAATTTGTAAGGCAAATATGATAATTATACATACGATTTGAAAAGATGCAGAAGGCATACATTGAAATAGTTTCGAATCATAAAGTAGAGCAAGAAAAACTAACATACAAAGTTATATACGTACATAGGCATAAAATTTATAGGGTGAAACAACCAATACGAAAATCATGAATGGTTTGTAGGAGTAAAACAAAACATTATAGTGGAAAAAGTAATAACACCTCACAGAAACCAATTATATAGAAGTAAATTATGAATCGTAAACAAAATATATAAATAATAAGATATATATATATATATATATATATATATATATATATATATATATATATATATATATTGTTAGGTGAGTAGCTACCAAATAGCAATATAAAACCCGATAAAGTGGTATGAAATGCTAACTCATGGAAACATTCAAAATAAAGAAGAAAACGGCAAGATAGTTGAGATTAAGTAGTAAATACATAAGTAAGATATATATAGAAATCAGTATAAACAATATAATGCTAGGTTGCAAAATATTATAAAATAGTATAAGGTAGTACAAAAATAGAATAGGGATAAGTAAATATTATAGAATACAAAGTAGAGATTATCTAAGTAGAAAATTTCCTTCTGGTGTAGGTTCGCCTCGTTGGTATCCAACTGCAGACTTGCCTCTTCGATCTCAAGTTGCAGAATTGCTTCTACGATAACCGATGGCAGTTTGCCTTCTGGACATTCGGTTGCAGACTTTGCCTTCCCAACATCCAGTTGCAGTTTACCTCCATTGACGTCTAGTTGCAGATTTTCCCTCTCGACATCAGGTTGCACCAAAACGGGAGATGGAAAGATATAATCTTCCATATACACTTGGATATTGGGTGTTTAATAGAGTATGGTGTTATGTTTCGAAAACAATGGATGAAAAGTTGTAAATGAAGTAGGAAATTACAACGACAAAAATATTAAAATAGATATATAGACTTTAAATATAGGATGTACAAATTTTTTAGAAATGAAAATGATTTATAACATTAAGACAAAAATATTGTAAATCATATGCACGAGATGAAAATACAATCGAAAACAATAATTATGTAGTGTATGTACTATATTGAAGAAGCGTAAAACTACAAAATTTATGAGTAGAGATTAATAGTAAAAGTGAATATAACAAAACAAATTAATAGATTATATGCAACAACGATAGTATCAAATGTAGGCAATAAAACAAATGGTATGTCATATTTATATGGGTAGAAAATTTCAATCTTGTTAAAATCTACTGAAATATATAAGACAACATAAGATAATGAAAAATATAGTATCACAAAGTCAAATCATACAAAATGAATGCACATAAAAAAATTCAAAATATAATAGAAATAATAATAGTTGCAAAATTTATTTAAGAAGTGACAATAAAATACGTAAAGTAATAGTAAATGTAAACGGATAAACATAAAGGGACATAAAAACATGAAAGATAAAATTTTAAGACTGAAAAACACATAAAACAAATTTAAAAGATCAAGGCTAAGGAAGATAGACAAAATAAAAGATATTCAAGTGATTTAATAGTATAAGAAAATATTTATTTGAAAAATATTGAATGTTGAAAAAGTACTATGATGAAAATTCACGAAGAATAATTTAAAGAGGGAAGTGTGTCTACGTGTAAGGTATCATGAATGACGGTTCAAATCAACCACGCTTCAGCCTTCCGCTGTGCCACTCTGATACCAAGGGAAAAACATGCTCGCATACAATCTCACATCAAATCTATACGAGTAGAGCATCATGAATGAATGTTCAATAACTACTTCATTCACAACTCCAGCCATCCAAAAGGGAAAGGGAAAAGAAAATATCAGCTTATAGAGCAACACAAATGTAAATCGCTTACATTTAAATCTCTATAAACTGAACTCACACTTCTAATGTCCACCCTAATGTGTCGTTCCTTATAAATTTGTACTACTTATGAAGCGTGGCTCTGATACCATCTGTAACGCCCCAAATTCCAAATAAGACCGAATTCGAAGTTCCACAGGATCTTTACACTTCATTTCGTACAATTTTGTAAGGAAATTTGAACTTTTATAATACAACAAAGCCATTTACATTTATTTACACACCGGAAGATAAAATGAAGTACAACAATGAATATAATATACAATTTGCAACATCTTTAACATGTAATTAATCAACAGTATCATATCACTTTATATCTTCATGAAAATCCAACTCCTGCATATAAAACTGTGGGCACGTCCGTTGTTTACAACCGATGAAAATGTTATACACGGTCATCCTCTCTATGCCGTAAATATAACGATCTCAATACTTTAACAAACCACAAACTTGAATGCAAATAAAGTGTTAAATGTGACTGCTCTAAATATGTAAGTGTATGCAATGCCTTAATGCCTAATACAGATATTTTATACTAAGATGACACTAATGCATACATGTTCGGATTCTATGCATTCGATACTACATAGGTCTGAGGGCAAGTACCTATGTACTCCACATTATAGGGGTTCAATCCCCCGCCATAAAAACTACCCAGTAATAAAGCAAGGTTTAGAAATTCCACGAGTACGGCTCCCAGTCCCAGAGTACACTGCCCGACTATTATACAGACTCCTCGTTGTGCGAATATCCCGCAAGTGTTCCTCTAGCCCCGGTATACATATATGCACTGGAGTACGATAAACTATCTGTCTGACTACGCATAGTCCCGGATTTAAAATAAACTCATTTCCATCGAAGCAACCTCAGTCCCAGAGTACACCGCCCGACTGGGTCTATAGTCCCGAAGCACATCGCCTGACTATATAGAGTGCCCCACTTATGTTTGCCCAGGTTTACTACATCTTCTTTTAAGTGCCTAGATCTTAAGTTAAAGACATGAATAAACTATCTTACCTAGAGTTAGTTTTACCCCCTACCAGACTTAATCACAAATACCGAGATAGCTCCATGGCAAATCTCAAAATATAACTCAATCTTTAAATTCAACATTGCTGGTACCCGAGGTCTCACTAAACTCTAGATCACAACCTTTTATGTACAAGAATCCATGGGTATTCATACCTTTCAATAATCATGTATTAAACTCAAAGTATTCTTATCTTCAAATTATTCACAATTTAATCAATGTCTCATTTTAGCACCATTCATGATTCATTTTATTCACTATCTTTCAAAAGCAATAATTCCTTTCATGAACTTAGATTCATCCACTTTAGATTTCATTAGCAAACTTACGCTCATATAATATATCTCAACCACATCAAACATTTCTTAAACAAAAAAAAAGTAATAATTTCTTCAAGAGAATTCAATTTACATAACAATATTTTACTCTTCTTTTAAAATAAATGTCACATTCTTAAAGAAATAATTTTAAAGTCGTCAACTCATTTTCTATCTCAAATCTTCTTTTAATATCTTAAAATATACATGAATATTTCTGAAACTATTTTTAATATATTCCCTATGGCACACTCGCTAGCCAAATAGTCCGAGTATGATTACTGATTAGGACTCACGCTATTGTAGTTTTATTCATAACGTTCTGAAATTAGTTATTTTTCACGAAACTCGACATATGAGCGATCTAATCTTTTTAATGAACAGTAATTTTCTTATTCATACTGACTTTATTTGAAAACAATGATTCACGAATTTCCACACTTGTGTTCTAGACATTGTATCTATATTTCAAATTATTTCCTTCTCTTTAATGAACATGAATTGCATTCCTTTAATTTAATCAAACAAGCAATTTTTTTATCTCTTGAAATCAATTAAAATGATTCTATGTGTAACCATTTAACTTCACAAAAATTCATTTTTAATCATAAGGAAAAATCTACAATTTTCATACAATTATATTAACATGCATATTTGTTCATGGCAATAACTTATTGTTTCTTTTTCTCATTACTACTAACATGATGATAATTAATTTCTTAATCATAACAAAATTTCTTCAATTCATGGCACAACAACATAGCATGGATTTGTTCTACTTTATCACATAATTTTTTTTACATTACTCATTTAACATTACTTAGCATGCATTTCCTACATTTAGAGAGTACAAGATCACCCACCTCTAATGAAGAATTTGCAAACAAGATGGTGGAACACAACTCCTAGCTCCAACAAGCACTCTTAGTCCTTCTCCTCCTAGCAAGAGCACTCCAACAAGCAACAAGAACACTCTAACTCTCTTCCTTTTTCCTCTCTCTAATTTGATTTATTTTGGTGTGAAAAGAGAAGAAAAGAGGGGTGTATTTATAGGACAAAAGAAGGGCTAAAGTGCAAATTTCACCCTCCTAATAAAATACTCAACTCTTCACTTTCCTAACTCTCATCTCTTCACTTTCTCTAACCCCCATCTCTTCACCTCCTACACTCCCACCTCTTCAAACCACTCTCTATCTCATAGAACCCGTGCACGTGTTGTGTACTAGTGCACACATATACACAAAATTAACTACAATTCCTATAATTCTAAAATGTGTATTAAACATTATTACATGTCATGTGTGAGTCCATGCACAACTAAAAAATAGATTTTATTAATGGGCTTGACTTGTGGGCTTTCTTTTTAATTAATTAATTAATTAGTCTAGTGGGCTAGAATCCATTCTTAGGTCCATGGGTTTAATAAAAGGCTAAATAAAAGACTTTTGCATGCTAAAATAGTAAATGAGAGTAAGAAAATAAAGATGGAAAAATTATTAAAATATAGTCGAAAACAACATAAGAAGAAATATATTTATATATTCCACGAAGTAGTAACTACTTACGTAGAAAATACGTGTATTACACATACAAAATTATTTTAATCAAAGTAAGAGAAAAATGAACTTCCGTTTATATAAACAAATTTAAATACATAAAATAAATAATTGAAATACATAGAAAATATCACACGTAAGAGTGGAAAAATACATAATCGATACGTGCATCAAAAACACGTAAAAAGCACGTAAGATACCAAGATTGAAATATTATATTTGAGTTGACTCAAATAGGATAAAAATATACGAGAAATGCCCAAATAGTCAGAAATCACAATATGTAATGAAAACACGTTACAAATATTACCATTAATGGTACAAAATACACGTGCATAACACACAAGGACAAAATTGTTATTTCTAATTTTGCGGGGTGTTACAGTTACAGGTTGGGAATAAAATATGGATCACATGAATAGAATATACCATATTGAGAAAATTTTCAAATTATTACTGATTAAGACGGTTTATTACGTTACATATAATGCCAATAGATGTGTTCACCACAGAAATCAAAGAAGCCACAACATTTAAAATTTGAAATAATTATAAATTAAATTAGGTTCTCTTCTACCACAGAATTTACCCAAAAAATTTGGGAATACACATTTTTTTAATTAAAAAACAAAAAAATGGAAATAAGAAATAGGTATGCACATTCCAAACCTCGCATAACCCTCCTGTACGTAGGCCGTTGTTGTATACAAAGGTCTTGCCTTTTTTTTATTACAAAAATTTGGGAATACATGTTTTATATATATATATATATATATATATATATATATATATATATATAAGTCCACAACCATACACAACCGCTACCATAACCCTCACATAACTCTCTTGCCTTTTTTTTCTTTTTTTTTTTTACCTGTACTAGAAAGAAAAAAAAATCTATTGATCTCTACAATAAACCTACTCATAACTCTTCACTATCCTGTATCTCTGCTATAACCCTACACATAACTCTACCCTAAACCTAGAACCCTACCATAACCCTAAACCTTTAACCCTACCATAACAATTAACACTTTACAAAAAAAGAACATATTTTATTTTCTGATAGATATTTAATCATTTAACCTTAATGATTGTATATTGTTCATTTAGGTGGCTAAAATGAAAATTAATAAAATATAGAAACAATATAACTCATATAAATGTCTTTTGCATACAGTTCGAGAGACACTGTTTGTAAAGAGTTGAGAGAGAGTTGTTAAAAGTGTAAAAAAATAAAAAAAAATTAAAAAAATGAAAGAAAAAAAAATCCCAAATTAATCATATAACCTAGCTTCACCGTTGGAGGAGACAATGGCCCTAGTTCCTATGTATTATCTAATAGATTCAATCGTTTATACTAACCCTACTCTAACCCTAACTTTAACCTGACCCTAACCCTGACCAAACCTGTGGTTGAAATATAATGGGTTAGGGGGGTATGGTTGGGGGTGAGGTGTTAAGCTAAATAGGTATGCACATTCCAAAAGAATTTACATTTTAGGGTTTAAAATAAAAAATATAAAATAGGTTTTTACAAAATTTTAAAACATAAATTATTTACTAGTACTTATTTAAGCATTTAACCTTAACGAATTGTATATTGTTCATTTAGATGGCTAAAAATGAAAATTAATAAAATATAGAGACGATATAAAAGCATATGAATGTCTTTTGTGTAGAGTTCGAGAGACACTGTTCGTAAAGAGTAGAGAGATAGTTGTAAAAAGCATTAAAAAATTTTCCAATTTAATCAGATAACCTAGGCCGTTGTCGGAGAGAACGACTAATGTAGTAACCAAAAAAATGGGATTATTTATGAGTTTTTGCTCCTTTTTCATATAACTAAGGCTGTTGTTGGAGACAATGACCTTAGTTTAAAAAAAATCGGTTATTTATGAGTTGTTGCTCCTTTTCGCTTCACCAGTGACAGAGAGTAACTCAAAAAATCCAAAATTTTCCATATAACTTAGGCCGTTGTTGGAGACAACGGCCTAAGTTTTAAATAAAAATTGGACTCATAACCTTAGTTTGTTGCTTCTTTTGGCTTTGCCAAGACAGAGAGGGACTCAAAATAATCCAAAATTTTCATATAACTTAGGCCATTATTGGAGACAACGGCCTTAGTTTTAACAAAATATTTAGATTTTTGAAGAGTTGTTGTTCCTTTTGGCTTGCCCAAGACAAAGAGAAATAAAAAAAAAAAATTGACATATAACTAAGGCCGTTATTGACAATGGCCTTAGTGTAAAAATGTTTTCTACATTTTTGATGAGTTGTTTCTCCTTTTGACTTGCCCAAGGCAGAGAGCAACCCAAATAAATCCAATTATTTATATATAACTTAGGCCGTTGTTGGAGACAACGATCCTAGTGTAAAAAAAAAATGGATTTTTTATGAGTTGTAGCTTCTTTTGGCTTGGCCAATGTCAGAGAGCTACTCATCAAAAATTCTATTTATTGATAAAATGTAGGCCGTTGTCGTTAACAACGGCCTAAATTTTACAAATTTTTTTTGGCCAAAGTCAGAGAACTACCCATCAAAAATCCTATTAATTGATAAAACTTAGGTCGTTGTCGTCAACAACGGCCTCAGTTTAATGGGATGTTAACACATAGCTACAGCTACTACATTACATTCACATAAAAACTGCTATACACAATTCCATCAACAACAATAACACATTAACACTTTAATCCCACCAACATCTATAATTAACAACCAAAAAATAGCAGTAACAACAAAAAAATCATCATCAACAACAACAACCAAAATTAAGAATCAACAAAAATTAAAAACAACAACAACAACAATAGGTTCTATCAATTACAATCAACAACAACAAAATATTTAATGAGGGAAAGAATAGTTTCGAGAAACACTCAAGCACCGGGCGTGTAAGTTTGTGGTGCTCGCCTCTTCCGAGCAGGTTGTCGTCGCCGGATTAGGGATGATGCCGATGCAATTTCTTCTTCTTCTCCCTCCTCTTCTCTGTCTCCAACAACACTTTCTTGATGCTCTTCTTCTTGCTCTTCTTCTTGAGGTGGAGATGGAGCATGATATTGGCATTGTTGCCCCGGGCCAAATAGCCTACCCCTCACGCTGTTACGTCGTTGTTTATGTACGGATTTATCCAAATAATGGTTCAAAGCTCCACCCTCTCCCAAAATATCAAAATTGTCCCGACATGAAGAGAGCATCTTCTGAGCGAACTTCTTCATAGGTTGGGCAGCATTACTTCTGAGTACCTGCGCGCATTCTTTTGCCATGTCCCATGTATGATCGATCTAAAACATAAAAACAAGTATATTAAATACAGTCTGGTTTGTAATAAATTTAATCATTTTTAAAATAGGGAAATTTCAATAAAATTTAATCATTTCACTCACTAATAGACGTACAGATGATGCTTTCGGTTGGAACATGGGTTGTGAACTAGAATACGCGGGTGGTGGTTCAATCTCTCTCTCCTCAATTGGTTGTTGAATACCAGCAGGTAGTTATGTATTCGAAGAGATGTACAAACGTGTCATAATCTTGTACCAATCCATGTACTTCATTTGTTGCGTGCCATCATAAGGGGGAACTTCATCAATTACGAGTTCAAACCGTCGCTCATTCCAAACTGCAACATGAGCACGATGAAAATCTGCCCAATCATGGGTATGCATACGACTAGTACCCCTAACAGTGTGTTACTCAAAGTTGTATAGGTCTTCACTTAGTTCGGGTACAACCTGTTGAAGACCGAATTGCCGAAGGACTCTGTCCGACCGCGGATGCTCCACTATACCAAAATTGATGAGTGGAGCCGTCTTCATCCACAACTGCGAACCCGGTCATGCACACCGGTGGTAGTCTTCCCACCCGCTCGGGTGTATACGGCACCCAAATCACAAACTCTTCTCGTTGTTGGTCGAGCCCCGTCTCTGTAGTAAGTTAGTACACCTTTTTGGTTATCTCTATAACTCCATCTACCTGCGCAATATACACTTAAAGGTGCTAACATATCCATATTTGGTGCTTCGGCCATCCAACCGCCTGCCGGTCGCGTAATTCGGGGACGATCCAAGTGAAGACGCTCCCTGTAACAATATCATCGGACCGGTCATCTCGGTTCCATCTAACGCTATCGTACACAACATCTTGTACAACGTTGCTAACGCGCAATTTCCCCAGCTAAACCTAGGTCGACGAGCAATCGTAGATACATAAGCGGTACGGTATCTCCGGATGAGTTAGGCAAGAGACCCCTCTAAGCACCGTTAGAATGTACGCTCTGGTGTAGCACTGCACTTCGTGGTCGGTCGATTGCTTAGTCAACCTCTCTTCAAAATACTCCTTCAACCAAGATAGTCAGATTGATTGTCCAAAAAAATAAGGTTATTGTCCTCGTCCTCCTTATTAAACTTTGTACCGAGGAGTAATGATGCAATCGAGCTGAGCTGAGCCGAATACCTTCAGGTTCGAGCTCGGCTCGTTTACGAAACGAGCTCAGTTTTGAGCTTGAGCTCGGTTCGAGCCGAGCTTTGACCGTATTCGAGCCGAATAGCTCGCGAGCTTAGCCTTAAAAAAAACCCAAGCTCGAGCTCGGCTCGTTTACGAAACGAGCTCAGTTTTGAGCTCGAGCTCAATTCGAGCCGAGCTTTGACCAAGCTTTGACCGAGCTCGAGCCGAATAGCTCGCGAATAGCTCGATTCGTTTGCAGCCCTACCGAGGAGTTCATTGCACAACAATCTCTTATCAAAATTTATATTACTGATCCCATCTATTGAAAGACCGGAGATCATCACTATATCCTGTAGCGTCACCGTCATCTCTCCGACCGGTAGATGGAAGGTGTGCGTCTCCGGTCTCCATTGCTCGACGAGTGCTGTAAGAAGTGCTCGGTTGAGTTTCACCTAACCCATCATACTGATTCTATAGAAACTGGCCTGGACTAGGTACTCGATGGTACGTGGGTGCACCGTCATAGTCTCGTTAGTGCAGAAATTACACCTCTTCGTCGTCCCACCCCACACTGCCTCAGATCTATGGCGGTCTTCCAAAGTGAGCACATCTTTATAAAATGGTCCTGGACCCATTCTGCTGGCGAAGAGGATGCACCAACTTACAATCAACAACAAAAAATTATTATTAGTGTAGTAACAATACCACTATATACAAAATTCACAATGAAAATTAATAGTTCTCTTACTTCTGTGGAATGTTCGCCCCTGATCACTAACAGATGGCCTTTCGGTTCCTCTCGTTCTAACCATTTCTCTGTAAGAAAGTTTGCATATATAAAATAATTTGTTCACAAAATATTGGCATATATATAGATACAGAACAAAATACGTGAGAAACCACACAAACGACTTTCAAAAAATACCAAACTTTGCAATTGGGTCTAAATTGCCGCACACAAGCCAGCACAACTTGTAGAAGCGAGTTTGGACTCATGGTCTTCATGATACGGCCGTGTATCGCTTTCTTTCTTGAAAAAAGAGCGGAATGCGATGCACAGGTGCATATAGCAAACCGTGGGTGAGAACTCGCAACTATAAGTTGCGTTGGCTTATGATTGGCGAAAACGACCTACTCGCAAAATTTCGTAACTTTTCAGCCAATTCTCTATTGAAAACTCGCTAAATACATAAAAAAATACGTGAGAAAACCACATAAACGACCTCCAAAAAATACAAAACTTTACGATTGGGTCGGGCTTTCCGCACACAAGCCAACACAACTTGTAGAAGCGAGTTCCGACCCACGGTTTGAAAGATACGACCGTGTATCGCTTCACTCTTGAAAAAAGATCGGAAAGCGATACATTGACGTATCTCGCAAACCGTGGGTCGGAACTTGCAACTACAAGTTGCTTTGGGTTGTGAAAGTTGGGCCGACCTACTCGCACATTTTAATATTTTTTGGACTTCGTTTAAGCAGTTTTCTAGTGAGACCGTACTAAAAAAGTTCCGAGGTATATAGAAGTTTTTTCATATATGCGACAAAACAACATAAACGAGATGCAAATATTCCGAAATTTGGTCGTTATGTATGGTACACCAAACACAGGCCAAAGCAACTTGCAGAGGTGAGTTACAACTCTCGGTTTGTAATATACGACTGTGTATCGCTTTATATCCATTTTATTGA